>PUFA01000003.1:4407500-5607500 GCA_003508835.1 Eonycteris spelaea
TCCTGGTGCCTCTGAAGTTGGGCATATTCATGCTTCTGGGCTTCTTTGCTTTTGGGTTTTCCCCAAGATTTCTTTAATAAGTATCTTCAATTGAAAGTCTCCAATATGTAGCTCATATCTCTCCTCTTGTTTGCTGCTTATGATATAAAACCTCAATTTACCTCACACAGATCTTCCTTACTGGAATGTCTAAGGCCCTCCAAGATTCTACTTAGATCTTTGAATAAAACTCATATACACCCTTGTCCTGTCATCTGTAAAAGTACAATTTGCTCTTAGTGCAGCTCTCTAATTCTCTCTTCTTTAGCTAGACAGATGATACTGGCAATAGATCATCTGTTTTGGAATGCATCTCTTTTGAGATGAAAGTGAATCATTTTCATCACTCTCTTACAGAGACATTCAACAACTAATGCCAAAGAACTGATTCTCTCCTGGCAGGGGCTGGAGGTTATCAACATGTTGAGGAGTGCTGCGCATATGAGGGGTGTGACCAGATTTCCTGAGTACGGTTAATATAAGAGGCCTGACACTGCACAAGAACGTTGTAGCTCCTGCCATTTTCTGTTTTGATCTAAGTATTCATGGTCTCAGACAAATCTGCAATAGAGTGAATTTCATTTCGACAACCTATTTTTTATGTCTAAGACCAGGTACTATGTTAGAGATATAAGTTGAGTAAGCCTCATCTTTTGCTTTTTAGGAGTCTGCATTTTAAGTGGTCGAGTCAAAGCTGAACTGTGGGATAATTGAACATTTTTTCAGTACCATGTCATATCGTCTTGACCCTGCTTCTTACTTTGGACACTGCTGCATCAACCACCTCTGTGGAGGCTTTGACCAGCTTTGCGTAGGTGCAATCTGGCAGTGCCCTACTGGGCATCACACCACAAATCTGACCTGATTTCTCTGTTACTCCCAGGAACCTCCCAGGGCATATTCAATGGAAGGAAGGGTAATAAATCCTGTGGAACTATCCTTGACCAATGGGGTATGAGAGCCAATGCATAAATAGTATGCTGCTTCCTTGGGGAGATAGTTCATCAGGCTCTTCAGTGGGGCCATATGATGAGCATTTTGCACCTGTGGTATAGGCAACCTGAAAATACATCCTTGTATGGGCCTATTGTCTTTCCCAGCCTTACTCCTCAGACCTTCGCATGAAGCACATACACTTAAGCCTTTGTCTCAGACTGTGATATCAGGGAAACCCCGGCTGAAACAAGTAGAGAGAATAGAGAGTGGAGGAGGAACAACTAACTTTAGAAAGAAAGATATTACTTGGAAGTAAATAAATTGTGTGATCAGTAATCTTTTGGTACAGGCTCACTAATGGATTAACTTATAACTAATTCTGGAAATAATGTACACAGGATTGGCCACATAATTTGTGAAGCCAGTGAAAAAGGAAAATATGGAGCCATTTTTACAAGAATTATTAAAAAATTCAAGATGGTGACAGCAGAACATTAAACCAAGCATGGGCTTTTTAAAATGTGAAGCCCTGAGCAATTGCACTGGTCATACACTCATGAAACTGGCTCTGAATGTCTAACATGTGTTTTAATTACAGCCCCCAATTCTGACTCATTAGGAACTAGTAAAATGTAAATAATTACCTGTTTTTTTTTTATTGTTTTACTCAACCTGACCACACTGTAATTTTGGTTAACCCCCTTCCATCTTCCCTGAGTGGGCTGTGATTCACTTTTGCACAGACTGCTTCAGTAAAGAGCCCCAGACTCCCTGCCGTACTAGGTGGTTAGAAACTTATGCTGTTGTTTTGCTTTCTAAGACCACTATCTTTTAAATTTATCTTTTGAGTGTCTACTAAATACATGTTAGGTTAGGTGCAAGGGATAAAAGGTTTCTGTAGTCAAAAAGTTTACAGAGTAGTAAAGAAAACAGATAAGTAATCAGAGGATTATAAGAAGTGTTTGTAGAGATGTGTGCATGGCAGAGAACATGGGAACTAACTACCTGATCTAAGGGCAAATCAAAGCAGGTGGAGTGAACAGCAAGTGGGTCGTTCTGGAGGTTCTGGTACCCACTTTTGAAGGTTGATTGGGAAATATTTATCCTTTGAAGAGGTAATAGTCATTGTATGTAATGAAAAAGGCATGGAGGTGGGAGTTGGAATAAATGTGTAAAATCTATTTGGGTTCTAGTGGTGGTAATAGGAACAGAATGTCAGCTATGGTGTACATTGGAGATATCAATACCATGATAGAAAAAAAATAAAGCTTAAGTTTATCCCATAGTCAGTAGATACATATGCTGGGAAGTAACAAGATCAAATCTGTATTTTGGAAAGACTTTTTTAGTGTCAATAAAGAGACTGTGTTGGAAAGAGTAGGGTAGGGGAAAGGGAAACTAGTAATCTACTGACATAGATAAGGTAAAACGACAACAACAAAGAAACAAACAAAACCCAAACGAAGGCAGTGGCCTTGTTGATGGAATGTATATAGATCTGGAAACTCTGAAGGAGGTAGAATGAATAGGACTCTGACATACTGGGTATAAGGAGTATTCAAGACTTGATTTCCTGGAAGGAAAGACTAGGACAGGAAGTCAGATACTCGTGCTTCATTAATACAAGTGCTCTTCAAGCAGGTGGGATGGGGAAGAACCCAACAAAGATATGGTCTCATGTGAAGTTGAGGCTTAGACTTTTGTACATAAACTAAACTATAGCATTGAGGCAAGGGAGGTGGCTTTTTTTCCTGTAGCAGTCAATATTTGGCTGTGAGCCACCCTGGAAAGTTCAAGATGAGAAGATCCCCTCGACTGAGGACAATTTGCCAGAAAAAGGTGGCAGCTGTGAACTATAGTGGCTAATAGTTCCAGCAGCTTGGGGATGAACACACTATTGGTACAGGGGATTTGTGCAGGGCACATGCTGTCTACTATAGCTGTGTGGATGATGACTCCTAGAGTTCTATCTTGGACAGCTGAGTGGATGTTGCTCCATTCCTTCAGATAAGGAAGGAGAAAGTCAGGGAAGGATGATTCAACTTTCTATATGGTGTAATATATAGGTCTGGGATCATTCATTGGGTATGTTTAGTTATTAGTGGGCTGTATGGACCTGAAAAGGAAGATGTAGGTTTCACAGAGTTAAGGGTGGACAGTTCATAGTTGAGGTATTGGGTAAATTTACCTTGAGAGATTATGTGGGGTAAGGAAGAAGAGAGCCAAAAACAGAAGTTAGGGGAAATCCAACATTAATGTATAAGGAAGAAAAATAGCAACCTCCAAAGAGAATGATAAGGAATAATCCTTGGGAGAGTCAGAAAATGGTGTTACAGAAACAAAGAGAAGCGAGTTTTGAGAAGGTCAACGGAGCAGCATCTTGTGAAAAATCGAGTAAAATGAGAATTATAATGCATTTTTTAGATTTACAAACCAACAGATTCTTTTTCTCCTTATGCAGCATAATCTGTACAATGTTGATTTATTTCTCTGGCTTCTATTTATTCTTATGCTGATGAGTATAAGTTAGAAGGAGAAATGCTTGGTGTTCATCCTCATAACTTCATGTGTATTGTTTTATTATACTCTTCTATGCTAGTGTTCCTTGCTAACTCCATTGCTTTGAACCATTTCTGAAGGCTGCACATTTTGACCAAATAATTTCTACTGACAGAACAAGAACCCTCTCCAGAAACTGAGTCATTTGGCTATCAAATGAGTGACTTTTTATTTGTCACAAATTCCTTTTGTTTAGATCCATTCTGATGACATTGATCAGTTGTCACTAGTCTACTATCAATGCTTTTTTTATTTGATTTTTTTGGACATCAGGAAATAAATTAACCTATCTCTCTTGATTAATTTTCACCTAAACTATGACTTATAAAGTCTACATCTGAGCTCATACTCTAGGGTATCAATCTGTTTTAGCTCTTTGCTTTTCTCTTGCACATTATATGAGGGCTATAGGTACATCATCTAATCTCAGCAATGAAACTGCAGTTAAGGTCTACATTTTTCTACAAACACAATGTCTCGCCCAGCCTTTTTTTTTTTTTTTAGAAATGAACACATCTATCCCCAAAATGTTCAAGTAATTTCATATAACAATCTTCAAAAAAATTGCGGTTTACCTTTGTAAATTAAGGCAATAAAGATATATAGTTAGAATCCTTAGTACGCTGCTGTATCTTGCTTGTGATTCCTTAGGAAATACTGATTTATCACAGTATGTAGCTACCACTGTGCTAATCTTGGGTAAAGAAAGATTTATGTAATCTGTATAATTTTATTGGAGAGAAAAATATACAAATGGAATGCTTAAATCTCAAAATAATGTAGAACGAATCATCATCAAATTAGTAGTACATATAATAACTGTAATTAGAATTCAAACTAGTAATAACTGATACCAGGCTTCTTGGGTGGGGAAGCACCATTATTAATTAAAGATTAGTGCCAAAAATTTACTTATGCCTTACAAAGAAACTCCACATGGCCTTTTCTTAGACAGTCTATTCACCTTAGATGAGGGTATTAGCTGATTGTGGCAAAGAAAATAAACCCACGGTTAATAATGTTGGTATTGAGGTTTTAATTAGGATTCAATGGTTTAAATTTAATCTCTATTCTCCTTTGCAAGTCTGGCAACAATATTTAGGAAAGAGTAAAACATGTTTTTCTTCACCAGGACTAGTGGCCCAAGGTGTTATTGTGATAAGTAAAAACTTATTTTGTAGAAGAAAAATGCATTTCACAACCTGTGGATATATTTAGTTTTTTTTTTTTTTTCTAGTAGAATTCTGCAATATCAATTTACTAGTATGGAGGTGCTTCTACTGTCCCATGGGGGATCAATGGATATGTGCTAACTTACATTCTTGAAGAACTTTTGTCCTCATTCACTAAAACTGGTAGTGAATAAATACTTAGTTTACTTGCCACAGTTCTTTTAGAAGGTTTAATTTGTTATTTGATACCAAAGGACTTTTGAAAAAACATGAGAAGACAGAAATATAACACTATTATATGTAGAAATATAACAGTGCTTTATAATATTGTCTAATTTTGGAAATACAAAATTAATAAGTATGAAAGAGTTACAAACAACAAAATATTAATGTCTAGGTAATGGAACTGATATTCATTAATTCCGCTCCCATCAAGAAACCTAGTCCCAGTATTTATAGCCATGTTTTTCATACAAGTTCATGAGAATTCAGAGATCAGTTGGGTTTGCAGTGGGAAGGAAAATTTTTCTGGGTGAAGAGATCAAAGACGATAGCTACATTTCGATAGGGGGATAATAGAGAATGAGTCTTTCCAAATTAAAGAAGCCATATTATCAAAAGCACTCACTGGAAGTGAACAAAATATGTATATAAAATGGGAGGATGTCATTAGATCGCCAGGAAGGAGGTCATGGTGGGAGGACAGGTTTGGAAGGGCCATGTGTCACACAGATTGACTCATGGGTCTGTGTGTTTATATCTTACACATGGCGAGGTATTGAGAGTTATTGAGCTCTAGCTAAAGTGGCCTGGTCAAATGTTATTTTTAGAAGAAGGGTTTAGGCTGTCTAATCCAATTGGAAAGATGTTGGTTGGGGCAGCAATCTTCGAAATGGGGTGTGAGTATCCTTGGGGTTCCAAGGGCATTTTTCTAAGGGAATTTATTTCCAATTCCTCAACTTTTCTTTTTTTTTTTTCCTTTTCTTTTTTTTTTTTTTTTTTTTTTTTACTTTTTCCTAAAACTGATCTGTGGTTGAGATTTCATACTGGTTCTCAATTCCTACCTCTTCTTTCACCAGGAATTGTCTCCCACTTTTAAAAGGGACAGTTTCCTCTCATGAATAAAGAGTGTCATTCTGGTGTATCACTCTGGGGTAGAAAAACTTCCTGCATATCAAACAGGGAGACAATTAAAAATACTGTTGTTCATGCTAAGAAAGTGATAGCCTCTAATGAAGGAACTGCTAATAAATTCTTTACGAAACAGTGGTTTATAATGTATTTCTTTCAACAAAATGTAAGGAAGAATGTAACCAGGTTGACACTTGATTGGTTATTAATTTCAATTTTTATAAGGTGTGATTTTTCTTATATAAAACAGTAAAATCACTAAATAATTGAGAGATATTACTACAGAAAAAAAGACTTTTATTTCCTACTAATTTATTTGAGCAAGGTTGCTAAATGCTTATTTCCACATATAAGTAAAAAGAATAGAATTGATACAGAATTGCATTTTATTCTAGAAAAAATTAATATGTATTCACAGATACATGAACTAATTTGAAAAGTTTTACCTCTCTTACTAAGATACATATTTCTGACAAAATTTTCCATTGTACATTTACTAATTATCAAAATATCAAATGAATTTATGTTGTATTTACATAACGAGTGATGCTTATGTTGCATATGTTACATAATGGCTAATTACGTGCTATCAAATTGTATACTACACTATTAATATCATAATATTAACTTAATTAAAATATTTAGGGTTTTATGGTCCTAGAAAATAGAAATATATGGATGAATTACCATTAAAAGACTTCCTGATTAAAAATATTTTACATGAAGAAGAAATTCTGCAGTGAAATGGAGTAGAAATAAGAATTCAAAAAGAAGAATGATACACAAAACAGTTTGGTTAAGTTTTTTTTTTTTTAATGGTTGTTGGAGGGTATCAAATTACTAAGGTTATTTTCCACTGGATATATTTAAATGAGATAAGTAACAGTTTTCTTTAAACAAGTCAACATTTAAAATATGCCAGAATTGACATCCTTTGCAACTACTTGAAGAGATGTTAAAAAGTTTTAAATATCAACTTAAAGATGTGAAAGGGCTGCATACCTTTTAAAAATTATTTTTGGAAGTTTGGGGACAGACTATTTGGAGAGATTTGTCTTAAAAATGCATTGGCATCTCATACACATTGTTTTCACTTAGGTTGTATGTTTTTCATTTAAAACAATAAACTTTTCCAATAATGCCCACGTTCACTTTTTGCACAAGATTTAGAAAACATCAATTATTGTACTGGGTAGCAAGAAAGGAAGGGAGCTGAAGGAGCTGGAGTTTACAAAATCCCCCTTGGTCCACCTTTTGGAGATTAAAAGATGTGAGGATGGCGGAAAAAGGAGAAAGACTGGAGTAAGGGACACACAGGGACTGTCATGACTGTTTCTGTGATTATCACTTGACAATTTCAGTTGAATGTGTTTTCCAGTTATTTGTCATTCGGTGGCTTTATATTTTATCTCTTAAACTAAATACTTGCCTTTTGAGAGTCTGGTCGTATACTTTTTCTCTGTTCCTAAACAGCCACTATAGTCTCTGGCACATAACAGTATACAATATATCTTTGTTTAATTCCATAGAGTCAAAAATAATACCTTTATCTTGAACAAATAAGTTGGGATAATGATTGCATTGTTAAAAAAGAGAGGTACAGGATGGAGAGCTTATTTGGATATACGGTTGACCCTCGAACAACATGGGTTTTAACTGCATGGGTCCACTTATACACAGATTTTTTTTTCCAATAAATATACAGTGGTTCCTTCTGGTCCTGCGAATATACAGGTTTCAAATCCATGCATTCAAGCATCTACATATCGAAAACAGTGTTTCCATCCACTGTTAGGCATCTGCAGATGTGGAGGACAGACTTAAAGCATTGATTTTTGCCATTTTTTATAAGGGAGTTGAGCATCCACAGATTTTGGTATTCATTGGAGTAGCAATCCCTTACAAATACTGAAGGACTAACCCCTGCCCCTGCCTGGAAACTGAGGGATAACTGAGTTGTATGCAGATTTTCAACTGCGGAAAGTTAGCACCTCCAACTCTCGTGTTGTTCAAGGGTCAACTGTATAGAATTTGAGGTGAGTTTGAGGTCAGGGCTGCTGCTGGCATATAGAGACCTCTCAGTAAGTGGAAAAAGATGCCTTCTCTGAGTCAACCCCTTGTGGGTCCATAGATTACACCTTTAGGTGAAGGAAAACATGTCCTTTCTTTAGGTCCCTGCAGCCTCATATCAAGGCTCAAGTTTAGCAAGGAAAGTTACCGCCTTCCCCTGCTTGATCAAATGTCTTTGTGCAGTACACTGACAGTACAGCTGTGTTTGCACCTCTCCTGTCATAAGTAATTGATAGCTAACCCAGTTTATTGGTATATATTTGCTTTGTTTAAAACCAGAAAACGATTCTCGTAAAAAAATACATTAAGATCTACTATAATTCTAGATGCAATCATGTGTAAGGGCTTCTTGCTGAATTCATGTTAACTTTTGTATTCAATGAGAGTAAGCTCTACTTGACAAGCTCAGGAACTTCAGAGATACGCCTGCCTCCAAATAGATAGGTATATATTTTATCACCTTGCCACTAACTCCTCATTCCCTTTTCTCTTGCTATGCCTAAAAATCACAATATCAGAGGAGATCAGTTTGTATTTGACAAATGTGGAAGTATTACCTATGGAATACTATGATTAAACAACATATATTTTATCAGGAAAAGAAGGAAGATATCATGAATTAGTTTATTTATCTGTAAAATGACTGTTTTTTAAGGAGTTTGATCCTGAGTAATGGAAAAGACATTCATTTATCTGTTCATTCAGCCAGCATACTATATTTTATATTTTAGGCACTGTCATTGGTATCAGGAAAAAAAAAAAAAAAAACAAGCCAAATTTTTCTCTCTCCTTAAGGCACTCAAGAAAGTGGAAGATAAAGACATGTGCACTAAAAATACAGTATAATATTTGTGTCTTTAACAGAACTATGAACAAAGCATTGTAGCATGGAGTAAAATATAGGAAGAGCCAATTCTGCTAGAGAGGTAGGCTTTCCTGAGAAAACACTGTCTGAGTTTGTTCTGGACTGAATATTTGTGTCCCCCTCAAATTCATATGTTGAAGACAACTTCTAATGTGATGATATTTTGAGGTAGGGCCCTTAGGAGGTAGTTAGAGTTAGATTATATCATGAAGGTGGAGCCCTCATGATGGGATCAATGGCATTATAAGAAGAGAAAGATAGATCTCTCTCCATGTATACTCATGGAGGAAAGGTCACGTGAGGACATAGTGAAGAGGGGTGCCAACCGTAAGCCTGGAAGAGAGCCTTCACCAGAACCTAACCATGCTGGCGCCCTGATCTCAGACATCCAGCTTCTAGTACTGAGAGAAAATAAGTGTTGGCTGCAGGTCTCTTAATTAAAGGTCACTGTTTTCCTCAAGGTGGCAAATCTCTGAGATTCTCTCCTTCTGCCTTCCAGTTAATTCTCACTATATTTGTGCCTTCCGATCTAGAGATGGTAATCCTCCCCAGCCTATTGCTAGCCCCAGAGAACTTCGTTATCTCTTTTGGTTTATCTACACCCTGCCCTCAGGTTTGCAAAGAGTCTCTTTATAAACCCTACTCAAGGCATCCTAATTTGAGCACACCTTCTGTTGCCTGCTGGGAACCTGACTGATGCAGACCATAATTTGTATGAGGCCACGTCTGGCTAACTTATCCAATAAATGATAACTATTCTTAATAATGCATTGAGATAATATTTTGAAGTGTAAGCAACATTTTTTCCTCCAAAATGCCTGTTATCACTTTACTATTTCCAATTAGAACAGGTAGGCTGCTGATTTCACTGTCTCATCGAAAGGTTACAGCCATAAGCAGAGAAAAACTTCTAAAATGAATAGACTCCAAAGGATCTAAGGTTTAGGAAAGACTCCTAAATCAGATTAGATACAGTTGAGAAGGAGGATATATGGCATTTCAGCTGGAGGGTCCTTCAGAAGGGACATTGAACCTTTCCCCCAATTCCCACCACCAAAAGGAATAAGCCTTGGTAGGAGAGGGTGGACAGAACCTCTGCAGAGGACTGGGGACACTTATGAACAGACAGGATTATGTTCGGGAATACGACAGGACTCCAGAGAAGAAATCACTCTCTGTTGAATCAAGTCAGAAATGTCAGACTGTCTCACAGTTTTAGAATGAGGTAGAAATAGCAGAATGAATACTCAAGTGGCCAAGAAGGGCATAGAAAAAGCAAGAGGAGTTCCCAGGATCTCCTAGTCAATGACTAAAGGCTAGGTGAAGTCAGTAAAATTATCAGGGTGCAAGCGTGGTAACTGTCACTGAACAACTGCCCCTTCCCAGCCCCTTGGTGCTCTGTGAGTAACTCAGAACTTAGGTACAGCCCCAAGGAAATGGTAAAAGGGAAGTGATTCATGAATTGATTGATAGTACATTTTTACTTCCCAGAAAAAATGGGGCTCAAAATATGAAATTAATTTTAGTAGTTATAAAATACATTTTATTTCTTGCATGCCTAAAGTCTTGGGCAGTAAGTCGTACTTTCTATATATCATTACTATTATTGATGAAGTGAGCAGAGATATAAGTTCGGCAGGCAGAGGTAACTGTATATTCTAAGGCAAGGAAATCTGTGGGAATGTAACCCCATTAGGAAACCTCCAGCTTGTAGAGCTGATGGGGGAGAAGTAGAAGATGAGGGCAGAGCTGTGAGTAAGGGATCATGTTATGAATAACAAAAACCATTTGCCTAGTGATTTGTGTGCAGAAGGCCCTCTGCTAGTCGCTATAAATTCGCCATTGCATTTAATGGTCCCGACAATTCTCATTTGAAAGAGAGAAGTTGAAGTAAAGGAGTTGAGTAAGTGCCTAAGTCACACCGCTAGTGAATACTGAAGCCGGGCTGCAAGCCCAGGAGGGTGCAATTCTAAACCCCAAACTTTTGGCCCCTGCCCAAAACTACCTTTTCTGGAAAGAGCATGCAATCATGCCCTAGACTTGGATTTTATTAAGTAGACAAAGGAGAAAAGATTTACAAAGCTGGTGCTATGATGAGATTCCTGCTTTTAAAGCACACTCTATTAACAGTGTGCAAGGAAATAGTGGAGGTGCAGGGCTGGAGACAGAAAGACAATTTAGAGACTTTTTTATGGGCCAGGTGAGGAGTGTCAAGTCACGAAAGGTCAGGAATTAAGGGAGCGACAAAGGAAGAAACAGTGTGGCAGCCCAATGTGACTGTTGGGACGAATGTGGCTAAAGATAAAGGTGAAAGCTGTTCTCAGGTATCTGGCATGTGTAAATGCAGAGGTACAGTTTTGTACTCATTTGTTAATAATGATGACCATAAAAAATGTGTGACTGTTTGCAATGACAATTACAAGGAGACAGAATTTGCCTCTGTAGGCTTCAAGGAGGAGGTGACCTTTGAACTGGGATTTGAAGAATGGGTAGAGTTGAGACTTCCAGTAATTAGAGAGATGGGCAGGGAAGAAGACAGGAGAAATAATGGGGAAGGGGAGATGGATTTGTGAGATTTATTCCTTAATGTGTTTAGAGTAGTTTTATTCAAAAATACTTTTACCACATGTACGTATTATCTATAATTTATTGGTGCTTTTTCAAGTATAAATTATGATAAAGTGTGTCAAAGAAACACCACATTAAAACACGTATTGGAAAAAGTGAAAAGGACTTATGTAGCTTTGCTGGTTCATGTAACCGTAGTTAATAAGTTTTTATTTATTTCATCATTTTGACTACAAAGTTCCAATGCAGACCTAAAAACCGTGAAACAGGCTTCTTCTTAGAGGAAGAATAGAGATAACTAGCAATCACAATCCATACTTTTGATGCTCTTGACTATTTGTAGATCCAGGGAGATATTGCTAAATGAATCTGAGTACAGGAATAGAAATTTAATTTGTTCCTGCAATACAAGATATGTAATCGGTCTCACATTAACTACTTATTACGACTCAAAGACTGTGTTACTGACTTTATATATATTGTTTTTGACCCTCACAACATCCTTGAAAATTAGGTATTATTCTCATTTTGCAGAGGAAAAATTGAAGTTCAGAGGGCTCTTTACTTGTTAGTGGGCATTGAAGTTGGGGTTCAACCCCAAGTCTCTCAAATCAAAAGTCTGGTCTTTTTCTTTTATGTTACATTATATCTATATCAGGTAGCTGCTGCATACATTCACTGTGCTGAAATAAGGATAGATATATCACAAAAATATGAATCTGAAATTATTTTGATTCTGTATTTTCTGGTTTCTAAAAAGAATAATATTCTGTGGACAAATGAAGCACATGTATTCTTTTCATAGTTTCTTTTCCCAAGGCAAAAGACTAAATATATCTGGTGAAACAGAAAAAACAAACAAACAAACCCCCAAACACTATACTATCCACCAAATTTATTTTACAAAAAATGTTTCCCAAATTGTAAAGGAATAGAAGCACAGAAGCAATACGGCCTATTTGCCTGGATCTGATCTGAACTGTTCAGGTAATGAATTTATACACTAACAATGAATTTTAAGAAAAATGAAAAAAACATTCCTTTTGCAATTGCAACAAAAAGAATAAAATACCTATGAATAAACCCAAGGAAGCATGTAAAGAAAGAACCTATACATTGAAAATCATAAGACTTTATTAAAAGAAATTGAAGAAGACAAAAAGAAATGGAAAGATATTCCATGTTTTGGATGGAAGATTCAACGTAGTTAAAATGACCTTATTACCAAAAACAATATACAGATTTAATGCAATCTCCATCAAAACCTGACAGCATTTTTTTAAATAAAGAAATGGAATAAAAAAATATCAGATTTGTATGGAAGCACAAAAGACCGCAAATAGCTACAGCCATCCTGAGAAAAGAGAACAAACCCAGAGATATCAGTCTGCCTGACTTCAATTTATACTATAAAGCAATAATAATCAAAACAGCATGGTATTGGCAGAAAAACAGACACCCAGACCAATGGAACAGAATTGAAAGTCCAGAAGTAACCCCTCATATATGTGGGCAAATAATTTTTGACAAAGAAGCCAAAAACATACAATGGAGAAAAGAAAGCCTCCTCAATAAACAATGTTGAGAGAATTGGAAAGCCACATGCAAAAGGATAAAACTAAACTGTCACCAAAATACCAAAAACGACTCAGATTGGATCAAAGGCCTGAATATAAGACCCGAAACAATAAATTGCATAGACGAAAACATGGGTACTGAACTCATGAACCTTGGATTTAGAGAGGATTTTATGAGTTTGACCTCAAAGGCAAGGGAAGTAAAAGCAAACTTCCAAGCTTTAATTTTGAACTTTATGTTATGTTACATGAAAGAAGCTATGTTTCTTCTTATTTATTTAGGTTTCCCAAAGTAGAATGTATGGTTATTTTAGGAATTGACAGAAATTCCATAGCATCCCTGAAGAACATTCTCCAAGGAGCAAAGAGACCAAAAATATATGCTTTTAGTAGATTTTGAGCCTTTATTTTGTCTTAGCCTACAAATTTCATAATCCAACTGGACAGTTCTGAATTCTAGGCTCTATTTTTGAGTTTTGACTCTCATCTGGAAAGCATTTGTTCTAAACTATAAAGGAACCTATTTCAAACATAATTTTGGTTCAATGTATAATTTCAGGTCTAGCTTCCAAAAGTCCATTAAAGCTTGAACAATACAGTAATGAATTGTGCTCTCAAAAAAATAGATATAGGCTGGATACTTTTTATTTATTGTAGAAAGACTGCTGCAAATGCCATTGTAAGGCAGTGACAAGGGAAACTAATTAGTCATATTTTTTGATGACTTTTTCCTAGAATCTCAGTAAGAGTACTTGTGTGACAGGGACTGTTTGAGGCATATTATTGGGTTGCAGTATTCATTTCTGGTCTCTTAGAACCAGAGGGGCGTGGGTAAGAGCTGCTATCAGGAAACAGAGTGGAGCAAGGTGAGTTGAGGTTCTAATTGGAGCTCAAGGAGCAAAAAGTTTTTCTTCTCAATTCATTTTCCACTCATATTTAAATAATATCTATAAAATAATTTTATACACATATGCACATGTATACATATGTACATACACATATTCATATGTATGAATGTATATACACCATGATGTATTGTTTCATTTGAGGTCACTTTGCTTAAAATATTAAGGCTTTAAAAAAATACGACAGAACAAGAAACTCTCACAATATCCACCAAATTTATTTTGCAAAATACCTATAGCATTTCTATTGCAGTTTTATTTCAAGTCTGATGTTCCCCAGACTTTTAAATATTCTTCTGAAAGCTTTTTTTAAATGTGTTTATGTAAACAGCAACAGTTTAAAGATGAGCAGATGTGCACATACCTGTTGTGATATGTCCCTGTATTGAAACCTCTGAGCAGACCGTAAGTTAAAGAGGCAGGATACAAATAGTTAAGAGACCTTCAGAATACATGACTTGGATGGAAGTGGGTAGCAGAACCAGAATATTACTAATGTGTCTTCACAAAACTATTGGGATAGAGTAATTAAGTAGGCACATTCCTAATATTCAGGGGCAAGTTCTCCTTTGTATTTAAAAATCCAGGTGTTCTGTAGTATGTTTGAACTCAACAGGGAAAAGTTTTGCAAAGCTGTTAATCTGTGCGTTGAGAAACAAGTTAAAACACTGTGCTACTTCAACTCCTTTGGTATTATCTTTTCAAAATACCCATGCAAACTTGTGTAATTTGCATGATACAAAAAGTACATTACTTTTTTAGATGATACACAAGAAAGGAAGCACAAATCTCTTACTAAACTCAATAGAAAGTGTCTGTTTCTTTTCTTATGCAATGATGAGAAAGGGTCTTAAACTAAAATATGTCTGATACAATCTGATATGAGAGTGATCAATAAAAGGAGTTTTAAAGACCAGGGTGCAGTTTTGTTGTTAAAAATTGGCAACAGCAACTGTTTCCTGATAATGGATCCAATTTATCTTTCTTAAAATGACAACTAGACACTAGTACAAGCAAAGGGACTTCAGCAAATCTTCTTTAAAATTTGCTGCTGTGACAGAGTAGTTTTTCTGTGCAGAAAAAAATATTGCTCAGGTGGAATTAATGTCAGAGGCTGTGGGATACATATATTAGGGTTGGAATTAGAGTGTGGTCATAATAACATCGATTTGAATTAAAAGCTTTAATTTGATAAGTAAATATCTAGGGCTGAATGGCAGCAAGTATATATTTGACTATTACCTTGAATTGCGCTTTGATGTCTAATAAAGAAAGAAAAAAGAGAACATGAGAAAGAGAGGTGTAGGCAAAGGGAGGGGCAGATGGTTTGGAGAATGGAGAGTAGGACCAGAGAGCCCAAAGGGTAGATCTGTGGAACTCAAGGTGGATATAAAAAGGGCCAGAGATTAAAAAAAAAAAAAAAAAGAACGGAGTGTATATTTTTACTTCCTTTGGTTTCTCTTTCTTCTTTCTACTTTTCCATTTCTTGCATCAGTTAATAATCTTTTCACTGACTGTTGTAGTGGCCTGAGAAGCTGGTAGAATTTGCTTGCCTGAAACTATTGATGCATAATACATTATATGGAATAATATTCTCACTGTCCTTTGAGCCTTGAGTTTCATTATCACTGAAGTACTTTGATAGCATTAAGCTACTCGACAGACATTGAGGAACTCAACACACACTGCACGTGGTTGTATGTATCGGTCTGTTTATTAAAGAGGCAGCTAAGCTCTCAACTCCTAACAAAAGGATAAACTTATAAAATCAAGCTGTATTTTCTTCTGTTCAAATATCCCCTCCATCTATTAGCCAAACTAAATATATTTAATTATATAACAAAAATGGGGATTTTGAATTATATAAGCCAAATCACAAATATCTGTCTCCCTTTATTCTATTCATAAAATTGAGGGAATGTAGTTGCCAAAGAATAATACTATCCGTGACCTTTTTCTGCTGAATGTATGACATTTTTGTACTAATGGTAGGTAAGAGTCCTGACCATGAGAAACTGATTACCTGTAATATTGTAGTCAATCAGCAAATATCAGAATGTTAGAAAAAAAAAATGTTAAAGTGAATGAAATTGTATAAAAGTGACAAAAAGAATTCAGATTGTCATAAATTGGAATAATGCAAACTTAGCAATAAGAAATCAGTAAATCAAAGTAGATTAAAGATAAAATAATTTAAATGAGCAAAAATTGGGTCATCAAAATTATATAGTTTTATTATAATGAATAAAAAATAAGCTTTTTCATCACATACATCATGAATTCATTAAAAGAATGTACTTTAAATTGTTTGATTATGCTGATGGCTTTGTGTCATCTACTTACTCTTTTGCATGTTGCTTTTAAAAGAATTCTGCATATATTTTCATGATTAGCTTGGGTATAGGCTATAGTTACAATTAAAAAATAAAGTGAGAGAAATTTCCTGAAAGGATAGAAGATCTGTCCTTGATCTATCATATACTAGATACTTTATTTATTACTACTGGTGATAGGATTAAGTTGCCAGAAATCAAACCCAGTTTCAAGGATCGGAACCTACCTTCCAAGAAGCCAACAACTAAGCAAAATAAGTAGTTTAAACTAAAAAGAGAAATAAAAAAATGTCAGATATAAATGAATCCTCTAACCCATTTCTTCTCCCTCCCCATTTTGTTATGTGTGTTTTCACAATTTTGTTAATGTCTTTTATTGAATATATGGGGGATTGAGTTGGGGAGTCATGAAGTAAAGAATTAAAATTTACTTCTGGATTTCATAACCAAAGAAATTAAGAGGGCTTTGTGGATGGTTAATATAACAATTTTCTCTTCTGCATTTTCATTCAAAGTGGTCAAACATCAGATAGTCCAATTAGTATTAAACCAGATAAGGGTGGAACAGCATTTATTTTACAGTATTATGTGATTTTGAACACACTTTTAAAAAATCCTAACTAGTATGTCTTTGTTCCTACTCTCTATTGAAAGGGACTGCCATTATCTACCCATGGGTCAGTCACTGAATTGACTTTAGCCTTGTTTTATGGAATCCTTAGAAGAAATTGAAATATCGGTAATGTATATATATATTTTTGTAGAAACATGCATTGACAAAAATGGATTTATTTCTAAAAATCAATTCTAAAGTCATAATCTCTATGAATATTTCAGACCCAGACTCCAGATACTTAATATCACCGACATCAGAGAGTATCAGTAGCAGATGGGCTCTGAGTTCTCTCAGAGGTAAGACCTAATATGAAATAAAACAGTGCTTCTCAAAAGTTGATGTGCATACAGAGTCACCAGAAATCTCTTTGAAATGTAGATTTGAATTCAGTTTGTCTGCTGTGGAGCCTGTAATTCTTTATTTCTGACAAGTTCCTAGGTGATGCTAATGCTGCAAGTCTGAGTTTCACACTTTATGTAACAAAGGGATTATATAACAAAGGCAGTACAGTTTGACTGTCTATGAAAAAGTGCAGATGAATAACCAAAATAAATTCATGACTGGTTTTAGAATATACTTTTGTACTTGTTATGAGTTTATATTACATTTAAGAAATTTAGAACACTTTAATTGAAACATTCTAAGGAATAACTGTAGAGATTTGGGAAACCCGAGTGTGTCAGTAATTCCTGACTATGATCCTTTTGATCACTGCATTTTGTTTGTTTGTTTGTTTGCTCATTTTTGACAGGCAATATAATCTATTTACATGCTGGTTCTTGACAATGTTGAATTATTTTATTTTTCTCTTGTAACCTTGTCTATCTGGCTTTCTTGTTAGTATACATTTAAGTTCCTATCTTAGGGAAGAGTTGTGTTGGATCGTTTGTACTTTTATAAGTTTTCTCATTGAAGTAATGTTAAAAATGACAGATGGATTCCCAAGGCAACACATAAAAAATTTTTGTCTATGTAATATTGAACTATACGAAATATATTCCAGGCTCTGAGAGTAGAGAGTTTTGTAGAAGAAGAGCAGGAAGAGAAGAAAAAGGGGAGAAAATGGGGGGGGGGGTTGCTGCTCTCTTGGGTACAAAGCCAAATTTTGATGAAATTTTGAAATGGCAAAGCATGCCTTTGGCACTAAGTTATTTTCAAATATTTGTCTATCTTATCATTTTAGCTCTTTCCCCATGATCCCCATTGTTCCATGTATTCAAATGCCCTAAACTCTTATCAAAATGGGTGATGCACAGGGCCCCATGTAGGTGCACAGGTTGTGCTGTGCACATCTCTAGGGGACAACACTTCCTGGAATTGAGCAACACGCATCACCATTGCCTGGAAAAACTTGTTTGAATGCAAATCCTGTACCTATCTCAGACTACTGGTTTAGAATCTCTGGGGTGGGGCCCAAAACTTTGCATTTTTCCCAAATTCTAGATTTTGATGTTACATACACTAAGGTATAAACCAGTAGCCTACATTTGTCATGTTATATATATCTGCTCTGCTGTTCATAATTGTTATTCTGCAGCCCCTTCCCCCCTCCCATTTAAATCTAATTCTCTAACATGGCTTGGTGAGGTATTGGTGAAGGGACAGATCTACAATATTTTCAAAGACATTTGAATTTTAAAAGAAATTATTATTAACTAAAATATAACTCCATTTCAGCAGAATTTTAGGCATTATGACAAAGGGATTTCTGAGATTAGTATATTTAGGAAGAAAAGAGTTATGTTGAGGGCAGGCAGAACCACGTGGACAGGATATTTATAATTGACATTTTCCTCCTGAGAAAACCTTCAAAGATTTTTTTTATTAAAAAAATTATTGGGCTGATGTCAGTTAATAAAATCAAATGTGTCACGTGTACAATTCAACAATACATCAATACATATATTGCATTATGTGCTCACCATCCAAAGTTAGAAATAACTTCCTCTCTTCCTTATAAACCAAATGTTCCCTAGTTACCACCCCCCACCCATCCATACGCCGTCACATATAGTTATCTTTGCAGTGATAAGACAGGCTCTACAACAGGTAATAGGAATTTTTTTTCTTTGTGAACAGGAGTAGAGTTTTATTTTAATTTATTTATTTTTATTATGGTGACATTGGTTAACAAAATCCAATAAGTTTCAAGTGTACAATTCAATAGTAAGTCATATATATACGGCCTTGTAAGTTCACCACTCATAGTTAGATTTTTTTTGTCACCACGTATTTGACTCCTTTCACCTCATCTATCTTCCCACTCCCCCCTTAACCTCTGGTAACCACTACTCTACTGTCTATGTCCATAAGTCTCTATTTGTTTGTCATGTTTGTTTGTTGCTTTTAGATTTATGTCCCACACATAAGTGATGTCATGTGTTTTTCAATTTTTTTCTGTCTGGCTTATTTCGCTTAGCATGATTATTTCAAAGTCCTTCCATGTTGTTCTAAATGGCAGGATTTTATCTCTTCTTATGACTGAATAATATTCCATTGTATATATGTACCACAGCTTCTTTAGCCAATTATTTATAGTAGGACACTTCAGTTGCTTCCATGTCCTGGCCACTGTGAATAATGCTGCTAGGAACATCAGTGTGCATATACCCTTTTGGATATATGTTTTCAAATCTTTGGGATACATACCCAGTAGAGGGACTGCTGGATCATATGGTAGATCGATTCTTAGTTTTTTGAGGAACCTCCATATTATTTTCCATAGTGGCCGTACCAATTTGCAGTCAGTTGGTAATAGAGATTTGGAGGCAGAAGCAGCCATTTTTGGGTGTGGATGATTTTTAAGTCATGTGATGTGTGGTTTAATGATATTTTCCACATTATTAAACTGAAGTGGGGAAGAGAGTAGGAGTTCCCTTGTTTCACATATATGTACACCCGAATCCTTCCTGTGGAACCAGTCAACAAAATAGCTGATGAAATTCACAGTATAATGTGGTTAATAACAGTATCATGCTTCTTTTGAACCCTCTCTTTTTTTCTTGAGGGGAAGGCTGCTGGTATGAGTTTAAATTTACAGTGTAAAATGTAATCACAGTTAATTGAGGATGATTTATGGTTATAACCTTAAATACAGAGAGGACAGTTATGAAGTTGAGATGAAAAATTACAGACCTTAGAAGTCTAACTTTGATACTGACTAGAACTCCACACAGATATTCTTCTTTTAGTCTTTATTCATTTCCTCCTTTCACTCTTCATCTGTGAAATGGTGAAGTAATAACTACTGTGCAGCAGTGTTCTCTGGGAGTAATCAGTTTTTTTCTAAGATGAAAAATAGTTTGTGTGTGGAATGAATAGTATTACTTTGATTTTAACCACATGCTCTGCATAAAATAGGTCATTAGGCAATTTTTTTTTAACTCAGAAGAGAAATATAATAAGATATGGTAAAAATACACTATTTCATAGACTCAGTGAGATTAAAAGTTGAATATCTGCTATAGTAAAACATTTCAAACATTAAAAAACCAGCATGAGGTTTAGGCGCTCGGTTTTATGAGAACAAATCTTGCTTGTTCTTGGGGAAGGAGGGCAAGGCAAAGACAATGTTAAGATGAAAAAGCTTAGTTCCTTCCTAAGTCTTTGCCAAGCTGGTGGGGTCTCTGAGTCCTCCAGCTTATTTGACCATAAGTTATGGCCTAGCTCTGAGGCAAAGCTCAGAGCTCCTGGAGGGAAGAAGTTGATGTTTCCTTCAAACTTTTAGACCTAATACACAGGTTCTTTAAAATCTAGAGTGACCTATTAAGGAAAAAAATGTAAGAATGGTAATATTTGTTTCAAAATCTCCTTGAAATAAACTTTCAATGACTCTGGGAAAAACCGGGGGATTGAATTTAAGGGAGGGAATTTGAATAAAGACAAGTTGATAATTTCATTAGGCTTGGGCTATACAGTACATGTGACTATTTAAATGAAAATTAACTATAAAGATTAAAAATACAGTTTCTCAGTCATTCCAGCATATTTCAAGTGTTCAATAGCCAGATGTGGCTAATAGCTACTGTATCTAATGTACAGATAGAGAACATGTCCATCATTGCAGGAAATTCTACTGCCTATCACTGGACTGGACTTTTATGGGCCAAATATCTCATAATGAAAGGTCTTTCTGCACCCTGAACATGCCTCAAGTCTGATTTGGTGCCCATACTTTTTTCTCTTTTTAAGGTCATGTTATAGCTTTAGCTACAGATTCCTCACTGATCACTTATCTTTTTATCACTTCAAATGAGGTAGCATGAACGGTAGATTTCCTTCATTGGATTTAATAAAGAGTTGGAATTTTTACTGAGCCATGGATGCCATGCTCTTTCTTGTACTGGTATATTGAAGTATAATCACCTGTGCTCCAAATTTTAGGAATTCCATGATCAGCAGTGAGAATTTTCATTTGAAATGGAGGTCCAAACACCGTTGACAGTAATAAAGACTCCTTTAATAAATCTATCAATAATGCAAGCAAAAAAGCAGACAAATACTGAACAAGAATTATGTGTAGCAATGTTTGTGTACAATAGAGATAAAAGACAAGATGCTTCTGATTTGGGGAAGAAAAGAGCCCAAAAGTTCAGGGCTCCTCTCTTTGTGTGACTGATGCCAGCCTCTTGAAGGGGATCAGGTGGAATTTGAAGGCAGCTATGCCAGAAGGCCTGAGTTTAGGTGGAGGGTAGAGGTAAAGGGTGAGAGACAACAGATTTAGACAATTTTAAAAAAACAAACAAACGAATTCTTGAGACAGTTGGTGACAGCACTAGGACGCTGGATCTGGTCATAGCATAAAATATTTTCATCTTTTCTATTTATAGGAACTGAAAGATACTTTTCTAATTGGTCACAGTTCCTTGGCCACATTCCTCAGGCTTCTAGATACTGAAAAAAAGAACTAATTAATTAACTTTCCAACTTCAGATCAAATGAGAGAAAATCAATGGCATTCAGTTGGAGAATGGGACATTCCAAAATTACATAGTTCTCTGTTTTGCTGAAAAATAGATGCCTGTATAGAATTATCACCGTTATGGCAAATATGAAGGAAAAGCAAAACAATGTGAAGCCAATGAAGAAATGTGAGAACAAAAGGAAAGGATAAATAATACATATATAATAAATAAATGCATATTTTATTGTAGGTTTAGTCAGTATAGTTTTGCACACAGTGAAATTTTATAAAATATTATATACATGGCAGTATATAAAAAAAGATGAGATGATAGAGATGAAAAATGTGTGTGTCAAGAGATATAAAGTAATATAAAGGTTGTTAGGTACAATAAATAAAGATGTTATAACATTTATTAAAAAATAAAAATAAAATTTTTACCTGTTGTAGAAAAAGTAAAGAACAAGACAGAGGTGGCAGAAGATCAAGAATTACATAAAATATTAACTTAAGGCATCCCCTAAATTTCAGAGGAAAGGAAAAAGAGGTGAAAACCGTTAATAGAAATATGATAAATATAAAAGACAAGCAATAAAATATGGAAATTTGAAGAATCAGAACAAATGACCTAGAAGAAATATGCAAAGTATTGTAAGAAAAAACATTCAAACTAAAGAATAAACTTACTCTGTAAACTCAAATGGCTCACAAGTTTTAAATTTAACTAAAAGGAACTGAATATAAGCACATTCTGATGAAAATCTGGACATTTAACAATGAAAAAGAAACCTAAAATCTTTAGGATGTAGGAAAAAAATAAATACAATGAAAAAAAAAAAAGAAACCTATCTGGGTTTCAATCTTTTCCACAGTTACAAAGAGAAATAATAGAGCAACATCTATAGCAGGACTTCCCAACATTTTGCAACATGATAGGAAGAGGAAATAAATATTGCATGTTAAGTGCTCATGGCTGTTTGCAGCGAGGAGAGTAGGATGGAGTTCCAACTATCAAGGTGTTTGCTCAGCTGCCCTTAGGCTGAGGGGATTCCCATGCTTGTTACCATTCCTAAAACTCATTCTCAACACACCAGGTTGAAAGGTTTATTATAAGGGGTTTTAAGGAAAAAGGTTGTGACATGAGTTCTTCACTCAGTCAAGTTCCCATTTGTATTGTGAAAAGGAAAGGGAAAAACTAAAAGGCTAGCATTTGTTCTTCTCTAACAACTACTGAGTACATTAAAGTCATTCAAGTTAAGTGAAGTACAAGTAAATAAATATTTTAACAAAGAATTCGTATGTGGTGCTAAGAAAAACTGATGGAAAATTGCAAAATTATTATGACATAATTATAATAAAATAGTTTAAAATTATAATCAAGGTTTAAATACAGATTATAACAAAAAATGAAAGCATAGAAGGGTAGAAGTGAAATTAAAAAGTTTGGTAACTTTCTCGTTCTGCATAGAAGAAGTCAAGATATGTTCTTAAATTATTCATATTCAAATAGGAATCCTCATACACTGCTGGTGGGGCTGCAAATTGTTATAGCCATTATGGAAAACAGTATGGAGGTTCCTCAAAAAACTAAGAATTGATCTACCATATGATCCAGCAATCCCTCTACTGGGAATTTATCCCCAAATTTGAAAACCCATATCTGAAAAGTTATTTGCACACTGATGTTCATAGCAGTGTTATTCACAGTGTCCAGGACATGGAAGCAACCAAAGTGTCCTATGATATATGATTGGATAAAGAAGCTGTGGTACATATATACAATGGAATATTATTCGGTCATAAGAAGAGATAAAGTCCTGCCATTTACAACAAAATGGATGGACCTTTAGATAATCATGCTAAGTGAAATAAGCCAGACAGAAAATAAATTGAAAACCACATGACATCACTTATATGTGGGACATAAGCCTAAAAGCAACAAATAAACAGGACGAACAAACAGAGACTCATGGACAATGCCCTAGTGGTTACCAGAGGGGAGGGGTAGGGGGAAGGTAGATGGGAAAAAGTTAAATTATTTCTTCAAAATAGATAATTAATTAATTAAAAATTATTCATATTCATAATTATAGACTTCAGTTCAATATTTTAAAAATGCAAACCTAACACATTTTTAAAAATAGACCTTTACCTTTAAAATCACATGGAAAATATTAAAGTAAAATGTAAAGGAACAATAACAAAGAGCATAAAACTAGATTAGAGAAGACTAGACATATTAATCATAAACATAAATTTAAATGCTTTAAAATTTTCTATTAATAGGCACCGCTCAGGCTGCAGGAAAATATCAAAACACAGATGTCTTTGGCAGGATGATTTGCTATTAAAAAGCTCAAAATCTATTCAGAAGAAAGGTAAAACTTTAAACACATATATACATTTAAAAATAAGAACTGAGGAGAGAAGAAATTAGCATATAAATTAAGATGCAAGAAAAATAAAAAATAAAGCCGAAGATAATAGAATGAAGGAATTAATAAAAGGAGAGGAATTAATGAAATAGTCCTGAATCATAAAAATGAAAGATGTTTCTTTGAAAAGATTATTGAAATAGATTCAATGTTGACATTTATGATTCAGCTAAATACAGGCTACAACTACTTAAAATTAGAAATTGGAGTGTTATTTATTATTGTTGATAAATAAATATTATAGAATAATTGATAAATTGTGTGGCGATGAATGAAAAAAATCAGAAAAAATGGATATTTTTCTAGAAATTATATATGAGTTGAAAATCTAATGTGTAATAAATAATAAAAATATTAGGAGAAGGTAATGCAATCATTTAAATAAATAGCAGGGAGTCAAATTTCTCCATTAAAAAAAAAGCACAAACTTAAAAACCTTAGAAAATAACTGGCAAATTTGACCTTAAAAAAAATTAAAAACTTTTGTTGAAAAAAAAGATGTCATCAATGAAGTAAATTTAAAAATATTGAAGAGAAAATGTTGGCAATATATCAAATGATAATGGTAAATATGTATAAATATAAAGAGTTACTGTGGATTAAAAAGAAGAAAATAATCAAATTAAAAAAATGAATAATAGATATGAACAGGCAATTTAGTATTGAAGATATAAAATGACTGATAAACATATGACAATTATCACACTTATAAATGCAAATTAAAATGACAAAAGCACTTTTTCTTTCATAAGATTGATAAAATTTGAAGTAGTTGATAAGAACTATTTTAGCCAGGATGTGAGCAAACACTGTTGATGACATATAAATTGTTGAAGCCTTTGAAAATTGAAAGCAATTTACATGAGGATATTATGAGATTGTGTGTGTATATAGGTATGTGCAGGCATATATACTTACAATTAAATACATGTATATAGATAAGTCTCATATATAATGAATTTGTGGGAAGTAGAAAGGAAAGATTTCCTCTAAAAAGGAGTAGGGGCTAGAGTGGTGGTAAATGAGGCTTTCAGGTTATGTTTGGTATGCTAGGAGTTTTTCTGATTTGTTGTTTTTTAAGAAGGAGAAATATATGTGTTACTTACATAGATAAAAATATAACTTCTTGCAAAAGAATGAGTGGAGGTGATTTGTATTCTAACGACAGAGAAATCGTCTCAGTGATACCCCAGTGGGTATTTTGGTTATGAAACAGGTAGCTGTGGAATATTCTATATTGATTAAACTAAATTGGTTAGCACAGCAACAGAAATTTTAGGGCTGTCTCACGATGACTTGAAAGAGCCTAAGGGCTGTGTAGCATTTTCTCAAGTCATTAAAACTTTGTACATTTAATTTAAAATTACTTCCTGATATTAGGTAATATTTCCCTATCATTCAATTTTAAGTTTCTTACAATTTGCCTTTTAAAACAGTCCAGCCATGAAGGGCCATTTTGTGTGTACATTTGTTTTCATGGCTACCTATTTTTTAAATTGGAAGACCAGAGCCTATAAGCATTTTTATACCTCTTGATCCATATTACCAAATAGCTTTCCGGCAAGATTGTGATAATTTTCCATTTCAGCAGTATAAAACAGTGCTCATTTCATCCCCAATTATGAGACAAACAAAACAACAAGAATATTTGTAACAAGATATTTGACATGTTTTTTTATTTTTAACATTTATTTGAATTTATTTGAATCTCCTAAAATTAGGAACCTTTTAGTACATAACCTTAATGCCATTAGCTCATCTAATACATTTAAACGACATCACTAAGATTCTTTTGCTTCTGGCTTCCATTTGTGGAGGAGAATATCTTTGGAGGGCAGAATAGTGAGGTTCAGGTGTTTATTCTCCTGGTTTCTCCTGCTGGGCTGCCTCTTTGTGCTCCTCTACTTAAAATGATAGCTCTCTCAGGGTGGTTCTGCCTTACGGTTGCCCGTCTTGTTGGATTCTGGTGTCCACTCCATCCCTGTGCCCTTTTTAACCTAATGGTGATAACTGTTCCTCATAGTTGCTAGCCCTGGGATGCATCACCATTCCTTGTTCTTATATCTCAACCCTATCCATACTTTTGTAAATCTGTCTGTTCACTATTTAACTTCAGTGACTCTTTTTTGATTGTGCCATCTATTTGATTGGTGCAATTGATTTCATCTGTTGTCCAGGCTAGAGGCAACTGTTCCTCACTTTCAAAAATGTTTTTGGTTTGTTTTGATTTTAAAAGTTGTTTTGCTCGATTCAAAATTCCAACAAGGTTCATATATTATATCTGATTATCATCTGAATCACAAATATCTTCAGTATAATTTATACCCTCTCCCTATTTTTTTCTTCTTATCATTGTGTTGTAAAT
Organism: Eonycteris spelaea; assembly: GCA_003508835.1. NCBI lineage: Eukaryota > Metazoa > Chordata > Mammalia > Chiroptera > Pteropodidae > Eonycteris > Eonycteris spelaea. The sequence continues at coordinate 4,433,975 of PUFA01000003.1, forward strand.
AAAAGGTTAGTTGTCCTGAGAAATGGTCCATGTTTAAATGTTTCACATTTTAGATTTTCTCCATGTGGTCACAAATTTGATACGTAGTTAAACTTATCTGTTTAAATGTATTTGTAGCTTTTAAGATTGGTTTTTTTGTTGTTATCTAATTTATTTATTTTATTGTTGAATACATGAAACATGTGCTCCCAAATAAATACTATATATCAAGGCATTTTCAGAGAAATCTTGCTTCTCTCTGTGTCTTCTCCACTAGGTACTCTGTCTTTCTATATAGGTTTTTAAAATTAGTTGTTGGTTTCTTCTTCCATTGATTTTTTTTTTTTACCAGTGTCTTGATTACCATTTTTAAAGTCCACCGTTTCCTTTCTGATATGATATGAGTATCATTTAATATCCTTCCAAATGAAGTTGAGTCTATTTTGGATTCTTTATTCTTTTTCCACTGATTCATGTGTTACTACATTTTTGAATTATGGAAACACAGTAATGTGATAATATATGGTAGAGAAAGCTCCTTTATATCATAATATTTTTAAAATTATTTTCCTTATTAATTTTTTATATTAACTTTAAAATCAAATTGTCTGTTTCCAGAAAAAACATCCATGGTGTTCGTAGTGGTCTAGAGATGTGTCCACAAATTTTTTGACAGTCCACCTCTCAAAAGGTGGAATTTAATTTTTATTCAAGTATAGGCTGGACTTAATGACTGACTCACAGTGATTAAAGTATGGTAAAAGTGATGGAATATCACAACAGATTATGCTGCTGGCTGGGCTACATGTTCAGGCAGGGCCAAACTTTGTGGTTAGATGGGTCCTCCTGCTGCACTATATGATTAGAAGAGCTGCAGACCCTGTCCTGGAGTTGAGTGGGACTGCAGGCTGGGTTCTGTAATTGAGCACTCACTGGCTGTGTTCCATTTTGGGTGAAATTGATCTCTGGGTTCCCTGATGGGGCCTTACCACAGATTATGTTCCAATACGGTAGGGTCACTGGCAGAGCTCTCTGCTTGGATGAGGAGCAAGACCAAAGCCTGGGCTCCATGGCCAGTTTGTAGGCTGAGTTCTGAGACTTCCCATAGGGTTATTATTTGGACTCCCTGATGAGATGTAGCTGTAGGGTATGCTCAGCAGTTGGTGAGGCTGCTGGCTTTGCTCTCTGCCTGAGCAGGGCTGTAGGATGTCCTATGTGGATGCCCAGGCTTCTGATTAGGCAAAACTGAGGGCTATATTCAACAGTTTTCTTGAAAATTCTTCAATATCTTTTTTTTTCATTTCTGTTTAAATTTTTATAAATTTATTTTCATCCTTCATTGGGTATACATTCTGTGGTATATATTCACCCTTATATTTTTTGTACTTCTGTTTTATTTCTAATTTTTCTATATATTTTTTCTTGTGATCTCTTGGTTTTATATCTCTTGATGTCATTATATCATTTCTGATCTTTTCTGTTAAGATATGTGCTATTTTAAAAGCTCATTCTTAATTTTCTTAATATCTTTTAGATAATTCTCACTTTGTTGACAAATGTTTCCTAGTGGATTCTTTATTAATTGCTATGTCATTATGTTAATTTTAATCATTTTTCTGGTTAATGACTTTATATAGTTTACATTATATTGGCTCCAATATTTCAATGTTGTAGAGTTTCTCAGGCTATTAGGAAAACGTTCTTGCGGAGAGCTCCTTGGACTGAGAATTTCCTTTTTGTTGTTATGTGGAACACTCAAAACATGGCCTCTGTGTAGTTTCTTTTATAGGTACAAATCGGAAATATTTTCTGTCTTCAGCTGTGTGCTTCAGTGCTCAGCACATAGGCCTTGCATTCCAAGGTAGTGCTGTCAAACTTAGTCTCATAATTTTGCTTTCAAACTATTTTCCATGATTTATTTCCTTTGGGTGCCTCTACCCTTTATCTGAATCTTCTCTCTTTTTTGTGAATGTTCCCATTCCACTCGCTTTAGCATTTATTTCCAGTAGTGCTCTTGAGAGTAAGGCTTTGCACTTCTAAAAATGATTATTTGCTCTGTATTTATCAAGGGCTTACCCTGACAAAGCTGTTTGATCTTACATTCATAAGTCACACTTGCTTTCTGTGAAACTTGTATCTCGTAAGGACATTTAGGCCATTCCCAGATCCTTTAGTCTTGGCTAATACAGGGTTATCTCATTTTGGTTGTGATTGTTTTGGAGTAAAATTTGGTTTCCATGGCTTGTAGGATATGTCAGTATCACTTGTCACTCCTCAATGCTCCAACCACGTAGTTGTTATTCTACGCAGGGCCCACAGCTGTTGATGGTTTGGCCGCACTCATGTCTATTCTGAAGTTCATGGAGATTCCTTGTCCCTAGTTTTGTCGAGGATATTGTCTATAGTTTTGTTTTGTTTGTCTTATTTAACACTCATGATTTATTATTTAGGAGGATTTGGGGAGTATTTTAAAAAATTTTACTGCTGCCATCATCACATTGCCAATTATTGGTTTATTCGACATTAAGATGCTTAAACTTTTTTTATGGGTGAAATGTGGCCTTATGTCAAATAACACTGTATGCAATTTTCTTGAGACTGGTACTGTGTTTTAGTCACTTTTCTATCCATGGAAGCTGGCATGGTACTTGAAATATTGTCTGCGCTTAGTAAAAATTTATGAAAAAAAATTAATTTGTGTTACAAGTCTTTGATATCACCTTATTTTAAACAGATCAAAGTCAGTGATTTAGTTAATCTTTTCATTTGAGCTAAATGATATATTGCCAAGATTCACTAATTTTGGTGGCCATGAAAATACACCTCTCAGACCTCCTGCTGAGGGAGCATAATTGACTGAGCTGCCTCTCTGGATCCCACATCATGTTTGCCCTGAGCCCATACCTCCAGTGGGCTCTTTCCAGCCAATGTCTGAGAATAGTTGAGGTACTAAGGTGGCCCATTCTATAGGGTGGAGAACTCTTCTAATGGGTGAATTTGACTTGAGGAGTATCCACCAACCTAGCTGAGACTTTCTTGGAACTCAGTTGCAAGAAGAAGCTCCTTCAACCCAATCATCCTCCCTTTTTTTCTTTCTCCTTTATAGATGTCAGATCTACATTATCCTCTTCCCTGCCACTCAAGTAAATCTTTTGTACATCTGATCCTATCTTCTCAGCACATCCACATTAACACAGAATGCTCACCCATAGTTTTATTCTCTTCAAGTGCATAGATAGGTTAATAGAAATCTACAACAATGTACGTTTGATACATAAATTGATATTTGACTTAGATCCATTGCTCTCATGTTTGCAGCTCATACCAAATAACCATAGAGAAAAAAACTTTAGAAAGATAACATCTATGTCTGAATCATCCCTGAGGCCAGTGTGCTACTTTGAGGGAAATATTAGTATAAAAGCGAAAAATGTCAATCTACTCATCTGGTCAAATACTATTGCTGTGGTTCCACAAAGGAGATTTCTCAGGCTATTTGAAGGTAGAATTGAAGGCGCATAAGCTTTAGAATAAGAAAGATGAGTTCATGGAAATTATGTACATGGCAGAAATCCCAAGGCTTCATGAATGAATGACTGGTAAAATAATATGTTTGTAAAAATATGTTTTCCAAATCTTCTCTTATGAAACTACCTGATCTAGTCTTAAATATACTAACCTCATCTGGTAGACCTTATAAATTCTTAGTGAAATTTGTTGATAGTAAGGAGAATAATGACATTGACAATAAATAAGAACTATAGCAATATTTCTTTTATACAGATTATGACTTTTCTGATGTTGAATAAAAAGATCTTTAAATTCATAGTAAACATCTTTTCTTTAAAATTTATTTTACTTGGAATTAATTATATAAAAAGGAAACTAACTCATAATATTAAAAAACTACAAACAAAAATAATTTGTTAGAATTCATTAATTTTATAAATCTGAACTTTTGAAAGTATAAAAATAAGCTCTAGTGAATGTAAACTTCTTCTGGTCTTTCTCTTTTTTGACCCTCAGTCTCAGATTGCTTCTCATTTTGGAGTGAAGGTGAACATTGGATGTGTTGAACCTAATTAGATACAATGGAGCTCATTATAAGCCTTCAGTGAGATTATCAACCTCTAGAGCAACCATATTCTTAGGGTGCTATTGTGCGTTAGGCCTGGGAAGTTTGAAGCATCTCTCAGTGACTTGGATATGCACTGGAACACACCTCTGCACTGGGAAACATCGACTTACCCACTGTAGGGAGTGATCGGAGTTGCATTGCCAGATAGGATCAAACCCAGGTGGATGAGTACCCTCCTTCTCTAGGGACAGTGTTACTGAGGTGATTGCAGTGCAGGAAATAATTGAGACACGAGTTTTCAATAAAAAGAGAAAAACCAGTTTATTTTACTACTCAAAATGGGCTTCTCTCTACCCAGGTTTTATCTACTTAGTTTTCAGAAATGAGCCACGATAATGCTTTGTATAGGAAGCACCTGTAGAAAGTGGGAGTGGGTGGGATATTGACATTTAAGAGAAAGAAAGGAGGTGTGGCAAAGTGTTTTGTTATACCCAGAACACTTGACAGCTTCAAAGACTGTGACCATCAACAATCTTCCAATCAGTAGTCATTTTCTTTCTCCTCTCCCAGATACTTATAACCTTCTTACTCAAATTGGTATTTATTGGTCATGCATTCTCTCATTTGGTCTCTTTCAATAACATATCTTTATCTGATGGTTTCCCCAAGTTCTATCCAGTTTTCCATTGCTTTTCAGTATATGTTATTCCCATTATCCACTTTTGTTCAATTACTGTTATTTCTGCTCTGATTGTAATTTTTTCTGCTGATGAAATTAAACTTTTACTACAAATAATCTATGCTCCAGCGGTATCCATCAGCTCTTTATTTTTTTCTCCAGAGTTGTTTTTGTATTTTTCCTCCTATCTTGTGAAGCTGACAGGCATTTCTTTTTATAAGCGAAATCCTACTTGATTACATAATTTAAAATATTATAAAGTTGTGATTATAATTTGGACATTATGCATATTTTGTACAAAGCCTAGGCTATGCTGCAGTGGAATGGTAGGAAATGAACGCTAATTTGGGAGAGGTTAGAATAGTGAACCCAAGCTATAAAATTCCAATGTTGCAGGTAAAAACAGGCATTTCCCCCCCTTTATTAAAATGATGCTCTTTTTTCTTTTAATACAGATAGAATTGGAAATGCCTATAGTAACCTCCTGTTCCTCTCACCCTGTCAGCATGTAAATACCCTGTGTTACTGTAATGGATGACAAAGCCTGTTACTTGGCACAGACAGAGGAAAGACACAATTTCAAATCATTAATAAGTTTATTTTCTTCTAAATATATGCCTCTCCAACGTTTTAAATCTATGCCTACTCATTTTTCATGGTGCTAATATCTGGTATTCATGTTTAAAACACAAATCCTTTGCAGTAGTTTTCTTAAAGGAAAGTAGAAAGAATGACACACGAGACAATGCCCTAGATCGCTTTTCGGTGTAGCAGGAGCCAACATGCTGTTTGATTTTTGGCTGCAAGATGGTAAAGTCTGCTTGCTTTCAATTATTCAAACCCATTTATGTTTTCCATGCCAAGTTGGATAGGTTTATATTTCTATTTTTTCCCATTCTGAATGAGGCTCTTCAGATGAATTATAACATCTCCAGACTACTGTATGGGAAGGTAGCTTCTAAAGCCTTTTAAGGAGTTCGTATACTTCAAAGCAAGGAATCTCTCCTTGTTGCTTACTATGTAAGCCTTCCCTTTCCCCTCTTGACTTGCAGTAGCCTGTACTAGGTGGTCTCACCTTGTGATGCCATAGTCAGCAGATTTTCTTTTAGAAAGAAGAGTATTACCCAAAACAGGTTTTGTTTCAAAAAGGTAATTTCATGGTCACAATCTGTTAACTGACAAAGCATAAATTAAAAAAGCAAAAGCAAAAAAAAAAAAAAATCAGGAATGAATTAGCTGATTTAGACCCTGGCAGACTGAATCTACCTATACTGCCTGCTGTTCTGTATGTATTCACAGCACCAGCCAGGACGTGTGCTAGCCCACATTTGTTATTTATTTTTACCCTGAAGCACCAGCACTGATTGCAACAATTGAGTGACTTGGTTGGCAGGGTGAACTGTGAAATAACAAAGTCTGTGTCTGGCTGGTCGTGTGGATAATACCGAATAGCACCAGCCAGCTCCTGCCTATGGCTATGTCAGCTGAGCTATCCAGAAACATTTTTTTTCTCTCATTGATTTTTTCTTTTCTTTCTTTTTTTTTTTTAATTTCTATGAAACCAGGATTGGGACTCAGCAGGTTTGGAATGATGCCAGCATCCTGTTGGAGTCAAAAGAAAAAGCTGAGAATAGGAAGTATATTGACCCAATTTATTGGACAAAGTGCAATAGAGGTGACAGAACAAGCTACCAAGGTGTTTGCTCTGTGAAAACCTTTTAGAACAAAAGATTTGAGACAATGAACTACAAATGGAATTGGTGGTTAGGGTCAAAGGAATTTCCTTTCAATTCCTTTTGATAGAACAACTTTTGATTGCTGTGAGGAATAGAATCTTCTCCTCTTAATTTTTTTATAGTGTTAATTGCTAATGCCTATTTAGAATAATAAAATTTCCATCTGTTGTCTTTTAATGAAATGACTTCAGGAAACACAAGTAATTGGTGTATTTTTCCTTTGTGTACATGATGGATTCACATAAAAATTAAGTGAAAGGCCTTAGAATATGTTCTCTTGCTTGCAAAATGCATTAAAATGTGCCTTAAAAATAGTATGACATAAAAGACTTAAGCTATACAGTCTGCCTTTTAAAGGGCTTTGTAAATAAACACATTTCATGATATATTAAATAGATGTAGCTCAAAGCCTTGCTCTATCTCTTGTGTATATTCAAGAACCCATAGCGACTTCCCTGGAAAAGCTCCTGTAAGAACATTTGGCCAGATCTTTTCTGCTGAACAAACCTTTTGAATATACATTGGGAACTTGGAGAAAAGCATAGATATAAAGCAAATATTTGGGAAATCGTTAGATAAGAAAACAGTGATCATGGAAAACCAGCATGTGTTTATAAAAAAGAAGTCATGTAAGCAACATCTACTTTACCTTTTCATTACAGATAATAGGGCAGATAAATTACATCTCAGCTGGGCAAAGTATTTGATCCAATGTTTCAAGATAGTCTTTTGAGCAAGAAGTACATAAGTATATTAAGAAAAATCTAGCTGGTTGAATTATCACAGCCAAATTGTATTAATTAATGAATTAATAAACTAGTAGGAACAGCTAAATTTATTTAATTCAGAACTCTTTTTTTGTTCTTCCCAGTCAGATATTTTTAATGATAAGTTCAATGTTTACCGAATTTTCAGGTGATCTGTACCTGCCTAGCATGTTAGATTAAAATTAGTATTGTTAGAAAGATCTTTACAAGGAAAAGTTTGATTCAAATTAATAAGATTAAATTAGCAGAGATGATGGATAGTTTTACATTTAGGGGGAAGAAAATAATTGCATGAGGACAGGGTTTAGGAGGCCTGGCATGGCAGTTGTATGTATGAAAAAGTCCTGCAGGTTTTGTCTATCAGTGTGATGTGTTGGCTAGAATGCAATCACAGAAATGGGTGAATAGCTGAAGGGAGGTAAACATTCACATAAGGCTCAACTGTACGTGCATGGAACATAGTGTCAAATCCTTTTTGTCACAAGCATAGGGGTCCTGATAAGTTAGAAATTATTCTAAGGTATGCAAAGTAAATTATTAGAATTTAAAAAGTCTTTCACTTTTATTTGCTCATTTAATATTAATAATGTTTTCTAGCTCTCTACTGTCACAAACCTCAATGTTGAGTCTTTTGTAAGCATTGCTTACTTAATCACCATCACGACTCTCTGACACGTAGTTCTTTCTCTCATTACTGTTTCACGGATGAGAAAATCGAGACTTCAAATGGTCAAATAACTTACTCAAAGTCACCAAATTACTAAGTGGCACAGCTGAGAATTTTATCTGGCTCCAATGCTCCTTTCTTTAACTGCTGTGCTATATAACAAAAAGAATGTTATTTACTTCCATGGTCACTTTAGAGTGAAACACAGAGCTGTACGTTCAAGGTGCACTATTCTCTGGCCCCAACCTATCTTTCCAGATGATTTTCTGCTACATCCTTCAATCCATCCACTGCTTCAGCTAAGCTAGATAAATATTCTATTCCATCTCAGCCCTCTATCCTTTGATCTCACTATTTGCTCAACCCTGAATTGCCTCTTTCTTTGGCACTGCTGCTCAACTCCAACTTAAGCGTAACTTTCTTCATGAGACCTTTGGATTCCTTAAAGCAAATGGAACAATCCCTCTTCTAAACCTCCAGAATTTTTACAAAACAATACCTTTTGCCACTAATACTCTTCTAATACTCATTTCTGCACATCTTTTAACTCTGATAAATATAGGCTCCTTGACAGCAAGGGCTGTGCTTTCTGCCTTGTTTCTCAGAGGATTCAGTTTAGGCTTACAAGTCAGTAAATATCTCTTAAATGAAAGAGTAATGTTTATGATTGTGGTGGGTGGTCTAGGAAAGAGAATGAGCTGAGAAATATCAAAATACCGATTGACATCTAATAAGTTGATCTTATTAGATGGACATTATTCAATGCTTGGTATTTCAGTGGAATTGACTTTTAATAGAATAAAATTTCCTCTCGTTTTGCCTCTTGTAATTGGGCTTATTTGGAAGTAGTCTGAATAAGACCAAGGAAATCTAGAATTAGGAGTGTAGGTGTCAATTCTTGTGATTTTTCTTTATTTTAGAAAGTATAAATCAGCAGATGTTGGAGGAAGTGACAGATTTCCAAGTACAAGCATGATGAGATATGAGTATAGAAACCAAATCTCAAACTTGGCTACTAAACCAAGTGGAAAAGATGCCTTTAGCACATGACAAATCAAGCTGGAAGAAGAAAGCAAGATTTATTATATCTGACCAGGCAAAGGATTTTCATATATTCTCAGTATAACATAGGGTAAGAATATAGGTGTGGGTAGCAGTAGTATCTGGATTTGATTCCCAGCTCTGCTACTTCTTAGCTGTGTGACCTTGGGAAACCTACATAATTTATTTGAGGTTATTTTCCTGCAAAATGAGAAAAATAATTTGTAGTAATTTCAAAGGGTTATCATAAGGACTAAAGAAGTTGATGTTTGTAAATTACCTAGAGCAGTACCTTGCACATAAAAGTTACCTAACTATTAACTGTTATATTAATGTTTATCTGTATGTGTTTTGAAGGGCATATTTCAGTAGTAAGTAGTAAAACTCACTTTTTTTTTTAGTGTATTATGGCTTGGTTGTTTATTAGCATTGTGACCACACACAATTCACCAAAACTCTTTGGCTCATTTTTTTTTTTTTACCTATATAATGGGTGTATAAACATCCACAGTAATCTTTAGTATTGTTTTAAGAATGAAAAAGTAATACTTGGAGACGTATTTTATAATCTGAACAATACTATAAAAATTTAAAAGGATGATTCATTCAGCAGATAGCTATTTAGACTTTTATATGGATTCAGACTGGGGAAGAGAGAAGGGAAAACATCTGATAACTTTGAAGAGATTGTGGGGCAGTTTCCTGGTGGTCTCCCAAGGCTGACACTAGTATAGCGTGACCCCAATTTGGCCTTCCACCTTTTGTATATTGTCAGCTCATACATAGGGAATCAATTTCTGTAGCCAAAATTGCAATTATTAGAGCTCCTGAGACTAATTTACAAAACTAGAATTCCAATTCCTTACTTCACAATAAGAAAAAATAACTGCCATCCAGGCGGAAATAAGCAAGCAGGCAAGACTAACACTATCCTCATTGGCAGAGCTACACGGAGGCCAAACTATAGTTAAAAGATTTCTGGATGAATCTGGAACTTGAATCACAGGAAAGAGAAGATTTGAATGTAGACCTAATGCAGTGAACATATCCTGATGCATCCTTCATCACAACAGTGTCAGCATTGCAAAGGGACTACAACACTTGAAAACTATGACAAGCTAAGGCTTCCTCTTCCCCGGGTGTGTTCATGAGCTGGTGCTTACAATGTTTGCTTCAGCGATTTTTTGTTTTTGCTGAAATGGCTGTCTAATCTTTTCCTCTGAAGGATGCTTAACAAGTGAGCTAATAAAAAACAAAAGAAACTATCTGTTGGTCCCCCTTGGACCTCATGAAAGACATGCCAACACTGTAGAACTAACAGTAAATTGTCTTTATTCTACTTTTTCTCCTCAGGGAAAACATCAGTTTGAGGAAAGTTAAGCAAGGGCCAGGCAGAAGGGATATGAATGAGTGACACTGGATGCCAGTGGCCTGATAATAATAGCTGAGACCTTGAGATTGTTAGTGAAAAATTTCTCTTCCCAGGTCTGACATGGGAACAGAAAAGTGCCCTACAGGTTCAGACAGCATCAACACTGTCCTAAGTACACTGGAGAATAGGGTGTATCTATTTTGATTTATCTAAAACCCCTGGGACTTTGCATGTTAGAGAGGTGGAAAGGTCCTCTTCCCCCCCCAAAAAAACAATTGCTAATAGCTAATTTTCAATGAACCAGATATGTTCATGGAGGCTCAGAGTTGATTGATCTGATTTTGCAAACTAAAAAGATCCATTCATTTTTATTTATAATGATATTAAATCTTAGTGTAAGAGGGTGGCATTTATCTTATTTACCAGTTCTTTGGAGTAACCTTCTTATGGAATACATGTACTGAGAACAGAAGGAAAATATGCAGTCCTACCATTGGAGAAGACATACAAATAGATATGTCTTTGAGTCATAATGATACTATTGTTAAACGTCATTGCAGAATTAAGCGTAAGGTACATAGAAGTTCCTATTCCAGAGCTGGATAGGAGGAGGGGGAGCATGCCGGTAAATGCTGTCTGAGAAGATGTCCTGACCCTTACTGAAGGCAGGGAGCCTGTCATGACTATGTTCCTGGAGGAGGCTACATTTGACCTTTCTAAATGAGAGAAGGAGAAATGACTTACTAGGAAAAGGAATTTACATATACAGATTCTTTTGAGTTTGAGGCAGTGCAAATAATTTGAAAGTGTCAAATTTGAATGAATAAAATCTCTGCAAATATGAAAAGTATGAAATAACATTAAGCACTCAGTGAGTTATTATATAGATGGATAGATAGATAGATAGATAGATAGATAGATAATTTTTTTTCATGGAGATCAATTCATATTCTCTTGTCCAGTCAAACAGCTGACCAATGGTGAAGTATTGTAACATGACTGGCTTGGATTATGGATGTTGTTTCTGATTAGAAAACTGTCCTATTTATTTGGCCCCTTATGGGACTTGAAACTAAAATATCATTTTCTTAGCAAACCACTAAAATCTGAGCCAATCAAACAAAATCACATTTAAGATATAATTTACTTACCTATTAGAATGTAGTGAAATAATATTTTATAATCATTATTTATTGATCCATTGCTTTTTCTCCCTTTTGTGTTTTTTTTTCCATTCAAAGAGCTTATCTATCCTAAAAATAAATAAGTCAAGTATTGCAGAATGGAAAGTTAATTTTGAAAATTAACTTCTGGGTTCTGTTGTAGGACATTTCCCCTTCTTTTATAATGGTCTTTTGAGACGGTTACTATTTTATTTCTTTAACATTACTACTTATTTGCTCACTTATTCAGATTTTATGATGCTGATAAACTAAAGGTTTAAGTAAAAGTTTGATGGGTAGGCATTAAAGATTGTAGCAGTTAGTGAAGATGAAATGACCAACCTAGAAAAAGGGGAGGATACAATCTCAAAGGAGCTGATGAGAAGGCAAAGGTGCAATATTTAATCAGGTCTTTTGGTTGTACATTTTACTCAAGATGTATTTAAAGTTTAAAAGATGCATTTAAAGTCTGGAACAACAAAAAGAGTTTAACTCATACTTTGTCTTCTTGTTCAAGAAGACCACGGTTTTACATCTTTTTGTGCATAAAAGCTGGTTCCTGTTGTTAACGTGGCTCTTGCACTTAACATCTCACCTAAAACTCAGCCTAGTGTTCTCTATGATTCCATTTTGTTCTCCTTCTATTGATATTCAGTTAAATAAATAAAAACATATCTTGAAGACAGACTGAATTCAGAACAATTAAAGATATTAAATCTGAAAATTCTTTGCAATTAGCATATCATGATACACAGACTTCACAGATGTAACCATGGCGTGGCATGTGGAGCTAGAGATGTGAAGAGGGGAATAAAAAATGAGGAAAGTCACTATCCTTGGCCATTCCTTGGGCAAAGGTGTCTCCATTATCTAGTAAGAAAGAATGCTTACATATTCCTACATATCCAATAGAACTCACTTTGAGAAAGGTAGTAAAGGTACAATATTTAAATTAAAAGCTCCTAATAAATTGTTAATATCTTAACATAGTATATGTAATAAAGGAGAGTTTAAAATTTATAAAATATCATTATTTCTTTAACAAATGACATATTTTAAAAAATTAAAATGAAAAACAAAATGTAAAATATTATTTCTTGGAACTATTGACTGTGAAAAAGTTTGGCTTCCCTTTCAGCCAGAAGTAGGAGTTGTTTATTGAGTTAAGAAAGTATTTGAAGAAAATATGATTTTTTTATTATATAGAGAGATGTAAATTGTGCAAAGAAACAAGTTTTTTTATTTGATTTAAATATCACATTTTATCCCTACTAAGTCATTCCAATGACTTGTATCTATTATAAATGAAGTGCCACAATGCCTTCCTGGTCTGGAGAATTTTGAGAAAAATAGTTTGTAATACTGTTCCCAGTGTGATATTTTATAAAGTAGTTCCACAGACTCAGTGAGACAGACATACACACAATGCACAAACAGATACACACGCACATACAAACATATACTTATTTTCAAACACACTTATTTTTAAATGTGCTAAATAAATTGTACATTATACAGAATGGGGACATTACATTTCATTTAACTCCTCCTTTTTTTCTTTCTTTTTTTGACTTTATAAAATCCTAAAGAGCTCTCTCTGGCAACAATGTATGTTATGGGAAGGACCTGAATGGGGTGGGTTTCTTGGTCAGTGTTTCAGCCTCCAGAGTGAATAGTCACCATATGTATTCCTTCACAAGTTGTGCTTAAAATAGGCCATCTTCCAGGTCTGGGTATGTAATCTTTAGTAGACTCTGTCTGATTTCAAATATTACATACAATTTCATATGGTATTGGTAATAATGGAATATTAAGTTACCTGTTGTATTATAATTTAATCTAGATTTCATCCATTCTCCTCTATTTATTATTGTGGTACTCTGTTAGGATCCTAAACAAATCTCTCTTCTTACCTATAAGAAAATCCTTTATTATTTGTTGAGGATTGATCACTGTTCCTGGCTCTCATGGAAGAATTGTCAACACCACCCTAGTTTGCGGAGTGTGTTTGCAGGAAGTGCCTTTGATAATGTCAGAAATGATGTCATTACTGTTCTGGGAAAAGTGTGTTTTTCATGAACTTATGTTTCTTCTTCCATGAGGCATTAATAATGTCAGAAAACAAGTATTTCTCAAAGACAAGACTTTTTAAAACTAAAAATTTTATGATAGTTGAATATATTTTTAAAAAGCAGAAATTTTTGGATGCCTCATTAAGGCAGTTCTGGCTTTGTTTAAAATAAATTTTTAAACTAATCGGTGATGCCCTTTCAAAAAGAGAAACAAAGTATGCCGTCTTCAGTATGAGTCATCACTTTCCAGAGAAGATGTATAGTTGTTTTTTTATTTTTTTAGTATCTCATAATTGTAATTTACACATACAAATCCCATAGGCATATGTTACCAACAGATGGTATTTATTAAAAAATCCACATGCATTCTTGGATGGTTTAAGTGTCATTCTGCTTGAAGGCAAAGTAATGGATTAGATGACCTTTCAAGGTCATTTTATTTATAACTTTCAAGAATATGATTCAAAATTGTCCTACTGTTTAAAATGTATTTATTTTAAGTATATGTACAAGTCAAATATGTTTGATTGCATGTGACAAATATACATTGGTTTGCTATAAAAGGGTGTGGTCTGTGTTAGCGTTAGAGACAGCTGGATTTAAAGAATGGAATGCAGTAAAGTCTCCTTTTCCCCTTTCTACTCTGCTTCTTTCTGTGGGTTACTTATTTTCTCTTAAGCAGATAAACTTCTTCCACGTGGCAGGGAATATAGATCCAGAAATTGATATTTCAGTCACCCCATCCAAACCCTACCCCCTCAAAAAAAGAAAAAAGAAGTTCTTGAGGATAGTTCTGCTTAAGAACCCTGGGCAAGATTTTGATTTGCACATCTTGGGCTGAGGAGCAATCAGCGTAGCCAGCAGTTTAAGTGTTAAGATTGGCTTCCCTGGCTCATGGGCCTTCTCTAAGACGTGACTCTATACCAGATTTAGAAAGACAAAAGATGATTCCTGGGATTCTGAGACTGTCTCACCCCGGCCTTCAAGGCCTCCAGTCAGATGACTTCACCATTACAAAAGGTGAAGAGACAGTTTCAAGTAGATTGTAAATAAAAGTGAATATTCACTTTTTTCTAAGAGCCCCTATCAGGATCTTTTTTTTTTTTTTTTTTCAGCTGTGCACATCCCTGATCCCAGTCTTCACCAGAAGTCCAAACCCCTCAAGATATATAGGGTAACCTTCATGCACCTCCTTTTGGCTTCTGGACATCTCCACATGATATAATCTCACATACTGCCCTTATTACCATCCTTCTTCCCCTACCGCCTGCTATACACACACATGCTTTCTGGAACTGAGATTCTGCTATCAGTAAAATTGTGTATCATCTTTAACCATCTCTAAACATTCTTTTTCCCTTCTGCTTTTATTGAAACCTGACCATCACTTGAGAATGTTGGATACGTCTATAACCTCTCAAACTTTTTTTTCCCTCATACATCCCACATGACACAATGCCCAGAGATGGTGTAAGTGTACTTTTTTTCTTTTATTACCATTCCAGGTTCAATTAGCCTTTCTTTCCCCTAAAAACATAGCTTCTGAATTGTAAGTTAATACACTTTGCCCCTTCTTGTTGCCATATCTACCAACAGCCTTATTCACTGATAATTTTAATATAATTCTTCCTTTTTTTTTTTTTTTTGATTACCATAGTTCCATCTTTGTTTTGGTGACTTCACCATCATGTGAATGACTCAAATTACACTCTGGATTTTCACATCCTTGAACTTCTCGCTTTTTCAACACCCACTAGATACTCAGTCCTCTGGAGGGCCCCCGTCAGTGGTGATAGGTAGAGGGTAGGAAGCTCTTGGCACATCATAGTGATGTAATTGTTAAAAATTTTTATTCATGATGAACTAGGATGGATACTCATAGAAGATAATGCCTCAGCGGGGCACTACCTTAGGTGCTTTAGAAGTTTGAACAAAGTGGTAACTATAAGGATTACGGCATTTGATTGTTATTGCTGGGAGCAATTGATGCATTCAATAAAGAAAATTAATGGCTAAGTGAGGAAGCCAGAGGCCCTTATGGGAAGATGAAGAAACTCCAATATCCGGAGGGCAGAGGGTAGAAAAAGAACCAGGCCCAGGACCTGTTAATAAGAACAACGGAACTGAAAAATTCGAGTCCTCAGCCTGACAAGTCTGGCAAAGTCAAGACCTGTTGGAATGAGTGGAATCCCAATACTTTGGATAGAGACATCTGAATTGATGTGCTTGAAAATATTGAAACCTAAGATTTTCACGAACCATCTGGACTTACAGTAGCAGTTCATACGTCCTTGACAAGAGAGTAATATTTGCTCTGCTTTCTGCTTTGCAAAATAATTCATGTCCCCATCTTCACTTTAAGTATATATTCCCATTTCTTTTTTTTCTTTGCTACTAGAATAGTACTTAGAATGAAGTCCCACCATGAACTAGACAGGGAGATAGAGCCTCAAAGAGAGAAACAGTCCTGTGCCAATAAAAAGCTGTAGGACCTAGTTGAAAATATACTGTCAGGAGCCTGGATGCATGTAAGTACTGGATGGATCAAGAGGGCCATTACAAAAGACTGGATAAAGAAGAGTTTGTGGATATGGAGCCATTCTTCCATACTTAATATTTAATTACATGACAAAGGCTCTGGAACTAACATGTTGCTAGTTTGGCTCTTGAAATCTTGGAGAAAGTAATGCCCCCACTCTAAGTGTCATAGACATGCCAGAACTGTTGCAGAAGATGGTAGAAGAAGGCTCACAGAGCTTGAATAAGTAAGGCTGGAAATATCTCTTAAAGACCACGTTCAAAGGGAGAGTACCTTGTCAGCATCATAAGAAATGCATTTGTAGAGGGGCCACTCACACTATGAAGAAGCTAAGCAGCAACTGTCTTCTGCAAGTAGGGGCAGGGGATCTCCAGAACTGGGCTCACTGACACCAAAACAAATTATAAAATATCTAAATAACAGAGGTCAGTTATAACATGTAACCATCAGAAGCAAGGAGTGTTCCCTAGAAATAGATTTTAGGAGGGAAAATTTAGGGCAGAAGGTTTATTTCCTTGCTAATTATCTGTTGCTATTGTATTATAAGCTCCTTGAAGTCAGGAAATTGCCTACGTCCTTCACTTGTATAATTTCAATACAGAAAATATTGCTGGACTCATTAAAAACTTAAAACAAATATTTGGAAATGAAATTCTTAAAGGGTATGAGTGGAGGGATGTAGATGGCACTGATGCTGGAGTCCTGAGATTGTTAACTACCAAATTTTAATTTCCATCACCTGTTTAAAAAGGTTTGGCTAAAAAATGACTGCGTAAAACAAAACAAAAAAAAAAAAAGCAGATTTATAAATTATCCTTAATAAAAGCATCTGTTTTAATGTTAAGATATGAAAATATTTACTTAAAAAAGCTTTATGCAAGGTCTTTATTGAGAGGCATACTTCTTACACAAAAAGCCAGAAGAAAATCCATTTCTGTACTGGTTAAGCACAGCCAAGGGAAGCCACTTTGTGAGATGGGAGAGTGGTGGGATAATTTTTATTCCAGTTAAGAAGGAAAAAAAAAATCCTTGGAAATTAGTAAAGAAAGTGTTGAGCTGTCTGGATAAATTTCCTGGTAAAAAACAAGTTTACAAAATTTAAATCAGTATCGGTCAAACTATGTTCTTAAGAACATGAATTTTGTGAGTAGTTAATAAATGTTCTACGTTCAAAGGATTTATAGCTGTATCAAAGTTTGAGAAATGCTGCTCCAAGTTTTATATGTTAGGTATAAGATAAAGGCTGGTATTAACTATTTAACCTTTAAAAAAGATTACAATCTTTGAAAAAGTTTGTATTTCCAATAGGTAACATAATTTCTCATGACTCAAGATTTATAAAGTGCTTAGGGAAAAGAAAATCTAAGGTTATCATTAAGAATAACTAAGACTAAATATACTCAGTTACCTTAACCTAGATTTTCTGGATTTCTTGATATCTTCTTTTAAATAATTTTAAATAGTTGAAATGTTCAGTGTTTCTGGTATTTCCCAGATTTTTTTCTAAGCCCTGTAAGAGATACAGAGATCAATTATTATCTTGTTTCTCTCCTAAAAGATCTTATGCTGTACTATTAGTAGTGATTTTATATTTGTGTTATTAAAATAATCAAGAAAAGTATCATTCATAGCATTTATTATAATATGTGCTCATTTAATCATATGTATACAAAGATAGTCACATGGGCAATAGTAATCAGTGGTTCAGACACCATTGTCACCCAGATATCAGTTTGCTGAAATTTTTGATATAGTATTTAAGACAAAAATAATCTTGTTCATCATCCTGTTCATGTCTTTAAAATGATCAAAATGTCATTTAAGCTTTTATAGCAAGGCAG
Organism: Eonycteris spelaea; assembly: GCA_003508835.1. Lineage (NCBI taxonomy): Eukaryota > Metazoa > Chordata > Mammalia > Chiroptera > Pteropodidae > Eonycteris > Eonycteris spelaea. The sequence goes on from PUFA01000003.1 coordinate 4,451,909, forward strand.
AAAATAAGTAAAAGTTGTGAAGTAAAGAAATTTGTTTTGGCATACTCAACCTCCTTGTTTAGGACTGCTTTACCACTCCCAGTCCCCATGTATGTACCTGGTTCACCCTATCTTTACTCCTCAACAAACTTATTCAGATCACTCGTCTCCATCAAGGTATACATTAAAGACAATAGTATAAAACAGTGCCAATTCTTAGGGATTTTTATTTTTAATTAATGTGTTAAGAGAATGGTGGAAGTTCTATATAAATCAGTGGATGAAGAAGGAAGCTATTTGGAGAGGACAATAGGACTGCACTCACTACCTAGCATCACATCCTGTTAGCACTTTCTTTGATGTATAGGTCAGTCTTACCACTTATAGCATGTGTTTTGACTTCACACTGAATTGCTATTTGAGTTTGAGTAAATTTTGTTGTGGGTCCTGCTTTATAAAACAAGGATTCATCCTAAACTTCTCAGAGTAGAAAGATTTATAGGGTAGCACTGCAGAAAACCAAGTAATTAGTAGTGAGGTAACTGAAAGCAACTGTAGGAAAAAAATTATAATATTTGATATTAAGAGATTAGGAAGTATTATTCTGTGTCAGTAAAACTTGCTGTGATACTCAGTGTCTCACACAACCTTTATGTGAAATTTATTGTATCATATTACCTTTCATCAGGCCTTAGTTTTGATTGCCTGGACCTTTTTTTTTTTTTTTTGACAATTAAATTAACTTCCTGGCTCAGGTTACTTTGATAAGAACTATAAATTAGTATATTTTAAACATTGTCAGTTCAAGAGTGAAGCATTGGATCTGATGGGACCATTAAACACCTGTAACAGCCTCTTGGTAGACAGTACAACTCAGCCCAGGGAGATGACACTTGGCCCAAGGCTGACAGCATATCCAGCACCCTGCTCATTAGAAGTCAAGTTCTCATATTGGTCATTCTAGGGTCAACTGCCCACTTCTGAATCAATGAACAAGAGCATGTGGTCACAAAATGTAGGCAAACTACTATAGGAATCACAAAATGCATATGTATATACATGAATGGAATTCCAAGAGGTGAATGTGAAGGAGACAAAACAATTGGGATTTACTATGCCTTGCCACCTCACCATATTCTTTAGATAAAAATGAGTCATCTCACTTTAATTTTTATTTTGAGGAAAGCAATAGCTACCCCAGCCAGGGATAGGTTATGTAAAGAGTATAATAGCCTTACATGGAAATTAATTTTCATTTTCCCCATCAAATTTAAAGTGACTGTATCTCTGGAAATAAAATTTTCTCATTTGACTGAATACAGTGACTAACAATGGAAAGCAATTACAGCAAACAGAGCAATCAAAGAAATACATTCAGGTAACAAAAAGAGGCAAGGCATACATGTTCATTCCTGTACTTACAAACAACTTCTGTCCAACTGCAGTTGGTGATAAGCAAAGTTTGTATTTCAGAGAAGAATGAATTCCAAGGAAGAAGACCAGTATCAATTAACACAGAACATCCAGTGATTTAGAACTTAGCCACATGATTAAACATTTTACTCTCTACTTTGGGCAAGAGGAACTGGACCTTTTATAAAAAGATTTAGTGTGGTCCTCATATTGTTCACCTTGTGCAATAGGCATATTAAATGTACATGGGTCTCGAAAGATTCTGGGTTAAACATTTTTTGAGACTCAATTTTGCAATATTCGTAATGTCACAATTTTAAGAATTCACTCTAGGTAATACTACATATTCATATCTAAACTAATTGAATCAGGCTAACTATAAAGTTCAATATTCTGGTGTCATTTGTGTAAATCTAGAATAATGATCTCTTCCAAATTTATGGTTTAAAGAAGTTATTTTTATTTGAAAGTGTTACAATGTAGACTAAATCAGATAGCTTTCACTTTTGATTGCAGAGAGTGGTAGAGAAAGTTCTCATACAGAAAAGTGATTTGGGTAAGTTTAGGTGGAATCCTTTCCACCAGCCATGCAGAGGATCTCAATTATGTAATTACGAGTGTAGGCTTGGACAAAGATAATTACATGTGTTAGAAGTTTTCTTTGAACTTCTGTACTTTGGTTTTGCTAAAACCGGTTAACATGTAAAGGCAGCTTGAGTATATTGAGGTTATGGACAAATAATAACTTGCCTATGCCTTAATCTACATTTTTCTTCAGAGTGTGGTCACTTGGCAAAACAGACACACAAATCTAAGAGCATATAATAACATAAATACAATATTCCAACACTGAAAGTTAATCATTTGCCTAGAGTACAGGATAAAATTATGTTTGGATGAAAATCAGTTGTTTCCCACATAAATCTAGAGGACAAATGTCCAGCTTCCATTTAAGTTACCAATATTGAAATAATGACACTCTGCCTACTCTCTTTGAAGGGTCTAAAATACCTTCTCTATGTTTACTCAATTCTTCACTAAGACAAACCAATTTTTTATTCTGATGAATAAATACTAAAACATATAAGAACACATATAAACAAAAAAGGTCATATATATATGTGTTATATGTGTGTGCATTATATATATATATAAAAGATGAACAAACTAGAAGTTTTTTCTCTTTAACAAAGGGTAGACATAAATTACAAAATTAATCACATAAATATTTAATTTCCTCTTTTCTCATCCTCCAATTTTTGTGTCAATTTCTTCAACAATGCCTATCAATGCTTTTATAATCAGAGCAAAGGGTATTTGGTTCACGCTTTTGTAATGCATTTTGGTTCCTGTGACTCTGGGTCAAATCTGCTTTAGAGAAGGTGGCTAAAAATGTGCCAACTCTCAATTACTTTGGTTCCTAAAGATGCGGTGTTTTTTTGTGTCTCAAACTATCTACTTATCAATGTTAGATGTAAACTTTTCTTCACAGGTATCTGAAGTCCAGTAGGTCTATTTTAGCATCTTATAGCCACATATTTTCCTTTCTTCATTTACTCTTTAGGAAAAATGTCTTGGAGAGGTTATTCTGTCCTGTCCTTCATCCTTCTTCCTTGCCTCTCATTCTCTAAATACTTCAAAAATTCCAGAAAGCATCTCTATTACTTTCTCATCTCTTGTCTTTCCAGTGGTATTATTTGAGATTCTGCATGACCTATCGGGTCAACAGAACTCAAGTTGTTATTTTCAGGTGTATTTTACTGCTCTTTTAAAACAGAAGAACATATATTTTTAATATATATTCTCAATCTACATTGTTATGATGAATTTTTCCCACAAGAGCATACAGGCTTTCAATCTGAGAGTTACCTGTATCATTCCCCCCAAAACATTTTATTAAACATTTTAGATAATTCAGTGATTATGATCTTTGTGTAAAGGACTGCTTCAGGTTAAAATAATTTAGACCATGAATATACTTGCCTTCAAGATATGAAGATCGTACTTAGTACCGCAGAAACAATAGTTCTGCAAAGGAATAGTCTTTTGTTACTTTATGAAACACCATGTAAAATGCCTAGATTGTACCTTGCTATTCTTTGAATTCTAGGCTTTTTCATTTAAAACAGATTTGGTTTTCTTTTTCCTAGGTTGGTACTCTGGCAGAATACTGCATTAGAAACCATGATCTCTATGGAGACATAGATTACAGTTCATTTAAAAATATGTTTGCTGTTGACATCCTTTTGGCTTAAAGTGGTGCCACATTTAGTGGAAGTTTAGTATTACAGAAGCTGCTTAAAATAATCTTGACAAGGGAAAAATGGTGCCATCAATATTATAACAAAGAAATATTTTTTACAATGTTAATGTACTTTAGCTATTGACTACAGAGTTAGAAGAAATGCGGGGTTTCGAATGCTAGTTGTTAAGACTTTAACAATGTCTGAACCACTGTACAGATTAAATCAGGATGTAACTGGTGCAGGGTTTGTAAAATGTCCCAGTCAATCTAAAGATTGTTTTGGTGATGTGGAAGATCCTTGAAAGGAAAAAAAAAATTACTGTTAGAAACCTCCAAATTACTGTTGACTCTTCAAAATACAGATTTTTTTTGTTCGTTTATTAAGTTTATTCATAGCCTTCCTGTATATTCCTCTTTCTCCCTTAAGTGGGTGAAAATTTCCCATCTGAGGAGCAATTCCTACAAGTGTCACATTTTAAGAACAACTGTGAACAAGAGCTATCCCATGACTAGCCAACTGACCACTTTCAAGAATATTCTAACATTAATGAGCCCATACTAAATAAATATGTAGCCTCTTTTTCATGAATATGTTTAATTATCTTTAGAAGCTTTAAGATTTACCAGAGGGTTGGGAAGTATGCAATGACTTATGTATACAATGAGGTTTACAATTTTCTTTTTCTAAAATTTAAAATTCATATCTTTCACCATCATAAATTGTTACTTTAATCTTCATCTCTGTTTTGTTTAAATGAAATTGACATTTGGTGGGCAATGATTTTTCTGCTCAAATGGAGGTAGCGTGATTACTTGACCAGTGCTATAGAGAGAATTCAAGTATCAGAATAGTTTCTAGGTTATCATCAAAACCTGATATCCTGTTATTTTATAATTGAGGCCACAAGGTTGTCAGTATCAAACACATTCATTGCTTCCTTAGATCTGCAATCTAAAACTAAAGCCAGAATTTTAAGTTACAAAGACATCACTGATAACACATAGGAAATTTTCAAAGACGTGCCAGGGGATTTAAGGAACATTGCTTTCATTAATCTTGCTGAAAGTCTCATGACTAAATTCCTATGCATTTCTTTTAAGATTTGCTCAAAAATGTCTTAGCATACAAAGTATGGACAAGTTATTCATTACAGATTTTACTTTACAGTGTTCTGAAACTGTTTCTAAGTAATTTAGCACTGAATTTCCTCTTCTATAACAGATCATAAAATACTTTCTGCCTAAATGAAAGATTTGCTTTTTGATAACATGAAGTTTTACAAAGAGTGAAAACTAGCTTCAACACTCAGCTTGACTGAAAGGAAAATAGTAGTAAAGTTAAAAGAAACTATAGCAGGTTTATTGATTTTTGTACTAAAAAATGATAAAATCTCAGGTTTTTTTATTGCTTGGAATATATGTATATGTATAATATCTCAAATATGTATACAGTCTCTCTTATCTATCTATCTATCATCCATGTATCTAATCTATTGATTAGGTGCTGGAAATATCAAGATTAATAAGACAGAGAATAGTTCATGATCTAGAGGGGGAGTTAAAAACATAAAGTATAGTAGATAAATGTAACAGAAAGGAAGAAACCTGAGAAAAGAAAATATTTGAAGCACATAGAGTCATCTGAGCATTTGATTAACGGAGCTAGTTAGGCAAAGTAGGAGAATATAAACTAAATTGTTTTAAAGCCATATTTAGTGGGCTTTGTAATGCAATGGTAATTTGCCCTTGGTTTTGTAGATCTAGTATATCAAATCAAGAATCGAGAGAGATAATTTAGAAGACCTCATGAAGACTTGGTATGAGTAGACATGAAGACAGGCAGGTCAGCCAAAAGGCTATTTCACAAAGCAAGTAGAGAGGATACAAATACGAACAAAAGAATTTTTTAATTGATAATTCAGAGAAATAAATAGATTGAAGTAACTGATTGGGTGTGTGTTAGGGAGAAAGAAGGACCAATAATGATCGAGGTTTTTTAGCAAACTGGGTTGAGATATAGTATGAAATAGAAGACGTGGTGGAAATTGATGCAGAAGGTAATGATTCTGTTTTGGTTATGAGAAGCTAGAGCTCTCTGAGGTTTGTAATTGTTGAGTGACTTTTGGGGTTGGAGGTATAGATTTTGAGACATCAGCTCATAAATTATGGGGCTGATAAACTCATCTGGAAGAATAAAATGAGTAAATCAAAAGGAAATTGATTGGAGAATCTTGGTGGTGGCTAAAGTTAGAAAAACAGTCAAGAAAGAATATAGAGAAAAAAATGGTAGGACACATAAGGAGAAGGGCAGAAAAAGCTCTCAGCAGGAGCATTACCACTAAAACTATGAAGAAATGCCATCAGAGGCCCAAGAGGCAAAGTGGTTGAGGGAGATGAAGTCGTTAGTTTTGGTAAATATGAAGTCACTGGTATCCTTGCAAATAGCATTTTCAATAGGGTTGTGGGGACAAGACCATCAAGGGGTTAGGAGTAATCATGAATATAAATAATGAGAGATATAATGGGGTAAAGGGAGGTAGTATAAACTTACCTTCATAGACATTTGGAAACAGAACCAAGTAGACATATGAGGTAGTATCTGGAAAAAGCACAGATAGAAAGCTCAGACATTAAGAAAACAGATTGCTAGTTGCCAGAAGCTGGGATTGGGAGTCAGTGTAATGGGTAAAGGGAATCTAAAGGTACAAATGCCCATTTATAAAATAAATAAGTCATGGGATGTAACGTACAGCATAGTGGCTATTATTAATGATGTTGTATTTGAAAGTTGCTAAGATAGTAGATCTTAAAACTTCTCATCATAAGGAAAAAATTCTCTATGGTGATGAATGTTAACTAGACTTATTGTGGTGATCATTTTGCAATATATACAAATATTGAATCATTATGTTGTTTACCTGAAACGAATACAATGTTGTCTATCAATTATATCTTAATAAAAGAGATAAGCATATGTAAATGACAATAAAAAAAAAAACATAGAAAAGACACAAGTTGACAGAAAGTTGCCATAGGAAGGAAGAGAGACCTGAGAGTGCTTGAATAGCATACTGGGGAGTCCAGTGGGGAGAGAAAAATCCCTTAGGAAAAGGAGAACTTAGATATTTCAGTTGGTTTAATCTTTAAAAAATCTCTCTCCTATTTTTCTCTCTCTCTCTCTCTCTCTCTCTCTCTCTCTCTCTCTCTCTCCTCTCTCAACCCCTCCCCACCACCTCTAAATATATATACGTAGTCATGCACGGGATGATTTGCGCATAATAACTGCTCAGAGTGCTACCTGTATCAGTCAGGATGGTTAATTTTTGCTGTAGAAACAAACCCCCTCCCCACAAATCATTGTTTTAATAAAATAAAGTTTATTTCTTCTTTGCTTTGTATTTTTTGTGGGTTGACAGAGACATTCATAGCATTTATGCAGGGACACAGAGTGACAAAGTCCCCCTCTTGGCAAATATTCATAATAACCACTGTGGGAAAAAGGAGGCATTGTACATCTCACATGGGTTCTTATAACTTTCTCACAGGAGCGATGTATGTTATTCCTGTTCATATTTCATTAACCAAGCTAGTCACATAGCCACCTGGCTTCAAGTGGTCAGGGAAAGGTAACCCTACCAGGAAGGGGAACCAAAAATTCTGTGAACATTTGTAATGATTACAACACTACATTAATTGCTTAAATGGGAACTGTAGGATTCAGAGAAAATGGATGAGGGAGCAAGATGGGTTGAATTAATTACATTATCCAATGGTATTAGGCTTCTCGAAATGCATATAATATTGAAATCATCTCATAGGAGCACCTGTGAAAGGGAATTCTTCATAATTGTTTCTGAAAGCTTCTAATAAAATGAGACAATTAACCTTCTCTAATGTACTAGTTATGATTAGTTTCATCTGCATGTGACAAGAAAAAGAATAATATAACAATGGCTTGAAATAAGATAAAATTATTTTTATCTTTTGTAAAACTCTGGATAAGAGATTCAGGATCCCCATGATCATCAAAGACTAGGTATTTTCTACCTAATTTCTCCATCTTCTTCAATATTGAACTTCTATTTGGTAGCCCAAGGTGTCTGTTACAACACAGGCCATTTCATCTGTATACCAGCAGCAGGAGACTCCTAAAAGTTTCACCACCACTTCTGGATGTACAGCCTGGGCCAGAACTTAGATACCCACAATGAAGTCTAGTCTATTGGGTCTTTACTTTGGGCACTCCTGTGTTCAATTGACATTTGCACGTTTCATTTCTGAGGAAGAAGAGGAAAATTGGTTTCATATGATTATCCATTTTGCATACTTCACCATTACTGTTTGGAGGGTCCTCCTTTTTGATTTGGGCTTTTCTTCTATTTTAAACAGTTGTTAGCATGGACAAGAATAAGGGACTCCATGATCCACATCAGAAATGTAATAACTCACTCAGAACACATATATTTTGGAGCTAGAATGTCTTCTCTAGCCTCTAATTCAGAGTAGAGCAGCATTTGAAAAAACACGAACATTAGTATTGATTTTGGTACATTTATGTCCACTTACTATCTCACCTAATTCATAGCTCATGGTGGGAAGTGATAGTAGGCTTGAAAAGTTTTGACCAATATTTTCAGCTGGCTATAAGGTTAATAGTTCCCTGTATATAGAACTGGTCTCCAGGTGGTGTTTTTGCTATACAAGTTCAAAGACAGGGTGTTTTGGAGAGAGGTAAAGTCTTCATTTTTGCTTTACTTGCATTATGGGAGCTGTAAGATGGAACAGAGTTTACCGCCAAGAGAGAAGAGATAAAATGCTGTGGAACTTCAAAAGCATGTTTGTAGCTGCACTTGACCTAGCATTAGACCTGGCACAGATTTCAGGAAACAGTAGAGATCTTTCAATTTATACTTTAGGTTTTCATTTATTCTTTTGCAGATCCTTTCCACGTCATACACCAGATGTTGAACTTATATTATTATTGTATTGGTAGCAGTAGCACAAATTCGAATCGTAGGGAAAACGTATTATTCAAGTCGTAGATGAGACGATCCTTGCCAAAGATGCATAAATTAAACCAGTAGCCCAGGGCTTGATGGAGTTCTGAGTTAGGGAATGTAAGAGGGTGGTTAGTAGACTGTGTTGACTGAGAATTTAAAGTACCCACTTCTCTTATTGTTTTGTACTTTAAGATACAAATCAGAAAACAGAAAGGAACATATAAAGCTGAAGATTTTACATTTAATGAGGAACTGGATCATAGTCTGATTGAAATCATAAACAATAAAAGATGCATATAAATCAATGCTAAGTATAGGAGGGGAAAAAGCAAAAATGAATACTGTCCTTATTTTCAAATTAATATTTCAATTCACTCCCTGATATTACCTTTAAATCTGCTGTAATATTATGAATGCTTTTTGCCTACTAAAAATTATTTTCCTCTAAAGTTTGTTCCAGTTTTCATCATTATGGATTATATGATAAAATTCAATATTGATTATTTTTTTGCATTCCTGACCAATCAAATTTTGTTTATAATTTTATATTATTTTCATAACAACAACTACATCTTTCTGACAAATAAAAAAAAGTTAAGAAAAGATATTACAATAACTTGATCCTGGACCTGATATAATACCATTTAGTTTTAAGTCATTTAAAAAATTGATGTGACATTGTCTATATCACAAAGAGACATTTGAAAATAAGGTTTTATTAGGCCATCAAACCAGCTTTTAAGGTTCAAGGACATATAGCCTTAGCATATTTATTTATTCACAGTTTATGTTGGTTTTATTTTAAGTGGATATGCGTTAATAGAAGATAACTATTGGTTATTCTAAATCATATATTTCTCCTTTATACAGAAGAGAGGCAAAGCAATCTATTATTTTATATAGTTGTTAGCAGAGGAAAACAGATCAATCATATTATAGTATCAGTTTGTAATAAGTCTCTTGACAAGAAATTTTGCACCAAAAATTGATAGCACATTGCATATAGTAGATTATAATCTCCCGTGAAGGAAATATAAATAAAATCAAACAGTATTCAAAGGATGCTACATTGCAGAATGATACAAAGTACCCTATCTGCATTTACATTTTCAGCACTCTACTTTAGAAATATGATTGATTTAGGTATACGTATCTCTTAGCAACAGGATGACACAGCAGATTGCCCAACTTCCTCTGCAAGGAAATATTAGCAAGTGGAAAGAGGATGGATGAAAACTTTTATTTAGTTATGAGAACAAAATATGACATATACTTGATAAAATTGTGCTTTCTACATGTGTTTGCATGTACATGAGTTTAAATGTTGTTACTGGCATTTTTAAATCTCAAAGCAAGTTAAAAGATAAAATTTCAAAAAGATTCTAAATTATAAGATATGGTTACTTTGGTATCAACATTTCACCAAATTTTGTATGACCTGAAGAAATTACTGGCTCTTAATAAGAAGGAACTAAATCTTTTCCTTCTTTTGCTTTCTCTTTTGAGTTAATTGGTTTTGCCTGCCAGAATCACAGTGCACACCGTAAAGAATGGAAGAGCGTGGCATGTACCATGTATTTTCTACTGTATTAATTGAACTGTAAATGAGATTTTGGTCAATAAGATAAAACATGCTGCCCAGAGCATACAAAGAGAAGCACAAGAGAGATTCAAATGTTTATTAATCTGAGCACTGCTTAAAGGTCCTACCAAAAGTTATTTTAAAAAGTATAGTGTGCACTTGTTGTTGATTTATTCCCTTAAGCCATTTTTACAAATTCTTAGGTACACATAAAAAATAAGTTTCAAGAACTTGATATGTTTTCTTTCCCAAAACATAAATGGTACTCTCCCAACATGCTTTTGACATAATTTATGGTTCAATATATCCATATAAGTTATTCCTCCAATAACCTGAACATTCAATTCTTTGACCTCTACTCCTCTTATAATCTTGTTTAACAAGTTTCTTCAACCTTGCACCATCTTACCCTGAGTTTTAGCATTCCTGGTAAATATGACTCTAATTCTAATTTTAAACATCCCACATACAAACTATCACCTCCTATTTTTCTAGCTCACTTTCTCTAGTAGTGCTCTTACTTCAATAAGCTTTCCTTCCTTCCTTCCTTCCTTCTTTCCTTCCTTCCTTCCTTCCTTCCTTCCTTCCTTCCTTCCTTCCTTCCTTCCCTCCCTCCCTCCCTCCCTCCCTCCCTCCTCCCTCCCTCCCTCCTCCTTCCTTCCTTCCTTCCTTCCTTCCTTCCTTCCTTCCTTCCTTCCTTCCTTCCTTCCTTCCTTTCTTTCTTGTCATTGGAACATAAAATATATTGATAATTACTTGTCTTATCTCTCCTTATGTCCTTATTCCTCTCTTCCCAGATTGAATACCATGGTCAGTTACAAGCACTCCCTTGCACATATGTTTGACTTCTTTGGCCTTCCCTCATTTTCTCATACTTCTCTCATTTCCTCATATTCACTTCAGTCCTGGTCAAATCCCCCCTCTCTGCTTATTCCCTGGTGGTACCTGCCATGGCTCATGTGTCTGAAAGAAAAGACATACCTTGGCTGACTGACCTTATTTGAAATTCTTGATCACTGGCACAGGTGGACTTATGGAATCAGGAATCACTCTGTTTATCCCTCGTCCATCCCTCTTCCTCTTTCCCTTTCCTCCCTCTCAGCTGATAACTTTTCTTACCTCACAGAGAGAATAGTCCTCCACATAGCTAAATCTGATCTGACTTCTCAGTTGACCTGTCTGATAACTCCATTTTTCTTAAAACATTTTCTTCACTTGACTTCCAAGACACCACACTCCCCTGGTTTTCCTTGACTCATCTCCCAGGCTGTCAGCATTGGAATGAATATTCAGGGCTCATTCCATGGACCTCTTTTCTTTTTTGCTTTCAATCATTCCTTTGTTAATTTCACCAGTCTCGTGGCTATACACACCAACTTATGCTATAGACTCCTATATTTATTGTTGTAATCTGGACATTTCCAGAACTGCAGGATTTGTAGCTGCTTGCTTACTTGGACTTTTCCTTTGCATATAGATAGGTATACCAATCTTATATTATTCAAAACTAAACATTGATCTCAGTGCCCTTCTCCACCAAGCGAGCACGTTCTTGTCCCTCATGCTCCCCATTTTAGTTAATGGCAATCCCATCCATCCAGTATTTTATGTCAAAATCTTTGTAGTCATCTTTGTCTTCTTTTGCTGGCACCCTCAGATCCAGTCTGCCAGCAAATAGATTGTCAGTTCTACCTTCAAAATATATCCAGAAAGTAATCACTATTCCTAGTACCATTGCTTCTACCCTAGTTCACTCTGCTCTCGTATCTTGCCTATATTATTGCAATAACCATTTGCTTTTGTCTTTGTTACCCCTTCCCCTACTTTCATCCTGTACTCACCATAGCAGCCAGAGAACAATGTAAAATGTGTCATAAAAAAAAAAAAAAAAAAAACCCTTCTTAAAATCCTGGAGTGGCTTCCTGACTCACTCAAACAAAAAGCCAAATACTTTATGTTGGTCAATAGCCTTAGTCTAATGTGCCTCTCATATCCTCTCTGACCTCATTTTCTGCCACTCTCCCCATCATCCATTCTGTTCCAGACACAACAACCTCTTTACTATTCTTGTGATACATAATCAGGTGCCTGCCTCAGGGCTGTTAGCCTCTTGCTGTTCCTTTTGCCTAGAAAGTTCATTCCCTCACCTCTTCTGCATCTTTCTTCAAAGGTCAATAAAGCTCACTCTGAGCAATTTGGACCCTTCAGTATATTTCATGACTTCTTGTTCTCTGTTGTCTCTCTAAAATACCTACACCTTCTAATATATGTGTATGTACACACACAAACACAGACACATATATTTCCATTTATCTATCTATCTATCTATCTATCTATCTATCTATCTATCTATCTATCATCTATCTATCATCTATCATTTATTTATTTATTTATTTATTTATTTATTTATTTATCTATTTATTTATTATTTGTTTATATATTTATATATTTATTTATTCTTTCAATTCCACCCTTACAATGCAAATTCCATGAGCACTGAGAATGTGTGTGTGTGGGTGGGGGCGGTATTGGTTTATTTTTACTGCTCTATCCCTAGTACCTACAGCCATACCTGCTATACAGTAGGTGTTCAAAAATATATGTTTATTGAATTAACTAATTAATGGGTTCAATGTTAACAGTGGTTAGCATGTAATCTTTAGGAAAATGAATTTTTCAATATTATGACTCTTTTGGAATAAAGTAAGTTTGACAATATCAGTCTATCTGTGCCATCCAAATGTGGAGATTCATGTTAAAATTTTAGGACTAACTTGTCGACAGCAAAGAATAACTTCCGTGGTGTCCATCTTTGTAAAAAGAAACTCTGTGCTCTTTATTCATTTTTTGTGCTGCTTGAATTCTTGTCCTGAAAGATTTTTATAGAGCAATGTTTCTCATCAGAAACTTAATAAATACCATCCCTTTAATTAGATCTTTTTTTTTTTTTTTTTTTTTTTTTTTTTTTTTTTTGCCAAGGAAGACTTAAATGCCCAAATTCAGGCTGGTGGCAGCTCTGGGACTAGGATTCAGGACTTCTTCTTGTTTATTTTTAGCTGTTCTGATTATAATGTTTTCTCCAACAAATTTAAGAATTCAGTAGGAAACTGAAGGCAGACACAGAAAATCAATTTTTAGGGAGGTTACTAGGTGATGATGGCACATCCTTATCTGGATGTAGAGTGGGGACAACATTATTCTGATACATCATGTCATGATCAACAGTAAGAGAAGACTTTTTTTTTTTAATATACAAACTTAAAAACTTAAATAGAAAAAAGTGACTACTTTTCTTAAGTCTTCTGTTTTGCTGTGACACGTTCCTTATAATTTGCTCTTCCCATGTTCACAGAATTTTCCTCATTAGTCCTGTCATTCTCCTCCTCATCCTCACTTCTGCACTGATCATATTTGTGCACATTGAAGCAGAATCAGCTTCTCACTTTCTAGAGCTGTCTCTTTTCTATTTTTCATCTTAGAAGATCTTAGTGCCTGGGGTACCATTTTCTGAAGGACTTTGTGCATCTCAGGCTCATCCTCAGAGGTGTAAAAGAGGTTCTCTTGGGTATTTGTCTTCCAAATAATGTTATTTCTCATATTGCCACACACTAACGAAAAATATCCTAAAATATTTAGATTCATTATCTCCAGACTAGAAAAAAGGAGAAATTCTCTGTAAAGGTCTTTCAGTGCTCAGTTAGCTGCTGTCATTTGATTGCCAACTGTTTTTATTCTGTCTGCCTGCAGCTCCTAGAGCTGTTGAATACTAAGATGCTTTTCTGCTTTTATGCTAAAAAGGATTCCTGTGCTATCTCTGCTTCTATTGAGCTCCATATGTTTTCTCATTCTTCCTTCTCTGTTACATTTGATTTGAGACATTGGTCTTTGTAACCTAAATTGCTACCAGTGTAGACTTATTGGAGGCCCAAATTCTGTTGCTTGTAGCACCAATCAACTGTCCCATGGGAACCCTCCACATTGTATGACTTGGTTTATTTTATGCAGGACAAAAATAAAGTCACATAATTTCAGAAATACCAACTTTAAGATTTTCATTAAAATAATTCACCAGGATTATTTAATTCCACCTCACATCTCCCTTCAGCATCCTACTGCTCAGGATGGCCTTTTCCATCCTGGCTCTTAGCCATGCATAGAGTTCCCACCACTCCCAGAGGCTTCCTGCTAAGTATTTCCTACAGCCCCTCTGGCTAATAGAGATACTTTACCTCTCTGCTTCCTTCATTTTTTTCCACTTAAACTATCAGATTTTAAATACATTTCACTATGAAGACTTTTTCATCTTCTAAGGTTCTGATCAGTTAATTTGTACTCATAAATGGAAGCCATATAGGTTCTTGCACCTAGGACCCTGAAAAACATCTTGAGTAATATATACATTTTACTAGAAATGTTTTAGCTACGATGCTTCACTTTTGTTGTCAACGCTAAAAGTGTTAGTAATAGTAAAAAGAATAATTTTAATATATATTGAACACTTTCTAACTACCAAGCTGTCTGTTAAAAGCTTTATATCATTAAAGAAATGAAAAAAAAAAAATCTTCACAATTACTCTAGAGAGATAACAACCATTCTAAACCTCATTTTACTAATAAGAACTGAGATTAAGGCGATTAAGTATCTTGCCCAAGGTCATACAGCAAGTTTGACATAACATTTCTTTTAATCCTCACAATTACTCAGTTGGCTGGTGAGTGAATTTAAGTAATTTTCCATGTGTCACAAAACCAGTAAGTAGCAGATTTGGCACTCAAAGTTAATCTTCTGACTGAAGATCTTTGAATTCTCCTATAATATCTATGTCTTTAATACATCATACTAACCTTATAGGAAGTACTTGAGGCACTTTGAAATTTGTTTAAACTATGAGACGGTTGTTGTATAAGTTATCTGTTGCCACAATAATGTCATGTAACACTCGCCAGAAAAATTCAGTGACACACACAATAAATGTTTATTTGGCTCATGAGTCTGAAGGGTTTAGCTGACCTGGCTGTGTTGGCACACTTGTCTGCAGTCAGCTGTGGGTCATCGAGAATCTCTGCTCTTCCTGGTTGGACTAGTTCATGTGTCTAGAGGTTGACTGGCTGCTGGCAGATCTAATAGTCTCATCTGGAATGATGACAGTGACTCATTATTCAGCAGGCTGGCCTCAAAATGTTCTCATGGAAATCTTAGAGAAGCAGAAAACCCAGTCAGGCAAACATTTGACTCTCTGCTTGTGTAAACATTTTCTAAAGTGCATTGGCCTAACCAAATTATATGGCTAAACTCAGAGTCGGAGTAGGAGAGCCCTAAGAAGTTTATGGTGATGGTCATAGGTACGTGGAAGGATGAAGAATTGGGCCATCTTCGGGACAAACTACCACAAACGTCTAGCAAATTTTAAGTAGATATAGAAAAGGAACCCAGTATTCTTCTGAGGCTCTCTCCTCAAGAAATTTATACTCTAAAAAATATTTTATTTGCTATATTGTTATTAGAGCATTAATATAATATTGCCCAGTATATCCAATGAGTAGGAGCCAACATTTACTAAAAAATGAATGTATGATCTTTGGTGACATAAATGTATTCATGATCTTAATTATTAACAGAAAATACTTATCAAATTTGAATAATGCCAAAGCAATGCTGCCTAAATTTATTATTCTCTTTTAAATAGTGTTGCCATAACTTACCTAACATCTAGTGATTTTTTGGTTCAGAAGTTTGTTTTCTCAAAGTTGGTGCAGCTGTTCTCTTTGAGTGAAAGTCTATGGGGAAAAACAGATAAACACATAAAGCTTCTGAAAGCCATCCACATCCCTCAAAGTCAGCCCTCAGCTTAATGTCTGGGTCAAAAGTATAACAAAGTTAGTCTTGGTAATTGTTCATGAGTCAGAGAGACTCATTATCAACACTCACAACCTGGTTATCCAATGGAACTTTATGAAGCTAAAGTCTAAGTAAAATCAAAATACATGAGAATTTAAAGCTCTGCCTAGAGAATTGATGCTTATAACCAGTTATACATAAGGTATTTGTAATAGCAGTTAACATTATTTTATTTCTTTGATTTACCAAATCACAAAGACTTTCAAAACACTCAGTCTTTTTTCCATAAGGCACAGACATGTAACAGTAAATCCAGCACATACAGGTGAAGTGCTCTGAAGTTCCATGTAATATCTAGCCTGCTGTGCAAGTCACTTGCTCAAATCATTTGTTCTAAAAACTTTTATTTCTCCCAAACTATATCATGAATTACATTGTCACCTCTGTTTTTTGCATGCTTCTTTCTACTAGTTTCTTCTTTCTTCTATAGTTCTCCATGTCACTTCAGTGCTATTTTTCCAATAGGTATTATGTCATTATCTAAAATGGGTTCTAAGCTTCAGTTATATGTGCGGGGATAGAGGTGGATTGGGGAAAAGGGAGTAGCAAGGCATCTTGGGAAAGAAAATTCACTTTCCCCTCTACTCAGCCACATTCACAATTTGCCATATGTGCCCATATAGAATTTTCATTACTATTGATCTCAAACAATATTTATTAAAATTACTGGTTACAATTTCTTACCAGGTGCTTTATTCTTTTACCTATATTTTACCTTACCACCACCATTTCTTCAGACTAAATTTATTAGAACTAGAACTAGAGGAGAGAGAGACAGCAGATGCAGGAGTCAAAGAACCGAGGTCTATTTTGGAGGAAGAAGCCATAGAAGTTAGTGATCCTTCTTCACTTTCTAAAATAGAAAAATGGAGGGATGAAAATATCATTTACTGAAATTAGAAAAAACACAGGAGGATTGGGTTTGGGAGAGAATATCACATGCACAGTTTAAGGTATGTTAGACTTTAAAATGATTTAGAATCATTCAAATAGAAATGTCCTAAAAGAAGATTAAATACTGAGTTCTGGATAGATCATTTTTTTTTTTTTTTTTAGCATTTCTCTCCTTATCTGACAGAATTATTTTCAGTAGTAATTCTGATATGAAACATGATAAAAACAACCAGAAGAAATACAGAGAAACTTATTTTTATTGAGTATGTATGTGTAGTCAATAACAATAATTAAATATTCCAATACACAAAGGGAAAGTGATCGAACAATACCTTTTAATTACATTAATGTGTCTTATGAAGAAAGGAGAATACATTATACCTATCTATTGTTTTGTTGCCATGATGAAAATGACATTACATTTTCTGTTTTGAGCCTTGTGTGAATTTGTCAATGATCTTATAAAGATATGTATTTTTATCATATATCTTCTGTTCAATAAATGACATTCCCATCTGCCAATAAATCTTCCTTCCTAGATAATTGAAGAATTTGTTAAAATTTATTTTCATTTCACATGAAACAAGAAATATACAAAGAAAACCTTAAATATGATCATAAGTTTGGAGTATATCATAAAATCCCATTTCATGATGAATTACAGAAATTATAATATTGTTCATGTTTTCTTTTTTCAGGATTGATTCTAGTTGTTTTGAAATATTTCTGCAGTTGTAAAACTCTAAGCATAAATAAAAATGTCAAATGGTTGAATACAATGATAGAACCAAAATAACTCGTGTTTCTTTATCTTTATAATTACTGTGCTATCACTGGTTATTGGGAGTCTACTATTTAAAAGCAAGAACATGTAGTCAATTAGATTTGAAGAGAACGCACAAAGCAAGCTCAAACTATTTTTAGCCTTTATAAAATTATTCTTAAAACTAATATATGTAGTTGAGTCCAGGTAAATCAAGGACTGACTTTATAACTAAGAGCTACCCCAATATATTTTATTAGAATATATAGTTTATTAAAAGGTTTAAAATAAGAAATGTACTAGTTTGAAGCTTACATTTATATTATTGAATTTAACGATAACTACAGCAATTGTTTAGAACGTATCCAACAAGGCTTTTTTTTTTTTGAGGGAGAAGTATTTTATCACATATTATTTTATAATATTATTTAAAATTTTCAAATGAAGATAATTAAAAGGCAGACTAACTTTTAGTCTTTTTTTATTATTTTAAATTATCGATATGTAATGCATCTTTTTATTGCCTCTATTGGGGGCAGAGTCTCTGCTGCCCCACTTTTGGTATGTCACTGTGTTACTAATACAAATTTAGAATTTGACAAACTACAGAAAATATTTGAACTCATGGGTATAATAGAGATTTTTCAAGGGGGAATTTTTAGTAAGAACAAAAAAAGTTTGCAGTGAGGCTAGAATCATGAGGATCTGCAAGTTTAGCAAGATGAAGAAGACCATGAAAGAGTGACTACAGAAATGAAAGAAATATCAAAGAAAATGGTATCACTGAAACCAAGAATATAGTTTATTTCAAGAAGATTGAAGTGGTCATCCTGTGAGATGCAGCTGAAAAATCAAATACAACTGTTAATAAAGTAACTATGAATTTGCTAATACAGAGGCAATTGGTAACTTTAGGAAGAGAAGTTTTATTAAAACATTGTAAGTTAAAATAGATTTAAGTGTAAATGAGTTGTGAACTATGGTTAGATAACTAGATTTTCCAACGAATTAACAAAGTAGAAATGGATGAAAGCAGAAAACTCTTGTTTATTTAATAAGATGGCCACACAGAAAATCAGCAAACAAAATTCCACAGCTTTGTCATGCAACAATTATAATTACTAATTATAAAATGTAATTTAAAAATCTATTAACTATATAATATGTAGATGTAAAGCTAGCAAGAAACATGCAACATATCTATGAAGAGATATTAAAGAAGACTAGAACAAGGGCACACAATATCATATTCTTGGATGGGAATCATAATGTCATACAATTCTTAAGGCTCCTCAAATTAATCTACAAGTTCAAAATAATCCAACTCCAACTCCTAACAAAACTTTTTTTGTTGTTGTTTTCTAACAAAGCGATTTTGAAATACATCAAAAATATAAAAAATATAAAATAGCTATTGTATATTTGAAACTTTACAATCATGAGGGACATGCCACTGCTAGATATCAACTTATACTATAAAGCCACTGTAATAACAAACGGGGTTCATTGGTCCAGGAAGTTGACCAGTGGAACATAATAAAGGCTCTTGGAAGGTATTTAATATATCTATAAAAATTTAGTGTACTAAATTAAAATCAGTGCTGAAAGGAAGGTGTAATTTGACACCACTGGAGTTCTGCCTTACAACCTCTTAGCCTGACATCTGATTCCAGCCCAACCTGGTGTGCTGTTCTGCACGGGTTTTAACTTCTTTGTTTATCAGCTCCTTATTGAAAGTCTGCACTGAGTATCTCTTGTTTCTTGTCCTGGAGCTTCTCTGGTAACCTGATAATCTTATGTGAGTGCACGTGGTCATGAGCCATACCACATGAAGGAGGATGAGAGCCAATGAATGTTTCTCTCTTTCAAGACTGGAGTGAATGGTACTGAGTTACATGTTCTGATGCATCTTAGAACATCCCTCACTGGGTATATAGTCATTGGAAGCTGTGGCGTACTAGATAATACTAAATTGGCTTTTAGTCCTTTACTGTTGACCCCTATCCCTCACTTCTGCTCCTTTAGAACACACTCAAAAATGTAGATCACCTCTGTCCCAAGCTCTGCTTTTGGGAAAAACCCATATTATTATCAAATGAACTTTGCAATAAATGGTGTTGAGAAACTGTGCAGTAGGAAAAAGAATAAAGACATAGATCTAATGTAAACAAATTCCATAAAAGTTAAAAAGTTAAGTCTAACAACCCCCCTCAAAAAAAAAAAATAGTAATTGAAAACACTACCAAAATGGAGGCTTTCTCTTCCATTTCCACTTTTTCCTGTGTATCTTTCAGCCTCTCTTTGTCAATGTGATTTCATTTGTTCTATCATCCAGGTATTGTCAAAATCTCATGTTTGCTAAAGTTCTCTTATTTACAGCATTTTTACAGGTTTATTCTCTTCTATGCATCTTGTATTGCAACTGGACTTTAGGAGGACAGCGGAAATAAATGCATGCATTTAGTTTGCCATCTGCATCTGCAATATTATAAATTTTGCATTAGTTACATCTCCCATTAGCACCACTAAGCTGTATTAAAAATTCTAATTTGTGAGCCTCTGACAAGTAGAATTGTATCAAACTATGATAATTTCTATTCACTAATTAAGCTATTATCAAGTGTCCTCTTGAGACAAAAATATCACCTAATGTTGCATTGTCTTTATCACAGCATTCTAGAGTTAGAAGCTTCTACAAGATCATTGAGTCCCTGGATATCCAATGTATGGCTCACTGACCAAATTTGCCTACGCTATCCTTGCTGTGACGTCTGTGAGTCTTTCCATTTTTAAAAATTATATGAATTAACATTTATGTGGTAGCAGGCAAGCAGTTCCTAACCATCTAAAACTGTATTGCCCGTTTAACATTGTGTCTGTTGGGAAATGAATTAAATAGTAAGTAGTAATTGTTATGTGATTTAATTTAATTAAATTTCATAATTTATGAAAAAATAAGTATACATGACAAATCTCCATATGCATTTGGTTGGTATGTACTTTTTTCTTTTTGCTTTATTTTGTGTTTTATTTTTTATCTTTGTTTCTGAATTTATTATTTTACTTTATTATTATGCGGATATATATTGGTTAACAAAATCCAATAAGTGATGTTTTAATTGTAAGTGTTACGTCTAAGTATATATACTCTAGGCTTATCATTATATAAGTTAGCATGGACTATTTTATATAGATATCTGTTCAAGTGGCTCACCATTAAACATATTATGTTCCTAATAATAAAAACTTGTCATTTGAAATATGTCAACCTGTAGACTTAAGAGCAAAAGATTTTCTTCAGATCTCATTTATAGGCCTATTCTAAATCCTCATTCTTTAATTCAGAAAAATCAATCAGAAAATTTTATTTCTTAGCTTTACTTATTCATAAATAGATGATTTTTTGTGTGTGTCAGGTGAGTGATATTTAATTAAATAGGGAAAGGCATAGGACAATTTAGGCTATATGATTAAAAAATAGATTTTGAAATAATTACAGATTGAAAAGAAGCTGCAAGGATAATACAGAGGGATCTTCTGTCCCCTTTACCCAGTTTCCTCCAATGGTTACCTCTTACATAGCTATAGTACAATATCAAAACCAGAAAACTGACATGAATACATTGGCTATTAATGGTTCTGTGTCATTTCACCAGCTGTGCAGATTTGTGTAACAACTACTGAAATCCAGATAGAGAACTATTTTCTCACCACAAAAATCCCCTTGTGTTACTCCTTTACACTTTACTGTCTTTCTTACCACACCATCTTCCCTCAACCATCTCTGTCCCTGGCATCAACTAATCTGTTCTCCACACACATAATTTTATCATTTTTAGAATGTTATTCAAATGGAATCATACAAGATATGACCTTTTGAGGTTGACTTTTTAAATACAGCATAATGTACTTGAGAACCGTCTAAGCTGGCGTTGCATGTATAAATATTTCTTTTTATTAATTTTTTAGTACTTGGTACGATTTGTCTTTTTTATCCCATGGTATAGATGTATCACTGTTTGTTTACCCATTCATCCATTGAAGGACATTTTAGTTGTTTCAGTTTGGGGCTATTGCAAATAAAGCTGCTATGAACAGTCATGGGCATGTTTAGTGTGAACATAATTTTTTATTTGTTTGGAATAAATGCCCAGGGGTGAGACTGCTGTGTTCTATGGTAAGTGTATTTAGATATTTTTTAAAAGGAACTTTCTATTTTTCATTTTACATACGTATAAGCAATGTATGAGTAATTCAGTTTCTCAGAATCCTTGCCAGCATTTGGTAGTCACTATTTTTTATTTTAGCTTTTCTAATAGTTGTGTAGTCATATCTCGTTGCAGTCATATCACATTTTAATTTGCATTTCCCTGATGGCTAGTGCTGGTGAACATTATTTCATGGGCTCATTTGCTATCCATAGATGCTTTTCTGGGAAATGTCTATTTATATCTTTAGCCCATTTTCTAATTGGATTTTTTTTTTTTTACTATTGAATTTTAAGAATCCTTTATGAATTCTAGATATAAATCCCCTGTCAGAATGTAGTTTGTAAATGTTTTTTCCCTGTTTGTCTTTTGTCACAAACTATATGTTTCACTTTTTAAAGAGTATTTACAATGCAAAACATTTTAACTTTGATAATGTACAATTTACCAATATTTCCTTCTATGGATCGTGCTTTTGGTGTAAAGTCTAAGAACTCTTCACCAAGTCATAGATCCTGAAAATTTTCTCCTCTATTTCTTTCCTAAAACTTTTATAGTTTTATGTTTAATATTTAAATCTATGATCCTTCAGGGTTAATTTTTATATAAGGGGTGAGCTTTAGACTAAAGCTTATATTTCTGGTATGAATATTCAACTGCTCCATTCCCATTTGTTAAAAAGAATATTCTTTCTTTATTGAATTGTTTTACATTTTTCTTTAAAAATAAATTGACTGCATTTATTGGATTATTTCTAGGTTTTCTATTATGTTCCATTGATCTATGTGTCTATTCCTCTGCTAATATCACACAGTTTTGATTAGTGTAGCTAAATAAAGTCTTAAAATTTGGTAGACCAATTCAAACCACTTTGTTTGTCTTTTTCAAAAGTGTTTAGCTATTCTAGTTTCTTTGCCTTTTTATATAAATTTTAGGACAATCTTGCATATATCTAAAAATACACCTTGCTGAGATTTTGATAGGAATTGAGGCAAATCTGTATATATATATGGGGATACTGACATCTTGATATGTTAAGAATCCCAATCTCAAACATACTATGTCTTTCAATTTATTTAAATCTTCTGTGATTTCATTTATTAAAATTTTATATAAGTCCTATACATACATGTTCTGAGTTCTGTTAGATTTCTCTCTCTCTCTCTCTCTCTCTCTCTCTCTCTCTCTCTCTCTCTCTCTCCCCCCCCCTTTCTCTCTCTCTCTCTCTCTCTCTCTCTCCCCTTTCTCTCTCTCTCTCTCTTCTCTCTCTATTTTTCTTGCTATTGCAATCATAGTTTGTTAATAGATACAATAGAGATTTATATATTTATCTTGTAAATTAACATGTGACATTACTAATTTCACTTATTAGTTTAGTTCATGTAAGTCTCATGGTAACCACAAAAAAAAACTTATAGTAGATACACAAAAGATAAAGAATCAAAACATACCACCATAGATAATCATCAAATCACAAAAGAAAACAGAAACAGAGAAACATAAAAGAGAACTAAAAACCAAGAAAACAATTAAGAAGATGGCAATAGTAAGTTCTTCCAATTAATAATTACTTTAAATGTAAATTAATCAAAATCTTCAATCAAAAGGCACTGAGTAGATGAATGGATAAAAACAAGAGCCAGCTATACAAGGTACTAATGTCAGCTTTAAGGACACACATAGGCTAAAAGTGATGGATGGAAGATGATAATCCATTATATCAAAATGTAAATAAAAAAATAGCATGGGTAGACATACTTATATTGGACATAATAAACATTAAGTCAAAAACTATAACAAGAAACCAAGATGGTTATTATACAATGATAAAGGGGTTGATTCATCAAAGGATATAATAATTGTAAACATATATGCACATGCACTGGAGCATCTAAATATATTAAGCAAATATTAACAATTATTGTTTTACTAAACAATAAAAAGAAGGGACTTCAATGCCTACTTTCAATAATAAATAGATCTTTCAAATAGAAAATCATTAAGGAAACATTGGGCTTCAACTATTCTTTAGATTAAATGGACCTAATAGACATATACAGAATATTTTATCCAATATCAGCAGAATACACATTCCTCTGTAGCCTACATGGAATGTTCTCCAGGATAGATTATATGTTAGGTCTCAAAACAAGTCTTAATAAATTTAAGATTAAAATTATATCAAAGTCTTCCTTAACCATAATGAAACTATAAATTAAATAACTAGAAACAAATTTAAAATTCACAAGTAAGTGCAAATTAAACAAAACATTCCTGAACAACCAATGGATCAAAGAAGAAATCAAAAGGGAAATTAAAAGTTATCTTGAAACAAATGAAAATAAAAAACAACATATTAAAACCCATGGGCTGTATCAAAAACAGATCTAAGAGGAAAGTTTATAGAATAAACACCAATATTAAGAAAAAAGAAAAATCTCACATAAACAACCTAACTTTACATCTCAAGAAACTAGAAAAGGAAAGCAAAGTAAGCCCAAAGCAAATAGAAGAAAGAAAATAAATATCAGAACAGATGTTGGTCAAAGGGTATACTTTCACTTATGAGGTCAGTAATTTCTGGAAATCTAATTTACAGCATAGTGGCTATAGTTTACAATACTGTATTGTATACTTGAAATTTGCTATGAGAGTATATCTTTTAAGTGTTCTCACCACACAAAATATAGTACATATGTGAGTGATGCATGTGTTAATTAACTTGATCATGGTAATCATTTTACAATGTCTACACTTATCAAATTATCATGTTGTACACTTTAAATAGATACAATTTTATTTGTCAATTATACCTCAGTATATTTGGGCAAACATTTTTAAAAACAAAAATATGTAATTTCCATTTTTAGTATCTTTGCTGAGACTTTCTATTTTTCATATGTTTCAAACATATTTGTAATTGATTATCAAATCATTTTATGATAGTGCCTTTAAAATACTTATTAGATAATTCATAATCTGCATGTGGTATATATTGACTGGGTTTTCTTGTCCAGATTGTGATTTCCTATGTCCTTGGTATGACAAGCAATTTTGGACTGAAATCTGAATATCTGGAGAACTATCTTGCATGCCTGACTCTATTACAGCAGACTATTTCTGGCACTGCTCTCGAGGAGAAGAGGCATACCATCTTCTTAACACCACATGAGAGCTGAAGTCCAGGTTTCCTTCTTAGCCTCCACCTATAACCCTGGGAAGGGAAGTCTGCTCATTATTGCTGAGTGCATGTGGCTTTTTAGTGTCCCCACTAGGTCTCTGCTGATATTACGCTGGTTGACAGGTGTATGGATGCCTTGTTTTTGCTTTCCATGTGGCCTCCTGTAACACTGGTAGGTTGGGGTGGTGGCCTCTTTAGCTGGGCAGCAATAGAAGTCTAGACTCTTCATTTTTTTCTTTGACTCCACCCCAGTGGCAGGGGGAAAGAGCACCTCATAATCAACAAATGAGGGTAAGAGTCCCTGCTATTCATGTGGTCTCCCTCGATAACTGGGGCCTGGCACTTCATTACTGCCCAGGGCTTTGCTAACACCACTCTGGCAGAGGAGTTACAGTGCTTAAATATAATCTGGTGAAGTGGAAGGCTAGTCTGGTGGTAGGTGGGGTGGGCAGAGTTATTTCTACGGTATTCAGTTGGAATAGAGCAATTATCATCTAATAGTGTTCTATTACACTAACTTGCCTCTTTACTGGTCCTTTGTATAGAAAGAGCAAGCTTTCCTTGGGCTCTTTTTGGTCAATGCTTCTTAGCATTGGTCATTTCTCAGCACCTAGTCTCAGACATATGAAGCAAAAACAAAACTGAGAGAACTCACTTCTGTGTTGTTCCTTGAGTCCCCAGGTGCTTAGGTTGTCTGACATTTTCCCCTTTTTTCAGGCTTCTTATGTCTGTTTCATAGATAATATCCAGGGATTTTTAACTGTATTTAGAAGAAAGAAGACATCTTACATGATTTATTTGAATTAACAAAATGTAACAGGGAGGCAATAACAATCATCTCTGTCCTTGAAATATTTTAGTTATTTCTCTTTGTTTGCCGATAGTGTTGCCCATATAATTACAAAGAGAAGAAAACAAAAGTGAGCAGAAGCCAATATGAAATATTCAACAACTTGTTGTTTTTTATGGACTGAGCCAACAGGAATTCCCAACCCCTTTTTACTGGTTATAAATGTAAATACTTTTATAGCTAAGTTCTGGCTAATGTAACATAAGTATTGATGGGATCTTCTGGGAAGCTTTAGTATTTCTTGATAATAGAGGCCATATACAGCCAGGTCACCTATTTTCCCTTTTCTTTTTCTCCTTGATGGGGTGGGATGGCTGTAGCTGCTATCTTGAAATATCAGGAAAAAGGTGAAGAAATTATAGAGATTTCATACTTACATCAGCAATTGGCACGTTTTGTTTTCCTGTAAATTCCCAAATAATTAATACTTTATGTTTTGGAGGCTATGCCACCTCTATAATAAACGCTGTTTGTTACAGCATTTCTGCTGGACTATTGTAAAAGTGTCCATACAAAATACTTGGATAAATACGTGTGGCTCCGTTCCAATAAAACTTTACTTACTAAAATAGATGATGAACCACATTTGGCCAGTGGGTTCAGTTTGCCATATCATTTATATCATACAGCAACTAAACAAGTAGCAGCAGCAGTATAAGTTTAGACTTCTTATTATGGGAGAAAAATAAGGTATATTTACTTAAATCATTGTAGTTGGGGTTTCTTACTTGTAGCTGCTACACATACTACTGATCTAAAGCCTATATGCAGTGTATTTAAATTTCCCACTAGAGTGCCTGTGAAGATTTTTTTAAAAGGTTGAAATTCATAGGACAGAAAATTAAAAGCAAGCTTTCCAAAGAGTGGAACTAAACAGATGATGTCCCACTCAGACATTTTCCACTTAAAAAAAAAAA
The DNA here is from genome assembly GCA_003508835.1 of Eonycteris spelaea. NCBI lineage: Eukaryota > Metazoa > Chordata > Mammalia > Chiroptera > Pteropodidae > Eonycteris > Eonycteris spelaea. Next base: position 4,478,840 of record PUFA01000003.1, read on the forward strand.
AAAAAAAAAAAAAAAAACTGTAGCACCATCTCATAGGAATAAGATGGAAAGATATTTTGTCTTTGTCTATCTTTCCCTGTATCAAGTAATCTAAGCAATTTATAAAACTAGACAGCCATAATTTTATAGTATGGATACTCTTGTGCTAGCCAGAGCTCTCTTACTGTCCTTTCTCTCTCCCATCCAGAAACATAAAGACACAAATCTTCCATATCTATGAAAATTACAACTTCCAGAAAGCAATGTGACAGTAAGTGAAATGATGTTGGGAATTCATGGAAGAAGGCTTACTGTTTGCTTCTTCCATTCTGAGGATAGATTGTGTCTAAATGTATTGAGCTCTACTCAGAGACTTTTACCAAATGCTTGAGACTGAGCTTTACACTGATCAAGTTAGCATACGTATTTTTGAGAATCTAATAATAGCTAATGTTGGTAAGGATACAGTAAGACTGTCACATTACTTTAGAAGTGTAAACTGGTATTATTTTTAAAAACTTGATAATATGTATCAAAATTTTGAAAGTGTTTATATGCTTGAATTTCTTTATTCTGCTTATAGGAAACTTTCATGTAAAAATAATTACTATACAAAAGGCTTTATGTATAAAGAATTCACTGTAATATGATTTTCAATATTAATATTAGAAATCTAAATATTCAGAAATACACAGTTTGCTAAATGAAATATGATGTGTGCATAAAAAAGAATATCTTGAAACCATGCAAAAAAATTCAGTAACAAAGGGAATGGCTAAAGTGATATCAAATGAAAAAAAGCAAAACATAGACCTCTGGTAGGAAAATGTTATGATTTTGCTTTAAAATTTTCTTGGTGCCCTTGCTTTAATTTTTATTTTGTTTTATTGTAATTGTATTTTCAAACTCTCTTTTTATATCTATTTCTCTACTTATTTTTCATAGATACTTATGCATCTATCTACATAGAAAAGAAACATAAAATACACAGCTATGTGTTAGCAGTTATTATCATTAGGTTTACATATGATTTTTTATTTCCCCCCTAAAATTTTGTTTTCTTAATTTAATGTAATGAGCAGACATAAGAAAAAATAATTTTAAATTAAATGAGAATCATGACTTTAAAAAATCCACACATATGCTGAAATGTAGATTGTTAGCCATTAACAAATTTCCAGTCTATTTATATGTCTCTATTTATATATTTATAATCATTTTTATTCACAGAGAACAAGTTCTTGACTTTCACTCTGTTACTTTAGAACTTTTTCCTTAATTCAATATCTCTGTTCTCTCTGATTTTAAGGTCAGAGGGAGGGGAGTGTGAAAAGCTTCCTCTTGATATAACTTTCTCTCCATCAAGTTTTAAAAATATCCCAATATCATACATAATAGATGCAGTCTTCAGAATCACACATACTAAAGTGTTGCTTCACACTCTTCCCCTTTACTTCATCCAAGATAAGTCCATGAGTAGGTCCATAGAATGGGAGTTAAAACCTAAATTAGTTTCAAAGAATAAAAAAAACCTTAGGTCTGCAGTCTTTAGAAGTAATGAATTCATGTACTCATTCGTTCCTTCATTAATTAAAATATTTTGATGATTATGCATTTCTTTATATGATGGTGGAGGACTATAAAGATAAAGAAAATATGTTCAGTGCTAGTGTAGCTTATACTCTTGAACTAGAGAAAGATGTGAATGAGTAAGCAGAATATAATTAGACAGTGAAATACACAGTAGAAGAATGATAAAATGCGAAAGGTCCCTAACACCATATACTGAAGTTAACTCAAAATGAATTTAAATGTAAAACTTAAAACTATAAAACTCTTAGAAGAAAATATGTAGCAAGCGCTTTATGACATTAGATTTAGCAATGATGTCTCGGATAGGACACCAAAGTCAAGAAGAAAGAAATAGATCTGACTTTATGAACATTAAAAAAAATTATGCATCAGGTGAGTGACCATCTTTCTTCTGTCCCTGACAGACTCTCCTATCCAGGTCACAACCACTGAGTGGACTCTTGCTGACCATGTTGTCCTGGGTGAAACTTTCTGCCACCACCATGGAGGCACCTTGGTAAAGAATGTAGCCATCCTTAGTCCAGGGGTATTGTAGGCAGCAAGGATCTTTCACATTAGGAAGCCAAATCTTGCCCCTGTACCACCTTGTCCTGAATATGGAGTAAAAGTTTGTCATAGGCTGATCCTAGAGGAATTCTTCAAGTTTCTTAATCCAAAATGTATGTAACAGGAGACTTTGTGCTCAGAATTGGGCTTATTTTATATTTTCTATCCAAAGAAATATTTGTGATTACTCCAGAGATCATCTTTGCCATATCAACAATAGTATTGATTGTCTATATAATGAAAATATATGGTGCCTCTAGTGGGGAATTTGCTGATAAACTCAATGAGCAAAAAAATGCTCAATTAGAAGAGGCTGAACAGGCTTCCATCAAATACATTCAAGATGCAGTTGATCTGGTGAAGTCACAGAGTCATTGATTCAAAAGCACCATTACCGGGTGGCATATATTACCTTTTTGATGTCCAGAGAAATAACATTGCTATGGCCTTGGAGTTTACTTACTGGGAATGGCTACATAGAGTATTCAAGGGGGTAAAGAATCACCTGGACCATCATATCTCTGTGCAGAACAAGGTACAAGAGCGCCTAATAAACTGGGTGGAGGAACACATGGTGCAGAGCATCTTTACACATCAGGAAAAGGAGACAATTGCCAAGTATACTGCAGACCTAAAGCTGCTTGCAAAGAAGGCTCAAGCACAGCCGGTTCTGTAAATGGAATATGAGGCAGCTAGAAACAGTTGATTGACTAAATGGAAACTAGTCTATGTGACAAAATCTTTCTGTGTTGTTGTCTACTGAAATTATAGCTTACCCCACCTAAGAATGAAAAGGTTGAGTTTTATATTGTGAGGAAATTAAAACAATCTACCGGTCAGTAGAAAAAAAAAATATGTGCATTAAAAAACAATATCAACGGAATTAAAAAGGCAACCCACAGAATGAGAGAAATATTTGCATATCATATATCTGATAAGGGATTATATTCATAATATATAAAGAATGCTGAAAATTCAGCAACAAAAAGAGCTCAATGCACAAATGAGCAAAGTACTTGAACAGACATTTCTCCAAAAAATATATACATATGGTTAATAAGCACATGAAAAGATGCTTAGCATCATTAATCATTAGAAAATATAAATCAAAACTACAGTGAAATTCTGCCTCATATCCATTAGGCTGGCTACAAACAAACAAACAAACCCAGAAAATAATTGTTGATAAACATGTAGAAAAATCTAAAAACTTGGGAACTATCGATGGGAATGTAAAATGATATAACCACTGGGAAAAACAGTATAATGGTTCCTAAAAAATTAAAAATAGAATTGCTATATAATCCAGTAATTCCACTTCTAGCTATCTATCCAGAATAATTGAAAGCAGTGTATAACCATGTTCACAGCAGCATTATTTGTGGAAGAAAATATGGAAGAAAACCCTGTTCCATTAACAGTTAAGTGGATAAACAAAATGTGTGATAAATACAATGAATATTTTCAGCCTTAAAAATTAAGAAAGTTCTGACATTCGCTACAATATGGATGAAGCTCGAGGACATGGTTAAAGGAAAAAAGCCAGTCACAAAGACAAAGAGTGTATGATTTTACTTATATGAGGTAATTAGTCAAAATCACAAAGAAAATAGAATAGTGGTTTCCAGGGGCAGGGGGAAGAAAGGAATGGGGAGTACTGTGGAGTGGGAGTAGAGTTTCAACTGTGGTGCCAGATGAAAAGAGTTCTGGAAATGGATGGTAGTGATGGTTACACATTATAAATTTATTTAATACCACTGAGCTTTATACTTAGAAATGGTTAAGCTGGTTGAATTTTATGTTATATATATTTTATCATGTTAAAAAAAAGAAGTTTTATAAGGCCTTCTGAGAAAGAACCAAATGAATATATGTTCAAAACTCTATAATGAATGCAAATGAATAAAACAGTCCATTTTAGAAAAAAAAATTAAATTAAAGATGTTGGCAGTCTCTAATAAAAGTTAAGAAATTTTAATACCTTATCATAAAATCATCTTAAAAGGTAGATTATAGTATCTCAGAGAGGCACTTACTTATGCAAGTGTCAAAACAGATAACAGGGCATCTGCTTACTTTTTCTCACTTAACTACAATCTTCAACACCACTTAGTACTTCCTTAAAAATAGCAAAATGAACTATCTGGCTCAAATGTGAAAGCATACAATAATCATATTTTTAATCAATAGCTTACTTGTTGGCATTAATTGTATATAAAAATAAAAGAAAAGTATACAAGATTCCTGGCAAAGGGGAAATGTAGATAGAACCAACTGAAATTGCTGACATTGGATAGTTTCAACTATAAATGGCAGTTTCACGTGGTTCATTAATATATATTTGACAAATAAAAAAATAGAATGATAAAATAATCTCTAAATGAGGTGCTCGGCTTTATCAAAATGTATCAAATTAACAATCTTTTTAGACACAATTGTTGATGTATGTCTGGAGCTCTGCATTCATAATGTCTGTATTATCCAAAGAAATTTTGTACTTGGTTTTAATTGGAGAGGGCACAGTCTGCCATATAACGTTAATGTTTATAATATCCCTTAAATTCTTCAGACATTTTTATGTATAGAAATAATTATTGGCTACTACAACTTGTTTGGCTTTTCTTTGATGAATTTGAACATTTCAATCCCTATTATGGCTAAGCTATATGATAGGCTTGTGATTTTGCAGACATTTTTTAAAATGCTTATTTCTGTGTTATGTTGTTATTCAGTTTGGCCTAGCCCTTGGAAAACTAGAATGTAAGAATCTGGTTTCAATTCTCATAATTTTCATCATAACATAGCAGCTTCTTTTTCTGCTGCTCATATGCATTTAGATGCAGGAATACATTGGGGAAACGTCAGTGGTTTTGTTGTTCTTGGTATAACAATACACCTTAATATAAATATTTAATATATCTAATTGGCTTTAGTAATGGATTGAGTTGTCACAATTCTTGATCTTTGTGATGTGTTTTATTCTTTAGATCATTTAATTTTGTTAGGCAAAGGTGTTTTATTTCCTAATGACAAAAAGAGAGCACACTCTTTTCTAACATCTGTTTCTTCTGTGTATCCTCTCTCTACCTTTCTCCTCTGCAACAGTTGAAGCATTAAATATAACCTTTTGCATTTCAAGGCAGGTTCTCCTTATTTTTATTTGGGGCTGCCTTTGTCTTTCTAATTTTTTAATTTCATGCAGTCAGACCTGGGTAATCTGAATTAGTATGCAAAATCCATTTATAACTAAATAGAAATCAATATAACAAGTCAAGAGAACACATACGGAAAAAGGTTGAATAGTTGAATCACCTTTATCAATACACAAAGAGAAATATTTTTCATTGTAACAGCATGTTTACTGTATGTCCTTCCTTACTCTAACCCCAAATTTTTGAACCTCAGTACTGTTGATGCTTTGGGCCAGATACTTCCTGTCTATGGCAGCTATCCTGTGCATTGTGGAATGTTTAGTAACATCCCTGGCCTCAGGTGCCAGTAGCACTCTATACTGAGTTGTGACCATTGAAATTGTCTCCAGACATTGCAAAATGTCCCCTGGGAGACAAAATTGCTCTAAGTTGAGAACTACTGCTATAACTCCTCTAAAATCTTGTTTTGGCTGTAGGTAGTTAGGAAAAATAATGCACAAATTTACCTTTTTCATGTTCAAAGTCAATTAAAGTTGACTGTGACAGCTAGTAAAAGGACATAATGTGCTATGATAGGTGTGGGGGAGATAAAAGAATAGGAGGAGATACCACCTATCCTGGTAGATATCCACAAACCGTGGCCCCTCCAGCCCCAGTCAGAACAAGTTCTTTACCCTAGAGTCTATACCTCAGTCTGCTCCACAGGGATGACTATACCAAAGCTAAGAAGCTTCACTTGCCTGTTCCTTTTAGGTATTTCTATCCCACCTACAGTAAAGTCATGTGTGTGGTGGTGTGTGCGTGTATGTGTGTGTGTGCGCGCGCGTGGGTATGTGTGTGTGTATATATGTATATTCACACACACACACATACATACACATACATACATATGCATACATTTGTATCTTTAATGTATATATACACTGTATGATGTATATGTTGGTTTTATATATTTAAGTGGCAACATAAACAGATTTCCCCAAATAAAAGTGAGCAGAACAAAAATTTTCTCTCTTAGGTAGGCCAGTTGTGTAGAAAATCCTTTTGTTTATATTGAGCAGGATGGGAATATATAATAGTAAAATGAGAGAGGGTATATAAAGGTACATAGAAGAAAATTTATAATAAAGAACTGCATGGAAGAGGATCGATGAGACACAAATAGCCAGGTGGGTGTGAGGCAAAGGCTTTGGAGATATTTAGAGGGAGGGAATGCTGCTGAGAATTGTGAAATTTTAAATTTTTAAGGAATTATCTGACTTAGAAAACTTCAACACAATTATTAATAATGTCAATTATTTAACAGGTAGACAGAAAACAATAAAAAGTCATCAACAACATTGGTGTGGTAGCTTCACCTGTTAGGTCAGCTCTCTAAGCCCCTTCACAGGGGCCCTCAACATTCCTGCAAAAAACTCATGGCAGCAAGTGGAAAACTTGGTTCCAGAACTGGTTCTTAGGACCTCCCTTTCTTTCATTTGAGCCCATAGCCTCTTACTTTTATTTTCCCTGCATATCTGACAATTATAGCTTTTGATACTTACCTTGGACTCTCAGATCTGATGAAGCATGTAGCTTCTTCAGTTCATTCCCTTAGACATGAGAAATTCTGATAATTCTGAAGAAAAAAATAGTCCTTTTTCACTATGACTTAAGAAGTTGAGTTTATTAGAAACAAATTTTGCCTCATTTTCCTTCTGGAAGAAAGAGATATTTTAGAGAGTTACTTCAGGTCCTGTTCTACAAGCTGTAGACAACATATGAAGTCTTTATAACTGTAAAATTAACGCTGGCTTCCATAAACTCTCAGGTACTACTCAAGATTCTTTTGGTTTTAAGTAGCAGAAGTGGAACTGGAACTAGTCTAAGTAAAATAAATTAATAAGCAAAAAAAAAAAAATGGTAAGGGTTAAGGGAGAGCTCATGCAACTGAATTAATCTTGCTTAGGCACTAGTAGATACAGAAGTTTATAATATTTTCAGGACTTACTCTCTTTTTCTCTTACAATTTCTCAGACATAATCTTTTTTTCTTAAATTTACTGGGGTGACATTGGTTAATAAAATTATATAGGTTTCAAGTGGACAGTTCAATAATATGTTACTCACATATTTCATTGTGTTCACCAGAGTTAAATTTTCTTCTGTCACCTTATATTTGACCCCCTTATCTACCTCCCTCTTGCCATTTCTCTCTGTGTCCATGAGTCTATTTGTTAGACATATTCTTTTCATATAGCAAAAAATAACCATTATTAAGCCAGGATTTAAATATTACTAGCTAACTAAATTTTATGCACCAAAAAGGATTCTTGGTTACAAAACATAAGGTAGATGCATACTTAATGTAAAGAAGAAAAAGTAATTTATTGAGGGAAAATTCAATAGTCTGCAAAGTTAGTGGACAGTCTAGGAAACTGGCCTGGATAAATGGACATAAATTGTAGAGGCTTAGAATCCTAGATCATAGCACAGGAAGTCTCATTGAGATGCTGCTGCTGAAGCTACCACAAGTCACTCCCTACTACTGCTGGTACTACTAGCACTGAATAACAGAGCTGGCTCAAAGTAACTCTTGTTCTCCAAACTAAACCCACAAAAATCTCTCAAGTATTACTGGGCAGTGGCATCAGATCGGAGTAGTCTATGGCCTATACCTGTGTCTTACCTGCCATAGAGCAAATGAGAGGTGTGTTTCCCCTTCAATTCTTATAAGGAGTGGATTCTGCCTTTAAACAAAGTCCATTCAATGAGGATTCCATCCAACAAGGAAATATTTTCAAATGCTATGTGACAACAGCTGACAAATATCCAATAAAGTCTACCCTTTTAGTAAAGAGGAAGAGAAAATAGATTTGAGTGTTTAAATACATATATGACAGATCAAGAAAAAAAGGAAATATGTGTAGGGGTTATAGTCCTTGTTTATTAACTGTTTTTCAGGCTGGAAACTGCTATTTCTAAGTTCTCTTCTATAATATACTTCATGTCTCCTTTTACTTCAACTATTGACTCAGCTGTTTGTAGTTAAGTTCTTTATCCAGTGAAGTAAGATGGACCATAGTTTCTGGGGTATGGCAGGCTGTGGAGGACTTACTTGTATAGGGTTGCCATAGTTTTCCATTCATTATTATTCTCGAACATGGAGTTGTCCCAAGGGATCCCTTGATTTCATCCAAGAGTTAAAAATGCTGGAGTAAATATATTCTCCCCGCCCCCCGGCCCCCGGCTTTATTGAAATATAATACACAATTAGTTGCTCATATTTACATTGTACAATTCAATGCATTTTTCAATTATAGTTGGCATACAATAATATATCAGTTTCAAATGTACAGCCTGGTGATCAGAAATCCACATAACTTGCAAAGCGATCACCCACTAAATCTAGTACCCTTCTTCCCTCCTACATATTTATTACATTATTAAACATCTACCCCAAGCTACACTCTACATCTCTATGTCTATTCTTTAACTATCCATTTGTACCTCTTAATCACTTTGCCCTTCTTTTGCTATCTCCCCAAACCCCCTCCCATCTAACCCCTCAAAATATTCTCTGTATCCATGAGTGCATTTTCGTTTTTGTTGTTGTTGTTTATTTTATTCTTTAGATTCCACATGTATGTGAAATCATGTGATATTTGTCTTTCTCTATCCAACCCATTTCATTCAACGCAATACCCTCTAGGTCCATAAAGGCAATATCTTTTTCCATCCCCTTCCTTTTATTCTGTGTGTCTTTTAAGCCGAAGTGAGTCTCTTGTAGGCAGCATATATATAGGGGTCTTGTTTTCTTTTCCATTCAGCCACTCTGTCTTATGGTTGGAGCACTTAATTTTTTTCCATTGAGGTACTTGTTGATAGGAATCTAGTTATTAGCATTTGTTATTCACGTTTTTGGTACATGTTTTTTTCTTCTTAAAGAAGTCTGTCCATTTCCTGTAATACTGGCTTGGTGTTGATAAATTCCTTTAGTTTATTTTTGTCTGGGAAGTTCTTTATCTATCCTTTGGCTCTAAATGATAGTTTTGTTGTATAAACTATTTTTGGTTGTAGATCCTGGGTTTTCTTCACATTGAATATTTTGTGCCAAGCCCTTCTGTCCTGCATAGTTTCTTTTGAGAAATTAGCTGCCAGTCTTACGGGTGCTCCCCTGTAGGTAACTGTTTCTCTCTTGCTGCTCTTAAGAGTTTCTCTTTGTATTTAACCTTTGGCATTTTAATTATGATGTGTTTTGGTGTGGGCCTTTTTAGGTTCCTCTTTCTTGGGACTCTCAGGGTTTCCTGGAGTTGTATGTCTATTTCCTTGACAAGGTGAGGGGAGTTTTCCATCATTATTTATTCAAATAGTTCTTCAATGTCTTGTCAGGTACCCCTATGACACAGATATTTTTACATTTAATAGCATCCTATAGGCTCTTTAAATTATTATTACAGTCTTGGATTCTTTGTTCTTGCCATTCTGATTGAATGTCCTTGGCTTCTCTATTCTCTATATCAGTGGTTCAGTCCTTTTCTTTATGTTTATTCTGTCTAATATACTCTTTATTTCAGATAATGTGTTTTTCATTTCTGACTAGTTCCCTTTTATAATTTCCATTTCCATTTTTATGTTTTTTTATCCCTTTGTTAAAGTTCTCACTGAATTGATCTACACTTCTCCTAAATTCATTGAGCATCTTTATAACCAGTGTTTTGAACTCTGCATCTGTTAGATTGCTTGACTCCATTATTTCTGGATCTCTGTTCTTTTCTTTCACATAGTTTCTGCTTCTTTGTCTTCCCATTTTGGCTACCTTTCCATGTCTGTTTCTATGTACTAAGCAAAGCAACAAGTCTCCTAGTATTATTAGTGTGGCTTTGTGAAGTAGGTGTCTCGTCCTGAGAGGGGTTCAGCTGCAGACCAAGGTTAACCCCAGCCTGTGCCCTTCCAGGGGCACCTGTTAAGATTCCACAAACAGCCCACAGATGCTGTGCTTGTAGTTGCCTCAAGAGACCACTCCAGAAACTGAGTCTAGCTGCCACCACTGTGAGTGAGTCTTGACCCTACTCAGCAAGGAGCACCTGGCTCTCTGAAGATACACCTGGATGTGGCTTGAATGGGGCTATGAGTTGGAGGAGGCAGAGTTTCGGGAAATCCTCTGGGCAGAGCGCCTCTGTTATCCAGTTGGATGATGTTTCAGCTATGGTGGCAGTGAGTGTGCACACTGGTAGGGGGAGGGCTCAACGGAGGAACAATGGATGCTGCCGGCACTTTTGTCGGGAGAGATCCTCACCTCTGGCCCTCACTCAGACAACTCAAGTTTCCCCCTGTAAGTCTCTGGTGCCCCCAGAGCTGTCAACTAGTGCTCAGAGCAAGCAGGTACATGATCGCAAAAATCCACTTCCAGACTTGGCCCCTTTAAGAAGCGTCTTCAGCAGCCGGCTGCCACTGCTGTAAAGTCTCACTAAGCCACTCGGGACTGGGCAGCCTCATATCTTTGTCTCCTCCTTCCTTCTACCATTGCAGGTTGATTAATTATTTCTCTCCCTAGTTGTAGTGCTTCTGTTCCTTTAGATCCAAGATAGCTTTGCTTGCTGTTTACTCCGTGTTTCTGTCACAACTTTGATTTGATTGCAAGAGGGAGGAACAAAGCCTCTATCATCTATGCCATTTTTTTCCTCCCTCTCATCCATACATCTTTTGCCTTTCATTATAAAGTTGCCATATTTTTTTCTATCTGATTGTCAATAACCATAACTCTAGCATCAATATAATTTCCTTGTTGCCGTTTCTTCCAGTGAACTAACAAGTCCAGTCTCAGCTTTCCAATTCAACGCAACTGTTGGTGAGCAGTACTACAAATCTAGAGTTTTTGTTAAGTCTTGTGTATGTCATTCCATTATTCTATAAGACCAGCTAATTATGTACAATTTCCATCTAAAACTAATGAATCTTTGGACTACCAGCCTAATTACCTACTTATTTTGCTACACAATGACTTTCTGTTCATAAACAATGTGGTTAGCATAAAATGATGGCATAAAAAGCAAACTATAAGACTACAGCTGATATGGCTTGCGCAATGATGAAATCCAAATCAGAATCAATTTCTATTTCAGTGATGACAAATTGCTTCCCTCTAAGGTGGAAAGCATTAAAGGCAATGAGCTTGTCCCCAGGTACTGGTTGTTCTTAGAGGGTTCAAGTGTGGTCATTGCTGCTGTGGATTAGGTTCTCACTGGGGTAGTAGACAAATCAGCTTACATGATAGGATTTATATGTTGTTGGGCTAATGCCTGCCAACACATTTCTATGAGCCTCTTGGCAGTCTTTCAATTAGCTTTATATTTGCTTAAGCTAGCTGATATGTCTCTGTGGTTTACCATCAAGAATCCTGAGTGTCTCAGGCATTTGGTTCCCAGAATGAAGTAAAACAATACCTCTCTTGCTATCTATAAAGGGAGACAAGGCCTTGCTTTCCAACAATTTTCATAGAATGGGGGATTGTTCTCAAACAGGAAGGGTGCTCAGATGGTTGGAAACCGTATTAGTTTCTTATGGCTGCTATGACAAATTACCACAAACCTGATGCCTTAAAACAACACAAATTTATTCTTTTACAGTTCTGGAGGTCAGAAGTCCAGAATCAATTTTACTGAGCTAAAGTCAAGATGTCAGCAGGGCTGGTTCCTTCTGGAGGCTTTGAGGGGATAATCTATTTATTTTCCTTTTCCAGTTTCTAGTGGCTGCTGGTATATCTTGACTTGTGAACCTTTTCTCCATCTTTAAAGGGCATCATTCCAAACTCTATTTCTATTGCCTTGTGACCTTTCTGCTTCTTATAAGGATACCTATGATTGCATTTAAGATCCAGTTGGAAAATCCAGGATAATATCCTCATCTCAAAATTCTTTTTTTTTTTAATTAAATTTATTGGAGTGACATCAATTAATAAAATATTGGTTTTAAATGTAGAATTCTATAATACATCATCTATGTATTGCATTGTGTTTTCACTACCCAAAGTCAAATCTCCTTCCATCACTATATGTATGACCCACTTTACCTCCTATCTACCTCCCCCTCATGACTTTTCCTCTGGTAACCACTAAACTGTTACCTGTGTCTATGAGTTTTTGTTTATCTTGTTTGTTGCTTCCAGTTTTATATAAGTGACATCATATGGTCTCAACTTTTTGGTCTGGCTTATTTCCTTAGCATGATTATCTCAGGATCCATCCATGTTGTCACAAATGGCAGTATTTCATCTTTTCTTATTGGTGAGTAATATTATACTGTATATATGCACCACCTCTTCTTTATACAATCATCTATAGAAAGACACTTTAGGTGTTTCCATGTCTTGGCAACTGTGAATATTGCTACAGTGAACATTGGGGTGCATATATCTTTATGTATAAATGTTTACTCAATCATATTTGCAAAGTCCCATTGTTATCTAAGGTAACATTCATAGGTCAAGGACTAGAAACTACATATCTTTGGAACTATTATTCTGTGTGCCACAGAAACAGATTCTACTCCAAGGGAAAAATAAAAAATAAAAACAAAAACAAACAAACAAACAAAGCCCCTCCTCCCCAAAAAACTTTAAATGACTTGAGTCATAAATTCATCTCTGAATCTAGGAGTGTGTTGAAGATGGTACCATTCAATTCACATGTAATTAATCTCCCCAGGTTAAATTTTATGAAGCTAAACAGCTAAAATTATGAAGCATTTAATATGTGCCTATTACCTTGCTAATACTTTGCTTGTATTATGTCATTTAAAACTCAAAGTTATCTTACCAGTAAGGAACAATAATTATCTACATTTTATAGATGAGAAAACTGAGCAACAAAGAAATAAATAATTGGTAACAAAGACACAGAGAGCTGGGACATGAATCTTGGCATTTTTATTCTAGAATTTTATGTTTGACCATAAAGTGATACTAGGGAAGCAGAAGATCGCCACTACCATCCACGAGCATGCTATCATTCTATTGCCACAGGCTGAATTCTCCTGAAGCAGATGCTGAGATGGAGCTTTGGAAATAAGATATTTAGTTGGGATCAACATCTTTGAAAGGTAGGGGAAGGGAGCAGAATGAGGAAGAAGGAGAAGTCAAATTCTGATACAGATTTGACAAGGTCTTGGTCAACTCAGTAAAGATGTGGAGTAAATGCTACCCATCAGATGGTCCTGCATTGTCCTGAAATAGGTGGACCTTACTACCCTCACCTCATTCAGTCATTTTTGTGGGTTGCTCTGAGAAGAGTATGACCTCAGGCAAAGTAGCTCTTAGCAGTTGAGGCAAGACTCAAGGAGCTAACAGCTGAAAGGTGTCTACAACATCAATTCTTACAGCTGGAGGTTTGGGGTAGAGCACATCTCTTTGTCTACCATACCTATTATTTAGATCAGTTTTCAACCTTGCCCATATATTAGAATCATGTGAGGAACTTTTGGAAAACACCAGTACCAGGGCCCTACCCTGCTCTAATTAAATCTAATCTCTGAGTTACAGCATAACATCTGCATTTTAGTAGAATCATTAGGATTATTCTAATGTGTAAACAGAATTGAGAATTGTTGATAGAGAGGAACCCTGAGGGAGTAGGTAATTTTTTTGGAACTTCCAAAAATATTAAGAAAAAAAATTATCTTTGAAAGCCACTTGGGTTGTTGAAAAATTCACTTAATAAGGTATCTATAAATGCATATTTTAGTTTTTCTACAACTAGTTTTCATATTTACAGATATAAATAAAAACATGTACAAACATATACACATACAAACAATAATTTATAGTATATTATAAAATAGTATAGTATAGTATGTAGTATAGTATAGTATAGTATTTCAGAATCTCCCCAAACTTGCTTGTTTAGTATTGAAAAAGATAGTTTTTATCCCTTTGGTCTTTAAATATCTCTCCCTGAAACAGTTCTTCAGTACCATGGAAACTCAGATGGATGAATTTCCAATTATCTATTTATACATGAAATTCTGACCTCACTGCTGGAAAGGTCATGCCTAGTGTGATCTCTCAGCCATATGGCTGAGAAAATGAAGTGGTAAGTTTATTCTTTTGAGATATATGTTGATGTCTCAGCTAATTAGCCTTTTCCAAATTTATGTCACTACTATTAAAAGACCTAAGATAAAGAAACTCTATGGTATTTAGTTAATTATATACCAACTTACTCTGATATAAAGCCAGGTAGATCAATGAATAATCTTAATTAGAAGACACATGAGTAAAACCTTATAATTCTGAATTATACAGATTAATCACTATTGTTTTTAGTTCAACTAAAATATGTTTATAGCAAAAATTTAATTTGTTTCTAATTGTAATAGTTATTATAATAAAAATATCTTAATTATATTTTATTTAGGTATTTCCTATTTCTTGTGGTCAAGATCACTTTTATCCATACTTATGGATTTAACTCTAATTCAGAATTTGTAATCAATTGACTCAAAAACCTAGGAGACAATGAAAGACCTAGTCAATAAATTACTGGTTCAGTATTGTTACTGTAATGCTATCTTCGTAGATAATATGCCTCCTCTTTTTGAACCCTTGACTTTGTCTCTATTGCCTGATACCAGACCTTTGAGATGACAAGAACTTACTTGGATTTGCTGTGACTACCTGACACTTGAATCTTTGTAACCATCAGCCAATTCACTATTTGGAGGAAGAATATTGAATCTTGATCTTAGTACTAACTTTTGGCAAACAGATTTTTTTTCTTGTCTTTCTTTTTTCTAATAAATGCATATTTTACATTTAATTATGAATTTTCAGATTCTTGTTTCTAAGTGTCTATCCATACCCTAGATAATATTTTTCTTACACTCAGATTTTAACCATCTTAGTAGATCTTGTGGAACTCCTATCAGTTTTTACAAGTGCTATATACTTTCCCGATAGTTAATATTAATTATCTTAATGATACTTTGAACTTTAAATATTGCTCTATCCTGGCATAGAATTTTACTTAGATATTGTATATAAGCAGCAGATCTTAAATCAAAATTTTGTGCTTATTTTGGTGTTACTCAATGGAAGAGGATTATCTCTCCATTTTTCTTCTATGCTGGGGTAATGGTACTTATCTGATCATGTAAAAATATCACATACGTTATATTATCTACAGAATACTAACACATCTTTTAACTGAAAAAAAATCTAACACTCTGTGTAGGAAGCATTCAATAGCTTGAATGTTAAGATAATACAAAAAAAAAAAAACCCTACTAAAATAATAATAGAAACACATGTAGAAAATATTGGGGGAAATAAAGTTTGCATGAGTAGTATACATAAGCCATTAACTTTTCTAACTTTTGGTTCTTTCTCCTCTTTCAAGGGTTATGATCATTATCTCTAGAATAAAGCTTTTAGCCTGATCTTGAAGTCTATCAGTGATATGATATGAACCTAATATATCTAAATATTTATGTCCTTGACCTCTCTCACTTGAGGTTTTGAGAAAATTAAAACCTTTAGATAAAAACATAAAGATATATATAATACACACAAATATATATGTGTACATATATAAACAAGCTTGCATGTATGTATATATGTATCTATGTATGTATGTGTCTGTCTATCTATCTGTCTATCTAATGCACACTAGACAAAGACCACAGGAACACATCTATGGTTAAAGTGGTGTTTATTAGTGCTTTCTTGCAATAACCATCTAACGTGAGTAACCAGTAGAGGAAAGGCTTGTTAAAGGACTATATCTTGTGTTAGGATTTTGAGTGTCTAGTGAAGCTTTGAATTGGGTGCTCTCAGAAACTGGAGCAGGTCTATAATTTGGTTTCTAGATAAGTTTTGTCTCAGGTGCAGGAGGAACAGAGCGAGCCTAAAACTCAATTTGGTAAGGGAATAAGGGAAGGGAATGGCAGTCACTGACGTTAGCTGAGAGAGTATTTGATCATTTTTTGTAGCTTGTTTTTTTTCTGTGTTTGTATGTTTCATCTGTGTTCAGACATGATTATGAAATGGTCCTGTCTTTGTCTTGCTCCATCATAGTCACAGAGAAGTCTTTTCTGATGTTGATGTTCTTTAAAATGGTTTCCATTCAGTGGGAGAAGCCATAGTTTAGCTGTGAGTCCCAAGCCAGCCTTCATCTGACAGCTGTTAGGTCTTCTTTTTCCTTTCTTTCTCTCTAAATATAGGTACATGCATATGTAACCAGATTTAGGATTTTCTATTGCATTATTGTCGTGTTTTATTTGTATTTGTGCTTGTAATTATATTGGCATCAAGTAGAGCTACTTTAAATGTTGAAAGAAAATTAGAAAAGAAGAGAAATTGAGTTAATATGTAAATAATTTAATAGCATCAGTGATTGCTAAATGATGACTGTGTGCTTTACAAACGAGTATTCTGGTTGTTTGGACATAGAGTGGTATAAGAACTGAGTTTTCACAAGGCATATGGTGACATATAGATATGACAAATTCAAAAAGACCTGGGCTTTAACTCTTTTATGTTTTGAGCAGTGATTTGCTTGCACATACATCATTCACTGCATTGCACTAATGTTCTTGATATGAATTTTACTGGTTTGGTTTGGTAGTTTTTTATTTAATTTGTAAATGTTTTAATTTTATATTTGGGTAAGAATTATAACAGGAGTTAGTTACTCAAACCAGTTTAATTAAAATAACTACCTTAATCATTGACTATGAGAATTTTTCCTTTTAAATATTTCTGAACTCCATTTTGATTAGACCTCTGGGTGATTTGTCATCACCTCAATACACCTGTGCTTTCTGTTTTATATATTTTCTAGTTTTTTTTTTAATTCTACCAGACTAGCTTTCTTTTCATCTCTATCTCTTGAAATCTTATGCATCCTTCAAAGATCATCTCAGATATCACCTATCTTTTCTTATCAGTTCTGTGTAATTTTAACCCTTCCTTCTTTGTGTTTTTCACATCTCTATACTAAAAGTAAACTTCTGTTCACTTATTCCATTTGCTCTATTTATGTGAGTGATCATCTGCCAATTGTAAGCTCTTTGAGTGTAAGGAGCATCCTATTAATCATTTCCTGTTCCATATTTTTTTTATTTAAGTTTTGGCATATATAGTTCACTGAATAAACATTATTTTGTGTAAAATTCAGATGATTAAATATTTGAAAATTACTAGGATTTTATAAAAAGTTGTAGGTGTCAGAGTATTAATTTTAAAATGAAAAAGGTCAAAATGTTTTAATAAACATCTAAAAATAGAATAAAATAAAGGAAAATATACTCTTTAAAGTAATAGTCATAACTATTTTGTTATAGAAAATACAATACATGCTGACTATATGTCAGACATTTTGTGAGCACTTAATTTGCAAACACTTGTTTAATTTTCATATGACTCATATGAGGTAGGAATAATTATTATTTCCACTTTACAGATGAGACAACTGAAGAACCATGATGTTAAGGACCTCACCCTGGATCACATAGTTACTAACCAGGTCACATAGTTCCAAACCTAGGTTTTGCTCTACAGTCAGTGACATAATTAAATTATTAAATTAAGTTAAACTAATTGTAAAAATACAAATTCTATTTAGATATAAATTTACTTTCAAATGTCAAAGGTATCAGGTTATAGAAATGATTTTTAGGGCACCTTGTAGCCTTTATTAGGGTATCTGAAAGTAGGAGAGCAGAAAAATTTTTATTCACAAGTACATTTTTAAGATTATCTATGTCTAGAGTAAGGTTTCTTAAAATTAAGGCATTTGATGTTTCTACACATTTTCTACTTGATTATTTTAGAAAAATAATTATAACGTTCAATTAAAATAAATTTGCAAAGATTTTTTATGAAGTAAATTTGAAAACCTAAAATGCTTAATGCTGTCGTTAGAGGTCATTATTAGTCTCTATTGGCTCATAAACAAGTTCCCTTTGATGAAATTTTATAACTCTATTTGTAGTTATATGGAAATTCTGTCTACTCACAATAAAAATCTAAAGCTTTATTATAATAATTTGCAGCAAATATACTGAAGCAGAAATTTCACAGTGTTTTTTTTCCTCCAGATACAATACAGATGACTAACATTTAAAAGGCTGACATTATATTAGACACTTCAGTTATTGAATGACATAAAATCTCCCAAGAAAGATAATAAAGACTTTTTTATGTTTGACCTGTGACCTAATTTTGCTCATTTAAAAAAATAATTTGTTTCCATGTTCAATAAATTGCTGATGAGTCATATTCATCAAAATAAGCTTAATTGGCATTTAATAAGGAATCTGGCCAGAACATTTTTGAGATGTCCAAATCAAGAGCAAATGAAGCTATGGAATGCTCCTCTTTTGTACCAAATTATACATGTATGCATAAATTCACTAATGATTGAGAAACAGAAATATAATTAGAGAAGTTGAGTTCCCAGGGACATATCAATACTGGCTTACAGACACATGAGGAATAGATAGCTAAGAGGTAATTTAAAGGACCAATAAATATGAATGATTTCCCTTGAAATTAGGCCAATTCCAATTTACATAGGGTAGCTATTAGAGTTAAATACTAGTTGTAGTCATCATATAAATGATATTCAAATCCAGTGTCCTCTGTAAACATTAAAGTAAAACATTAGCCTTCAGAGTTATGAAAATATAAGGTTTGGCTTTGTTATTATATTTTTTTTTTCCACAACAGCTTTATATCTAAATTTGAAATCATCACAATATTTAAGCGTATTCTAAATTTTAAATAGCTATTCCTGAATGAACATTTCGGCAAGAAAAATGAGACCAGTAAACTTATTTGCTTAATACCATGTAGTTAATTATTTGAACTAGAACTCAAACCTCCTGATTTTCTGGATGGGGTTACTGCTACCACATTCTATATATGCCATCTAATTTATAGACAAGAGATGAATCTTATTTAAGTAGTGTAGTGTTTAAATTGAATGAGCAATTTTAGTTTAGGATAACAAACTATTTTTTCACTTCTAATTCATTTTAAGAGCCCATTGAAATAAAATACGTGTATTAAGCACAATGAATAGAATAAGTAAGAGGGTGCTATCAGAGAATGGGATATTTCAACAAAAGAGATTGGGAGAGTGTTAAAACAGAAAACACAGCAAAGGACATCAGAGCCCAGAATATTCTAGAGCAGACTATAGTAACAATGAGAACTGATCTGCTATGCAAAGTATAAACAAGCTTTAGGAAATAATTGCAGTGGAGAATTAGATTTTTAAAAATGAGTTGAAAATAAAGGAATTAATTGATATCCTTTATGTAGGAATAATGATTCCTCTATATTCCAGGGATTTACCAGGCATCCTACAAACAATAGGATTTTATCTAAACATAATCTGGGGAGAGTTAAACCTCCAGAGTGGTTATCGTGCCCAAAGTAGAGCTGTCTTCATTCTGGCATCTGAGGATTGACACATCTGATAAATGGAAGCCTACTAGTGTAATGCAGACAGCCTCCAGAAATATTTATAGTGCAGATTAAAACATTATGGAGGCACCTACTATTTTACCTAGCATCAGAGGATGCTCACACTCTCAGGTTTAATTCTTAAATATTGGAGAACCAACAATCACATATTGCAGTGTGAATTTTCCATGAAGCTAACCCTGAGATAGGGTATCATGCAGGAAATTTATGAGAAGTGCTCTTGTGATCAACACCTGTAGGGTAAGAAAAGGTGGCAGGATTAGGTAAAGGGAGAAATGGGGTTGTGATACAGTTATAACAATGATGCACCTAACCCTGTAGGAACTTTGAAGCTGGGATAGTCCTTCAAAAGTTTTGGAGCCAGGGCTCTGGGTCTCTATGTTCCATTGTTGATTAGACATTACATGTGAGCTGCCCCAGGAAAAGCATAAGACCTTTGGTTAAGTGGAACACCCAGAGAAGGCAATTCAAGCAGTGATTGACAGCTAAGAGTAGTCAGCTGACAACTATTTCAGTAGCTGGGGGAATAAATCCTTCAATCCTGACAGGGAAATCTGAATGACACACCACAGCATACTCCAAATCACAGGTGTGTAAGGGAAAAGTCAGTGTGAAAAAGAAAAAAAACAAAACAAAACAATTAGCCTGGGATGAAAAAAACAATTTGTGAAACAAGAAAAAATAAAAAAAAAAACACACACAAATAAACTAACATAATCTAAGAGATGCAACAAACCATTATATCAATAAAGTTGGAATTGGACAGTTTTAAAAGCTGCATTAGAGAAAGAAAGAGTTGTTATAGACTAAAAAGTAATGTGAAAATGTATGTAAACATTCAATTAAAAGTTTCGGAACATAAACAAAAATCTAAGAATATAGAGTGACCAACAAGAGGCCATAAATAGGTGAATAGGTGAAGAGCCACTATATCAACTAAAAGTAGAGAAAGAGAACAGAAAAAAAAAATGGAAGAAAACCAGGAAAATAATAGATTTTCTTCATAAGAAGGGCACATTCTTCACATTGAAGGAGTTCTTGATGCTCTAAAAAGTCTCTTTAGGGTGATTTAAGGAGTGAGACATTGGACACAGAGAGAGACATAAAGCTCTAATACTCCAAATGTTTATAGTTATTAATCATGTAAACTGTTTA
Source organism: Eonycteris spelaea (assembly GCA_003508835.1). Lineage (NCBI taxonomy): Eukaryota > Metazoa > Chordata > Mammalia > Chiroptera > Pteropodidae > Eonycteris > Eonycteris spelaea. Next base: position 4,499,731 of record PUFA01000003.1, read on the forward strand.
TCGGAGTTTAGATTGCACAGCCAATTTAAAACTAAAGCGCAGAAAGTTTGATTAAAGTTTCAGAATAGGAAGTAAATGTTAAAAATCTCAGTAATGTACAAGTTAAAGCACAGCTGACTAAGGTGGGATGTGTATCTCGTGCTGGATATGAACTGAAGGAGGCTAAAGAGAAGGACAGGGAGATGAATCACATCTTACATTATCTTATATAGATGGTGTGCCAGTTTGCAGTTCAATTTTACCTTACTTCTAAGTTTACCTGTTATTATTTCACAGATGCTGGCAGAAAACCCGACTCCTTGGTCAGAGACAAAGAACTTATTTCTCACACCATAGCAAACAGTATGAGAATGATGTTTAGGTCAGTGTTTCCCTTTCCTCCCTTGTGCCATTTAGATAGATCTAGCAGAATGCTGGTGCACACAGTGGGTTTGCATCACAGGTGAGGGACACCGAGTTTGATGAACCCACATATTTTATTGAAAGCATTAAGCAAAACTGCTCTTTGCCCCAGAGAGAGATATTACATCTTCCCACAAAGTTGCTCCCTGCCAAGTGCAATCTCGGTAAAGAGCAGTCAGGGCCTTGCCTTCTCTGCAGAACCAATGAAAATGTGGCATGAAAAACTCATGGAAGACTTTTTCTCTCACAGGGAGTCAAAATACTAATTCGAGTTTAAAAAAACAGGAAATACAAGTCCAGTTAAAATTCCAAAGGTGATCAATAGAATCGCTAAAAATGATACTGTAACTCTAAAACAGTGGGAGAAGGGGGAAATAAAATGCAATAAATCCACTCTTTCATGACTGAAAATTAATAAATACAGTGTAAAGTTAACAAATTTGGAAAAAGTAATAAAAATGTATTATTTAGAGAAATAAAGGCAGCCATCTACAAGAACTAAAAATATAAGTATTTAAAAGAGATTGATTTTAGAGTATAGTTAAAGATGTGGGAGAGAAAGGTGGTTTTGTCCTGTTTTATTTAAGTTTTTAACATGCCCATGGTTTGTGTGTGTGTGTGTGTGTGTGTGTGTGTGTGTGTGTGTTTCTTGAATTTTAGACATGATATACTTTTTAAGTAACTATAGGAAATAACACTAGAAATATCTTCAGTCAACTACAAGAGACAACTAAACTTGTCAATTGCCAAAGTCAGAACATTTGTGATGTAAAATTATCAGAATGAAATAGTAGTTTAGAAATGAGGTATGTTTTAAATTCAGTTAGCTGGACTCTACTTCTATTCAAATTAGAAGATAATTTATAAAATTAATTTAGCAAGTGTTTCCTGAGTGTTTATATGCTAGACAGTGTTTTTGGTGACAGAAATACAAGATAAATGTTCTAATAATAGAATTTGAAGTTTAATAGAGAATAAAGGCACAAAACCAATAATTATAATACATAATGTTAATTTACTAATTTTCAAGTTTGACTTTTTTTGATTACCTAGTAGTATTTTAATTTAAACATCATTTTATCATTTAAAGTTAAAATTCAGCCTCATGTCACTTTTTCTTTCCATAAGAAAGAATTATAAAATGTTCTAATGCCAGATTGGCTTTATAAAGCTTCAGTTATTAAGAAACTGGGTAGAAAATTTCTTAGGAAATAATAAAAATCTGCTCATTTACATTTTATTTTCTTAACCTTTTTTTGTCTCCTTTCACTCTGAGTAAATAGAGAGATTAATTCTCATACATTCCTAAAGATCTTCTGGGCTCTAAATTAGATAAACTTGAGAATTTCTTCCTTATTACGTTACTTCTTCCCTGCTGGCATAGTGTCTTGTCTCTGTCACTTGTCTATAGCATGTGCTGTTTATCTTCCCAATTAAATTGAGAATCCTTTAAGTTTATCATTCAGCAATTTTTAAAAATCTGGGATTTAAAATGCTCATTTACATAAAAATTATATGAATACTATTAAGCAAGTATTGCTATATTTAAATGACTATTTCAATAATTGAAATAGGAAACTTATTAAAGAGCAGCAATTTTGAAAATTATATTACAACATGATCAGAGTATTATCTATTAGATTACATATTTAAGTGCAGTAAACCTATTTCTGTATAACTGCTGTGCATTAGAAATTCTATTATTAGAAGAGAATTAGTGAGATTAGTGGCCATATGAATTCTCATTGATTAATAACTTAAATCAATACAAGTTATCTCCTTAGTATATATGACTACACTGAACTTTTCCAGTACTATCTGAAATTTATGTAACTAATATGATAATAATCACGGAACATGAAAATATTAAGTATGTGTTATTTCTGTTGTCAAAAGGATGAGAAGGGTATACATTAGAAGATATATTCCTTCTAATTATGGAGAAGAACTCATGTGGTAGGAATTTTTAGCTTTTTAGATAGTTCTACATTGAAAACTTAAAAATTATAAAGTATGATAAACTTTAATCTGTTTTAGTCAGCCTCTGTTATGTTCCCTAATGTTCCCTAATGATGCTCTCCTGCTTAATATGTACTCCCTTGTGTAGTTAGTCCCCTCCCACACTGAATCAGAGGTGGCCGGTGCCACCAATAGAACACAGTGAATGTTATGCTGTGTTATCTTCTGAGGCAAGATCACAAAAGGCATTATAGCTTCTGTCTTGGTCTCTTGGATCATGCGTTCTGGGAAAACGCGGTTACTGTACTGTAATGTAAAGACTGTCAAGCAGCCATGCAAAAAAGCCCAAGTGGATAGAAATGGAGGTCCCAGGCCATCACTGGTGTCAACTTCCTGTCTGTGTGAGTGAGCCACCTAGGAAGCAAATTCTGTACTTCCACTGCATCAGATGAGTACTTCAGATGACTGCAGCCCCAACCAATCTCTGATCTCAATCTCCTGAGAGAATTCCTCCAGCTGAATTCCTGGCTCACAGAACCTGTGAGAAATAAAAAAATAAAAAAATAAAAAATAATTTTAAAAAAAGATTATTTTGATTCTAAGTTATTAAGGTTTAGGGAAAATTTCCTCAAAATATAACCAAAATATAATCCGCTATCTTTCTGTTATTTAAAAGTTGTGAAGAGCTCAGTGCTGCTTTTCAGATGTGCCTGAAATAAGTTGCCATATATGTGAGCAATAAACCTTTTCAGAAACAGTAGAGTTTTGACACACAATTTTTTTGAGCCGGCCCCGTGACTCCCATCATGATGGCTTTTCGTATTACTGACCACCTCATGCTCTTTCATTATTCATTCTGGAATTACAAGGAAACAAACTCGAATGTGTCCATATAACAGAAAGGTGGCACACAAACAGTGAGGCATTTTCTGACCGACTCTGTTTCATAATTGAATAAATCAAATGCTTTAGTGCAGTCATTGTGTTTATTCAAGCTTTATATTTTTTTTCTGCTTGGATAATGAGAAAGATATTTTCTTTTTGTCATATAGAAGCATGGTGCTCCAGTGCTACAGAGCCGTACATAGATGAACATTAAGTATCACTTAGATCGTTCGGAAATAAGATTTCTTTGTATGAACAAGAGTTTCTCTGAGAGAAAGGAAGAATGATTTGTTAAAGGCAGATAAAGATAATTTTCTAGACTGAACACAGATGTCTCCCACCTTTCAAAAGTTTATGTTACTCCGTTTCGCTTTTTAAAAAGTGAAAACATTAGGACCTGTTTTTGCTAACCAAGAGAAATCCAAAGATTTCACTTTTATGAAAAAAGCTGTTACAGTACTAATATAGATCTTTCATGAAAGTGAAGTGTCATAGGGCAAACTTTGGGAAATTGGGGCATATTTTTAGCTTTACGCCATTTCTTAGAAGCGCTTTACTTTTGGATAGTGTGCAAAACCTGTATTAAAAATAAATAATTATGAGATAATAAATGGCAAAAAAAAGTCTAATAGTTTATAAAATTATGACATTTTAATGTTACTCATGCTGATGCAATCTAGCTACCTGAAAAATATAATTTTGGAGGTATGGGTTCAAGAGGCAGATATCAAAGGTTGAGTTTATGACTATCGATGCTGTGAATTCACTGAAATGAAGTTATGGAAAATGTAACTTTAAAGATATGTAATTTTAGCTATATAATCTTAGAAACTAAAAGTGAGAAGACACATTTTAATGTTTATGCCAAACAGATTATAAAAGAAAGCAGGAAGCTAAATTAACTTTTTTTGATGCCGTGTAACTGATGTAAAGAAAGACTTGACACTTTCTTATCATTTTAGGGCTGTTTGTATGTCTGTTAATATTCATTGCCTCTGAAATATATTTTCTACTTTGTCTCCATCTCCACTCAAATTCATTATTTTATTTCACATTTGTTTGCTAAGGTATGCTCTATAGCATTCATCAATATCTTTACTATGCCAAAACCAAGAGGGAAAACCGACAGCTAAACAACAAGACATTTTGGCATATAAGTACATGTTTGAAAACTCACAAATAATGATTGTATCTTTAGGCAGGTCAACATTCAAGTTCAGAGATTTATAGTACTTGCAATCTAACTTCGGTCTGCTACAGTGGCATTGACTGACATCTCCATTGTCCTCACCAAGTACTTCTGCTAGGGTAACTAATATAATAATTAAGATGCCAACCACTTTGTGGAATTTTATCATATGCACAGTCTAAACCAACATCCCTGCTTCCATATTCTAAATTAGGTAATATTTTCCATATGAGTATCATTGGAACTCTTGAAAAATGCTTGATAAGTTTAGGTTTTCAACAATTCCAAGTCTTTAGACTAGAAGTCTTTGAGATAACAAAACGACATTGCATTCCCAAGTGTCCTTGATGCTATATAGCTTTGTTTTTCTTCTCTGTGTGTTGTCATTTGGTCACTCAAGCAGCATTGCCTGTTTCCCAAAGTTTTATGACTTCTCCATGAGAGCATCTCCTTTAGCTTTTGCCTGCACACTTTCACTGAAGAGTTTAAAAGGCATACTTCAGATTTCTATTTGAGCCAGGTCAATCAGTGTCTTGAACAGACATCAGAACACCCGCTCCACCCTTCTGCACTCATCCTTCTTCTTACCAGAGACCCCCCAATCACTCCCATTTCTTCTTTTTCTTTCAGCAAAAAATTCCCAAGCAAACTGATGCCTTGGATACCTATCCTCTCTTTCGTTAGATACTATAAGATATGTCTGAATCTGAGTTTATGTTCAAGTTGAGCACTTTAGTTTCATAGAATTGAAAAACAACATCAATGTCACAGGGGTGTCTTTTCTTCTTATTTTTCTTTTGCTACCATGTGGTCAGTTGGAAATTATTTCTACAACTGGTACTTGACAATGCCATAGAATAGAGTCAGAAACAGGACAATTTTGGATCCTCTGTTCTTGATCTTATTAAATAAATAATGCTGAATGAAATACACAAGGGGAAAAAACATAAAATAAGAGGAAAGTTGTAGCCTAGTAGGTATATGTTGAAGGGCATAAGAATGATGTTGACAGGCTGCCATTCCCAACACATATGTAATATTGGGAATTCTAGAGTTTTGGATTAGAACCACTTTACCAATTACTAAAATCTTCTCATGTAGTAGATTATGAAAATAGGGGTCCAAAAGTTGTTGTATTCCCTAAATCAGAATCAAGTTATCTCTCTTCTACAAGCTGTGTAATTTATTTTAAATTAATATTTATTAATTAATTACCCTCTTTTTGACAACTTTGTGCTTAGATGTTAACCCTGTTATTGTATATATAACAGGAGGTTTATTGGTTAGTATGCAGGTTGGGCCATTGTAGCACATAGACAAAAATATAGATTGTTTTCCTCACACAGGTTAGTAATACAGAGCAGAGAAATTCTGTCTGACCGGGTTCTTTAGAGACCCATTTAAAGACCCATTTTCCTTTCATCTTATCATTAGTTCATTTGCTACGGTACTAGTTAAAACTGGGTTCTGCTCTGTTTGTGTTCCAATTCTTATGAAAGAACAGAAATAATAGTGAATAAGCGAGGGCTTTTCTACAGGAAATAAGAAAGTTGTACATATTATTTCTTCTTAAATTCCATTGGTTATAATCTAGATATATAATCATAACAAGTAACAAGGGAGGATAAGAAATTTAGTCTTTAGCTGGGTCTGCAGCTGAACTATATATATAACTGAACTATGTTACTATGGAAGAAGGAGAGACATGCCATCAGGGGAAATGAGCTTTTTTATAACATTCATATTGAAATAAATACTTCCGCTAAGACCCTAAGGTTATAGATAACTTTGTTATCTATGATCCGCGAGTTGTAAAACAGCTGCCCTGTAAAAGATACATAACACCAATAGCCAAAGCTCTTTAGATGCCTGAAGTTCTCACTTATATAAGAAATTTATGTATTAGGAATTAAAGAAAGATTTGTGAAGACTTTCTTTTAAGATATTTGAGGATTTTGAGGATATATATTTTAAGACATCTGAGTTGTAAAATACTAAGAGGAAGGATATGTATTTTTGTAGTAGCTTCTGACCCCAAGCCTTGTAAAATGGACTTTAAGAAGACTAGAGAGCTTTATACTTTTCCTATATTGTTTTGGAGAATGTAGTGGATTTCTCCCTGAAGCATCTAAATGCTAAAGATTACTTTGAACACTGTGGGTTTGTCCAAACAAAAGTATTTCTTATAGACTAAATGTGATCCACAGCTGAGAAGAGCCCAGGTGTGTTACTGTTCTAGGTAACACCTTCTTGCCTAAAAGGAGTGAAAGACTTCAGCTATGAAGGGCTGAGGAAGAAATAGGTAACCAACCAGAATACAACTGCCTCAGCATGGGTCAAAGGTATGTCAAAATTCTGTGCTTCTCCCCTAAACATCTCCAGAAAACCCTGTTCATAAAACAAAGGTGAGTTTATTAAATTTATTACAGCAAGGAAGAATGCCACCTTGACAAAATCTTAATAGTGTCCAAAAATGGAAAGTTTGGGGAGAGTATAGATGAGGTTTAGTGCTGGGCTGGGTGATTTTAAGGCAGCAGTTACCTGAGATTAGACAGGTGTAACAGCTTTAGATTGAAGAGCAGGACAAGCAGAGAGTCATAAAGCAAATCTTAATGTGCAAATTGTGCACTGGAATAGTCTTAAAGTACAAGCTGTTACCATAAAAAGTATCCTGTTTTAATGGTTTATCTCCTTGGGAACAAGTACTGTATGGAATAAGTAAATAATTTTTGTTTTGCCTCACTATTTTTTACATAAAGATTGGAAACATATTTCAGTTCTCAGAAATTGCATGTAAGAGATAGGCAAAAATGGATTAAACCCAAAGAACCCACTAAACACTCAAAAAGAAGTATTAGTGTGAACATTGAAAATATTTTGCCAATTTCTGAGAGCAGTAACAGTAGATCACCATGAAAGTACCTCTTAAGTATGACTTAGCCTATCCATTCATTCTTCTCTAACCCATAGACCTCTATCACGCTTGCCGTTTCCTCCTACCTCTGTGTTCTGCCCCAAAGAGAAGAAACTACCCTTGAATTCCTAAGGAAGGACAAATCAAACACAAGTTAGGAAAACACAAGGTGCTCATGAATGTGATCTCTTCTCCACCTGCAAACTTCCTGATAATGCCAGGCTCACATCCTATCCAGAGATAGAACAACTTCAATATGGATATTAGGAGAAAAGAGAGAGCGAGAGCAAGAGCGAGAGCAAGAGTGAACAGGTGCTTTATGATTTCATCCAGAGTACCTGTTCGTTCAATGTATGGAATAGTTTTATATGGCTCTGACTGGGTTGAGATTTTGTTTCTGTCTACCTTCTTTACTAGACCTTTAAGCCATCATGTCTTACATACCTATGTGTGCTGAGAAAAGATATGTAGCTGTGAAAAAAGAGACTTGTTGAATACTTTTCACTTGGTCATGTAAACTATCAGTTGTTTTTTCCTTTGCTGTCTCCCTGAGATACTGTCCATATTCTCTCTATGGCATAATGGTGAGTAACTATTTTAGTTTGATGAATCCTAGGAAAATCTGTGTCTGTAACTCAATCTAAATCTAATTAGATGTCTTGCTTTCAAATAAAATAAACTTTTTAATTTATTGTCCTCAATGGTACCAGATCATAGTCACTCAATATCCATTTTGTGTGTGTGTAACTAGATGATACAAAGAAGCATATAGAGCCTTATACTGGTTTACATGAATATTATGTAATGATAGTTCTACTTTTTAAACTTTACTAATGCTTTTCAATGCTGAATATTTGAAAACCATATTGAAAAAGCTATCTTGATACATCAGGTAAAATCTAGACAATATCTGTTAACCTAATGTGTTCCAGATTGAAGAGAGTTTCCAGATGGAAAAGACCCTGCAATTCAGGTAGATTATTTTACCCATCAATGACATTGTGTACAATTCTGAAAAACACCTCATTCTCTATTGCTTTCTGAATTTATAACATGAAGAATAATTATTGCCTGCCAGTACACAATTTGAACTTTATAAGAGAAAACTACCTTCTTAGTGTTTTTTTTTTCTTTTTTTCTCCCCCAGGAGAAAAGAGCTGGGGTTTGAGGCCTTTTTTCTTTCCTATTTTGATAAATTATCTTCAGAACCAATCTATTCATTTTGCAATATGCACCTCTTAGAGTTGTAGAAAATGGGAAGAACATGGTATGGAAAGATTGGCTAGAGAAACTAATTACATACCTCTTTTGTATGTCTAATACATTTTTGTTAGCACTAATGCCCTGCTCTTTTAAATTTCCATGATTAAATCATTCATTGACGTGGGGATAATTTTTAGTTCTTGGGTATTTTTCCCCAAAACATTAAGTTTGAGACTACACCTCCAGATTGGGCTAAATGTTAAGTGATATAGGTAATTACTAAGAGAGACCACTAGGAAAGAATGAGCAATATCTCCTATGTTTCTCAAATCTAAGTTTGCAGTGATGTTTTCTGGAGACGAAGCAGAAAGAATATAAGCAATGCTACCAGATAAAGCAGGGTTTGAATCCAGTTCAGCCACCGATTACTTATGTGAATTTAAATGTTTGTGCTTTCTACTGGGAAATTTGGGATAATAATGATTACATCATGGCCTTGTGAAAATGAAATGTGAGAGTGAATATGAAGGAGCATTTCTTAATTTGAGCTTGTGGGAGGTACACCCCAAGTGATCCTTCCCTTTATTTCTTTCTTTCCTACCAGAAAAATTGATTTTCCTTTCAGTTGACTAATTGGTCTAATTGAAACAGTTTAATTATAGGATTTATAATCTAACATACTTCTGATTATTTATTTTACCTCTCTTTTTCTCTTAGTAATCCATCTCTCAAAATAGTTTGTAATTCCTTGTTAAACTTTAAGAATTATTAAAACTATATATTACTTCAGCTGCTTTTGTAAAGTATAGTGTATGTATGTGAGTGTGTGTGTGTGTGTGTGTGTGTGTGTGTGTGTGTGTGTTAGATTAGTTCATATATTCAAGCCAGAGGCAAGTAACCTTGTTGAAGAGACAACTAGATAAAATTGCTCTGAGAAGGACTGCTACCTGTATCCTTTGGCTACATGTGTGATTGTTCATCATTTTGGTAAATGGGGATACTATCTTTCAGTCAGCTCCTGTTTACAATGCATCTTTTAATATAAAATATGAAAAAAAGTTAAGTTACATATGGGCAGCAAAACAAAAATGAAAGAAGGTGTCATACTTTCCTATTTAAAATTTGAGAAATTTAATTATAGGACACATATTTCTTTTTTCAAAGTTTATGTGAATTTCTCACAGGCTAGTTTGAGACAGGGCTGATCATTGTTTTTTAATGTGAGCAAGTGAGAAGGGTTTTGATGAGCCCTGAAGTGCAGTAAATGAGAACACTATGGCCTGGCCTGACCTGGGTCTGTCACTTCCTCTCAAGCAGATCTGGTGCTTTGAGATACAGATTCTGAAGCCTTAATTTCTCTAGAGGTTTCTTGAACTGAGCAGCCTTAGAGATGGTGAGGTTGCTGGCTAAAACTGCATGTATTAATTACAAAAGACATTTTAAAAGATACTGTTTAATGCATTTTAAAAGACATCTGAACGCATATTATTAATATAATGGTATAAGATATATTTTTTTCTATTCCCTCCACTAAACACAGCAGAAATTCTTGGATATTATATATAAAACAACATCAGAAAAACAACATTAGAAGACTCTGAAATACAGATAAAAGAGGGAAAATTGGCTGAGGACTTCAGAATCCAAGAATAAAGTGGTGATGAGTTCCCTGGGTATTCTTTTTGTCTTATATTTCTAAGACTTAGCTAAATTTGAAGAAGCTAGTAATCAGAGAGCCAATGGGTACAGACCAAAAAAAGACTCAATAAAAGCCTACTCTTTCTAGCCAAAGAGCCAGAATGGAGGCAGCCTAATAAGACAGAACATTTTGAAATAGCAAATTCTCTTCTGTAGCCAAATAACACAGAAAAAATTGTGTCCCTCTCCCCTGTTCCAGCAAAGGCTAAGTGGAGAGCTTAAGTGTTGACTCTTGCCAGACCATAATGAGGCATCTCAACACTCCTGCCAGGATGGGGTCAAAAAAGAATGATTAGGCATGGCTTAGGCAAATGTTATATTATTTACCAAATACAGAAAAATGAGACAGAAGACAAAACTTGGATCATGATACTTCATAGTATATAAATAATTCAGAATGTTTTTCTCAATGAAATCCATAAGACCTGACTGTCTTCTACTTACCTGTCCTTCCCTTTTGGGTAGAATTTGGCCTCAACTTAGATTCGATGGTTATAATATTGCCACATCCCCAATGGTCAACAGGAAGACATAGACTTCCTAGGACTGAGCCTTCCTATCTCTGTGAGACTATGTTATATGACTAAAAGATTTTTCATCAATACATCCTTTGTATTGATTTATGACCTAAAAGGGGAACTGTAAATGGAAAAAAAAAAAAAAAAAAAGGAAGATTATATGGAAAGTAACCTCACAAGGTTATCTGATCATAGATTCCTAACCAGGATAGTCATGGTGGGTAGTCAAACCCAGGTATATAACTTTTTAGTAAAAAGTTTATCTTTGCCTTGAGCAATTCCTCTTCATTGTTTCTGTGCATCTATGTTAACATATCTTTGAAATAAACCATAACCACCCTCAAGAGAGCACATAATCTTGTTAACTGTTCTGTAATCCAATCCCTGCTTTACCTTCTACCACCTCCCTATAATCTTCCTTGCTTACTCTCTTTAATTTCAAATGCATCAAAGAAACTACAAAACTGTTATTTTCTGGAGAATTTTAGATCTTGCTCCTTGGCATATGTTGTCAGTTTGACTCAAATAAACTTAAAAAAAAAAAAAAAGATTGAGTGAGGAAACAGGACTTTCATCTCCTCTAGGAGAAAATGACCCTCCACCATCTAGCAATGTCAATGGAGGCTATCTGGGAAGTCTGGACTTCCACTTCCATGCAGCAGCAGTAAGAAGGAGCTTCCCACCTGGGGGTCAACAAAAGAAAAATGAGGGACCTGGCTTCTATACAGACTTGGCAATAACAAGACAGTGCCCCATACTCTCCTCTGCCTTTTCCTATCAAAAAAAGCATCAGAAGAATCCAGCTAAAAGTAAAGGTTTAGATAAGATACAGAATATCATGTCATAACACTTAAAATGCCCAAATTTTAATTGAAAATCACTCATCTTACCAAGATCTAGGAAGACCACAAACTGAACAATAAAGGATAATCATTGATGCCAACCCTAAGATGGCAGAGATGTTAAACTAAGATTTTAAAACAGTAATTATAATAATGCTTCGGTGAGAGTAACTATGAACATGTTTAAAACAAATAAAAATTTAGAAAGCCTCAGAAAAATGAGAAAGGATGTAAAAATGAACCAAATGAAAATTTTAGAACTGAATATGTAATATTTAAAATAAAAACTCACTAGGTAGATTCAAAGCACAATGAAGAGAACAGAGGGAAAAAGAAGTTAACTTAAAGATAGAACAACAAATTACTCAATATAAACAACACGGAGAGAAAATAGAAAAAAGAAAAATGAGCAGAGCTTGCAGAGACCTGTGGAAGAAAGATGAAAGATTTAATATTCAATTCATGACATTTTAAGAAGGAGAGATGAAAGAGGGTGGAGCTGAAAAAGTATTCCAAGAAATAATGGCTGAAACTCCCTAAATTTAACAAGGTATATAAACATACAGAATTAGGAACTGAGCGAATCACAAGCAGGATGAAACCAAAGAAATCCACTCAAAGATAAATTATAGTAATGCTTCTGAAAACTGAAGCTAAAGCAAAAAAAAAAAAGTTATAAGCAGTGAGAAAAATGATATCTTACATATATATTTTTAATATATATTTTAATTTTTTCTTGAGACTTTCTTTTTTGAACTATGGGAAAACAATTTGAATATTAACTGATTTCTCCACTAAAACCATAAAACCCAGAAGGATTAAAGCAATAGAATTTATCAAATATTGAGAATTTATTCAACCAGAATTCTGTATTCAATGAGTATTGTTCAGCAATAAAGAGGAAATCAAGATTCTTGGATTAAAGAAAACCTAAAGAATTTGTTGTTAGAAAATCTACTCTGAAGGAACAGCTGAGGATGTCTTCTAAATAGAAATGGAATGGTAAAAGAAGGAACCTTGGAATCTCAGAAGGAAAGAAAGGACATGACAAGCAAAATTTTGAGTAAATACACTAGAGTTCTTTTAATTTTCTAAATTATGTTTAATGTTTGAATAAAAAATTATAAAAGTTCCCGATGTTGTTCTAAATGCATGTAGAGGAAATACTTAAAACAATTATATTATTAAACAGCAAATTACTCTAAAGGGAGATGTCACATTACTTGAATTGGTAAAATGATGACATCAGTAGATGATGATCACTTATTTATGTATAATATAATACCTAGAACAATCACTAAAAAGGCTGTGTAAGAGATTTGATTTAAAAAAACTATATCAAAATGTAATTCTAAAAAATGATCAAGTAACTCATAGGAAGGTGAAATAAAACAGAGATATAAAACAAACAAGCAGAAAACAAAAATGGTAGACTTTACCCCCACTCCATTAATAATTATATTACATGTAAATGCTTTGAATTTACCAATTAAAGACAGAAATTGGAAGAGTTAATTAAAGACATGCTACATGCTACAACCAACCATATGCTGTTTAAAAATATATACTTCAACATAATGATATAATAGTTGAAAGTAAAAGGAAAGAAAATGACATATCATAAAAACATTACTTAAAAATACCAGGAGTGGCTATATAAATATTGGATAAAGTAACAAATAAAATTGCAGAGACAGTGAAAGACATTGTAAATTGATATAAGGGTCACTCCATTAAAAAGATACAGCAATCCTAAATGTGGATGTACTGAATAAGAGAGATCAAAATATTTATTGCCAAGACTGATAAAACAGGAGAGATAATACACATCCACAAATAAAGTTTTGTGAAATAAAACTTATAAAATTGATAAAATTGAAAGGATATATAGACAAATTCATAATTATATTGCTGATTTCAATAGCCCTCTCTCGACAACTGATAGAACAGTCAGAAAAGCAGCAAGAGTATAAAAGGACTCAACAATACCATCAAAATAAAAGGAACCAATTGGCATTTATAGGACTGTTCCCCAACAAAAGCAATACGCACTCTTTTCAAGTGCCCATATGCACCAGGATAAATCACATGTTGGCCATAAACAAACAGCAACAAATTTTAAAGAATTGAAATTATACAGTATGTTCTTCAGCCACAACAATAACAAGCTAGAAATCAACAACAGAATGATAAGAAAACACTTGGAAAGTAAATGACACATTTTGATAGTTCATAGTTCAAAAAAGAAAGTCTCAAGAAAAAATTAAAATATATATTAAACTGAATGAAAATGACAATACAACATATCAAAATTTGTGGGATTCAGCAAAAGCACTTTGAAAGGAAAATTTATAGTATTAAATGCATACATTAAAAAAGGGGAAAGTCTCAAATCAATAATCAAAATTACTACTTTAATAACCTAGGGGGGAAAAACACATAAAATAAACCCAAAGCAATCAGAAGAAAAGATGTACTGAAGAATAGATGTCAACAAAACAAAACAAAAATAACAAAAAAATCTATAAAACCAATAGCTGTTTCTTTGAAAAATGAATACAGACAAACCCGTAGCAAGACTGATAAAGAAAAAAGGGGAAAAATACAACTTACCAATACCAGAAATGAAATAGTAATAGCACTACAGCAATTGAAGGAATAAGGGGATATTATGAACAACTCTACAATTATAAATTTGACAACTGAAATAAAATGGAAAATAAAATGGAATAATTCCTTGAAAATCACATACTACCACAACTCACCCAATATGATTTAGGTCATTTGATAGTAATGTAAATATTAAAGAAATAGAATTCATAATTTAAAAGCTCACAACTCTGTAGTAAGTTTTAGATGGGTTCACTGAATAATTAGAACAAATGTATAAAGAAAAATTAATGCTAATTTTAAACAATTTCTCCTGGAAATTAGAAAAGGAGGAAACACTTCCCAATTTGTTTTATTAGGCTAGCATTACCTTGATACCAAATGAGACAAGGAGATTTTAAAAGAAAGAGAGAGAGAACTGTATTTCAGTAATGTTAATGAATGTAAGTGATAAAATTCTTAACAGAATATTACTAAATAGAATTCAACAAATAAAAAATAAGTATATGCCATTACCAAGTGGGGTTTATTCTAGATATCTAAGATTGGTTTAAAATTAGAAAAGAAATCAATCAACTTAATATACCATATTAATGGGTTGAAGAACTAAAAACATGCTCATATTTACAGATGCAGAAAAAGCATTTGATGAAGTTTGATACCCATCCATAATAAAATCTCTCAGAAAATATAAGAATTTCAACTTAATAAAATCATCTATAGCAAAACTGCAGGTGACATTGTACATAATGATGAATGCTTTTCCCAAGAAATCAGGAACAATGTAAGGTTATTCTCTCTCATTTCTCTTATTCAACATAATACTGGTAGATCTAGCATTAAGGCAAGAGAGCAAAATAAAGGGGCATTCGAATTGGAAAGAAAGGAATAAACTATCCCAAATTGCAGGTGACAATATTATCTACAAATAATCTAACAAATATTTCAGAAACTCTCCTAGAGATAATTAGTGAGTTTTGCAATATCACAAGATACAAGATAAGCATACAAAAATCAATTGTATTTCTATATACTGGGAATAAAAATATGGACACTCAAATTAAAAAGAATGGCTGAAGGTAGGAGGGAAGTAATAGTGGTCTATAAAACAATGTGAGGGAACCTTGTGGTGATGCAAATGTTCTGTACCATGATTGCATCAATGCTAATGTCCTGGTTGTGGTTTTGTACTGAAGTCTTGCAAGACTTAACTGTTGAGGGCAATTTGGTGGAGTGCACATAGGATCTCTCATTTTTAGAATTGCATATGGAAAGTAGAAACCCATAGTCTTTCTTTCTACCCGAGAGTCTTCCTTTCACAAAAACAATTTATATCTACACTCTAATCACAAATGTGTGAGTTGTTCCTCCACAAGCATTTCTGCTACATCTGCTGTATGTCCACAATTTAACTCAATGCAAATCTGTCTGGAGATAGCAGTCAGATCCCACAGGTTAAGGCTCAGTCCTACAAGACTGCTGCAACCTCACTTCAGATGCCAGTTCAAATTTGGTTGTCACCTGTGTTGCTTACGAATCTCTGATGGTCAATACCCTTCCTTGGTTTGTTTAATTACTAGAGTGGCTCACAGAACTCATGAAAAGTTTACTTATGTTTACAATTTCTTATAAAATGTATCATAAAGGGTACATATGAATTCAGATAGAAGAGATACTTAGAGCAAGGTTTGTAGGAAGGGCAGGCTTCCCTGCATTCTCAGCTTGCACCTCCCCACTCCACGTGTCCACCAGCGGAGAAGCTCTCCAAATCCTGTACTCGTGGGATTTCATGGAGGCTTCATCACATAGGCATGATCCATCATTAACTCTGTTTTCAGCCCTTCACCCTTCTCAAAAGAATGGGGGAGGACGAGACTAAAAATTCCAAGCATCTAATCATGGTTTAGTCTTTTTGGTGACCAACCTTCATTCAGCAATCATCCAGGAGCCCACCCAGAGCCACCTTATTAGAACAAAAGACACTCCTACCACCCAGGGAATTATAAAATTTTCAGAAGTACTGTGTTAGGAACTGGGATTAAATACCAAATATTAGAACAAAAGATACTCCTAATGCTTTTATCATTTAGGAAATTACCAGGGCTTCAGGGCTTCGTGCCTGGATAAAGGGGCAGAGGCCAATACATATTTCCTATTATCTCTCACGTATGAATACCATTATCTCAAATAAACAGTTTAATAAGATATGAGTTTTTGAAGGGGCTTATATATGTTTGTACCTCTATATACTTTTTATTAATATGATTTGTATTGTATCTTTATTAACATAAGTACTCCTTGATTACTGCAAGTTTTGTGGAACAAGTCATTTTAGGAAGAGAGAAGTTAACATTTTTAAAAAGTTAAGAATTCAAGATTTGGGTCTATATTCAAATTCTAATGAATACAAGTATCCAATCCTTACTATTTAAGATTTCAAGAATGGTTTGAAGCAGATATATTTCAGTCAAATCAGAACTATGTAAGGTCATGTGTCCTCATTTTGGTTGAACACTCTTAATTATCTATAATAACACATTGCATTGACATTCCAATTTTATAGATTATGAGCCTTTCAATTCTAATATCACTTTCTATCTTCACAAGAATTGCAAGTAGTTGGCAGAGCATATATCATTACTCTCATATTTTCTCCAAGAAATAAGATCAGAAGTCAGAGTGTTTAAATGAACTTGCCCATATAACCATAGTTAACAAGTATCAGAATGGGAACTGGAACTTCTTCTCTTGAAGAAGTTCTTTATGCATGATGCTGCGTCAAAATATCAATTGTCTTTTATTCTTATCTCATTCTCACACATAATAGTAACTTTTTAGACTGCAACAAGTGTGAATCTGCTCTTTCCTGAAATGTGCCATTTTAATACAGCACTATTTTATTTTCTCTAACCACAATAAGGTCTCCTCTGATTACCTATACATTTTCTTCAATCTTAGTTCTTGAGATATGTTGAGTCACTTGTTTACAATCAAGGGCATTCAAAACAGCCCATAATTTTTATTAAAAAAAAATTAGAACCAGAAGAACCATGATGTAATCCTATTTAACACACTTTTGTAGACAGTAATTAGTATTTTGAGAAAAAAATAGTGAGCCTAATATTAAAATGAAATGAATTCCATTGAAAGAAACATAAGCATTGCTCCTCATAAACAAGATCGATTTTACTCAAAACTTTGAACCAAATGTCACTTCCTGCATCACAGAAGAACATTTCTCCATAATTAAAATGTTAACTGTTAGTATCAACTAACCATTCTGAACATAGTACCTGCTAACTTGACTTGACCAGACTCTAGTTAACCTTCCACCTTCCCTCTGGCCACTACACTTTGACCCACACTGAGCCTGAGCCAGCACTAGAATGTGGAACAACTCCTTCTTAACAGCCTTTAAGATGTTAGAAGGAAAGATGCTTTATGCTCAGCTATCTGATCATACCACTGACTCATCCTAATCCACCATATCAGGTTCTTTAAAGCCTCCTTTACCCTTCCCTATAAAAGAAACTTATTTCTGCCTGAACTCTAAGACTCCTTCAGGTCTTACAGTCAGAGTATTCTCCTTATTTCCCCTATTGCAATAATCTTTTCTGATGAATTTTCTCCTTAGCGAAGTCCAAATTTGTTTTTATTGGACAGTGGACAGTAGTAAGGGAATCAAGAAGGAACTTTAAAACACCTGGAGATGCTGAAGAATGGACAGCTATTACCACCCTCAAGCCTGAAGGGGCAGAGTGAGGAAACCAGGGCCTGCTTGAGAAAGCTACAGCGACAGAAGAGGGACCACTCTACAAAGAGTTTATCTATAGAAGGATGCAGTTCCGTGAAAACCACACTGTGGCAGGGAGGGAGATGAAGGAATAAACAAATACCTCATTCTCTCACTCCCATACTATTTCTTGATGGTACTCCTAGTCTAAAATAGGCAAAAGCTAAAGGACAATGGGCTGAATGATGTAGTGCTACCGTTATCCCCACCCTAGGGTGGGAAGCAGGGCATCGAAGTGCAGCGGTGGACATGGAAACAGAGACCTAGCACAGTTACTTTCTTTTAATCTCACATCAAAGGTTTTGTTATTGTATTCAAGCTTCATTGTAGACTGTGCCATAATCATTTTGGATGTAGGTGATTTGCTAGCCTGAACAGTATATTGACTACAATTTCTAGAAAAATCTGTCCATTTCATAGCCCTTTTTAACCATTCCTGCCAAAATTTTTCAATTTGATACATTGTAAAAAAAAAAATTTTTTAAAGTGCTTAAGAATAACGGATCTTATAACATGGAACATATTACTAACTTTTTATTCAGTATATATTTATTGAACATCTCTGACATTGTGGGCACTGGCTTAGGCATAATTGGGGTTGCCAGATAAAATATGGTGTGTTCAGTTAAATTTGAATTTCAAGTGAAGAATAAAACATTTTTTTTAATGTGAGTGTGTCCCATGCAGAGATGGATCCCATCAGAATCGTTTTTACTAGGTAATGGTGAGGGAAGTAATCAGCTATTTTCAAATTTAAACTATAAGGAACTTGCATAAGCTTTGGAGAAGTTAAGGAAAAATATGTGTCCTACTATGATTTGCTAATTCTGGAGACCCTAGGTGTGGGTATATAGCGGTGAACCCAACATGTATGCTGTCTATCCTCAGATTGTAGTTGGTGGGAAAGATACCTCATAAAGAACTACAAAAATAAAATATAATTACAAATTGTAGTGATAAGAATTAGAGAGTTAAAGACATACTGGAATATCAAGCATTCTTAGAAAGGGGGCAACATGTATGAGAGTGCTCAAGTCAGAACAGATATTGGTACAATCAAGGAAATGAACAAAAGTTCAGTGTGGCTGAAGCCCGGAGGCCGAGGGTAAGAGTTGAGAAGATAGATCTGGAGCTATCTCAAAGACCATGTAATGCACATCTTTTAGGCATCATTGAGACCTTTGCCCTTTGTCTCAAAATTGATGGAGTTTACTAATAGGAATGAAATAGGCATTTACAAATATGACTCACATAGAATAGGATGAACTATGAACTATAATTCAAATAGGATTTGATGGGGTAGAGGGTGATATGTTTTTTGTCCATTCAAAAAACTGTGGAAGTTTGAATTGAGGAAGTAGTACTGAATAGGAGAAAAGTAGAAAGTAAATAAATATCTAAGTAGCAAAAGTAGAAAGTAGAAAGTAAAATAAATATCTAAGAAGCAAAATAGAGAGGATGTGGGAATTGATCATGAGGGAAGAGAGAGAAGAAGGCATTAAGAATGATTGTGAAGTTTCGGACTGGCACAAAAAAAAAGGTGCCAAAGGTTAGTTGTAAAGAAAATGTGCAGAAGGACCACAACGTGGATTTGGAAATATTAAGCTTTGTGCTTTCTAAGAGTCTTGCACATAGATAGGAAGTAGTCAGATATATGAGACTATTGTTCAGAAGAAACATGGATCAAAATTTTTAGCACAGAGATGATTTCCAAAAACTACTTATTTATCGCAAAATAATTGAAGTCAGTATGTTAATCGTATCATCAATCAGTTAGATGTATAGTTGTGATTTTACAGATATTTATTTTGGTCAAAAAAACATAACTAGCATATCAAATCCATGATTCCTTGGATAATTTTGTTATTTTATCTTCATAGACCAAAGAGTCTGTGCTCAGGCATACCCTAGTGTTCAGAACTGAATCTTCTACAAAACCATCAAAAGTATGGAGGACATAGTTGTATAGATCGCAAGTGTGGACTACTATGCACTTAATACCAATATGTGAGCTCCTTTTCAGAAATATGGTGAATGGTTACTTCCTAATTTTTGAAAATCCTTTAGTAGGCAATTAAGATAATTTTCCCCCTTAGTTCAATTGTTTCACTGGAAGTGAAATCTGTCCTCTGTGGTGTAACCAAGGAAGCTTTTACTGCTTATAGAATATAAGAATGTTTAAAAGATAAATTCATGAAAGAGTAAAAATATCAATTGTATAAAGGAGCTGACTGTTAAATCTCTGATTCCTTTTAGTCTTGTAAAGAGCTTGGCGGCTGGTCAATCATTACTTTTTCAAATTCATGTTCACTGGCATTATCATTGTCTTTAATTGTCTATTTCAGTGTCTGTAAGAACTTCCAGACAAGCTTACGTGAGTATTGATCTTGCTAGAGCAATAATCTAAACTTGGAATCAGAATCTATATACCTTGTTCCTGCTAAGTTGGGTATTTTTTGTTTTGATTTGTTTTGGTTGAAGAACACATCCATGTTATGAGTAATGAATAAAACATGGAAATATTTGAATATAAAGAAGAGAGACTTAAAATACTAGAGAGATGGTCTTCATATATTTCTTCAAATCAAATAACATAAGCATTTGTTCCAAATCAACCACTTTTCAGATAATACCAAATAACAGCTCATTTAGAATGAAAACATATGTTAGGAAGAGCTTAAGATAGTTTCTTGAAAAAAAACATGAAATCTGATAAAGGTAGTATAGAAAAAAAAATCATTGCTTAATCTTATTCATAAATATAAATACAAAAATTCTAAATTAAATATTCTCAAGAATTTAGCAGTTTATCAAGTCTTTGACCAAGTAGGATTTATATCAGAAATTCAATTATCAAAAAAAATCAATCAAAATATTGTAAGAGAAAATTATATAATCATTACACAAATGGTAATAAAAACATTTAATAGCAATCAGTAATCATTCTTATCAAAAAACTCTAAGAAAAATGGGAAGAGAAATAAAATATATAAGAAGATTCCCATAGCAAACATTGTTCTAAAATGGTAAAGTGATTCCATTAAAGCCTGAAAAAAGGTACAGATGCTATCGCTAATGTTATTAGTATTATTGAATTTGGGAAATATGGTAAAAGGTCAATATGAAAAACCAAGAGCTTTCTCTACATTAACAATAACTAATAACAAAAAAAAAAAACAGGGAAAACATTCACCCACATAAACAATGAATGCTATTAAGAGATTTATGAGTAAATTTCAAAAGAATGGTACCATATAAATATGAAGAAAGGCTATGAAATTCTATTGAAGTACACTTATATAGTGTTCCTTATAAGCCAGGTTTTGCACTTATTATTTGATGCTCACAGACTCCTATGAAGCAGATTATATTATTATTTTTAAAGAGGAAGAAATAAAAATATAAAGGGCAGGATAACTTGCCCAGGGTCACACAGATGAGAAATGCCAGGGCCAGATATTGAATCGAGGTAGTCTGGTCCAAGATTCATGTCTGTAGCCATTAAACAATACTGCTTCTGTCTGGCCTGCGAGGACATATTATCTCAAACAGGAAATTTTAACAGCACCATGATATTAATTCTTAAATTCACATTTAATGCAATGTCTCTCAAATAGGATAACTTAATAATATAATAAATCAATTCTCAAAATTTGTATGTAAATGTAACATGAAATCTTTGAGGGGGCATGTTGGATAAAATGTTCTGAAATTTACATGGAAGAAAAGGTATCTGAGAGTCAATAAAAGTTTTTTATTATTTTTTAAGGAATAGTGAGAATGCCTGACTTAGTTGATACTAAAACTATGCTTTTAAGCACTCACACAAACCTCCTGCTAACTTTCTAGAACATGAAAAAGAATTCTCCATTAACTGGTGCAACACAGATAGAATTAGGTATTAAGCTGCTGGGCTTGTCAGTTCTTATTCCAAGTTATATTAAGGGCAGAAGTACCAGTATAATATCTAGAAAACTGTATATCTTGAAAAAACATACCTCAATGAAAAATATTTGAACATCTCTGTGTTAGCTAACAAAACCCATGTACATATCCAGACAGAGAAATGTGAAGTCTCATTTTAACTTGCTTCTGGCCTATGTAGTGTGGATTCATGATGAAAGTCTTTCAAATCTATATTCACTGGCCCTGCAGTGTGGACACTTGATTAATGTATTTCAAATGTTAACTAAAATCTCTGAGGGTGTAAATTAAATCAATACATATTTACACTATGCTGTCTACACTAACATATTTTCAAGTTATTTATACAAATTGTAAAGAAATTGTGAGAAATAAAATAAATAATCATCAGGTTCACTTTATGTCTGCTTTACAGTGAGTTGGCAGTTAAGTAGCATTGACTAACTAATTAAAATATTCATATATGTCTGTAAAATCCTAGTATAATATTACAGTTTGATGTGGTATGAATTACCAATACATCTTATCTAGAGCAGTGGTCCTTAACCTTTTTGGCACCAGGGACGGATGCTCTTTTGATAACCTAATGCCTGAGGATCTGAGGCAGACCCGAGGCAGTGATGCTAGAGCTAGGGAGCTGCTGCAAATATGGATGAGGCTTCGCTGCCCACCTGACACTCACTCCTGCTGTGCCACCACTTTCTAGAGGCCATGGATTTCTATTGGTCTGTGGCTCTGGGGTTGGGGACCCATACCCTAGAGTATTGTTGAAAACATCTAACCAACTAGTGAGCTACCTCAGTCCTGGTTGTAGACTTAGTGCTTTGGTTCAGTCCTCATGTGCCTCCAAATTATGCACTGATTTTCTTATTCCCCAGGTCACATTGTCACAGGTTGGGTTTTCTAAGATAGAAACTGAGACAGAGATTAGCACTCAGGGCATTTAAAAAAGAATTGATCTTGGGATCAACACTTACACAAAGGAAGAGAAGGGTGCAGAATTTCTTAGAGGGAGAATGGAGCCTGAGCTGATCCCGTGGCAAGTTTTAGAGCTGAGATGGCTGCTCCAGGAAGGAGTGAAACCTTGATGGAAGCGTTTTTCTTTAGCTGAGGCAGTCCCCAAAGAGGGATGACAGCTCAGGAGTGCCTTCTGGCAGCAGTCGCAGCAGCTGGGGTAAAGGCTGTCATTCCTGAAGGGAAATCTGAAGGGTGCAGAGGTCACCACACACACACTGTTCTAAACGAACTATTGTTAATACTAGGGTTGGATATTCATTCTAGATTGCTATCAATCTCCGTTTATAGTTCCTTAACCTTTATACTTAGAGTAGAGATTTGACATGAAGCATAATCATCAACTCTAGAAATGTTCCATGTGAAAGGGAAGGGATCCACCTGGTTCTGGTGTATATTTCCATCATTTCTGAAAATTACTTTACGATCCTTCCTAGGCCAGCCTAGGAATTCCTTCTGTATGGCAAGTCGAAGTGAGATTTCCAACAAAAGATGAAAACTTCCAGTCTGCTAAGTCTTGGATTCTCCCAATATGCTTGTTTCACTGCCTGGAAGCTTGTGATGAATATGTACAGTATCTTTTAAGGAAGAATAGGAATTTTTTCTTGCCATTTCTTTGGAATTTTACTTAAAATTAAATAGTTTAAACTGCTTTAGGTGTAAGCTCACTTCACAATTATAGTACTAACATGAGTATGAAATTTTTATTTTTGCTTTCAAATTTTGGATGTTAATGCAAATACATTTCTTTTTGAAGGCTGTAGATTTTCCAAGGCCATTGGTCAACTAGCCCAAATAAATTTTCCAAATAACATTTCTGCCATATTATTTTGAAGTCTGGTTTTACTAAAATCTCAGAACTAGACATTTAAGCAACAATTTGTATGTTTTCAAGCTGGGGACCTAAGGTGACTACAACCAGAAGTAGGATTGCCAGGTAAATACAGGACTACAGGACAATAGTTAAATTTGAATTTCAGATAAATCCTTTTTTTTCTTTTTTTTTTTTTTTTTTAGTGTATATCCACACAATATTTAAGGTATACTTATACTAAAACAAAAATCTTTATCTGCTATTCAAATTCAACTGCACCTCTGTATTTTCACTTATAAAACCTAGCAACACTACCCAGATGTCTGTCTTCTACAAGGCAGTTCCTTGCACTTGAACCTGGCTTCTGTCTTTGTTGCGCTTTCCAAAGCATACCTTGTTCTATACTCATAAAGTAAAGCATACGTGTCTGTGATTTGGCTTCTGTCTAAATTTCCAGTCCATCTTTAGCAACTTATCAACTGAGACAATAACTCTCCCATGATCTCCCTAGCCAATTTGAAATAAAGCATGTAGCTACCAAAAATGTTTTGGATAACTGACCTCCTTTTGGCAACATTTTATGTAAAAGCATAGAATTTTGTGTTTGTTCTGACAGGTTAAATAGCCCTTGTGGATATTGCAGTTTAAAGCACTAGAAAACCTGAGGTCTAAATCACCAGGCAGTCATGGAAATCTTGGCGAGAATTTTGATTTCTCTAGGCCATTGACATCAGTTACTCTGTAAACCAAAAGATAGGTAGGGCCTTCAATGGCCTCTCTGGTTAAATTTTAGTGTAATAGATAATCTAGGAATGGGTGCATATTGATGACTAGATTTTGCCTGCCACCCCTAAATCCTTCATTATTATGTAGATTACTAGTGAGATTAAAGCACCTCTAGTATTTTACCAGTAAGGAGGACTGTGAAGGAACTAAATAAATAGCTAATTGTAGATGAAGTTGGAAAATTACATGAATTGCGATTTAGTCATCAAACTACATGTTTAAACATTTTCCTTTACATAAATAGTGATAAAATTTCTAGATTGCAAAAATATGTCTACATTACAAGTAATTTAAAGTGTTAAACAAAAAAGGAAATGATTTGTAAATATTTTCAAATGAAATATGCATTTCCAAATGTTAGCATGATGACCAAAAATCCTTGGAATGGCTCATAGGTATTTTGAAAATTCTTCGAATACAGAAAAAATGATCTTTTGTGTATATTTATGTATTTTTATTCTATCTATCATCTATCTATCATCATCTATCATCTATCTACAGTTATCTATCATCTATCTCTATCTCATTACTTATCTTTCCTTAGAAAAAAATTGCTAGAAAGAAAACAACTAAGGACTATCCTTCTGAAATTATGGGAAATTTATATTTTCTCTATAATTGTATTTATTTTCTAACTTTTCTTGAATAAGCATTTTTTAGTTTGTCAAATTATGAAAAGTTAATTCAATATTTGAATCTAACTTAATCTAAGTTAGATTAAGAAGTTTCTAGTAATAGTATTTTATATTCTAACATTGTTATGCTATTGCTCAATGTCATCAAAAATATTGGTTTAATGAACATTCATTCCCCATTCAGAATGAAGTTTTTGAATGTCAATTATATGCTAAGCATTCTGCTAGGTAAAGTTGGTGAAAAGATGAGAAAGACATGATTTTCATTATCAAAGATCTCACAATCTAGAAAAAGGGAAAATGGGCAGACAAATTACAAAGTGATCATACTTCACAATTACCAACTTTTGGACAGAATTCGATGAATATAAAGAGGATTCAATCAAGCTTACCTGGGGGAACTGGGAAGGTTTATAGGAGAATGAGTAGTGAAATGAGGCCTCATACCAGGAGGGCAGACATTTTTGGAAGCGACATCTATGTTTAAGGCTTGGCTATTAGTTGTTTATTTTATCAATTGAACACTTAGGCATTTCCTATACTTCATATTATAAATGTCATGATGAATATTCTAGAACCTAAAAATTTGTGCACATGTATGCTTATTTCTAAGTGGAAGGAGGATTCTAGAAAAAAATCACAATATTAATTGCTTCTAAATATTCTTAAGGCTTCAGATACAATTTGCCAAATTATGATTTAAATGATTATATTGATTCACAGTTCCATCTACAAGGAATGGAAAACACACACACACACACACACATACACACACACACGTAAGCATAAAATTCAAGTAGAGATAAAAATAAAATAAGGCAAAAGAAATTAGTAGGACAAAATTAATAGCATAAAATTAATTTAAAATAGATCAAAATCATGAAAAGGAAAGGGGAAAAAGCAAATATACAAACACATTGAATATCAAAACAAAACAAAAAAAGTCCAAGAAATCTAACCAAAAAATAAAGAGGAAAATAATATACCAGTTTCCTAACTTAACTTTTAGGTTTTATATAGACTCTGACCTTGTTCACTTTTTCTCATTTATGATATAGCTCCTACATGTTTTCTACATTTAAGATTATTTTAGTTTTTAAAAGTTTTAAATTTTTAGCAAAATTAAAAGAAAGGTACAGACTTCCCGTGTACCCCTGCCCCACATATGCATCAACTCTCCATTATCATTCCCACCCCATCACCCCACCCCAGAGTGGTCCATTTGTTAGAACTGATAAATCTACATTGATATATTATAACCACCCAAAGACCATAGTTTATATTAGGGTTCATATTTGGTGTTGTACATTCTATGTGTTTGGACAAATGTATAATGGCATGTGTCCATCCTTATAGTATCATGCAGAAAATTTTTCCTGTCCTAAAAATCCCAAGTTCTGCCTATTTATTTCTTTTACACATTGTTTTTTAAGGATGCATTTTGACTCTGAAATACTTCAAAACCTTAACTTGTGTCATGAATAGTTGCTGCTCCAAAAATATTATTTGATTCATATTGACTACAAATTAACAATAATTTTACAGCTCCTCACTTTACACTTTTTGTTTTCCTAATAAGGGCTTTATATATGGGATCTTCCATTTATTGTGCCTTATTTTAACCAAGACTCTCTTTGCTTCTTTTAATATAAAGGTAGCACAACAGAGAGCAAAGCAGGAAACTATAATCATTATGATGAACTTTGATCATAGAGCTGAATTTGAGTCCAAGTTATGCCACTTATAAATTATGTGGCTTTGGCTAAGGTACCTAAACCCTTTGTTGTAAATCTTAATACCTACCAGACTATTATGGGGAGTATATTAGGTCATGTAAATTAAGCAGTGATTCATATATATTGCATGCTCAATAAATGTTAGCAATTACTATTACTTACCAGGTTCCTCAACCCCATAATGGAACTTCTTTGCCTTTCCATTAGTTCCCTTCCCATATTAAGAGCATTAGCCCCTTTTGGTCATTGTATTCAAAGCATTATTGCTATTACCATGTCTCGATTTCTTGAACTGCTTATCCAAATTACCTCTTCTTCAAGCCTCCAAATTTTATTTAATCAGGAGATTAAGTTTCTCCTTGTTTTATAGAAAATCAAGCCTAGCTAGTGTGAATTTCCTTATTTATTCTGATTTTTATTTTAAGACATGTTTAGTGAGATATGCTAAGAAATAATCTTTCATCTTGTGATTCAATTTTTATAAACATAATTTTGCTTTATTTTTAGACAACAAAAGCAGCAGTAATTTTTGGTTAGGCCTACTCATAAAATAATACCTGACCATGAGGAAAGATATCTACTCAAGGTGAGTCTTTAGATTAAATAGAAAAGATAGAAAGACTGATGTTTACCTTTGGCATACAGTATAGTCAGGCTAACCCCATATAAAAGGTAAAAAAATGGCTCTTATGTCATTGTGTTTTGCAGGGCAATAAAATACACCACTTTGCTCAAAATCATTACTTACAAATAAGCAATCCAACCTTGTCTTGCTTGTGCCAAAAAGATAGATACTGGAGCCTGCTTGAAGGAGCTCCCTCTGGCCTTCAGTGGGATCATTTGGGTATCAAAATGACTTTGGCTGATTAAAACACTTTGTATACATATATCAAAAGTATCGTGATGACAAAATAAAAGAGATACACGCAGAACAATACTCACTGGACATTTTGTAGGTTACACCAACTTGTTACTCAGAAAATTGATGATAAGAGGTGTAGGGGAAGAAAAATTTTATTCAACCCTTTTTGGGTCCCTGGCTAAGTTTGAATATTAAACTGACAAAATAGATTGATAGAAGAAAGGCATATAAATTTATTTAATATAATTTTTAATGCGGGAGTCATTATAATGAAATGAAACAGTTAGATCTAAGTATTTTTTACGCTAGGTATGATTAAAAGTGGACAGTGGTGTAGAAATATAGCTGGTAAAGGAGTATGTGTTAAGAGTAGTAAACCAGGGAAACTTAGCAAGTCCTGTTAGAATTTTTCCTGGCATCCCTTCCTTTGAAGATAAAGATGCTCCTTTTCTCCAGGTATAGGAAGGGCATCCAACACATGAGGGTTTTATGTCTTGTTTCAGGAACAAAGGATGAGGGGGGGGCAAGACCAAAGTGACCTTCTTATTTCTTCAATTTTCTTAAACTCTTTTAGGTGAAAATATCCACTATGTCAAGGTCCCATATTTCGGGGTAGTGTGTCCTGAACCCTGCATCAGTGGAAAATCCTTAAGCATTGATCCTGCCTTTCCTGTATGAAAAATATTTCAGGGACACAAATAGCTTTAATGTATGAAGGAAAACTCTGCACAAACAAACAAACAACAAACTAATAATAGAAAGAATAATAAGGTGAGAAAAATTACCATTTTTAATCTTAATAAAATAATTAAGATATTCAATGGTGGCTGTCATTTGATAGCAAAGAAAATTGGTGAAATTTGATGAGGAACTTTTCACATTGGGAGATATAATTCTGTTGTGCCAAGATAACTTTCCTCACCATATCACCAATGTGCTTTTTTAAAAAAGGGGTTTTGAATAAACTTCAGGCTTTCTTCAGTTTGTTCCCATCTCTAATTATATCTTGTATGACTTGATCAGAGTTTCTCCTGTCCTAGTCCCTGAGTCTAGAAGTCTAGTGCACTATCCATTGTGCCACAGAGCCCTTAGTCCACTATCTTCAGCTGAGTCTTTAAAGGGTGCTTATTTTCATATTCTTTGGTCTTTCAGTTGGAAGGGATATGAATGAAATAAATACTGAGGTCAAAATTCAAAGTGGGAGTACATTTAATCTTTAATTTTATTTTTACTTTTATGTTTTTTCATCAAGCCTATCTCATAAATTTATTTTAAAAATGTAATTATGTAAAATATACAAATTGACTCAGAAATATGGTGGCTACAGTAAAGAGCAAAGGGAAAGATAAATCAGCTTAAATGTAACCATTCAGAGATAACTGCTGTTAACCTGTTAGAAATGAAAATATATAAGCTAGAAGTTGTTTTGAGTATATTGTCTTTTAATTCTGAATTGCACATATATACTTACTTTTTTCTTTTACTTACATTACCAAAAAAATAGCTTTTTTTCTGAATCCACAACATAGTGTATAACCTGTAAAAAAAATTTAAAAATTGCATTATTCTTACTATCTTATTACTTGAAACAAACAACAAAAAAAATGATATCTATAAGGACACTGTCCACATATTTTTTTCTAGCCTGGCAGTATTTGTTAAAATATAATAGTCCTGATGCTATTTATTTTCTGTTAATTTCCCACAATTAGTTGAGCTAACTTACTTTCAGCATGTAGAATCATGCATTAATACCTGGCTCAACTCTTTTAAGGAATTTCATAGAAAGTCCCTCTGAGCTTAGAAATCTCAAGAGAATTGCTGAAGAATAGAAAGTCCCCATTTCTACCCTGAGACTGTCACTCAGTATAGTCTAGCCATGGCCTTATAGCAGTGATATTTTTTTTTTCTCCAAAAGGAAAGTCACTCCATTGACTTTGAACTCAAACTTTTAGAGATAATTATAACTTAGAACAAATAAAAGATGTTGAGAGAACTTCTAGTATAATTGCACAATATCTGACATGACACATAGGTTCTCGCTTAGGGAAAAACCAAACATAAGTAAGATGAAACCATATATGTTTCTGGGTTTATGCTTTGAACTACTCAGAACCACTTTCTGAGAAAACTAGAATCTTACAGAAAAAGCAAGCAAACAAAAAACAAACAAGAAATCCATATATGCTTTAAAATTTACCATACACCTGTAAAGTATATTTAGTAAGTAAAAAATCAAACCATGCTGCCATTCCACGTTAATGCACTCCACCTTTTACTCATCCACTTACAGTGCTGGGCATCCAGGTTACTCTAGATTCCTTACCAGCACAAACAGTGCTGATATGGCTTTGAGTGGCCAATGGTGTATATCTGGGATATGAACACGCCCTGTAAATATTGGATCATAGATTTGGAATGTATTTATGTAGACCGGGTGCTAGCTTCCTCTCTGGAATGATTGCCTCAGTTTACAGTTCCAGTACATAGTGGTTTTCTATAGCTGCTAATTCCCATGCACGATTGACATTTTCCATTTTTCTAACATTTTCCAGTGATATCTTGTTATTGTCTTAATTTGAATGTTCCTGAGTATCACTGATTCCCTTTATGTGATGATGCATTTTGATGCGTTTCATTTCTTACAAGTGCATTTTGATATCTATCTGCTGAGTAATTACACTGGAATCTGATATCAACTTCTTGCTTAGTGGGCATTTTTAAAGGCTTTTCGCAACCTGTGGTATCTCTCTTTTCTATCGACATTTACATCTGAGATATTTCCTATAAAACCTAGTTTGGTAAAAGTCTTTCTCAGAGAGATATGAAGTTGAAAGAAGAGAATGTATGAGCACAGAAAATGCTTCAGGCATATCTTCTCCTGGAAAAAAATAACTAAAATGAAAGGGAATATGTAAGTTAGTAGGGTCCCATTAGAGGTGAGGAAGCCAGAAGAGAATAAAAGTATTTTAACTATATTGGGTCAGCCTTAGCATGCCTAACAGGATGAATGACTTGTGCTACCATACAAATAGGATTAAGTATGAAAGTCCAAGGGAAAAAGTAGTCTCTTTCCACAGTTACCCCATTCATATCAACTTTTAAAAGTTCTTTCGGAGTTTGCCATTAAGTGAGAAATGATTTTTAAAATAGTTGCAAAGGGCTTCAAAATAACTAAAATATATCTCAGCATCCTAGATGAAAGCAAAAGAAACTAGCTTTCTGTCCAGTTCTATAGTCTACTGACTAAGAAAGGAATTTTATCCACTATTTTGTCAACTTTATTCCTTTGATCTACCAGTTGTCTTATATGAATTCTTTCTGCATCTATACATTCACCAAGCCTTGCCAATTTGACAACCCTAGATGTTTTCAAATTTGACTTCTGTATTTGTGCCACTGCTGCTCCAGTTCAGGATCTTATCATCCCTTGTCTGAAACGGCTCCTGATTTGGTTCCTAAACCTGCTTCTCTCAACTATATTCTCCATAACAGTGCCAATGGGATGCAGCTAAAATGCAAACATGTTGCTTTCTTCTCAAAACGTTTTTAATGATTGTCTGTTCTTCTCAGTAGAAGGTACAGATATGTTCTCAAATGACAGACTTTCCGAGACATCATTTCCATCCTTCCTCTCCACTGCAGTTCTCACATTAATGTGGCTCAGCTGACTATAGCTCCCTAGACACACCAGGCTTCCTCTCGTTCCTGAGTCGTCTTTGATCACCCTGCTCTCTATGCCTGGCTGGCCCTCCCTCCTCTTTTTAGCTTCTTTGGAACAATCCTATTCACTCCATCAGATTCAGGTCTGGGGCAATCAGCTATTGGTCCTTCTTCCCACTTATGCTGAACAAAGTGCCCTTAGGTACTTCCAAAGTACCCATGAAAATCTCAATTACTGGTTTTATCAGATTATGTTTGAACTTTCTCTTTATGTCTACCTGATACTCTAGTGTAAGCATTCCTTCAGCAAGGGAACTGTGATTAATTTATGTTTATGTAGGTAGTAAAAATATTATTTTAAGGCAGGTGGTAGAATTCCTCTGGGGAAGAGAATGGTTTTGGATTAATAAGATACTTTAATGGTTGAAGGAACTTTAAGAACAAGAATGTCTAATGTTCGATTTTACATTTTTTATTGTACTGCCCAATAATATAATTGCCTGTTGTGTTAGATTTTCAGTAAAGCATATTGCTATATAGTCTTGAGCTCGTAAACTTTGTGAAATAAATTTGTTAGAGGCTGTTCAGAGCAATACTGCATAGAAAAACAGATATACTCAAGGGTGGCAAAATACAGAGAAGATATCAAGAATTCACTGGAAGCAAAAACTGCAGAAAAATAAACTCTAAGAATTTCAAGAAATATATAGAGCATTCATTAGATTTCCTATTGTAAGTAATTGAGCTAATTTTAGTTTCAAAGATAAGGAAAGGATAGTAAACTGGAAGACTTGACAAAATAAATATTTAATAATAGGGGAAAGTAAAATGTTAAATAAAAAATAGCAGAAAACAAAACAGCATAGGTAGGGGGTCCTTTTCTGTGTCAAAATAGTTTACATACACGAATAAAAGGAATACAACAAAATATTCATAGTGGTTTCTGGCTGCTGTATTTTATTTACTTTTTTTATTTTTCTATAATTGCCTTATTTAATAAAATGGTTATGGCTTTTTATTACTGATAGTTCGACATTAAAAAATCTCATATTAAGAACCAGTTGTTGATGTTTGCCTATTTGTCTGCACTTGGAAAAATGTTTTTGTCCAATGTTTTTGTCTAAATGGTATTAGGCAAAGTTTATGGAGTGTGTACCACTCTACTTGTCCCAGATTCTCCTTTGGCCTTTGCTGGAATCCCACATTAGGCAAACGAGGAGGAGGATATCTGCCATTCTCAGCTCTCTTTTTGTAATCTACCTCATTCATTTCAAGCCCCTGGAAATGCCTTGAGCTTCCACGTGGGGTTCTCTTTTCACTCCTATGTATCCAGTGGCATTTCTTGTTCTCCATTACGACTTTGCTCTTATTTGCCTCTGGTGAAAAATTATTTAATCAATGTCTTATTCTCTCAGCATTTTATATTTCTTTTGGAAATAAGGTAATCTGGAAAAAATAAATCTTTGATAAGCATTACTTCTCTTTAAGTCATCTTTTAACTGAGTTCTCTTCTATTTCATTATTTCCACATTGACTGATTTGCTGTGTTGATTTTGCCTCTCAAACCTGTGGCCTGTTCCCCTAGACACTGCCTTCAGGGCCTTACTATTGTTAGTTTTAGCCTTTCCAAGGACCTGATAGCTGGTATCCATTTCTTTTAATATTCTCTCCCATTTTTATTATCCAAATAGCCCCTAGAATATCTTTATGTGATATAGATAGAATTATCACATCCCCTTTCTTAAAAAAAAAACAAAAAAAAAAAAAAAAAAACCCAAACTTGGGTGATGCAATGGCATGTTTAGAAATATTGCTCTAGAATAAACTTCAAATCTTTCAGCATATAACATAAGACTTTTTAAATTTGATCCAGGTGTACTTCTCAAGTGTCAGCTTTTGCCATTCCCTCTCACTCCCTATTACTCTCCAGACATTTTGTTTTCTCAAACTACAGTATATGCTTTCCATATGCTATTCTCTCTGCCAAGTATTACTCACCAGTGCACCTACCTAAATAATTTCTGTCCATTCTTCAAAACCTAGGCCATTTAATCTATCCCGTGTGTATAATTCTGTCATTCACAGCTTTCTCTGCCATGCTGACATAGCACTTCCCCCTTTATCTATGATAGTACCTAGAACATTGCATTGTAATTATTTACTAATATATCTGTCTCGCAGTTACTTCCTGAGGTAATTGAAGTTCTATGTCTTGTCATCTTGGTAGTTACAGAGCCATAATATAGCAGTTCCAAATAAATGATCGGGGAATGAGATCATATAAACGAAAATTGAATTAAGTGCAGAATTGTTTAAGGAAATTTTGTTCACTAATCTAATGTAGGAATACAATTGCTTTTTCCCTGATATTTAGGAACAAAATGGTAGGGAGGATTCCTTATATGCAAGTTCTGCTTTGGGGATGCTTGCCTATTCTATTAACATATTCAGTTGCTCCTTCTCAAGCTCTCATACTGAGTTTTCCCTGTAGATTTGGCTTAGTGCTTTTGTGAACTTTTTCTGTAAAGTACCAAATCATAAATATTTTAGGCTTTGCAGGCTATCACAACTACTTAACTCTGCTGTGGTAGCTAGGAAAAAGTCATAGATAACATTTAAATGAAGGTGTGATTCTGTTCTAATAACACAATTTACAAAAAATAGGCAGTAGGCCAGATTTGGACTGTAGGCTGTAGTTTATTGATCCTTCGTCTGGATTGAGGGTTTAAGTTAATATATCTAGACCCCTGGCCCAGATTATGGTGAGTTTAGCTTTAATACATCAGCCAAGCAGTGAAGTAGTGCTGAGCTGTGATATTCCAGGCTTTCCTTTATAAGTAATACGTATGTACAGTCAAATCCAAGATCCTTCCTAATACACATTCACTGACAGAACTCCTCAGGCAGCCTTACAATGTTTAATCTCATTAGGGTTCAGGTGATAACCATCCAAGTAAAGTTTTTATGGTGGTCACAAATCAGAGATGGTGCTTTGAAATCTGTACCGTATTGTTACCTCTGGGGCAAGTCCTGAACTCCCTAGTGTCTCCAGCAAGAAACACCCCGCCTCTCAGAAGCCATACGTACAATAGCTCCTCCTAGTGGTCGTGGGACTAAGTATAGATTTCCCAAACAATGCTTTTGAATCCTTGCTCGTGAAATAGGTGTGAGATATCTCTGCAGGCAGGACAACACAGGTGGTGGCAGCAGCAGTTTTGCTCATCCATTCCAAGCTATTTGACAGCGATTTTCTTCCAACTCATCACCTAGCAGTTTGAGAACCAGTAAGCAGAAAGTTTGAAGGATTTGTAGGGATGATTTACACACACACTCACACGCACGCGCACACACACGTATATACACACATATTAAGTACTCAAATATCTTTTATTTAATGAAATACAGACCATGCCTTTTGTGAAGCTTCACTTATGGTATGTTTTCCATACTATGTTGAATGATCCAAATAATTGCTTATTTTGAGAATAATAGAAACTGGCAAGAAATGACGGATTGTTAAGAAGATATTAAGGACCAAGTTTGAGGTGCGTAAGAAGCAATACTATTTGTTTATGCCTCAGAATCAAATTCAATTTCAGATAGGGCATGTCATGAAAAATGTTAGTAGCATTTGGTTTATGTATTTACACAGAGATAAATTAGTAGTTGCCAAACCCAACAGAGCATTGATCAGACTTTTATTTCTCTGGACGTCTTATTTCCATGCTACCCCTGATTATTCATGTCCAGTTCTCATTGCCCTTTCTTACTTCTGAGGATAAAATGATTTTTAAAAAGTGCTCTCCTTGCACATCACCTTTGCTGTCATCTTGCTTCTTGATTCTGCTCTCACCATGGTGAGTGAGCAACTTCTGAAACAGCACCTGCCAGGAAACAACTGTTTTTGGAGATCTCAATGTGACATCCTAGAAAACAGATGACCTGAAGAAACACCATCATTTAACCTGGTAGGACAAATTCAAGGTAGGCCATAAAATTTTGTAAGAGATGTAAGCAAAGGTATATAAATGAGGAACTCTTCTGTTTTTTTTTTAACTGTATTTATTTTGTCATACTTAGAGCTCTTTTCTACATATACTTGTTAAAATCCCAACATCTATAATACTTCCAAGGTATTCTGAACATTGCAAATAGCTTATTTTTTAAAATGTGCTGGAGGTATCTTAAAAATGCTAGTTATTTTCCAGTAAATGTTCATTTCCTTAGAGAAATAAAAGGAATTTGAGAGGGGAAGAATCTCAGTAATACAGTCAGGTTACTTGCTGTAGAAAAACTTCTGTAGTTGGTAAGATCAACATTGGCTGTTATTTGCTCTAAATATAATGATTATATTCTGGAAATTTATTGTATTAGTGGTTTGATTCCAATGCTATAATTGGAGCAGGTGATTTTTCTTTAATTGGAGACGGTGCTCTTAAATAATCAAAAGAAATATTCTTGAATTTTCACAAGAATTTTTAAAATTTTTTAAAAGTTAAAAAAATGTACCTCAGTATCGGTCAATATTTTTATGTGATAAATGATATGATAATGGTACAATATCTTGCTTTATGAATAACTGATTAATCTTGACCATAAGAGTATCACTAGACTACATTTAATGTTTTGTTGATTTTTCACCTGTAAATATCAGATATTTTTTAGTTTTCTGCAGTGTATGTGTTCACTTAAAATTACATAATAAAGGCTTATACATATATTTAAAAAGTAATTAAAAACATCTTTTCCTAGAAAGCATTGAGAATAGAGTGGCATAAAGCAATATATCAAGTTTATAAATAAGGCAACTGAAACAAAAAAATTCAAGCAATTTATGTGAGCCCACACTTGTAATTTGTGTCTATCTGACGACCAGAAATCAGTGCTACTGACTTCTGATCCAGAGCTCAATAATTTACTTGCTTTCAGCCAGGAATAGGAGTTTGAATTGGCAAAACAGTTTGTTGGTAATGGATATAAGCCTTGCAGTAATGCTTCATTTCCATCAACAGAAAAGTGAAATAAAAAATAGAAAATTTACAAGTATCTCTTGTTGCTGAGCTGTCATCCTTCCTTAGCAGACATATGTTTACTCTGGTTGGCTTTGTCTGGAGTGTCTGAGTCTCTTGGGGGATTGGCTGAATCCTTCCTGTCTTTGATTTGTAACCTTTCAAGAACAAAAGTGAGGTCAATTTAAAGCTCAAAATCAAAGCCGTCTAGATCAGCAATTAAGCAAAATTCTTCTGGGAATAATTGAAAATGATGGATTCGCCAATCTTTCTATTAAATTATATTTTGGGAGGGGAAGTTTATTATTTTACTCAGACAATTGTTAAAAGACAGAGTATGTGTTTTCTGTGCATGTACGTTAAAGAATATGAGGGAGGGAAAAAGGAATAGATTTAACATTCTGAGATTTGTTGTACCTTGTTTTGAAAAAATCGATGTTATTATTTCCTTTCAATAAGTTGTTTTTCCAGCTGGACAAATAAAGCCCATATTAAAATCATATTAGCAGAAAAGAAAAACAAAGTAGTAATTTTATCTAATCATAAGCTAGATAAACAAACAATTGATTATATGTATAAATCTTTATTATATAATTTGCAAGCAAACACATATAATGAAACATAGGGAATTCCAGAAAATTCCAAGCTTGCCAAAGCAGTCAGTATTGAATCTGAGGGAGAAAAAAAACCCCTCAGGATTTCTGACTCCTAATTCACTCTCATCCAGAAGGCAAAATTCATTTCCTGAAACGTTAACAATGCTCATTGGGTCCTAAATATCAACCTCACAAAGCAAATAAAACTCAGCAATTTGCAGGCAGATAACAGAAAATCGGTTTGGCCTAGGAAAGTTCTCCTGATATAAACCAATTAGAGGGGAAAATGGTGCCTTAGTTTGGGAGGCTGAAAGTAGAAGGGGAAATAGTATTACCTGGAGCACTAGGGAAGTCTCTCTGAGTAAAGGAAAATGATGACCATTTAGGTTTGATTTTAATGGTCTGTTGCCTGATGAGAACATTGGATTCTGTGATTGATTCCCCTGGGGAAAAGCCTTGGTTCCTACAGCTTGGAGCCACAGGTTTTTTATTTCTTTTTAAGGCTGCTCAGCTAAGGGGTGGTCCTGGCCTGGTTGCCTTGTATTTCATCTTGTAACAAAATTCACAGTCATTAACGAATGTAGAAGAATTAGGGCCTTGCATTTAGACCGCAAAGCCAGTTTCCATATCCACTTTTAACATTTCCCATTACTCAGAACATTCTTCTAAGTAGCATTTGCTACTTCTAAGTAACAAAGTGAAAACACCATTGGAAAAAATAGAATCTAAGCTCCAGCCTGCACTACTTGTGACATCTCTGAAAATGCATTTTTTTTAAAAAAACCTAGTTTTGCTTGAGAACAACTTAGTCATTTAAAACTACTTCTTCTGTATGGTGGATTGTGTGAGGTGCCCTGTCTACTCATGTGGCGGGATACTCAGAGTTCAGGGAGTCTGTTCTAGCTGGTTTGCTGCCAGGGTGCATTTGACAAGTTCGGAGGTTTCTAGCCCTTGGGCTTATTACTGAAGATCTTTTTTTTTTTTTTTTTGGTTCAAAGCCTTATGGGTGCCCTTAGATATACTTCAGATAAGCACGAGTCGAATCTGAGGAACTTTTGAAGTTTGCTTGTTAGTCCACTCAAAGAGAAAAAGGCAATTTCCATGAGAAATTGGGTGCCATTGTGCATCCATGTTATGCTGAAAATTTTGTGTCTTGCAAATTTCAAGCTGTCAATCTTTGTGAATGACTCCCTGAGAAGAGCTTAGTGGTTGTGCCCCAGAAATGGGTGGAATATGTGGACTTTACCCTGTGTAATGAAAGCCTATTGTAGGAGGACCTTTCATAACATAATTTAAAAGCCTTTTAAAGCCCAGCACCTCCACGCCTAATTGCTAGGCAAAGCATTACCATCAGAGGCTCAGACTGCTCTTTAAAAGGTTTTTAAATGATAGTGTGAGGAAATAAAGCCTTCTCGTCTGAAAGCTTTTTCAAATGTGCTCTTCTTCCTTATGCTAGAAACAGCAGTCTGGACTTTGCACATAATGAGACTGAATGGCTGGCGAGAGTGTCTGATGCTAGAGGAAGGAACAACGAAGAAGGGCTAAAGTGAATGGAGGCTTTCTTTGCATTGTGTGTAGCTTGCATTAAAGTGAAAAGAGGACTTCTGGGTATCACTAAGACTAGAAAGCAGAGGTCAACTTTTTTCTTACTTCCTTGCTCCCTTACTATGAGCAACTAGGGGACTAATCCTATGATCCCTTCAGGAAAATACAATATATAACTCTATTAAAGCAAAGAGTCTTCAATAATACGGAAAATTATTTGTGCATCTATTCTAGAATAATGATTTGGATGATATAACATTGTAAAGTTGTATAGAATAATGGTATAGTTTTTGTTGCCTGTTTTAGTTTTTATTTAATTACGTATTCGAATAACAGCTAAAGGATTGAAGTACTAGGTTACTTATCACACTAAATTACCCATCCAAAGTTTCAAATAGGTCCAAATATCTTCATTGGTATTGTCACCACCGGGGTGATGTGAAATCCAGCGTCATGGCGTTGAGAGGAGAACAGTGGTGTGGTGCGTTTTATTCCTTGGTTCTTCCCCGCCAACGCAGCAAAGAATTACAGATCGGTGAGATTTAGCAAGAGTAAGACTTATTGAAAGCACCTTTTGGAAGGAAATGGGTATGCTCAGGAAGGCTGCAGCCCTGTGGAATTCAGGAGGTGATAAGGTAAGATAGTAGGCCGCAAAGGGAGGAACATATTTCTAGCCAGGAATGCTGTAACAATGCAGAAATGGGAAGGTCTGTTTATTTTTGAGCTGTGATGGGAGGGCTTAGATGATCCATTTGTGAGGTCAGCTTGACTGACAGTTGGCTGCTATATAATTTTGCCTACTGCACATGTGCTTACCCAGAATTCGGTCTGTTATAATTAGATTCATGACTTAGTCATGATATTATAACGGTGGTATAATGAGGCTGACGTTAGGGGCAGTACTTTCGGTGCATGCGTTTGTAGCTGGTTTAGCCAGCAGCTTTTATGGCCTTCGTGCTCTAGGATTTGGGGTAATTTATAACCCTAAAAGGGAGGTATCTCTGAGAGGTCCTTAAGGAAGGTCTTCAAGGGAAGTTTCTATGGTTACAGAACTGACCCTTGGCTCCTGTCACTCATACCTAACTATCTAACATTATCATTTACTTATGATGATTGCCATTCATAAATGCAAACTCCTCCTTTTAATGAACATTATTTCCCAGCATACTCAAAGCCTTTTCTTTGATCTGGCATTACCTATTATCTTGTGTTTTGGTTTGGATCACTCAACATAGAGAAGTGAAGGGCAGCCTATCACAGGGAAGAAAGTGATTGTGTTTGTCGCCCTGTAAGATACAACAGCACAGTTAGTTTAATACTGTATACTCGTTCCTTGATAAAAGGGCATACAGTGCTACACAGTGAAGTCCATAGAAAGGCTTGATGGAGACCAGAGGTAAATTGTATCTATTTGGGGCCATTGTCTGAATAGAGTAAACACTATTATTTCTAGTCTTACTGAGACAGTTTTTTCTAATCAGGAGATTCAAGATTATTCTGCTATAGATGAATCAGATTTTTGAAGACTAAATGATCCTGCTATGCTTGCCCAGATGGTGATCTCATTTTAAAAATCACAGGAAGGTCTGCTTCCATTTCTGGCTAACGTCTTGCTATTCTGACTCTCTGGGATCACTGTTGCCAACCTTCAAAGAGCAGGTCAGAAACTTCTGTCATGCAGGAAGGGATGATATAAATCTGGGGAATCACAGCATAATCAATTTGGTTTAAGCCTTTTGTATTTTCTCATTGACTAGATAAGATACCATCTTCTCAGTTAAATGAGCATGCTTAAATTCTTTAGGCCACCTCTGGTCAAGTGGAAAATAAGTTTATGTTTTCTTTTGTTTATTGGAGATTATAAAATAGAACTGATTTCTCCTATCCTCTATCTTATCACTGTAGATTGATGAAGTTGGATTTGTAGACAATGTCTACTATATAGTCACTCGGTTAACGTTGTAGAAAACTATGCCCAACAAAAATCAGTGTGCAGAAAAAAATAACAAATGCCTCGAAAGGCATTCTTGATGTGGAAATATTGTGTAAGTAGAATAAAACATTCTCCTCTCTTCCCATTTTTCTCAATTTTGGTCTTAGTATAGCAGAATAAGCTCTTAGTAATGAGTTACAAACTTTAATATGAATGGGGGGGGGCAGTTCAACAAACACAGAGTTTAGAATCAGAAATACTTGATTCTGCTCCTATCTGTGTGACCCTAGGAAATATACTTGAGGCTCCATTTCAATCTCCACAAATTTAAAATGAAAATAACAATCTACACCTTGAAGTTCTGCTGTATTAAATAAGATAATATGTGTAAGATATCTACACATAGTATCTGTAGTAGGACTTCAAAATATAATAGTTTCCTTGGTTTGTTTGTTTGTTTTTGTAGCTTACCATAGAATTAATCAAATAAACATGATAATGTAAGAATACAAACCCTGACTATGCTTTGATATCTGAAAGAGTAAATAAACTAAAAACAGATTTCCTCTGAGAAGTAGCCTTGGGGAATGTGTTTAGAGGGGAGAGTGTATTTGTTTTGTCTAATGTTCCAATTTTCTACAATGAGAATGCAGGTAGGTATTATTCGTGTGTAAAAGTCTATAATAAAATAAAATAAATGTAATCACAGAAACATATTGTGTAATTTTAACTCCAAAGTATAGGTGCATTAGAGAGGCCTTGCTCTGATCTATATTTCTCTTTGCTAAAAGGTGAGCTTCTGAATGCACAGACTAAATATACAAGTGTTTCTAGGACTACTGATTTTTTTTTTTATTATGAATTGCAAAATTCCATTGGTTCCTAAGTTGTGGATGGTGTCATGATGCACATATAATTACTGTTCCTCTGCCACAGAAAAGTAGATGATAAATTATTTTGCAACTATGTAATATTACACATTTCAGTGACATTATGGGCTAAAATATAGTTTTTAATGATATGCTTATCATGAGAATGTTTTAAGGAACTGAGCATGTGAAAGTACAAAACACTGACCATTTTTACATTGACTTTTATTTCTTTATTTTTAAGTTGAAGTAAAATATACATAAGGAAATTTACCATATAGATCATTTTTAAGTGTAGAAGTGGCATGGATTACATTCATGATGTTGTCCAACCATCACCACTATTTTCTAAAGCCTTCTCATTACCCCATCCAGAAAATCTCATAACCATTAAACACTTCCTATTTGTCCTCCCCCTCAGCCCCTGTTTGTCTCTAATCTTTCTGTCTCTATGAATTTGGCTAATTTAGATATTTCATATAAGAAGAATCATACAATATTTGCTCTATTGTATATGCCATCGACTAGGCAACTTAAACACAGAAATTTATTTTCTCACAGCTCTGGAAGCTAAAAGTCCAAGGTCGGGATGTCAGTAGGGTTGATTTTTAATGATGTCTCTCTGCTCAGCTGACAGAGGACAATTTTTTTGTGTGTCTTCACATGGCCTTTTATCTGTGCCCACTGATGGGGTGAGAGAGAGGGAGGGAGAAGGAAGGGAGAGGTATGTGTATGTGTTAAGACATCAATCTATGTATTTTTGGGAAAAATAATTTAATCAACAGCACATAAAAGGGAATTAAGAAAAAAATCTGACTAGACTGGTTTTTGTTAGAAATTTATATCAACAGGAATTTCAAAATTAAAGACACTATTCTTTTATTAAGAGTAATATGCAAAACAAACCCTCATAATGATTACTCTATTTTGGACTTTAGTTCTCTTGTCCAATTTTTATCTCACACCC
The DNA here is from genome assembly GCA_003508835.1 of Eonycteris spelaea. NCBI lineage: Eukaryota > Metazoa > Chordata > Mammalia > Chiroptera > Pteropodidae > Eonycteris > Eonycteris spelaea. Next base: position 4,542,097 of record PUFA01000003.1, read on the forward strand.
CTTCCTTATGAAGTAATTCTACTCCAGGCTCTCTGATTTGTGCACCATTAATTTTGGACACTATTATTTAAGATTATAGTTTCTTTTTTTTTTATTAAAAAATGACAGATTTGTCAATTTTGTTCTCCTTTTTACTTATTTCTTAAAAGCCCTCTCCTCTAAAATACACATAATAATCTATTTCTCTGTATCTATCATTTATCCAACTATCCATGCATCCACAGGTCCATCCATCCATTCATACAGCACTGTCACAGAGGGTTGTATATTACAAAAATAAATAAATAAATAGATAGATAGATAAATAAAGTCATCCCTCTTGAAGAGGCAAGGAGTGCTGCAACTCAGACCAAATACCATGCCAAGCTGTCAGATCCACCAGGAGAAAGATGGTCATTTTTCTGTGCACACTGGTGCTGCATGTTTAAAATTCCTCTTAGGGCCTTGGAAAGTGGAGTTCCAGAAGGAAAACTCGTAAAGAGAAAAAGATGGAACTAAAAAGATTGTTTGTGTGTTTGTTTGTTAGTTTTCTTTTTCAATTTACAAGAAAATAATGAGGTTAAAAAGGATAATATCAAACTGATTGTACATCTTAGAATTTTATATCTGAAACAGCATTAATCTTTATAAGGGTCATACTAATTCAATTACAATTTTTGTGTTTCTAATTGTTCATTCGTTGGAATTCCTTGAGATAAGTGGTCATTCTACGCACATTTTTACAAAAACTCTCCGCCTTTTGTGTCATGTCTGTTGACCTGACTGCTTGCCACATGGCCAGAATACATGCAGGGTCAGATCTCGGATCTTTCTTCTTAGAACCTGAGTCTCTAGAGTCAATCCTAGGAACAGAAGCCAAGCTGAACAAGAGCTCATTACGGTTCCAGCAGTGTGAAAGCCAAAGCATCATCTCCGAAGTAGAGCATAGTCTCTCTCCTTTAATTACGATGTATTGGTCTTCATCACATGGGAAGTGTTATTCCCACTCAGAAAGTTTTATATTGTGTTAATATTTTTGAAACAATTACTCATCTCATATTTTCTTTTATTGTTTTATTGGCAAACATTATGCTCTGCCAGTGTGAAGCTTCATTGTCATCTAAAGAAAAATGCTTCTTTTGAACATTCTCCACAAATTAAAAAAAATCAAGTCGAATAAACTCCTAAAATGAAAATCTCCTTAGGGGTAATGTATAGAATTTTAAATGAAAACTATGTGTTTGATATGCCATTTCTAATTAAACAGAATACTTTCATGTTGCACATCATTAAAAGAGTAATACAGATTGCGCTGCCTTCAACCAATATAGTCCAAGTGATCACAGGTGGAGATGGTCCTTTCCAGCAGTTTCCTTATAAAAGGGAAATATAATCTCTTGAGTTCAGACAAGTGAATTGCTCCCAATTCATTTGAAAGCTGATTCATTTTTATCTGCATGGTTTTAGTGCCATATGCAAAGATTAGGCCTCTTTAAAAAATGATGGGAGATAATAAATGCTTTAGAAATTTATTTTACTGACGTAAATTAATGTCAGAGGACCATATGGTGAAATACATTTTTAATTACTTTTCAGCAATGTTAAATGTTTTTGCTTATTTTCTTATTTAGTGTTCTTGATCAAGTTTACTTAAGCGTCTTCTCAGAAAGAACACAGCATTTTGCAAATATCACATGACTAATTTTATGGGCAATATATATCAGTATATGTAAGCAGCATTTTTGCTCTAGGCATTTTAGACTCTGTTTATGATTATGTCTTCAAATAGAAAATGCTTTTCTTTCCTCTTATCCTAATTTAAGATATTGAAACCATTAAAATTTCCAGTTCAATTGCTTTTTTTTTTTTTAATCAGCAAGATTTTGGAGGTAATTCAGCTGTTTCAGATTAACTCTAGCTTAAATACAAGAGGACTTTGAACACCCAAGCTTAAAATACAACTTTTAAACCACAAGCTGCTCAGTTTTATTATATTTGAGGGACTATGGCATGTAGAACATGTGCTGATGGACTGGCACACTTTGAACTTTCAAAATTGAAAAAATTAGTGAGTTGAAGTGACAAGTGATATCTCTGCTTAGATTCATGTCACAAAATGTCCTGTAGTTCTGATCTTTTCTCTCATGAGTAGGCATAAATTACATCTGATGTAGTACTGAAGGTGAAATAATGGCTAAAATCAACTTTTATTGTATATAAATAGTCACATACACATAAGAGATCACTGTAAGGCAAATCCATTATTAAAGGAAAAGAAACATAGCATAGTATTGTCTAATATCTCTTTATTTGCCCTTCCGTTTGTTATTGCTTTGTAGAGTCCCTTAGATTCCAGGAATTGAACATTGCTTGTTATCAGAAATGATGAAGAAAAGAGATAACATCTATAATTGTTAGTTCAGAGTACTTGCTATTCCTTTTAGTAAAAAACGGGCAAATACACAAAAAGGGCACATTGAAGCAATACTTTTCTAGAGTTCAAACTCTATGGTAGATGATATTTCCACATCTGAGTGTCCCAAATGTTTCGCTATGAGCAAAATTTATTGAAGAGGGGTTCTGGCATGTAATTGAAAGATGCCCTAAGTGCTTGAATCAACACCAAGTTGGCTTATTATAAAAATAAATCTATTAAAACATAGGTATTAAAACATGGAAACAGTGTAATTCAGAGAATGCTACCTGGGTCAGAGACCTCTTGTCTACTTTTCCATCTCTTGACTAATCACATTAAGATAATCTTTTTCTGGTTGGGAAACATTCTTCCTCTTCTGCCTGGCTCGAGCAACTGCAACAGCTGCTAAACAGGGGCAGGCACTAGATCTATAAGTTGGAACTGCTAGACCTTAGTCATGTCTCAATGAACAAGTACTGTGGGCTCCAAATTGACTGCCAGCCAACTATGTATTGCAAGTTAGGCACGGTTTCACATCCCATTTTCTACTGAAGAGATTTTAGATATGAGGAGAGAGCAAAACAGAGAGAATTCAGACATTGAAACGGTACTTGAGATTCCCGTGACAAGATATTAAAACCATTCAACTAGAAGGAGATTTTCCTCACAAACTTCTAATGTTTGCACCTCATGGGTTGGAAAACCAGATTACATTCAACCCCACTGTGAACATCAGGTGTCCTGAGGTGTTTACCTTTGGCTACAGTTGGTGTTCCGAGTTGCCAGCTCATTAAAGCAATATTGAAAGCACAGTTAGGCAGTAACAAAAAGCTGAAAAAAGCACCTCGCACTTGGAAAATGTTGAGACCATTTTTCTTAGCAAAATAAATAAAAAATACATTTGTAAAAGTGAACTAGAACTATCTTAAACTGTTTTATGTCCTGTCTTTCCTCCCTCCCTCCCTCCCTTCCTTCCTTCCTTCCTTATTTCCTTTTTCCTTTCTTTCTTTCTTTCTTTCTTTCTTTCTTTTCTTTCTTTCTTTCTTTCTTTCTTTCTTTCTTTCTTTCTTTCTTTCTTTCTTTTTCTTTCTTTCTTTCTTTCTTTCTTTCTTTTTCCTTCCTTCCTTCCTTCCTTCCTTCCTTCCTTCCTTCTCCTTCCTTCCTTCCTTCCTTCCTTCCTTCCTTCCTTTCTTTCTTTCTTTCTTTCTTTCTTTCTTTCTTTCTTTCTTTCTTCTTTTCTTTCTTTCTTTCTTTCTTTCTTTCTTTCTTTCTTTCTCTCTCTCTCTCTCTCTCTCTCTCTCTCTCTCTCTCTCTCTCTCTCTTTCTCTCTCTCTCTCTCTCTCTCTCTCTTCTTTCTTTCTTTCTTTCATTCACTTTCTTCTTTCCTCGTTCTTCTTTCTTTTCTTTTTATTTTTCCCTCCCTCTTGTCTCTTTGGGGATTCCAACCACAAGTTGAGATACACAGGCAAGTCCGCGTTCCGACTTCACTGACCACCTGGGTGCTCCCTGATGAGGCCACACTGCGTTCCCCACATGTGTGTGCATGTGTTGCATGTGACCCTCCACCAGCTTCTCATCTGATGTTCTGGGGTGTCCTCTGCTTTTACATGATAAAGTCAACCGACTCCTCATCCGCTAGATAAAGACACTTGGATTCTCCCCAGACAGTGTGAGAACATCGAGTTTAAAATTTCAGGAGGACTGGAAAGTTGGTGGTAGTGGGGAACCCTTCTCTTCAAATATCTTCTATTTCTTAATGGGCTTCTTTGACATATTTCTTGGAAGGGAGGTTTAATAGTTGCCTTGGGCTTTTATTTCTACATCCCTTGTAGAGTTCCAACTTTGCCTAGGAGCTTTTTATTAAGATACTTCACAAAAAATGTGTGTACCATGTCTGAAGCCTCTTGCATATTTCCAGCTGTTGTGTGCTGCTTCTCTTGGCACTTCCTTTCTTTAATCATCTCTGGCACTGCCTGCCTCCTGTTCTGTGCTGCTACCAGAAATAGCCCACTCAACAGCTGGTCTCTAAGAAACAAGACCGCTGATGATCTTGCAATGTGACATCTATCCTGCAGGTAGATGATATCGTTTTGGCAGCTTCTAGATGTGCAGGAGTGCGTTAGGTTACACTGCAAACCTGCACTCGATGCAAAGCCCAAATGACTGAAATTGGCCCTCAGAACACTTTATACAGCAATTTCTGAGCTCTTCTTGACCCCCTAGGAAATGTTGATGAACATCACAATTCACCTGTGAAAATTGCTGTGGACTGTGGTGAAGATGAAATCAGGCTAAGAAATTATTATTTTTTTTTTCCTGATTTCTAGACAAGACATAGAGAGTCTTCAAGATGAATATTTGTATTCTGGGAAGTGGAGGTGAGAATTTTTGTTTTTTAGTCTTTTGTCTTTAATCACCATGCTGCAGTATAATACTATGAATCTGCCAAATTGAACTGTCTTTCAAACACAATTTAGGCAATGGGATTTCCCAAAAAGAATATCAGAAGGCTTTTAGCTTTATCATCTTCAAAACAAACCAGCTACTTTTCGTTCTCATCTGTTTCAGGCTGTGCTTTCTTTATGGTATTAGGTCTACAAGTTATTGGGCAAGATGCTGCACAGCTACCTTAGAAAGTGGTTGATGAAACTTTTTACTTCTAAATGGACTGCCTTACAAAGAGAAAACACTAGAATGTGTCACTTCCCTCTAGAAGTCACAAATAAAGGAAAGTCTAACTCTATTAAATAGATTTGCTCTTTTAACTTAACCATAATATCCAAAAAAAAAAAAATCAGTAAATACTTCAGCCACCATCATCACCATCGCTGCAACCATCACCACTGTTATTTCAGAAATTACCCACCATACTGCATCAGAATTTTTTTTGATCCCATTTCCGGGTAGCACCTGCCAGAAGTTTGACTTCGTTGTTGGGGTTTTTGCCTCTAATTACATGAATTGCTAAGAAGTCTTAGAAATGGCCCATTTAAAAAATCTCATTGGAAAATGAGAAACAAAGTTCCTTTCAGATTTCATTTTCAGTTCAGAAGTAGGAGAAAATGTTTCATTATTCTGAGATGCTGCATTCTCTGGTCTAAAAACAGAGTCTCAAGCAATGGCCAATGCTGGGTAATACAGCGTGTGAATTTTAAATGTTGCTACCCTCACAGATACCCAGAGGACCCAGGCAAGGCCCAGCAGGAGTCTGCCTGGCACTGAATGTTGGATAATAAAACCGTACACAGTCGCAACTGAACCTAGGGCGGTTTTGAGGCCACTGAGATGTGTCCTGGTTGCTTTTAAAGCTTATAATTTGCAATAAGAGGAACTCTAGTGTTTTCAGGCCCAGTTTAATTACCAAATTGATGTGGGAAATACAAATGAGGATACCAGTATTAGGAGGGAGATGTCTTTCAGAATAACAACTGGCATTGAATTGAAGTCTGCAACTTTTGATTTTGACAATAGATGTTTGTCAGTTTCAGTATAGTAGTATTGCCAGAGAGAGAAAATACATGAAACTTCCATGACGAGAAACCCCCCCAGCAAAACAAGTACAAAAAAAAGAGCTACTGACCCTACTGACAAAGGTTCCCACCATGGGAACTCTCTAGCAGGCATGGATGGATGTCAGGATGGAGTGAAAAAAGCACATCAGGCAATATGGGAAACTATTTGTTTCTTTGGTTATTTATTTATGACTTCTTTCTAGTATGTCTTTTATACTATTTAACCATGAAAAACAAACTTTAGACCACACGAATAAGAAATATCACTGATAAAACAGAACTAAAATACAAATTTGATATTAAATGTGCACTGTTTCTATATGACACAAAAGAAATTATCATAGCCACAAAAATCTGGATAAAATCAGTTACATGGCATATGTAGTCCAAAAGGAAAAAGAGTATTTTAATACCATCTTGATACAGTCCTGAGGGAAATTTAACATTCTCTGAGACAGCTTTCTAATGTCCTTCATTTGGATTTTGATGGAAATGTACGTTGGTGAGAAAAATATCATTATCTATTGCAGGAAGATGGTTGCCAGGCCTTAACTTAATGATATGGAGGGCTCTAAGAGTGAGTCAAAATGGTCAGGGAGTGAGTGGTTTTAATAAGTATGAGTGCAGTTAAGAAAGATTTTGTAGGCTGAATAAAATTTCTGAATGCTTAATGGTTTTAGAAAGCTCTTTACAAGGTTGACATAGATAGCTGCAATTATCTGTCCCTTACCACACCGTGGACTGAAAAAAATGAATACACTTTCTTAATTGGGTGAACCGTTTATATTCAGAGTTTTTAAAAGGACTTGCTTCATTTTTCTTATTTTAGTTAAAAAACTAGAGTGTTCCCTGCTATCAGTTATTAGATGAGCTACAAAATCAAATAATATCTATTTTAAGGACATGTAAAAATGTCCATGCTTGTTTCCTCCTTCATTTTGCATATCACTATGCAATTAGATGTTTTAAAAGCAAAGGAAATATAGTGAAACAGACATCTTAAATATAGAATTCTGGTAGAAGCCCTCCCCACACAACCAACCCCTCCCCCCACTATTTTTAGTCTAGAAATCTATTATACCAGTCAACCTCATTTTAAGGTGAATAGCTATTTATACTGTCAATTGTGAATTTTTAGGTAAGGAAACGTCCACTTAGTGTGGAAAGGAATTACAAAGGTACGAAGAGATGACTCCTAATTTGATACATTCAGAAATAGATCTAGCTGTGAATAGAATAATCTTTCTAAGAAAAATATAGACCCATTAAGAACAATCTGTGGTGAAATCAAATAATAAATATTTAAGAAAAGAATTTAGCTTTCTTCAGTGAAATCTGCATTGAACTCAGCTGTTGAAACAACTTGATTAACCATAAGAGGAGTATTTCTACTCTAATACTATCTTCTATATACATTTTCTCAGAAGATTAATTTCAGATCATTTTGATAAGAACTGTCCTGCATTGGAGAAATATTTCCTGCAAGAATTCTGCAAAGTATTTTCTCTAAATGCCAAAGTACATATAGAATAGATAAATGGTTTACATAAAAGTCAAAGTGAGTCAAGAAACAGCATTTTTGGGAAAACTAATTTTGAAATTTATGAATATAAATATTAAGGTTATTCTAATAAGACTGGAATATTTTAAAAAAAACAAAAAATGAAACTGTTGTAGTCTTTTATTTAGTTCTCATATTTCTTTTGATCTGCTAGTTTTATAGAGGAATAATTACCATTACTATAAAATATTTATGAATCTATCTAACTTGCAACTGACTGTGTCATTCTTTATTATCATTTTGAATGTCTATATAATATTCTACTTTATTGCTGTACCACCATTTATTTATCCAATCCCCTATTCTTGACATAGAATTTCTTCCAATTATTCATAATTATAAGCACTATTGTAAAAAACATAGCAAAGAACAGACTTTTAATTTTTTATTCTGGTCTACCACATGGAACAGATAGAATTTGATGTGATGAGTAAATCTTAAAATATTTCCAAGTTATTTTTATGAGACAGAGTTCACTGCTACTACAACACATCAAATCCCCAACACAAATGCACACCCACATACACATACACACATAGTTCTCTTCCCTTTAGGTAATTTAATAAATCAGAATTTTTAATTTTCGTATCTTTAGAAAACATGCAGAAACATACACATAAACATAGACCCTCACTATTTATTTTAAGAACTCAATAAATATGAATTTTTAATTATTCTATCTCTTCAATTTGAGGTATAAAAGTGATCATTGCTGTTTTAATTTGTTTTTGTTAAATTACTAATAATGTTGAACATATTTTAACAAATCATTAGTGAGTTATTTTTAGGGTGAAATCACTTCTTTACATCTTATATTAGTTTCTATTGTGTAATAAATCACTCCCAAATTTAACAGCTAAAAAACAAATCTTTATCTCAGAATTTCTATGGGTCAAAATTCTAGGAACGGACTATATAGGGCCACTTTAGCTGAAGGTCTCTCATAAGGCTACAGTCAAGTTTTCATTACAGTCTGAACTGAAAACATAACTATGATCCACAGCTAAGCTCACTCATGTGTTATCCTTTGTCATATGTGTGTCCCCACAGAGTTGCCTCATCAGGTGGTAGCTGGCTTTTTAAAGGGTGAGTTAGAGAGTGAAAATGGCCAAGACAGAAGCCATTGTCTCTTTCTAATCTATCTTGGAAGTGACATCTATCACTTTGATATATTTTATTCATTAAAAGGGAGTCATTAAGTACAGTCCATATTTAAGGGGAGACGATTATACTATACAAGGGCATGAATAACATAATATTATTTTTGGAGGCTGCTAACTACATATCTTTAAAAATTTTTAAGAATTTTCTTATTCACATGGAAGGAGTATTTATTATTAAACTCCTTACATATTATGTCTATCTACCCTTATAAAATATGTTGCATAGTTTTTCTACTTTGAATGATACCTTTTAGATCTTCTTTCTTCTTTTTTCCTTCTTCTTCCATTCTTCTACCGTCTTTTTCTTCCTGCCTCCTTTCTTTTAATGTTTCCCTCCCTTTCTCTTTCTCCTTCCTTCCTTCCTTCTTTGTTCCTTTCCTTTCCTTCCTTCCATCCTTCCTTCCTTTCTTCTTCCTTCCTTCCTTCCTTCCTTCCTTCCTACCTTCCTTCCTTCTTCCTTCCTTCTTCCTTCCTTTGAAGCTATTGTGATATCAGGTACTTCTAATGCTTCATCATTTACTCAAATTTTAATTCATGGATCAATATTTTAGTATAGGTTAATTTTTGTAAGAAAAAATTAAAATAATCTTGTTGAAATTATTTCCACTAACAAAAGGTTTTGATAATTCTTGCGGCTTATTACTGAAACCTAATATATAATATAGACCTAGTGATAGTTCCAACTATTAAGACTTCCACAATTGTATTTGTTAAATTTATAAAATTATTAAATTCTGTTCCACTTTTACTTCTAGTAATTAACATAATCTGGAAATGAAGGGGGGCGAAGGGGGAAGGGAGGGCATTTGGAAGCTTCAACAACCTGAAGGGAAGAACTGTCAATTGAAAAGAAAGAATAAGGTTATATTTTCTCTGTAAAAATTAAATTGAGACCAATGGTTGCCATTAAAATATTTCACTTAACTCTTAAAATAACTTTATAAATGTGTAAGTGATTTAAAAAATAGAATGGTGTTCCTTTTAAGGAAGAATATTTTTTCTCAATATATGTATCCAAGTAACAATAATAACTATATATCAGTGAAGATATAGAAGCAGAATCCTGATTGGGAATAGGAGGTTGAACAAGGTGATTACTACAATCTCTTACAAACTAACCCACGTCTAACTTTTAAAGTTCAAAGTCTTGGCTGATTGCAGGCAAGCTTAGTGCAGGGAAGCCATTAATGTTTTCTTCGCTTTACAACCAAAAAATCATCTTTACAGAGCATAAGACTAATTTTATTTTAAACATATCAGTTCAAATTCTCATTTTCTTCCTCTATAAAATGGAGGAATGACATTTACTTAAAATATTTAAGAAGATTACATGAATTCAAATTTTCTCAAATTTCTTATAAATTTCCAGGACTGGAGCAAACCAGTGTGGGTTTTCCCAGGTTTCTGGTATGACCAGACAAAGTACATGCCTAGAGGAGCCAGAAATGCAGTCAAAAGGATGATGTTAACATGTATTTTCGTGATAAGGCACATCATGGTCCTGTGCTCAGGAGCACTAATCAGCACTGTAGCCCTAAGCTGGAGCCATCTTAAACAGCAAAATCACTAGTAAAAAATACAAAAGTATAAAAACCATGACACTAAATAAACAGCAAAAAGGATATTGTGTACAGTATGAGAGCTGAAATAAGAAGTAAGAGTGTCACTTTGTTCAACCTTATCTGGGATTGTGCACATCAGGTGACTCAATCTTTTTAGCATAAATAGCTATTAAGGGGTCATTTCTCATGTTCAACAAGTTTATGCCTCTGATAATTGCTACCAAAAGAATTAATTTAGTACACTCCCTCCTCTTTCTCCTTTTCTCCCTTTGTACTTACTTTCTTATTCCATCAGTTTTATGAGATATAGCGTGGCTATTGTTTATTTATTTAGACATGTCATAAAATCTGTTGATCTAGATTCTTCTGATTTACATAAATGATTGTGCTTCTGAAAAATGCAATAGCATTTTACCTGTAATTCTATTTTTGAAATTGCATAATTATGGGGATGGTAGTTTTCAGACTAGAGTTAGATTTTCTCCACCATTTCTAACCCCTTTGTTATTACTACTATGGTTAATAGTGTGAAATTTAAAAGTGTGAAACTTTTAGATAAAACAAAGAACATAGTTTTTAACCTTACGAGAAATTAAAAAGGACAGAAATATGATTTTAGAGAAATGTTACATAGAGGTAAATATATGTATTACACTTTTTGAAAGAAGGTGACCTTTCCTTGTGTTTTATGTAGTTTTTAATCATTCGATGGAAAAGTCTATGAATATGTTGAAGGCAGTAGGAGTGAGTGAGTTTAAGAGAGATTGTGTTGAGCATATGTCTGTTGCCTCCCTCCATATTCTTACCTGAGCTTGCCCTGCTTGGCAAGTGATTTAGAACATAGATCTGTTTTTATAATATTCTGGAATATCTCACAGATGTATTTCCAATCACTGTTACATAGATATTCATTGTACATGTAAGAGGTAATGCATTAACATAAAGTGTACTTACGAATACATAAAATATTATAGCTGTAAATGACTAGAATAACTAGAATATATTTCAGTTTTATCTGGAATAGTGCACTATTTTTTATTCACCTAAGTATATACTACAATTCTTGATACTTAAAGTACTTTCTATTTGTATTTTATTAAAGAGTAAGAAGTTACATAGCTCTTCAGTGAAGAAAATTACTTTTTGAAATTAAAAATGACTATTGTTGCAACATTTAGAAGGCTTGAAGTCTTGATGTATTGGGAAAATATTAAAATAAAATTTTAAGAAATACTTTTAAAATTACATACATCTGATTATAAAAATTATTAAAAAGTTCAAAAATGAATGTAAATCATAAAAATATTACTTTGCAGGTAAAGGCAAAATTAATATATATTAAGAATGTATCTCTCTACTGTGCATCTATATTGTGTGGTATATTCCATTAATATTGATATTTTGGGAAATAGACTATTTAGTCTTCTTTGTGTAGGCATTCTCCTATGTTACAAAATTTAGTAGGTATGAAAGATAAATTGAAATAGAGATACCACTTCTTTAGAAAATGAAATACACTTTATAATTTGATTAAGAGGTAGAAGAATAGAAAACAATGACAACTGAGATATTCAAGAGGATGGTGTAATTTGGAAGTTAAATTGTAGTGTCTACTTTTCATGCCAATAATACAGTGAACTAGACTTCTATTCAAATTCATTATTTGTAATATGATGTATCTTTGAATAAATCACCACAAATATTGAATAGCTGATATATAATGAATGAAAGATGTTTTGTCTGTAGGATTGCTGTAATATCCCCATTTGAGTTTATATCTGTTAGCAGTTTTCTTAGACTTTCAATGTTTTAATACACATACTCATTTTGTCTATAGCATTGAAACACTAAAAAAGCTTTTAAAATTTAAAAAAACAAAAAAACAAAAAAAAGAAACCAACCTTTGCCTAGGAGGATTGTAATGTTGTCTTGGAGCATTTTTGATAGTGTCCAAACACTTCAGCAATATTTTCAAAGTTGATGAAATCACCAGATTCCTTGAGGCATTTAAAAAATATATTATGGCCATAAAAGTCCTAGATTGTATTTGATATGTATAGTGAATTATATTTATAATTGTTAAGTATTATCACAGTTTAAAAGTAGGCAGCACATCTATCTCAAAATAGATATTCTTATAACAATTTTCTTAAATGTCAAGGAACAAAATAGAGAACTACGCATTATGGAAAATTCATATTTATTATTTTTTCTACAAGATGAATTTAACATTTATAGAGCTACAAGATTTTATTATTCTAAACACAGAGCAGAAGGAGCATTCATGAAGAGAGCTGGAAACGCTAGATAAGCTTTTAGTGACTGGCAGTGCCAAAGCTAGCTGTACTTAAGTGATCTTGTATGCTTCCTTATTATTTTGCCTTGTTGTTGCTAAAGGGGAAGTCTATTAACCAAGGAGAAAATTCAGGCCAAATAATCAATTACTTTTCTTTCTACATTCATCATGATAAGTCTACCCTTTCATGTTTAGCATGAGGACACACGTTGCAGTATAAATCACTTGAACACTTAAAGATGCTTTACCTTAAATAAAATTAGATAGTGATTACTGGCAGTCACAAACATGTGGAATAAAGGACATATGCTAAAATCACTTTCCTCTTACCAAATACATTATTCACTTTGCCACCGCTGTGCTAGCCCTGAGTTATTCTGGAGATTAGCTCACCAGCTGGGCTTTATTACACCAATTAGAAAGGTGACCTTTTACAATAACCAGTGGCTTTATTATTTTTTTCAATGTGAAAATTATAAGCTGCATATGTAAAACATTTTAAATGAACAAAGAAGTCAAAGAAATAACATTTTAGGAGGTAAATCTACAAAGATATTTTTTACAACATATTTCCATTTCATCATACATGTTGGATTGATTTCATGGACATAGACACAAAGTAATAGTTATGCCAAATTCCAATGTCAGTACTGTTATATTTATCTTATGAAACACAATTTTGTTGACTTTCTGGAAAGTATAAAATGATGCAATAACTTGACAAAAAACTGTATTGTTCATATAGTCATTTCTTCATTCAAAGGTATGTGAATGCCTCTAGCATATTTTTAAAAGAACTATTTACATTTTTAACTACTCATTAATAAGATCATTTAAAATGTTATGCTTTGAAATGTAGATATTTGATCATCTTTTGTTATTCTCTAAAGGACTACTGCTTTCAAGTCTACCAACCTGAAAATAATTATTCAAATATAATAAGACCTATTTACAGTATAGCATAGTTGATTAGAAATAAGCTTCAGGGTTAGTTCTACTCCTTAAAACATGTGTAACCTTGATTAAATTAATCCTTTTTTTTTTTTAACCTCCAGTCGCATTATCTTACAATAGAGTTAATAGTACCAATACCACAGAGCTGTTATTGGAATTAGTATGAGAGAATTTGTGTAAAATACATAATGAGTGCTCAACAAATACTTGTTGAATGGATGCACGGATAAATGTTTTTGTCAGATCGCATCATTAAATTACTTTTTATTTCAAGGAAAAAGAAAATTGACATTTTGTTTTCCCCCAGGTCATCTTTATTAGACTATAACTCTTTACTGGCTAAAATATTTTCAATCATCCACTTTATAAAATGCATTTACAATTCTAAATTCTAGGTATACAGACATACAATCTCCAAACTGCAGAGAAAAAATGCAAAATTTAAGGGAGAGGACATATGTTTAAGGATACACCAATGAAACTGTAAAACTTTATATTTCTCAGAATACTCCCATAAAATAGATACTCAAGAGTCCTTTGCTAGATAGAGAAATATATATACATATATACATACATATAATACATATTTACTACATATATATATAATTTATGAGAAAAAATCTGTGTCTAGAAGTAAGTTCTAGGAAGAGGGAAAATGGAAGGACTTCTATGAAGGCTGAGTTTAGAGTTCAAAGTCCTGTGTTTTCATTTCTATTGAATGATATCTTAGTTCTATGATTTTGGACAACTCAGGTTTTTCTGAGACTCGTTTCCCTCATTAATCAAGCATATAGAATGAAAAATGAAATAATAACTTGAAAGTGGTAAATCAGAAAGCATGGGTCTATCTATAGTGTCAAGGGCTGTCATCTGTCTTTGCCAGGAGGCAATGTTCATGTTCATTGTGATTTCCAGATCAAAAGCATGAGAAACTTTTAATAGTCTGTTATGGTCACTTTCCTCTTCTCATTCTACCCTGCTTCTTCATCATGGTCAGAAACTTTCCCCGCATAACTTTGATATAACGGTACTTGTGAGGTCTTGAAAGGAAAGACACCCTGATCAACCTGTCCCCAGCGATTTATTCTGACTCTGTTTCTTATAATAAATTATTGCTGTCCATTGATTCCATTATTATTTCACACTTTTTGTTTATATATTACTATTTTTATGAGTTATGTTAACCTAGATCCTAAGCTTAAGGCTACAGCAGCCTCAAAGAAAAATTAATATGAGCTCATTCATTACAGCTCTAGAAAGACTTCTCTGGACTTGCCTCCCTTAGTGCTATTTCTATTTCTTATACGTTTTTATTTTTGTATTTATCAAACAATAATGTAGGTACATACCTGTCTGTCTGATTAGATTGTAAAAGATCTTTGATGGCAAAAACTATAACTTAAAAAAATAATAATTAATTAAAAAAAATTTCTGTCTTTAGCAATCAACACAATGTTAAAATAAATACTGAATTGGAAAGATAAAAAAACAGATTTATAAAATAAGTTACATAAATTTTATAATAAGTATATGCTTATTAAAGAAAAGTTATATAATACTTTAAAAGAAAGAAGAAAAATACGCCTAGTAATAATACCACCGTCAAGAACACAATCACTAGCAATAATGACATATCATTTTAGAACTACTATATTGATAAACTTTTTAAAAACTGACAGTATTAAATATTGTAAAGATAAAATATACAGCAGGTGGTAGTATAAGTTGGGTCAATTAGCTTTTGGCAATATCTAGAAAACGTATATATGATATGACCCTATGATTCTTTACTAGGTATATAAGTTAGAAATCTCCAGTACAACGTATTCAAGGAGGCACATGGAAGCATGTTCATTGCAGTTGTTTGTAAGGGAAGAAAATAGAAAACAATCTATATGTCCTCTCAGAAAGAGAATGGATAATTGAGAGGATACTATGTAGCAGAGATATGAATGAATTGATCCTAAGTGAATGAATATGAATGGATACATCCTATGTTCATATCATTTATATACATTCAAATCCACACTCATACTA
Organism: Eonycteris spelaea; assembly: GCA_003508835.1. Classification (NCBI taxonomy): domain Eukaryota; kingdom Metazoa; phylum Chordata; class Mammalia; order Chiroptera; family Pteropodidae; genus Eonycteris; species Eonycteris spelaea. The sequence goes on from PUFA01000003.1 coordinate 4,557,577, forward strand.
TGATATGTAGTTTATGCATTTATATATACAGTAAAATTTTTTTAAAAACATTGACTGGAAAAAAAAATTCATGATGTACTCCTAGGAAGTGTGAAAATGGGGAAGTATAGACAGGGAGGAAGATGGGACTTGCGAGGGGAAGAAATGACACTTTAAATTCATACATTAAATTTATAGATTATAATAAAAACAAAAATAGCATGTCGGTATGTTGCTTCTACTCACCTACACATATAGTCCAAACTCTAAAACACTAGTTATTTTTATTTATTCAAGTCTTAATGCACACACACATCTTTCTTTTTCCTTCATTATATGCAATTTGAAAAGCTTTCCAATGGCAGTTATAATTTATGACGTTTATAATGCATTGGAAACATTTATTGGATTCCTACTTGATGCTAGCAGCTTTAAAAATAATGAACAAGAATGAGAACCAATGTCTAATTTTGAACAGTCTAAAAAATAATAGGAATCAAGGCAATGCATATTGATGACCAACTAGAAAATTTCTGAGTCATTATTACCAAATTGAATTCTTTGTATACTCTCTGTACAACTTTTCAAAAAATACATCACCTAAGGAAAAAAAACAGGTTAACAATAAATACACAAACCATAAAAATAAGGAAGCATATACATAATCATTTAATATTACCCTCTCAAGATGTTACTTTCTAAAATGGATCCAGAATGGCCAGCAGTACAACTCACATTCTCTAGCAAAATCTCTTCCCTTTTTCTTGGTTCTGCTCTTCCAAAGCCTTTTTAGATATCAGTGGAATAAACACATGGAAATGAAATGACCTACTCAATTTCTATACCTACAAAGCAGTGAATCAAGTTCTGCAGGGTCTTGGGTACTTACTGATGTTTCTGAAGTTAAATGAGAACTAGGCATGTCACCTACAGTGCATTTTTATTGTGGAAAATTATAGTTCATGGTATAATAACCTCTGGGGGAAAAATCTATAGATTACGATTATCGATATTCTGGTAGAGTTTACAACCAAGAGCTGAAGCAAAAAGAAGAATAAATGCCAATTTTGCAACTTTCTATGATACCAAGGAATGTTGGATGAAGAAATACATATCACATATTTTTGGAAAAGTACATGGTCTTTTAATCACACAAAAGTGCAATTCCTTAAAATTTGAAATTGAATATACTGTGCCTTCTCATAATATCGTCTCAACTCAAATGAAAAAAAAAAAAACCTGGGAATTTCATATGGCGTAGTCAGTAAGGTTGTTTAACTTTACATGTAGATAAAAATACATAAGAAGATGGATATATGTATATTCATTGGTAGTGCTGGCCTGTCTCCTGTGCTAGTTTTTCAATTACAATGAGAGAGAATCTAGTTACTGAGATAGAGTTGATTCATTAAAAACAAAACAGAACATGAGATATATTTTGCAAATTTGAACTTACATTCAAGGATATTTTTTTGGACACCGACAATGAAAAACAGCATGTAAAAAGATGGACACTGAAAAGAATGATGAAGCAGTAGAAACAAAGTCGGTCAAACTCTGGGCTTCTGCCAAATCTGACAGGCAAGCAATTGGCAGAGACTGGAGGGGAACTTAGACAAGAATAGAAATAGTAGTGGCAAGGGCCACCTGCTTCTTTTAAGAGATTAACTATTGTTAAGCCCTTGGCACTCTGCAATGGAACCTTGTATCCACAGGCAGGAGGCAGAACATGCTGTGGTGTTAGTCTTGGGAATTCACGCCAAATCAGCATCATTCCTGCTTTCCATTGAGGGAGGACAGAGCATGCAGCCAAACAGCTGAGGTGTCTGCTGTCATGAGTTTTTTAGAGGTTGAACTTTCCTTCAGGCAATATATATTTTATCCATCCAATTTCAGGAAGAAAAAAAAAAAAAGCCTGGTTTAACAGGCAAAGCATTAGATCTTGTGCTAGTTCCTTCAACACTCTTTTATTTTGTTCTTTTGTACACCGACTATTGTTGAAGCTATAGATGATGACCCTCTCAAAATAACCCTAGAGATTATTAAGGAGGCAGAGAAGATATTGAATACAAATAATCATTATTATCTCTAGGAGTAGCTGTTTGCAAATGTAAAATTCATGATATTGGGCATAGAGTAATTAGATGTTAACGTTGCCTGGCACCTCCCGAGGAGATATTTTGTAGTGTGGCACAGGAATTGTCAGAGTCCTCATTTCTGCAGTGGCCTACCCCTTTCAGCTCAGATTTGAATCCAGAAGTGACTTTCCATGCCAAAAGTTGCTTAAAATATCTCAGATCATCACAGCAGCACCACATGCTGGTTTCTCATCGGAAAGAATGCAGATAGAGAGTGCTTAGATTAGACAAAGTGTCTTGGAGAACCACACAGTGCTTTTGGATAATAAGAAAATCAGGTAAATAGCATTCTGTGGAGTGACTTGGTAGGAACCAAAGGCTTCCACAGCAGCTTCAGCTGGTGAGGGCTTGTCCTTAATAACTGTTGTTTGAATTCACAGATAGATTGCCTGCAGTTAATAGTAAGAATGCTAAGTAAGGATTCTCCCCAGAAAAAGAGTGACACGCGACTGCCAAAGAGGACCCAGAATAGATCAGAAATATTTTCTCAGCTATACTGGTTTAATGTTATTATGAACTTCTTGATAAGAAGAAATGGTAGGTTAATCAGGATCCATTATATCAATTTCTTAACTTCTTTACTGCAATGGCATATGATTAAATGTACAGACAGTCATCCCCATAAAAAGGTATTTAAATATATACAACAAATCTTGAACTTCAAGGACAACTACAGGAACAGTGATAGTCCCAATTGTCTCGTACAAGCAAGATTTTTATGTCGTTCCACCTAAGTGGACTTTGAGTTGGTGTGTGCCAGGTAGCTGTATATTTCATTAGTAACAGAAAAGAACCACCATTTGGATGATTTTGCATACAATTAAGTAAATAAAGCAGACATGAGAACATGTTAAATAGTGATTATCTGTGGATAGATTATCTATGATAAATAGTGATGAAAGGTTTTTCGTCAACAATAAATACACACTCAAAGCAAACTCAAGTTTTGCTTTATTGTAATCTTTCATTTTCAAGGGCCCACATTGCGTAATCATTTGCTTATATGAAATGTTAATATGGATTTTTCCCATTCCTCTTGAAGTCTCATGGTGCTGAAAGTACTACTTATCTTATTTTTTTTATATGAAAACAGTATGAGAAGTGGAAAAAGTATAGTGTTTGAAGTTCAATAGGCTTCAAAATATAGTATTTAAAGTTTCATGCAGATTATTAAAGTATTAGGATTGTGAGATTCTATAAAATTTGCTAACATAATACTGTTACCCTTTCCCAAATGCCCATTATGTTTCAGACACTTGGAGAGTGCCTTAAATGTTTTGCCTCTAGTCCTAACGTCAGTCCTGCAGGGTTTAGATTATTATCTACATTTGTTAAAGGAAAACACACTGCTCATGCTCAGTTCAACTAAGATTTTGCTCAAGATGTCTCAATCCATAAAGAGCATAAGTGTTTCCTCAAACTAAATTTTCTTGGCTCCCTATGGGAAAGTTTACATTAGCACTGTCCAAAAGCAACAGAACACAAGCTACATAAGCAATTAAAAAATTTCCAGTAACCATATTTTAAAAACTAAAGGGAAATCAGTGAAATTAATTTTCAGAATATTATTTGCTTAATCCAGTATATCCTAAAATTATCATTTCGACATGCAATCAATATAAAATATTATTCATGAGATATTTTACATTTCTTATTAAGTCTTTGCACTCTGTTGTGCATTTGACACAGTATAGTTCATTTTCATCTAGCCCCATTTCACGTTATGGTGCAGCGTAAGATACAAAGTGCCAGGTTTAGTTGACCTCTGACTCCACCACTTGCCATCTGAAACATACTAGACAATAGCTTAGCTGGAGTCTTTTCTCACAAGCATAAAAAAATGGGGTAATCTACTTACCTTAGGAGTTGGGAGGGATAAGCTAGGTATCTGATGGGCAAGATTTGGCAGATTACCTGACACATAGGAAGCATCTAAAGAAAATGGGTCTATTCTCTCTCTTTTCCCCTCTGCTCATAGACTGCATTCCTATAAAACTGTCTTTTGGAGTCCAAAAGCTTAAGCACCAAGATGTCTCAAGAAAAGCTGAGAAGCCACATTTAGCCTCATGCACTGTATATTTCAGTCCGAGTTTATACTGTCCACCTATAGTTAATGTGTTGTCCATTTGTTTCTTTAGAGTCTATTTGAAACGTCAAATTCGTGGAATGTTATCCATTCCTTGGAACCCCTGCATTTTCTCTCTGAACACATAGTCTTCTCTCATTTGCAGAGGTAATCATAATCTTACACTTTTTTTTGCTCAGTTTTATTATTTCATTTTGTTGGTTTCATTTTTAAACACATATGAATGTATCTTTATACTATGCATCATTTAGTTTTGCCCATTTTTATACTTCATATAGATGGAAACATACTGTATGTATTCTATAATTTTGCCTAATATAATTTTTATAAGATGGAAGGAGTTGCATTTGGTTCATTTTCACTATATTGTATGGCACGCAACTATTTTAAAATTATTCATTTTCTGTTGTGGGACTTTATGTTGTTTACAGTTTCTTGCCATAACACATAATGCTTCTAGAAACACTTTTCGTTCATGTCTCCATTTATATCTATATACATATGTAAATAGACATACATATGTCTATGTAAATAGACATACATATGTATATACATGTGTACACACATATACACACACATTTTCCTAGGATATATCTCTCAAATGGAATTGCTGGGTTTTATAATAGGCACATTTTTAGCTTTACTAGATAATACCAAATTTTGGTCCTACATGACTGTACTAATTTATATTCCCATGGAGCATCATACTTAAAAGACTTTGGTATTGTCATAGGATACACAGAGTAATTGAACAGAAAGTCCAGAAACTAATCTATGTGAGTGTAGGAACTTGATTTATGAGAGTGCTGGCCTTGTGGATCAATAAAAGTGCAGGGTAATTGGTTAGCCATAGAGAGAAAAGACCACTGCGAATCCCAAGACCTACTTTATTCCAAAGTCAAATATCATTTCCAGGTGGACTCAAGACAAATGCGAAAAGCAAAAGGATACAATTTTTGAAGACCAAATAGGAAAATCTATTGCTCTGAGCCAAAAATGTTTTTCAATGAAGTTGAAAAAGTGAAAGTATAAATGAAATAAACATACATAGTTTAATATACATTCTGTTTACCAAGGGACACGAAAAGGGGACTACAACAGAAAAAAACGGAAAGTAGAGAAGGAAATTCATTTATTTTTTTAAACCTAACTATTACAAGTTGCCAAATAACAATAAGGCATAAATTAATAAATTAGAAGATAACTACCTAGCAGGAGTCATCAAATATATTTTGTAAATGGCCAGGCAGTAATTATTTTAGCACTTTGTGGGCCACATGTGATCTCTGACATATATTCTTTTTCATTTTATATGTGCGTGCGTGCGTGTGTGTGTGTGTGTGTGTGTGTGTGTGTGTGTGTTTTAACAAATCTTTAAAAATGCACAAACCACTCTTGGCTCACAGGCAGTACAAAGCAGACCGTAGGCCAGATTTGTCCCATGGGCCGTAGTTTCCTGTCCCTGTGTAGCACTCAATTCCATCACACGTGGAACTGCTCTATGAATAACAGGAGTCCATATAAGGGTACCAAAACCTGAAAAATTGAATTCATGCAGACACATAATTATAATTTAAAACGACAAGTGTCTCCAAACCTCTTATTCAGCAACTGTACTTTACCAAAGAAGAATTTGAGGCTCAGATGGCCCAGAGCTAGTGGCCAAAGAACAGAGGACAGTCTCTAACTCTTCCTCTGCTGAGTGCTGCCGCCTTTGGACATCATCAAGATCCTCCACTTGTGTAGCTTTCATAGTTCATCTTGGGCCTGACGTGACTTCACAATGAATGCAGTAAGTCATATCGTTGTCAGACAGGATATGGCTTGTTTTCTAGCTTCTTGGAATAGACGAGAGAGCAGCTCATCAGAGCTGTGATATCATTCCTTTTTATTAAACTTATTTTTCAAAAAAAAAACTCATAAAGTGAGCAATTTTATCAACAGCCTGTTCCAAAATAGACCACTTTAAAAGGAGTCAGGAACCAGTCTGGTAGCTGATTTATCCTGGAAAGTTTCACGGGGAGCAAAGAGCCCCATCAGCACCTTCTTTCTAAATTAAAGACAGAGATACTGTGGAGGAAACTGCTGGCTTTCCATATGTTCTTGTTCTCTTTATATAAAATTCTCCTGGGAGCTCTCTCCCAAGTTCCTGACCTCAAAGCATACTTTCTAGAAACTTTTAGTTCAAGCAAAATTTGGTATTATGGAACTTTTATTTATTCTCAATAGGTATGGGAAAGGTTAGTCGGTATTATTGACCTGAAGTATAATAATGTCCCTCAAGGCTAACCTTTAAATCTTTATGTGCTCAGTAATTCAAGCTATTCAGAGCATGTTTCTCTGTCTTTAGGAATATTATAACATTCCATAAAGCTATAATAAAAAGTATAGTGGAAAAGGGCAAAGGAAAATTACCTCTTCTTACATGATGGCTCTGTAGGGTATTCACATACTAAGTTTACTCAAATGAACTTATTTGCAGTTGCCGTGTCTCCTAAAAGAAATATTGTAAAATGACATTAACCTGAAATATTGAATTCCCTTATTAATCCAAGGAATTAAATTACCCCTTTATTAAAAATATAAATTAACAGCTTGACAAAGATAAAGGACTCCTGTATTGTCACTATTGTTTATGAGAACATAAGAGGTAATTCCAAAATTACAGCTCACTAGTGTATTGTTTTTATCAGTTTTTCATAGGGCCAACACTTATATTCTTTGAATTGCATATATAATAAATTATAGTTATTAAATGATGCTAACTTGCTAATTCTAAGTTCTTTTGGTGACTGAGATGCACTAAATTTTGGCTAGTAAATTAAGTTTTAAGTAATTATTATATCAATATTTTCTAAATTGAACATAAATTCTAATCTGAAAAAAACTATTTGCTTATTTTTTCACAGAAGCTCCTACTTAAGCAAAGGAACATTCCCAAAAGCAAAATATATCAAAAACTGCACCAACATTACTGGAGATAACAAAACTACATTAATAATGATAAAGATCATATTTTTAAATCTTCATATTATCAGGTACTTTCCTTGTGTTAGTTAGCAACATTCTCATCATTGTGGTAGCTAATGAATAATTAAGATTAGACTTCTTATTACATACCCAGTAATAATTATAGTTACAGGATTGGTGTCTTCATAGATAACATCAGGGCTGAGCTGGCATCATGGCTCACTTAATACAACACTTAATGACAGAATGGGGGCATAACATAGATACATGCAAAGACACAACAGATGTTTCAAAAATAGAATAAGACAGAAAACTAAGAAAGAAGGAATCTTCCATAATTTGATAAAGAGTATCTATTTTTAGAAATATTAGGCACACATAAAACTCACGAAGGAATATTAGACGCATTCTCATTAAATTGGGGGAAAGACATGAATGCTCTCTGATATTACTTCTATTTAAGATTGTTCTGGAAGTTTTAGGCAGCTACAAAAGACAAGAAAAAGGAGTAGAACTATATGAATTAAAAAGAAAAAAGCAAAACTATCTTTACGTGCAAATGACATGATAGTCTGAATGATTCAAGATAATAAGGTGATGAGTACATATGTGACAGTGCAACAAAATCTACCATAGCAATAACAACTCTAGGATATTTAGGAATAAACATAGTAATAAATGTGCAAGCTCCTATGAAGAGATTTACAAAGCTCTTTCCCAAGATATTAAAGAAGATCTAAATAAAACATGACCTAAATGATGTTCATGGACAAGAAGACTCAATATTATAAAGACATCCAGTTTCCAAAGTAAATTTATAGATTCAAGAAGTTTCTAATCAATATTGGAAGTAGTTGTTTTACAAATGTAAATGTAGCTACAAATGGGTAGCTAATTAAAATTGAAGAATAAATCCAGGAGATTCATCCTACCAGATATTAAGACACATTAAAAAGCGAATTTAATTAAAACAATATGGTATTGATGCAGAGACACATATAGATTAAACAAACAGATTAGAGAGATCAGAAAGTGACAATATATTCATGTCAATGGAAACTTGAAATGTAAGCGAGACCCTTAAATATTGGTGAGAAACATTTGAATACTTACTAAATCATGCTGGATTAGCATCCTTCACAAAAACAAATTCCAGATACATTAAAGATCCACATGCGAAAATCCAAATGTTGGAAAACCTAGGATATCTAAAGAAAAATCACAAAATAGTGACAAAGGAATTTCAGACAAAGAAAACTAAACAGGCAACAATATATTTTAAGTATGACCTATGCTTATTCTAACAGTGAAGAAAATGCAAGTTAAATCAGTAATTAGATCATTTTACAGTCATCAGGCAAATAGTCCCAGGTGTAGCAAATTTTGCTGAAGAATGCTCTTATGCCACTTTGTTGTCTAAATTCTTACATCTACTCAGGGAGCAAATTGTCAGTGTCTGTTATATTTCAAGGTGCATACAGTCGATCCTCTGTATCTGCAGTTTCTGCATTTGCTGATTCAACCAAGGATCAAAAATATTAAGAAAAAAGTTGTTTAGTTGCTGACAGGCACTATATAGTTAGGCCTAGGATGGCTGTGTTTACTACTATGTACAGACTTTATTCCTTGTCATTTTTTCCTAAATGACACCATTTGCATAGCATTTACATTGAATTAGGTATTATAAGTAATCTAGAGATAATTTAAAGTATACAGGAAGATTAACATAGGTTATATACAATTATTATACCATTTTATATAAGAGCCTTGAGAATCTGTGGATTTCTATATCCACAGTTGTCCTGGAACCAACCCCTTGCGGATATGAAGGGATGACTCTATATTCTTCATCCCACAGATTCTGTTTCCAGGTATGTAGCTTCTCAAGCACATGTGTGCGAGGAAAAATGTAAATGAATAAAAAATATTTATCGTAGAGTTGTTTATGATTTTGAATAAAAACAGGGAGGTACATGACTATGTGTCAAATATATTAAGACAAAAATTAAAAAAATATTTTTGTGGGTAGCTACATCTTTTATGTACTGCTTTGGACCAAAACATTAGATTTTTTTTTTTTTGCATAAATTTTTAATAATAGGAATATACCAAAATCAAGGGGACTGCTTCCATAAAATTTAAGATAATGGTTTTCATGGGGAGGGAACATAAACTAAGGAGGGTGATCTTGGGGCTTGACTTATACCTGTAATATCTTATAACTTAACAATCTGAAGTAAATTTGACAAAATAGTAAGATATGATGAAACTCATGGATCTGTTCAAAGATATTTATTTTTTATTCTCTATAACTTTTCTGAATATTTTAAATCTTTAAGAATTAAAAACTGTAAATGTCTAGGCCCAGAGATGGAAAATATTATTTTTAGATTATCTAAATATTTTAGCTATATATATTCCCATTTTCAATTCCTCTTCCTTCTTGGAGGGAATTCAATGGTCTCATTCATTTTATTTTATGTTCCTTTACATTCAGGATCATGATAAATTGGAAATTGAATAATATTTCAGGATATTATAAAATATCTACTCTTGATTTTAGAACAGAGTTGAGAGTATAGAGACGATACTTTTAAATAGTATTTTGACAGATTTTTCTGTCTCCTAGATTTAAGTCAAAAATTTAAAATGTTCTTTATTATTTTAACCTCATGATATTTTTGAATTATCTTCTAGAATAAGAGAAACAATCTACAACTCAGAGCAGTAATTTAAAAACTGTGATGATAATGCAGCTATTAGTGATGTCAGATCCAGAGAGATTCTGTTTAGGGTATATTCATTGTGTGTTCAATTGTATTTTGCAGAGAGTTTTTCAGGCTTGAAAGTGTACTTTTCACAATAAGTGCTAGACATGAAGTGAATGTCTAGAAAAAAAAAATAATGTCTTAGGAAAAGAAATAATATCTTAGGAAAAGTGTCTTAGAAAAACACAATACAATGGATGTTTAGCCCATAAGTACCTTAAATAAAAGCCTACACTTTTAGTCAAAAGGACACATACACATTGCAGCATTTCACTAAGGAAAATTGAGTATATAATATAGTTTGTGAAATTTAAGGGAGAAAATACAAATGGAGAATGTCAGATATAAATATACACAATCAATATTTGCATTATGGAATTTAACTATGTTTGTACTTGGTAAACCATTTTAAAGAGGGAGTAGCTGGAACCTTGAAAAATAATTGCTTATTGTCTTAGGAGCGAGGCTTACAATATTCTCCTAAGTTTCCATATCCTTCTAGATAAGCAACTTTATCTTAAAATACTGGAACTTTGATCATTTAAATATTCTAATATAACTCCTCTCTTTACTGCATGTCACACACACAAACACATGAGGTATTTTTCCTACCATGTAGCTCATTAACAGCTATAGCAAGAAATTGGTCAAACTGTAATACAAACTTAGTGATGGATTTTCAGCTGGAAGAATAAGTACAATTATTAACTTTGGATAACCAGGAATTTTAATTTTCAGTCTCTGGAGCTTTTTCCCTGGATTTCTTTCTGTAGTTTGTTTAATCATGTTTGTAAAAGCCATTTTGAACAAATGTAAGGAATAAGTTGTTAGAAAACTATGCATGTCAAAGCAAGTCAAATATCCTTCCCACAATGCTTATCATAAACCCCCCAATTTTTCTAGAGGAGGGAATATTTTCCTATACTGTATGCTACTTTGACTTCCCCCTAACCACGTAATTGTTTCCAATCATTCCTGTTTATTCTTCTTTTATTTAGTTTAAGCAAAAGAAAACAGATTCTCCATCTATGCCAAGCAGTGCACCAAGTATTTGAGATTAGGTAAATAATTAATTCATCAATTCATTTATTCAATACATACATTTTGTGTGTTCATTCTTGTCCAGGGCACAAGAGATAAAAAGGTCCATGAAAGAGACCTGACACTTGTCCCATAGAGGGTCATTGCTGATTAAATTCTACTCTTCCTTTAGAAGTGTATAGGCTAATAGTGTCTCACTTTTAGGTAACAAGATCATCTATAGTATTACCTGAATTTTCCTGATGTTGTGAAGAATAGAAGAACAGAAATCATCAGAATTGTATTGCAGTTATCTTAGGAACATATTATTTCTAATTTATCAATCTTTCTCAGAATTTAGATATATATGTGTTTGTGCTATATGGGACTCCCCCCAAAATGTGAAGTGTCAGCTCCAGGGCAAATAAGGGAGTCCTGGGGTGATCATATTGACAGGACTAACATAGTGCCTCTCTTGACTTGTGTTTATTTGCTCCTCTTTCAATTCTAAGCGATTGTTCCCTTTGCCCTCAAAGCACTTTTAGTTATATGTATTTGATTTCTACAAAAGTTGTGAATTTTTTGGAAATCAACAGAAAATACTGGGTTGTCAGCTAGGAAATCTAGGTGGTAATTACTCTTAATTTACCTCGAAGGTTATTTTATATAAAGCAAGAAAATCTGTCTCTGGCTTTGTAGCTGAAAAAAATTATTCTAAGAAGAGAGCATATTACAGAGTAAAAGAATAATTGAAGAACATTTTGGACATGTCAGAAATGATAGCAAAACTTAGAGACTTAAAACAACTATTTATTCATTCTTAATTCTATGGGCCAGTAATTTGGGCTGCACTCAAATTAAATTCCTTGTTAGTCATATGCCAAAATATCATACTAATGATCTATCAGCTACAGATATTTAATAATCTATCAGATGACAACTTGATTAGGTTCTTCTTTCATTTAGTTGAAAGTGAAAATTGGAAGCAACCCAACTTTGAAATGAATGCGTCAGTTATTCATTAGAATCTTTCACTTTATTTTCCCCAGCTTGTCTGAGGTCACTTATGTGACTACAGTTAACTGGTGGGTAGATTGAATGAAGGATGATGGTCTCAGTCACATGCCTTGCGTTGGTGGAGGTCTGTCAGCTGAGCCTCTCTTTCCATGTAGTTTCTTGTCAAAGAGAATAGCCTGTATTTCTTCACATGGCAACAACATTTCAAAATAGAGAGATTAGAAGCTGCAAATTTATGTGATGACTAAGTTTATAAGTTGTATGTACATCATCATTTCAGCTTCATTCTGTTGGTCAAAGCGAGTCACAGGCCAATCCAGTTTCCACTGGTGGGGAAATAGCTACTTCATATCGGGAGGGATTGCAAACAATTTACGGCCATTCTTATCCTATCACATCTGAGAGTTAAGAACAATAGAGAGTTTACTCAGGAAACTGTTGAGAGGAGTTACCATCAACCATTACCAATTACAGGGTGAGGTTGCTTGTACTGGCTTGAGACACATACTCTTGCTTGGCTGGAGAGGGCAGTTTTTCTTGATTGGTGGGGACCCCAAGATTATAGTCAGTGTGTGAGGACTAATTCCTCAAGGCAAAGTTAGGGTGTCATTACCAAACAGAGAAGGAATGATTGCTGGGTAGGCAAAAACAGTGGAAGCCTTTTTAGTGAAGGACCTTGGGAAAATCATTTACCTTTCTTGGATCTGAGCTGGGCTCCCTCTTTTGTAAATTGAGAATGATAAGTAGAATGCTCACAAGGTGTCTTAAGATGCTATGATTTTATTGTTCTAATTGGTGCCTGTATCCATCCCTCCATCTTGCATCACTGATTGCTTCAGATAGCCAGAGACCATAAGGTCCCCTGAACATCACAGTACAATAGAAAGTCTGGGTTAAAAAAAAATCAATATCTGCTATTAGACTGCAAGTTGTATAAATGCAGGAAATGCATCTTGTTTACCTTGAAATTCCCATATTTTGATGTATAAGGAGTTCACTAAATATTAATTTCATTTTGGAAGAATCAACTAGTTATGGAATATTCAGAAATACTTTACTGTTTATAAACCTGGGTGTTTTTTTTTTTTTCATGGTAGGATGTGATTTAATTCAGCTGTATAAACTGTATTCTTTTCTAAATTGATATTATCTTAATCTCTCAGTCTTCTCACAATTACCTTTCTCAAATTTAAAAAAAGGAAGCATTATCTTTGACATACCTACATCTTTCTATGGTACATTGCTTTTGGTACTAGTTCCTCTAGGATACGAAACAAAGGGACAAATTAAAATTTTAGTGAAAAAAAATTTTAAAAAGTTCAATGACTCTAATTAACAGCTAACACATACATATACATCTCTGAGTTAGACTGATTCTAACCCTTCACTCTCAACTAAATGAAAGAAGAACCTAAGCAATTTTTCATTTGATATATTAATAAATAAGTATGCTTGACAGAAAATGATATGATTTTTGACATATAACCAGCAAAGCATTAAAATAATTTGCAAAAATTGCCATAATAAAAACCTTTAATTCATAAGCACCTCTCTGTATTGATTGTTTCTTATTTCTTATTAATATAAAGAAATTGTATTTTATTATGTCTGGAAAGAGGATGGAGGCAACCCCATCCATCTCAGTTCTTAGTGATCCTTAAAAGTTACAGAAAATTGTTCAATTACCTACGATGTCCAATGTGAAAAAGAATGATTCCTGGGGGTAGAAGCCAAGTTGAAAGATAGCATACCCAATTCGAAGTGGGTAATAGGGTATTATGACTGACATAGGCAAAGGGAGAGGTTTCCATAATGAAGGGAATCCTTGATGCCCAGTGGCGATGAGTAGCATTTGGAGAATAGCAAAGACCGTGGCTTAAAAAGAGAGTAGAGCCAGCTACATAATTCATGGGGCTCAGTGAACATTACAATGTGGGGCCCTTTGTTCAAAAACTGAGAATTTCAAGATGGTAACAGCAGAATATTTAAGCAAATGGAAGGCCCTTCCTAAGCACAGGGCCTTGTGCAGCTAGCTGTACAGGTCACATTTCCAAGAAGCCGCCCATGTCACAGACTTCTAGATCAGCATTAACCACCACTATGAGATTAAAATTTTCCAGAAACAGAGTTAGACTAGGGACATCTCTCCTTTAGCAAGTGTTCATGGTCGAGTAAGCACATCTCTGCTGCCTCTCTCTATCCCTAGATTTAAGTCAAAAATGTTAAATATTCTTTATTATTTTAACCTCATATTTTAAAATTATCTTCTAGAAAAAGAGAAACAATCTATAGCACAGAGCAGTAATTGGAAAACATGATGGTATTGCAACTATTAGTGATGTCAGATCCAGAGAGATTCTGTTTGGGGCATATTCATTGTGTGTTCAATTGTATTTTGCAGAGAGTTTTTCAGGCTTGAAAGTGTACTTTTCACAAGCGCTAGACATGAAGTGAATGTCTAGAAAAAAATAATAATGTCTTAGGAAAAGAAATAATATCCTAGGAAAAATTCCATAATACAATGGAATTTTGTACCTATGCTAGTAATGATAGTAACTAAAAATGTATGACATCTGGCAAAAACTTAATTAACAGACCCACTAATTAATGGGAAAGGGGAATTTGGTGCGGGAAAGTTCAGTTGAACTATAGGAAGAAATAATGTAGTTTTGCATTTATGAACCAATAAATTGAGTCTCCTCAATAAAAGTAGTTACCTACATACACTTATAGCTATTCTGGAGGTAGAGTAAGAAAACCCAAAGGACAATGGGGAGACAGAAAAAAGAATGATGACCTGGTTTGGGGGTTATCAGAAGGACTACAGAAAAGAGTGTTTACATTGGCAAGATTTCAACAGGGAGGGTCAATGAGGTCAGATTTCATATAAATTCATTTATAAAATGAATATTAGCCAAGAGGATTTTATTTTTAAAATTGATGCCTAAAGTCAAAGCTGTAGAAGATGAAAAAACATATAATCTTTAAATTACAATTTAGAGCTTGCATATTTTGTGATTCTTTATAAGAAGCACAGATTGAAGGCAAGAGCAGCGTGTTTTCCTTTGTGTTTCATGCTAGCCTGTGATGTCACAACAAACTAAGAGACTGAAGATCAGAAACCAGTTCAAAAAGGCTTTCAGATTGACCTCCTGGGTATGAAAACACAACCCAATGTCTAAGTCGGGAATGAAAGACAGAGGTGGAAAAGGCAGTGTTTGGAAATGAAAATGCTAGTGCCTTTAGGGAAGAGCAATTGAGTATAACTGTGGAAATGACATAATGGAATTATGCTGGTAATTTCCCCTTGCTGCACATATAAATTATGCAGAGAATATTGGATTGGTAGCTTCTTTGTAGTGAAAACTGCCTATTCGCTTCCAGGCGCTGGCAGAGGTGAGAGTGACGCTGGGAGGAATCAGAGAACATGAGATAAAGGAACAAGAGACTTAAAAAAAATAATGTGTACTGCACAGGATACTGAAAGTCTGTAAAATTTAAGCATGAAACCGAAAATCCAGATTTGAAAAGACTTTGCATTTCATTTAACCTGGGAATTGGGCTACCATGTTGACAAGTATGATAAAAAAGCTTCCTAAATAATTATCAACTTCAGCTAATTGGTTGGTACACAACAAAGTTAACAGCTCTTAGTTTATGTTTTCTTTGCAAGCACTTAAAAGATTTATTTATATCCTCAATTTTCTTTCTTTATTTTTTTTCTCCCAGCAATACATAGTACATAAATGTATAGTACATTGTCAAATGTCTTGAGACTCACATGGCCCTTTGACAGTAGCTGCGACATATATTTTTGTGTGTTTTAGAATGATAAATGCAATACATTCTTGGAGCACAAATTTAAAAAAAAGACAGATGAGGAGTGCAAAATGTTCAGAAAGTTGTTTGTCTGAAGATACTGCTGGGTTCTTAAATTTTACCAAAATATGATGTGGTTCATGCTCTCCAATTGCTCTTCATTAGTGGAAGTGTAGTTATCTGTTAAATATTGAGATAGTTACATTATAAATATGTCACAGAAGAGGCTATTATTTGCTAAAAAATGGTCATTTATTTTAAAATATTTGTTAAGCTACTATTTATGAGGTAATGTTCCATGTTGACAGTATCCAATAGAAATATAACGAGAAGCATCAATGCAAGACATTTGTTGGGTAGGTTAAAAGTCTGATGCAGGTAGGCCTCATTGAGCTACAGATCTAGCTATTGGTAGGTCTGTATTCCTTTCTAGAAACACTAGAGGAGAATCTGTGTCCTCACCTTTCCAACTTCTAGAGACTGCCCACATTTCTTGGCTCATTGTTTCCTTCTATTTTCAAAGCCAGCAATGACAGGTTGATCTTTCTCACATTGAATCACTTCGACTTTCTCTTCTGTCCCCCTCTTCCACTTTTAAGGACCCTTGTAATTACATTGGATCCACCCAGATAATCCATAATAATCTCTTTATTTTTAGAACAGCTGAGTAGCAAGTTTAATTCCATCTGCAATGCTAATTATTCCCACTTGTTATATTTACAGTTCCAAGGATGAGGGCACGAACATCTTTAGGAGGCCTTTTTTCTGCCTACCACAAATAGTATATACTTCATAGCATTGCTGTGAGGATTAAAGGAAACATTATGGAAAGCACTTGCAGTAGTAATGCAAGAGAACCTGCATGTAGTAATACTGGTAGTTATTATGATAACTCTCCTGGAGTATGATGATAATGTCTACCAAAGGAGACAAATACTGAAAGGGAAAAAAAAATGAAATGGAACACTATAGCTATCCAAGTTAGGGAACTTAGGGTGTATTTACTGTGTATCCAAGCAAAGAAATAATAATGCTTTGAGTTCTGAGAATATCAGATCTAGAGTATTATGTTCAATCACAGTCATTATACTACAAAGGGACATTTATAAATAGGAATTAACTTAAACAAGATTGACAAAGATAGTGAGTTAACTTGAAACCACCCTATGCAGGATGCAATATAGCATAGTACTTAAGGATACTGACATCACGGGTATGTGATCCGCTCAGTCATACGGAAGGACTCGGAGGGTCCATGCTTGGTTTAGTGCTCTGCTGTAGCGATCTTGAAATGTTACATCATTTCATCTTTAAACTGGTATTTTGTTGGAGTGCTATGGCAATAGAACATGTGTATAAGTAGAGAAGATACACACAATATGCATGTCTGCTGTTCATTTACACACCTTTCCCACATGGCATTCCTAAGGCACCATGAGCACACAATTCTGGTATGCCCAGGGCATGGGGTGTATAAGTTTCATCAGACTCAAAGTGAGTAAAAGCTAAGCAAGTGACTTATGTCTGTGACTGAGTAAATCCAGGTGCTGACAGCCAAGAGAGACCCCACTTTCCATTTGAACCATCACCTTTTTCAAAAACAGAAGGGAGGCAATGGCTCTAAGACACATGAGTGACCTCATCATATGCTGACTTATTGACGCCTGCCTTGATTAGCTAAATGTGCTGAAAAGAACGTAGAAGGAAAAAGAAAAGACAACCCATAGTTCCTTATTCTTTCAGTACTTCCTTACTCATCCATAAGTCAAAGGTAAAGAGTGTTGATGCGTGTCTATCAAGAAGTAAAATAAAAAGTTGAGTTAGCTTTTGTGCAGCATTTCCGCTATTCTGGTAAAAGTGTATACAACTATGCAATAGGAGTTGTGTTATTTCAATGACCCTACATATAAGTTAAATGCTCTTATATTTACATTGAAAACTGGCATTGTAAAGTATAAAGATAAATGTTAACAGTCATGCAATCATTGACAATTTAATTTTGTCTTCGAATGACATTATATAGCACGTAAAAAACATCATGAAAGAATAAAAAAACACTTTATACCTTAGTATATTCACTGCAGCTTTTCTTGTAGTTTGAACAAGGGGCCTTGCGTTTTCATTTTACTCTGGGTTCTGCAAATTATGTAGCCGGCCACGCATGAGAGCTCTGGGGTTACATCGCAATTGAGAATTCCAGGTCCCCTTCCTGCTAGTTATGTAACCTTAACTAAATTATTTAAACACTTTGTGCCTTAGGTTTTCTCATATGGGAAATGAAGACTTGATAGGGTTTTAGTACAGAAGAATTTAGTTAATCCATATATTTCCCTTAGAATTGTGTCTGGCTCACACCAACAGAATGTCAGCTACACAATAATAGAGTCTTTGTCTACTTTGCCCAACCATCTAAAAGTATGTCTGATGCATATTAAGAGATCGATAAATAATCTTTGAGAGAATGAATGTACCCAACAAAGTAGGTCATTAGTTCCCCAAAGCTGGCCAGGCTAGCAGTACAATTTCTATTGAATGTGGATTTTTGGACCCTATCTTTCTAAACTCCTGATTCTTCACTGTCTTGTGTGTGTGTGTGTGTGTGTGTGTGTGTGTGTGTGTGTGTGTGTGTGTGTGTAGAGCCAAGAAATATACATTTTAAAAAGTTCCCTGGACAATTTTAATAGATTCCAGTTTGGAGGCCATTGCCCTTTTAATACACTTCTACTTATCCATGCTTTTCCTTATCCTATTCTCTCTGTCTGTTTTTCTCATTTACTTTATTTTTGTGATGAAATTATAGATATTCTTTTATGCCAAGTTCCCCTTGTCCATGATCTAGGACAATAGAAAGCATCATTCGCTTTTTAATTTTATTCTAAATGCTTGGTATGAGTACTAAATGTTATAAGCTACTAGAAGGCCGGGTATATATTGTATACATATTTTAGGCCCAAGGACCTAACACACAAAACTACCTCAAATGGTCTCTGAATAAATGATTGATTGCTGGGTTGACTGCTTTGGAGAAGAAAGAATGAAATGAGACTAAAGGCAAGACTCAATAACAGATGAAGACATGTAAACCTCTTCATTTGACAGAAAAGCTCAGCTACTTCTATATTAAAATGATATTTATACCTGAAGACAATTGTATAGTTCTCAGGGTATAGACATATAATATGCTTTGGCAGTCATGTACTGTGTTAGGAACATTTGACTACGATAGCCGCCTCATTTAAACAAAGCCTGCTTTAACTACTAGGCACATCTATCAAAGGAAAAAAAAAAGAGAGAGGTAGGAAAACAAAGGGTAGCTTAATTTTGCCAAAATTTTGAAACCCAAAATAGTCATATCAGGAAAAAAGATTAGGAGGTAGGTCTAAAACTTTGAAGAAATTTTCATCAAGGAAAATAATAGCTTTGATAGAATTTTCTGATCCAGTACTCAGCTAAAACATATGTGATTCTCTCCCATGCCTTAAGAAACCTTTTGTTTTATAACAAGATAGAATTTTAATATGATTCTTACCACAGGGACATTAAGGAGCTACCTCCATGATATTGAAGGATAAAGTCCAATTGTACCAATGTATGTGACATCCCCATGACAGATTACCAAAAATCCTATCACCAGAAATCATATCTTGGAATTAAGCTCCAAAACCTCTATCAAAATTCTAATATTTTATTTGTAATATCATTAACATTGTAGTGAGAATTAGTTAAATTAACAGGCTCTAATAAATCCCTTTGAAAGTCTCCCATCTGCCACTGTAGATTAGAGAGATCTGAAGGCACTGGTTGCCAATAAAGGCTGTTAAACAAAGTATAGGATCCAGAAACAAGAAAGTAATACAGATAAACTATGTCCTTCTTACAGTCATACATGGCCTGGCGCTTGTGGGTTTGCTAACTTAAAGTTAACCTTTAGCACATTTCTACTGTACCCAGTCCAAGTAGATTTAATTATGTAGACAACTGTGGGATATGATTGCATTTATAACCTCTTGCACCTATTCTGAGATGTTTCAACAGTGAAAAGGGAGAGTAGAAGAGAGTATAAATCCCAGTGTGGCTTTCCTCATGTATGTGCATTTGTTTTGAAAGAGAGAAGGGTGGTCAAAGGGAGTGCTTTTCTTTCACCATTACCTAAATTGATCATGAACAGTGCAGCACAATTGGAGATACATGGTTTTCCAATGAGTGAACCATATAGTAAGAAACAAGGCCCTGCAGTCCTGCCCAGATTAAGAACAAGTTCATAGACTCTACCTAATACAATATCAGGTAAACTTCATGTAGCCGAAAGGGATGGCTCTTACAGGCAGGGTGCTGGAAAAAACATGTTTTGTAATCCAACACGGAGCTTCTGGAACCTAGTGAGATTGTGTGTGAACGCTGAAGAAAAAACAAATACTGCTTGGTGAATTCAGGGAGCGTAGACTCCACTCTCCTTCCCCAATACCCAACCCCTGGTTGTATAGCTAATAAATCAATGGGATATTTCAAAAAAAGGAATAGGCAGAAATGAGGTCCCATAGGTACTGATCTAGCTCTGCTATGCTGACCTTGGGTAAACCATATAACCTTTAATGTCTTATTTTTCTTACCTGAAAATTCAGAGTAAAGATCTTGACCTACTTAATTTATAGGGTTGGTTAAGAATTAGATAAGATTATGTGGAACAGCTAGGAAAAGAAATAAAGCATTATACCAATACCAATGCAAGTTCATCTAATATTAAAGTATATGCTTATAGTTTCTAGGGTTAATTATCTGATCCCTAATTTTAAAGGACAGAAAGTACAACTTTCTCCTGTATTTCGTCTAAAATGGCATCCTTTAAAAAGTTTTAGTTAACTGTCCTGTTAATTCAGTCAAAACTACTGAAGGACTTATAAAGAAATGTAGCCTAAAGAACACATCCCCATGGCTTAAAATTGGAAGTCATGTTGACTTGTGTCATATGGTAACAGTGCCACAGCATATGGTTATATACATTTTAACTCCCAATAGAAATCTTATGTTTGGGAAGAATAATTTGTTATGAATTTAATAAGCCCTATGTCTGGCTCTTAGTAAAAATTACATTTGAATTAACCATCAAGCATTTGGAACAAAAGGAACAAATGCTCACCATTATAAATTGGAAGAGCCAGTTTAGATCTCAGACATTGGAGATAAGCGATAAATCCATTAGAGGTCAGAGGCTTAAGCCATCAGTTCTGTAATGAATAAATTCTGAGAGTTTTACTTTTACATGAATATATAAGGTGGCAATTGCTAGTCTTGTTAAACCTGGTTGCTTAGAGACAGCTGAGCTGATTGAAGGTAGTACTGTCTATGTCTATAATTATTGTGATTACTATTGCTGTGGTAGCCCTCAGTGGGATCCTAAAAACAGTAATACCATGTAGCATTTCACAAACTTCAGCCTATAAAAGCTCAAAATATATCCCAGTAAAAAAGATTTATAATGTCCCTTCCTTGCCATTTCAATAGGCTCATTTAAAGAATAATACAATTATTTGCTCTCAGTTTATATAGTTGCTGCCTTTCAATCCCATTATGAAATAGAATCAGAGGTTATTACCAAAGATGAAGGGAGGGAAACAAAACCCTTCTGAGAAAAGAATATCAGAGATTGATCTCACTCGGGTCTCAATCTCATAATTGAGTAAATGGCAACTTAAAACAATCCCAGTGAGAGAAACACTGAGACATTTTATTCCACTTGTGATCATATTACTGAGTAATAAATAGCATGAAAATAGATTACATTTTTATTTATTTAGGCTAAAGCTTGGGACAGATTCACCAAAATTGGCACTGTGAAGATACAATCCGTGTTGGTCTGATGCAGGAGTTTAATCATATCTATTTTGTCCCTCGAACAAATGAAATCACAGCAAATAGAGACAGTACACCTGCATCATGTTGTTACACATACACTTGCCACAAATAATCTTTGTAACCAGGAGCCACAAAAACTGGTGCAGTAATTACAGTGAAGGAGAAAAGAGTGCATAGTCAACTGTGGAGAAAATGGAATACAAACCAGGTGTCTCATGTTTTCCAGTTAGCACAGCATCCATTACTGACATAATACTCCCATAATCCCACGCAGGATTTCTTTCTCTAAGGTTTCTTTCTGAGAAGGCAGAAATGGTGCACAATATCTGACACTGGTTATGCAGATATTGATATATACGTTGTGTACAAACACCATCGCCCATTTCTACACTCTTCCTTTTCTACCTTTTTTTTCATAAAGTAAGTTGTCTCAGGATATGTTTTTTCATTCTTAGAACCTTTATTTCACTCAAGACACAATCCAACAGGTAGCAGTTTCTTGGGCAGTTACAAGAGCTGTGCATACTACCTGTTAAAGGGATGGTGATATTATTTTGTAGGTGCAGAATATCTCATTTCTTATGCTGATACCTGTCCCTAAATGCATCTTATACATGCAATGGGATTGCAGAATAATAAATAGATCGCTAAAAGAATTTTGAAGGACTCATCTGAAAGTCTACATAATTAAATACTGTATTTCATAGACCAATATAAGAATTGTCATTGAAAGTGAGTTGGACAGCTATAGGGATGAAAGTGGATTTGTGTTAAACCATCTATTTTCTGCCTGATTCTCTACCTGTAGGTGTAAAGTGTTCCTTCAGGTAAAAGGTCAGTATTGAGCAAGCAAGTGTTCCCAGTGCCTCTCATATTTTATAGCTGATGTATTTTTCCCCTTGCCCTTCAGTTTTAGATTTTTTCCTGTTCTCTCCCTGAAAACTTCTTGCCCTTATGTTAATACAGCAGCTTCCTTAGTTTGCTCCATGAATATACTTGACTTTGTCTGTTAGTTAGGATTTGTAGTCATCCTCTGAAAACCTAGGACTATAAAAGCATGGCCTCTGAGACCTTCTCCTATACCGGACCATGAACATAGTCTCTGATAGGTTCAGCCCAGTCTATGGACAAAAATGATCAAACCCCTCATTTTTGTTGCTCTCCTTGTGATCAAACGAAAAGCAACAGCAAACTACTAGCTTGGTTAGGTGAACACCCATCAGCTAGGAAAAACAGCAAGGGTAGTGAAGTCTGGTTTTTTCCTATCATGGGATTCTGAGCAGCTAAGTGAGTCACAAGAATCAACTATGTCCAGATTGGTATGTATATAAAATCATTGTAATTAAAATGTAATATAGGGTGAGTGTAGAAAGACAAGAATCGACGAGACCCATGGTACCTCCTGACACCTTTATTCCCTCATAAAATGGGGTCATCAATTCTAGAAATGGCCTAAGAAGAGCATTTTCCTCATTTTTCCAAACACAATAAAACTAAGAAGAAAAGTTCCAGAAGCACACAGCTTTTCAAATTTTCTAAAAGCAATTTAAAAATTTATGACATATGAGACAATACATGATCATTATAGAAAAGGCGATTTCTCAAAAATAAGTAAAGAAAAACAAAAATAATCCATGATACCAATATTCAGAGGATAATAGTAAATCATTTGGTGTTTAGTCTTGAACTTGCTTGTTATCTAGCTACTCAAATACCTTGAATGAATTTGAAGAAAATTTCCCTAAGATAGTAATAACAATTTGGGAATAAACACTTCTATATAACATCAATTTTATTTTTCCTATATAAAATGCCATTATTATTTTTTCTCTTAACAGTCCCCTCAATTTAAGGTTTGAATTCTCAGGTTGTAATAAATAAACTGTGTTGATTATTTTAATATAAAATTATTAATATCAGTTAATTGAAATTCTAATTGCCAAAAATGTGAACAATGTATTAATCATAAATTCCAAAAGTAGCTTTAATTTGATACTGCTGTTGATATCAACATGACAGTAGTCTTTTGTATTACAATTGTTAGTCTGAATAATTTTCTCCTCTCTTGGGGCTGTCAGATTGTGATTCCTAATAACAATATTAATATGCCTCTGAGTAACAATCAGCATTTATAATGCTATTAAAATACTTAGGATCATCTGAGTATCTTGGATCTGTCAACATTGTTAATCACATAGTCTTTGCATGTTACACATTTTTCTCCATTTTATAAATAATATAGTAATATACATTTCAGTTATTAAACTAATGTAATGAACTTATTTATTATTTTTAAAAGTTATAAAACAATCAAAAAACACCAACATATCAATTTTATCTTTTAACATGTCTTATAAACATCAAATAAGTTGAATCCAATTCTACTAATTAAAATTGTTCTGCATACATGAACTAAAAATTAACACAAAATGATACTTGTCAAGTTATTTTAATTTCCCAATATATAATTCATTTGTGTTATAACTCATTAAGGAGATCACATTAATAATAAAATAACAAAAGTAGGAAATGTTTTATTTGGTTAAACTATATTCTTTTTCTTTAAATACTTAGCACTTGTTATGGACATGCATATGGCATCTAGGTAATTCAGCATATTATATTGTTCAAATGATACATTGGACATTTTTATCCCTGAAGCTGCCTAGAATACAGAGAATGGCTACCTGTGTCTGGGTTAGAAGCCGCTCTGCACTGAACCAGCCAGCCTGTGTATTTAATTATGGAGTGTTTCTGACAAGTTCTCTGACACACACAAAAATAACCAGATAGTTGTCATTTCTCCATTAACGAGCCATTCATTTTAATATTGAAGACTTTAGGTCATTTTGCTAATTAAAATGTAAAAATCCTCATCTTGGTCTCTTAGTTCTAAAGAACTTAGGTTGAGATTGGCAAAATATTGGCCATTTATTATATTTCTTATAATAAGATAAGAGAAAGGGAAGCTATGAATGTGTGAATCCAAGGTTAGTCTTTCTATTTTTTTGAGCACTGGACCAGCTGTCTCTTATTTCTGTAAAGCAGAATGTTTCCGTAAAGCAGAATGTTTCCTCCTCATCAGCACTGGTTTATCCCTCAGCTAGTTAAAGCTAGTGTGTGACTATTGCAAAGGTGCGATCTCTCAAATAAGCTTAAATGCAAAATGAATCCTGATTGCCACTGGTAATCTTTTCTGTACGTTTAAAAAAAAAAAAAGATTTAATCAAAGTTATTTCCTAGTCACATGTTCTTAATACAGGACAGAGTGTTCGTGCATAGGTGTATATTTATGTATTCATTGATTTGTCATTAAATGCTAATTTTTTTCTACTCTATTCTGAGCATTATGCTAGGCTCCAGAGATGAACAGGTGAGAATCCACTGTATCTGCACTGAAGGAGCTTCCAGTTTATCACGAGAAATAGGCTGCCAATCAAGCACTTCCAGGATAGATGAGGAAGGGACTGAGAGAGGAGACATATTTTAGTAGAGGCTCAGAAGGACAATGCAGTCATTTAGATCGGTAAATGGGTAGTGGTACCAGCTGGAGAGCGAAATATGCATAAAGATTTTGGACAGAGAAAGCACATTGAACCCTAAACTTCTAAATATCATTGAAGAATCAATACATTTTACAAGTTGTATATGTGACACTTTGCCTCGTGATTTCTCTGAGGTCATGTTCTTATCCAATACCAGAGTGGGGACCAAATGCCAAGACTTCTGAACCAAGTGTATTGATGAGCTATATAAGTTCCTAATACAAAGAGGCTGTGGAAAATGCAACAGTAATAAATTGTATGCATAGCAACACATTTATAGCATTATAAGGGGGAACGTATCTTGCAGTGT
Organism: Eonycteris spelaea; assembly: GCA_003508835.1. Lineage (NCBI taxonomy): Eukaryota > Metazoa > Chordata > Mammalia > Chiroptera > Pteropodidae > Eonycteris > Eonycteris spelaea. The sequence goes on from PUFA01000003.1 coordinate 4,583,082, forward strand.
TAAACTAACTTTAATTTTGGTTTAGGAGGGCTGTGCTTCTATGGCACCCTAGGCAAAAAAGCTTTTCACAGTCAGGTATTTTCTTGATGCATGAATTAAAATGTAATGCTAATTAATACTATTGGGTCACAGGATTAAATATATAATTCATGTTGCCAGTTATAATACATCTGCAGAGAGCAGAGAGATTAACCTTATGTTTAGAAAAAAACGTGTCTTCGAGACTCAGAATATAGATCACATATTAAACTATGGGGAAGTTCAAAGAAGTGACAATATCCTTAAAACATATGTGTCATTGCAGTTCAAATAATTAAGAACATTGCTGTTGTAATGGTATTTTGATACCAGTCTTCAATACGACACCTCTGAAAGCTTTGCATGAGTGATGAAATAGGTCTTGTAGGGAACTACGCTTTGATGAAATAGGTCTGATAGGGAAGTACGCTTTGCCAGCTTTCAGATGGCCATCAGAGTTCTAGAATTGACTTAAGCAGTAGTGCTAACCTGAGCAGTTAATTTCTTGGTTGCAATCATTGTTGGGACTGAAGGAATTTCTGGAGAATTATTGATATTTGGGCTCTGCTGTTAATTAAAACTGTCACTCTATTTCTAGATGTGTTTTCAAGATGAGAAAATTTCCATGTTTTTCTTTTTAGTGGTTCACAATAATTAACGTATAATGAAGAAATATCAGTCTGACAACATGTTTTGGAGAAAGAACTTAAAAAGAACTTTAAAATAATCATCTGAAAATATATTGCAACAAAATTATCGATGAGGAAATTAAATCAAACTATTAGGGCTGAAAATATATGTAAAAGTGTTAAATTTTCCTATGAAAAGATGGAGATTCTCTATCTTACTTGAAATCCCAGGACAGAAAGGAAAAGAAAGAAGTCATTTTTGTGAAAGTTGAAATATGAACGGAGTCTATAGTTGGATGGTGATGTATTAGAGCTAATTTTCTGACTTGAAGGGTTGTGTGAGGATTAAAAACAGTATATTTCCTTTGGGGAATTATATGTAAGATACTTTGGGCAGTGCAATGATAGTGCATCATATCTATGACTTCCTCTCATTTGGTTCAGAAAAAGACTATTACTGCTACTACAACCACTGATGATGATGAGGAGGAGGATGATGATGATGAGGAGGATGATGATGATAATGAAAGGGAAAGAGAATAAATAGTGAAATATTTATAGTAGAGGAATCCAGATGAGGTTGATAAAGGAGCTCTTTGTAGTGCTTTTTAACTATTTTGTAAGTTTAAATGATTTCTTTATAATTTATTTAAAGAGCGTATATTGTTTATTTTATAATACATTAAGTATGTAAAATGTCCTTTAATTTACTGAGATTCCAGAGAAAAAGTACTGGTGGTATATGAAAGAAGTATACTATCAATAAATATATTTTAGGGAAATGAAGATTTGTATTATTTTTTAATTGAATAAGTTAATGTTTATATGTGGTTAATTGTTTTACATGTGATATTTAATCTCCCTCCCTTCATGGTATGAGTAGCTACCTCTGAGACTCCTAAAGTACATGTTCACATCAAATAGAAAGTGACTGCATAGAGGAGAGGGGGAAAATAAATAAATTAAATTAAATTTAATTTAATTTAAAAAAAAGAAAGAAAGTGTTCAGATGAAAAGGAATGTGATTCTAGAGAATCTGAGAAGGCAGCCAGATTAATACTTGAAGGAACAAAGACATATAAGAAAATAAATACGTCCCTTCCAAAAATCACTGAGAATATGTTCCAGCACATGAGGCATTTTAAGTTGCAGAATAAATGAAATGAACTTTTAAAAGAGAGTTATACCTCAACATGACTGATTGAAAGTTGAATATTAGAGGAAAAATGGCTTGAAGTGAATTAATTTAATTCATAATTAAACGAAAATATTCTAGGCCTAGGGAGTATGCTTGCAATAAAGTGTTCTCCCATTTCCTAAATTTAACCAACTGAGATTATTTTTTCAAGATAAATCGATCTTTTATATTTTAAAAATTATTATTTGCTTTAAATGAAAAATATGTATTTTTATTATAAAATGACATGCCTAGATTAGTAATTCTTTTTGGAGGCAATTTTTAAAATCCACTCTTAAGTGAAGTCAGATCTATAACAATATGCCTTAGACATGAAATACTGAATATACAATATTTATATGGGTAGAAGAACCTGGGTAATGATCAATTAATTCTTAGGCACCAAATGCCATTTGATGAAGCAATCAGACTATTGGTTCTGTCATAACAGTTTAGAGATATTAATTCTAAAACCAAACTGTTTGATTCACTTATAAAGAAACCACTAATGAAAAATCTTTACCAGGTTATAGGTAGTAACCATAATGGGCAAATGGGGTCTGGCCTCTGACAAGCTAGAGTTTCAGCTCTGATTTTGCCACTATTAACTGATAATTTTGGAAAAGTTATATTACATCTTTAAACTTCAGTTTATTTAGCTGTAGAGAGAGTAAAAATGGTATGTACTTCTTGGATTTATTGTAAGAACTAAATACAGGAATATGCGTAAAAAATTCTTAGCACAAGAATTCACAAATGGCTTATACATTTTACAAATATTGGCTATTAGTTTGTAAAGGTCTTAGATTAAACATAAGTTTGTCTCTGCTAATGCTTTAACTTAGACAAATAGAGGCTTCATCCTTCAATTAGAGAAGTAATACGTTGAGTTTATTCACTCTGGTAGAAATTAACCATTGTATATTATTTTGGAGAGCATGTTCTAGTGAAGTACAGGGCCTCCTAGCACCTGAGATTACTGGTGAGTTACCTCTGTTGATGAATATCCTTTTAATAACCTATTATCAGTCGAATGCAGATCAATCTTCTTAATATGTTACTCAAATCTCCTCAAACTCACTATTCTAGCCTTTATTACTCTAGTCTGTCATCATTTCCAGTTTTCAGCCACACTGAGGTTCTTTCCACATTTTGCACATATACTGCCTTCTTTCTTTTACTTGCAATGTTCCTTCTATATGAGTTTTTCTCTTCCCACTATTTTCTTTTGAATTCCTGGCCTTGTTCAAGGGGTCATTCACACCCACTTCTCTAGTCAGTATTTCCTAATTTAACCAGCTGAGATTAATCTCTCTCCTCCAAATATATATATATATATATAATATATATATATATATATATATAGAGAGAGAGAGAGAGAGAGAGAGAGAGAGATACATAGATATATATATATATCTATGTATCTCTCTCTCTATATATATATACACATATATACATATATATACACATATATATACATATATATATATCTATATATCTATATCTATATATATTTAGCACATTTAGTTGGATGGGATTCCTGCCAGAAATGATGAGTAGGATTTTCAGGAGAAGGCATGTGGGAACTTAGAAGTGACCAGCTCTACTGCATGGAAAGAAAGAAATACTATGAGTTTGCATAAAAGGCTATGTGTTCATAGTTCGTATTACTATGTATTCTTCTCCTCTTGGAATTTGGGCATGAATTGAGTCATCTGACAGACACCACCATAGGATGAAGTAAGGAGTCCATGTATGGGTGTAATAAAGTAAGTAGGTCAAGATTCAATTATGGAGTTTCCCACTTGAACCATCCTTGTATGAAGCTGATAATGCTTGCTAAAAAAGACTCCATTGTGCATTTTGCTTAAATATTACTTATACTTTATTTTCCCTGCTCTTTAGTAACTGCTTAAAAATAACATCATCAAAATCATCTAATAGGTATTAATAACTGAGGGCTCACTACACACCAATCACCATGCTAGGCACTTCATGTGCATTTTAATATGTAAATAATCTTCATGATAACCACTTAAGTTAGATTCTGTTATTAATTCCAGAGATACATTATTGCTCCATGTCACTGTCCAGTAATTGTCAGAAATTGAGTGTTAAGCTGATTCTAAAAGCTGAGTATTATCTACTAAGTAATTTTGCTATATTGTTTATAGGACAGAATTGAAATATTTTAGGGTTATAAAAACAAGATTGAGATAAAGCTTATTATGTCATCTTATCAGATGCATTTTCTAGTAAGGATGCTCAATTAATGGTTGTTTGTTGAACTGTATGGACTCCTTAAGTCATTTTTATGGTTAAAAATTCCTTGAACCATACTTGATTCATGTCCAAAGTCAGGAGCACTAACTATTCAGCATACAAATTATATAAAAATTGGTTAAACAAAATTTTGATTTCTTGGATTCTTCTATAAATAGAAGCAAGAAGTTTTGAAATTCATATCTGTCAATCAGTAAGACATGTCCATTTTTGTCTCACATAAATTATGTACACTCTATTGATTGATGGCATGTGGTTTAAGTATAAAGCCATAGAATATAACTTTGTAAGTGATATGAAAAGTATTTCAGATAAAATAGTTGAACAAAAATATTTTCTACTTCACTCCATTCTAATATCAACTCAAAATTATATATTAGAGTTGCAAATGGAGCAATGCCCAGAATTTTAGCCTTATCTTACAATAGCTTGTCTTTTTTGAAAATTTTCTAGGCTTTTAATGTTACCTACTTTCTTTTCAATTGTTGGTATATGTGTATTTTTAATAGTTTCTTAAAATAATCCAACCAACATGCACACAATTGATTAGTGTCATTAGGAGCTATTTTATAAATCCATGATTACACTATTTAAAAATAGGTATTTGATACTCAGCTCATGGAGCGCCATTAAGCAATTATATGCTAATATTGTATAAGTAAATGACTGTGAAATTTCTGCAGCATTCACTAATTATTTTATTGTCTATTAAAAGTTCTAATGAACCACTTAATCAATTGAATATACATATTGTAAGTTGAAAAGGAAAATATTATGGCATCCTTTGGGGATATTCTATTTTTTCACATTATATTATATTTTTTTATAATAACAGTCTAGTTAAGCTACTTTTAAGCTTTTTACATTGAACTCATTCTAATGAATTGTGCCATCCACTTAAATAACAAAATTTACAAAAACTTTCCTGTACCTAGATGTGTAAGTTCATGCCCCCATAGAATAATTAACATGGCAACAATTTTAACAGTAAGATCCACCAGATAACAAAATCTATTATGTCATTGTACCATAGTTGAAATGATAAGGAGTAGCCTACTTTCTTGAATATTTATACATCTTTCTCTGACTGGTTATTTATAGGTTCATCAGAAGTGCAAATTAGCCATGATATAAAGTAAAAATAATTAAAATAAAATAAAACAAAACTACTTTATTCTTAAAAATATTTGTGAATATTGAAAATATGCTCTGAAAAGATTTCTTTTCTTTTCTTACTTAAAAAAAAAAACTCTAATGATATTGTCTTCCTTTATCACTAGCTAATACTTATTCCCAATTTTGAATGGAATTTATTTTTGGAATAGAAACACAGTTCATCCTGAAGTATAACTTACCATTTAAATTACAAAATAAAAATGTTTTTGCTAACTCTGATGCTCCCTATTGAAGTAGGATTCATAACACTCCACATCTAATTATCTCTTGTGTTGGAGACTAAGAAAATGACATGGGTACTTTGAATACATAGATTATTGAAAATTACTTTCTGTTAATTTATTCTACCCCTTTACTATAGACCTAATGGGAGGAAATTGAATTTGAATGTTATCCTCTTTCATTTTATGTACCTTTGCTCCTACTTTTAAAAATGAAGTTGTAATTGAAACTATAAAAGACTAAATATACCTCAATAGGAAGAGCATACACAGACTCTAAATTAAAGAAATGTAATATATGTAAACCTACACTTACGTTTAACATGTGACCATTAGCCAAATGTAATCTGCTAAACCTGGTTTTCAGTTCACTTGCGAATTATTATTATTATTATTATTATTATTGTTATTATTATTTTAATTTGTTAGCTTTTAATGACAAGAATTGATAAATCAGTAAGGCTTAAACATTCATCCAATTACTCTAACCTCATTCCTCACCTGATCTTTCCTGTGTAACTTGTATTAGCCTGTTGTCTTGTAGAATTAACTAGTTAGCAATTATAATTGAATGTGAATAAAATCTATTATTTTATTTAGTTATTTAAATTTAATCTCCTAATGTGTTTGAAAGCAAGCCTTATAATAGTTGACTTAAAAAAATCCATCAAAACAAAAAGTATGCTTTATTCATATTTGGGTCAATTTACTTTCAATTTCATGGTGTGAACTTTTCAACTCAAAATTTCAGGCAATAGAGAAAATGAATATGGTATTCCACACATCATTTATTATCATGGGAGCCACTATGTAAATGTGTACACACACACGCGTGCACATATAAAGACTCCAGTCATTGATATCTTTTTTATTTAGATAAACATAATGGGTGAAAATTTTGAATCATGGGGTATAGTATCAAAAAGAAAGATAAATAATTTTAGGTTATTTGAAAAATATCCTGGTACAGCCAGTTGTCAATGAGATAACACTGGAAGATTCTAAAGAATTGAGATTTTGTCTGTTCTATAGATTTTTTTACCTATCTCTCTAAGGTTAGCGTCATAGTGTACCATCTGGTGACCTATAACATGAGCATTCAGACACTAAATGATTTCGCTATGTAACTATTATAAATATTTGCTTCTAGAGAAACAGTTGATTTGAGGGAATTGTCTGAACCTATGACATTTATGACTGCAGTGATAAGTCATAGGCTGGGTTGCAGGCAGAATGATTAAAAGATTTCTGCTGTTTTCACAATCAATTCTAATCACTAAGATCAAAATAATCATGAGGGACTTTGGAATACTTGTTAAGTACATAGAATTTTATAAATCAAGTAGCATGGCTTGCTTTAACATGGAAATAAAAAAAAATACATGGACACTTTAAAATTTATATGCAGCCCATAATAGCACTCAGGACTCATATCTAGTTGTGAAATTCCCCAGACTTAGTGTATTTCATGGGGTGCCCTACTTTTAGGCCAGAGGGTGCAAGGTAGGGACCCACACCTGTAACTCGGCCCTAAGTACTGCGGAGAACAGTGTGGACAGTGGAATCTTGGAATGAGTCCAAATTAACACATGCGTTATACTGAGAGGCAAGTACTCAAAGTCATGCAGCTGGCGAATGGCTTCTTATATTCAAAACTGAGTGTGTGGTATTGCACAAATGAGTAAATCTGACTTCCACTATAATTTGTAGGAAATCTCTGGCAGTGAGGAAACAGTATAAACACAGCACAGGAATTTTCATCAAAATGGTATACTGAATAAAAGACTTCAGAAAGTGAATAAGAAAAGAAGATAATACATGGGAAAAATAGACGTCAGCTGTATAAAATCCTACAAATAGTAAAAAAAAAAAAATAGCTCTTTATATATATATTTCTAAATAATATCACATTACATTCTTTTAAATGCTTTACTGAAAGATCAAAATAAAATCTTAGTTTTCTGTGATCTAAGGCATTACCTTGAAAGTCAAAATGCACTTTCTTAGTTCTTAGTTCTATTTGAGGTTCTTACAATTTACTTAGTGCTTTGATTGCTAAACGTTTATTATTTACATAATGTTATCTTGGTTAACTGCCAATTTGTGATTGATAAAATTACACATAATTTTTCGTGACAGATGATAGGATTATCCAGATGTGAAATCCATGAAACATCAAACAATACGTTAAAAATATCAAAAAAAGATCATTTTGTGCATTTTTGTTTTTACTGGGCAGTCTCTCCTGTATTTAGAAAACAGAGCATTGAAGTCAGACCAACATTTTTAATTAAATACCAACAACTTACTGAGTGACCTTGAGCAAGTGACTTCAACTCTTTAGCCTTGATTTCTCAATTTATACAACAGAGTTTTAATAGTTTATATTTCACACAATTGCATGTGTTAGAAATGAGATAATTCAGGTAGTGCTAGGTACATGATATGTACTCAATATGACCTTGGTTATGAAAACTGATCGATAAACAATTTGAAACAGCTCTGTGGTAATACAAATAAACTGTACGTGTATGTGTGTGTGTGCGCGTATGCACATATATATATATGTATATATGTGTATTGGAATAATGGTAATATCTTACCATCCCTTCAAAAATATTTAAAATATGTATACAAAAGAATGTATAAAATCTAAAAGCAAAATTTAAACAAAAATAATAAAATAACACATGTACACCCCTGAACCATGTTATGAAAAACCATTATTGAAAGGCTTCTGAATGCACTTATCTGACTGAGAACTCTACCTTTATCCTCAGAGATATCTACAACCCTAAATGCTGTGCTAATTAATTCCTTTACGTTTTCTAATAGTTTTACTACCTGTGTACACCTGTCTTAAAAAAAAAAAAAAGTATTTTGTTTGCTTTTGTGTTTGTTTTTCTGGTTACTTCATGCTAATTTTTCTCTGCATTTAAATTAATGAATGAAATTACATTTTCTCTGACTTACCAATTCTAGTCAATATTATTACTATGTATTTACAATGTAAATACATATTGTTTCAGATCAGGTGTTGGTAAAGTTTTTCTGGGCCAGATACAAATATTTTAGACATTCTGGGCCATTGATCTCTGTCATGACTACTTACTTCTGACATGTAGCATGAAAGTAGACATAGATAATATGTAAATAGATGAGCATGGCCATGTTCCAATAAAGCTTTACATAAAACAAAAATTAGTAGTGAGCCAAATTTGACCTGCAGGCTGAATTAATCTTGTTCTAGGACATTCATTCCTCACTGATGCATAGAATTCCTTTAATAAATATACTGCAATTTATTTATATTCTTCACAGTTTCTGGGATCATGTTGCCTGAGCCCATATGGTATGTAAAGCTAAGCCTTTCCTAGGGTGTTTGTGGGGTTCTCTTTGATTCTCCTGACAAATCCTTTTGATTGCAACCCCATTTCTTTCAGTCCAAATTTCTTATTTAAGAGCCTTTTCTACCTAGAAGTGGGTACTATAGTAATCCTTTTTACAGATGAGGAAACAGGCTGAGAGAATGTAAGTAATTTGCCCATGATTATATAGCTAGTGAACAGTAGAATTAGTTTTATTTCTGAGCTTCATTTCAGAGCTGTTTTCATAAGCACTAAGCTAAATAATGCATTGTAGGTTTAATAGTGGGGTCAAGAAAGATTGTCCTTTGTGTGTGCTGCTCTATGTCCTTTTCTCTGTCTTGCTGTTCCAGCATTCAGTTTACCTCTTTGCCTCAGAAGTAAGTGGAAGCTGGTGACCCCTATCCCTGACTGCCTACTATTTACTTGGTCCCTTTTAGACCTTCTGCCTTTTGGCAATCTTTTCCCTGCCACCAAGGAGAGTTTTGTTCATCTGTTTCTGGAAATCTGAGGAAGAATTCTAGTAAATGCCATAAATAGCCCATAAGTGGTATGTAGCAGTCTTTTGAATGGAAGAACAAGTATATAATACCAACACAGAAAATCTAGAAACCAGTCCCCACAGTGGGTCATCTGGGGACAGTGGTTTTCATGTCACCTCACAATTAAAGACCCTTTCTCACTTTGCTTTCAGAGAGAGAGAGAGAGAGAGAGAGAGGCACACACACACAAACATAGTGACTTCAGCTCTCGCATCTACGAGATAAGTTCAGGAGAGCTGTTAAGGAAAAGCAAAACAGTCATCAGCCTGAGGAGAGCAGTCCCATCTGCTTCCTTACCATATAATAGATATTGAAAAAAAATCCTTTCTATTAGCAAAAAGGCTTGGATGTGCTTCTTCTAGTGTCAGGAACCAATTGTGAACAAAGCTAAGGAGTCTATGAGAGGTGCATGTGCTGGTCTTTAGAGCAGCCCCACTTACATTTGGGTCCATCTAAAGAACCAGGTTGGGAGGAGTGCGTTCCTCCAGACAGGACTTTCCTTAAATGGCTACATATGTATCTTAAAACATTAAGCCAAATACCAAATGCAAGAGCTGGAATTAGAACCTTAGCTGCTCCATCTTGGATGGCCCAGGGGCTCTGAAATCTCATCTAATGGAACAAAACCTGAAGTTTAAGCTCTATGCATATTCTAATATGCTTCTCCCTATAAAATATATCTTGTCCTCTTACGTTATATCAGCATCAGACGTGGTTCTGTATAAGGATTCCAGCATCTTAAGTAAGACCCAGGGCTGCAGGAGCCATACTTTAAGCTGGTTCACATAGTCAGTCTTAAATGTGTGAAGAATTCTATGGTCCTTCCAACAGATATAGATTTAGACCTTTAAGGTGTAAAACAATTCTCCAACGTAGATTCTTAACCACCTAGATTCCTAGGTACTCTAGAAATTATCTTTCATTCTATTTTTATACCATCTCTCTTTAGCGGCTACTCCACTTATCTTCTGTTTATGTCTCTCTACTCTGATGTTTTAACATCTTTACATCTGGCCCCCTGCTTTAGTTAATTTTGTTGGTTACTGCTTTAATCTTTGATCATTAATTCTACAAATACTCTTTTGAATAACATTCATTTGATCTTTACTTGGTAAGGAGACCCCCTCAGAATTGCTCTTCTGGTTCCATGCACCAGGGGGCACTAGTGAGAACGGGGTTTGGAGACATTCAGCTTCCTCGGTGTGCAGAAACAGGATGAACGCCAGAATCAAGTTTGTGGTATATGCTAAGAATTAGATCAAATGCTTGTCAAAGAAAGGGAGTCCCTGACACTATCAGAAGGCGAACTGCCAGTCAATATGACAGGTGGGATGTGGTGTGGGAGCCAGCAATCCAGAAAAGACTAGGGCAAAGATACAGAGGATGGAAGGGGCACACAGCTCTTGTCTGGTTAAATATTGGAGATTGTAATGGAAGTAGAATTTAAAGCACCTGGAACTCTCGGGCACCCAGTCAGATGTGGCCTATAGAATAAACTGAGAAATCAAGCGAGGGTAAAAAGAAGTTAAAACATCTTGAGAAGATGGATTTCACAGGGTACAGAGAGAGACAGGATGTTTTGCCAGATCTTTGCAGAGATTCCTCTGAAATACAGAGGATGAGTAGAGGGAGGACAAGGTGGTAGGTGATAAAACGTAAGGGAAACACCTGAGGAGTGTGTGTGTTGGGATGGGGAAGGCAGCGGCTCATTCACATTAATGGGAGAATATACTCATGGATTCTAGATATTTTGAAAAACTTCTGTCAACCTGTATAACAGACAACTTGGACTGTAGTCTCCTCACTGACATCCATGAATATTTGTATTTGTTCTCTTATTTTCCTATAAGAGGACTTACTGATTAGTTTTTTTTGTTAGCTTCTTAAAAATAAAGACTATGATTCAGCCTTATTATAATTAAGTCAAATAATGAACTGATATATAAAGAAGGAAATACACACCACCACAAAAATAACCATTGTTATTTTTAACAACATTCAGACGTTATTCTCTTCATATGTGGAGTTAGAAGAGTAAATACATAAAACCGTCATTTGATAGGGACACAAATGTTACTAAATAGAATTTTACTACAAATGCTAATTAATAAGATTATTCAACTTATTTTGACTTGATTATTAAAAATAAAGAAACCAAAGAAATTATAAACTTTCTATGAGTTCCTCTAAATTTGTGAAAAATAATGAAAGGAGTAAAAGGATGGAAGTGTGCTGTATTTCTTGAAAGACATTTTCATTTTAGTAGTCTTTGAAAGACATTTAAGACTTTTACATGTTCCCCCATATATCTCAATTTAAACAAATTGTATTATATTTTGTCAAATTTATAATTTTTTAATTTCTGTTCTGTAAATCTAATTCCTACATTTTTTTACATTTATCTTTTGATTAGCTCAATTTTATGTTCAAATTTTCTTACCTCTTCTTCCTTTCCTCCCCCTGCCTCCCTTTCTCTCTCCTTCCTTCCTTTTTTCCTTTCCTATTTCCTTCCTTCCTTCCTTCCTTCCTTCCTTCCTTCCTTCCTTCCTTCCTTCCTTCCTTCCTTCCTTCCTTCCTTCCTTCCTTCCTTCTTTCATCTCACAAATGGTGAATTCTCCAAAGGTTGGAGTGTTTAAGAATGTCTGATGTTTACTTGAAGACAGTCAGGACTTGATTGTATGTACACCAATGATAGGTCACAATTTCTTTTTTTGATCCTTTGCAGATTTTAGCTTTGTATGTTATTAGCCTTTTTTCTGCCTGTCAGTTCTGATTTCTTCCAGGAAGCATAAAGAGATTTTTTTCTTTATTAACTATTTCACTATTAACAATTTTCTTTATTAACTATTTATACATGTATATAATTTAAAAATCAAATAGTTGTACTTTGCTTACAATAGAAGCATAGTATATTCTATTGCCCTCTTTATGGAGTTCTAATACATGAGGCCATACTTTTAACCTTAAGAAATATTTCTTGTGCTAGTTGCCTCCATGTTTATAAATAACATTCTTATCTTACTATTTATTAATCTTTCTGCTTTGGATATTATTTAACAACTTTCTATTATGGACGATACATAATTATCAGTCTTTGAGGTAAATACTTTCTTTCACTGATGTTTCTAATGTAGTTTATATAGCACTTTTGGCTTAAAGTAGTGTATAGTGTTCCTGAATTTATGTCAATGTAAAAATTTCTTTCACAGCTAAGGGAAGTATGGCACCTATGATTACAATAATTTTGAGAGGCAATGTTTTATTTGTCCTGGAGTTAATGACTGCCTTGATTTTTTTTTTTTTAATTTTCTCTGCTTCCTGGCTAATTCATTAATGATCAACCCCTTAAAATTACTGATGACCTAGAAAATACATGGAAATACACCAGTTACTCTTTCATTAATATTAACTCTTGGAAATACCCCTCCTGGAGGCCACTATCCTCTAGCTTCTATCTGGACCTACTTTACAACTGTTTTCTTAGAATTTTTCTTTACCATGTTCTTGTCAGTTTCCTATGTGTACCTCCTGTATTGATTCTGTATTTTCTGTATCATGTATCTTTGACTATCTTAGTTTAAATATTTAAACTATAGTAAACAAATTACCTTAACTGTAGTAAATTAATTATTTTAACTGTAGCAAATCTTCCAGTTGCTTTTTCTTGATAGTGGATCAAAGGGAAATTATTTGAGATCCTATGTATCATAAAATGTCATTATTCTTTCTTCACAATTGATTGAAAGTCTGCATAAAACAATTTTAGTTTGAATCATTTCCCTCACCATTTTAAAGGTATTACACCTTTGCTATAGATAACAATAATTCTGACATAAAGTCCTGTGAAATTCTTATCCTGATCCTTTGTTGGTTATTTATTTCTCTTCCTTAATTTCTTAAAGCCAATTAAGTCTTAATTTTATTCTGGAGGCACTAAAACTTTGTGCCTAATTATAAGTCTGTTTTCTTTCATTTTGTTGATTTCTTGGTGAACATTTTCACTCTGAAATTCCATATTCTTCAGTTTAATGAGATTTCTTAGATTATTTCTGTACCAATTTGCTTCTCTCCATTTCTCTTTCAATAACTCATGTTTTCCTTATTTCTTTCCTTGACTAAAATCATCTCTCTTAACTAACATCCCTTCCCCCATCCCTTTCAATTCAACTTTATTTTGCTGCCACATTAATCTTTCGAAATTTAAGTTGAGCTACATCATTCTAAAAAATATGAAGACTTTCAGTTTTATCTCATATGTATCCTTAAAATATTTTCTGAGTTTAGACAGAGGAGACTAGCTAACGTTTCCCAAATGTCCATAACTCAAGTTCTGCTTTTTCTGTTCATATGCTTCTTCTCTTCTACCTCAGTCTTGATCTCTTCCTTTATGACATATTTCAAACATCATTTCTGCATAAAAAAGTCTAAAATTATGATCTCTATCTCATCTGATATCTAATATGCTCTTAGTAAGTATGTATCTTATGATAATTATCATATTCTATCCTGCAATTTATTTATTAAAACATTTGTCTTATTCTTTTCTTCCCTTTCCTAAAAAACTCTAGTTTATTTCTGTTTTCTACATAATGTCTGGTAAAATGATCAGATCATCAACACATATTTATAGAACTGAAACTCAATCTATAAAGGATAATACTTTAAAGATTCATTTTATCCTTAATCATGAGAAAAAAATTATATTCACATGATTTTCCAACTAGAAGATAACTTAGGAATCAACTATTCAACTCTATCAATCATAATTAAGAAACTAAAGATTCAAAAAGATTGACTCTCTGCTACAGAACACAAAACCAACTAACAGCAGAGTAACTGGAACCCCAGCCTGCTTTCTCCTAGAATAATGATCAACTGCTGCTTTGAAATGCAGAAATGGGTTCTTAGCTGTACCTGCAGTTTGCTCTCTCCTCTTTTATCACATGTAATATAAATTCTTCCTATGAAATCATGTTTTAAATGCTATTAAGAGACTGTTTAGTAAAGGTGGTGAAATAAAGCCAAAGCACTGAATCATTTTATCCAATTTATCCCCAAATTAATAAAAATGGTTGAGGAAGACACTTCAAATTTAACCAAAAGCATATTAGCCCCATATTAGAGGTGTTGTTTGTAAATATCTTCCATAAGTTAGTTGCCTCGTTTCCCTTTTGATGCTTTCTTTTGCTATGCAGAAGCTTTTTAGTTTTATCTAGTCCCATTTATTTATTTTTATTTTACTTCCCTTGCCTTTGAGGTAAAATTCATAAATTCCTCTCTAAATCCAAGACTCATGAGTTGAGTATCCAATGTTTTCTTCTGTGCAATTTAGTATTTCAGGTCTTATATTAGGTCTTTGATCCATTTTGAGATAATGTATGACTAATATCAAAATATATAAAGAACTCATATAACTCAACAACAACAAAACAAACAATCCAATTTAAAAATGGGCAGAGGATTTGAACAGACACTTCTAAGAAGACACAGATGACCAACAGACATATAAAAAGATGCTCAGCTTCACTATGTTAGGGAAATGCAAATCAAAACTACAATGAAATACCACCTCATACTTGTTAGAATTGTTATCATCAACAGGACAAGTAATAACAAGTGTTGGAGAGGTTGTAGGGGAAAAGGAACCCGCACACACTGCTAGTGGAAATGTAAATTGGTACAGCCACCATGGAAAACAGTATGGAAGTTCCTCAAAAAATTAATAGAATTACCATATGACCCAGGAATACCCCTTCAGGGTATCTACCCCCCAATTTAAAAACATTTATCTTTAAAGATATATGCACCAAATGTTCACTGCAGCATTATTCATCATGGCTAAGACATGAAAACTAACAGTGTCCTTTGATAGATGATTGGATAAAAAAGATGTGGTACATATATACAATGAAATATTGCTCAGCCATTTGCAAAAACATGAATGGAACTTGAGATTATCATGCTAAGTTAAATAAATCAGACAGAAAACATTGGGAAATATAATTTCACTCATATGTGTGATACGAAAGTAACAAATGAACGAACAAACAAATAGAGACTTGTGGACATGAACAACAGTGTAGTGGTTAGTAAGAGGGAAGGTGGAGAGGTAGGGAGGTAGATAAGGGTAGAGGGGGTCAAATATTTGATTGAAGGAAATTAACTTTGGGTGGTGAACACACATGCAACATACAGATGATGTATTATTAAATTGTACACTTGAAACCAATATAATTTTATTAACCACAGTCTCCCCAATAAATTTAATAAAAGAAAAAAACACATAACCTCTTGTCATAATCTTTAAAAGGTCAGGATCACAATAAACACAAATGGTTGCTGAGTCCCCAGGGGACCTTAAACCCAATTCAATCTCTACATTGGAAAGGGTAAATCTATAAAGTCCTAGGAATTTTGATAGTATTCCAATATTTCAAAAACAATAGATGCTATGAATATTCTCTGATACAGGGTTGCTGCAAAATATTTCTGTCAAAGGAAATTATGTTACAATAAGAACAATTCAGTTTATTAACACAAGATTTATATCATAATTTGTTTAATAAATTTTCAAGTGCTTATTTTGTGAAAACAGCCATCATCTCTTAGCCATGTGACACTTGACACTTAGTTGCTTCAATAAAAACAGTTTCAAATTTAATTCCATTTAACCTACACCATACAAGTCTCTAACTTTTAAAAAATATTAAATATAAAATTAAAAACAAAAGATTCTTGTTATAAAACAGAATATACAAATACATTAAAATTATTGATTTTTAATTTTTATGTTTGTCAAGAACATCTGCAAGACAGCAGAGTATAATGATTAAAAACAGCATTTGGAATTATATATTTATCTTTGAATTATTATCAGTCATTAATTATTAGCGGTGAAAGTTCAGGCCAGTTTAAAAACTTCTGTAGGTTTGTGTTTCAGAAGAGCAATGGCTTTCTTATATGTAGAATAAGGTGAGATAATGTAGCAAAGTGATTAACACAGACAGCAGAATTTAGTATGTGCTTAATAAATGGTGGTGATTATCGTTTTCTATGTTAAGAATTTCAATTTAGTGAAGAAAGATGCATACAAATAAAACATAACTTCTTTTTCAACAGCAAACACGAATAAAAATTGTCTTGCCTAATTTGGTATATTCAGATAAAAATTGTCTTAAGATGTCCAATTTTTATTCTATTAGTGTACTTTTTATTGTGATTAGTGTACTTTTTATTCTGAGTTATATGAAGTATGAGGTGGGATATTTATTGAGATGTTATTGAAGTCTTTCTGACAGACAATGAATTTCTGATTAAGAAAGTATATTTATGTTGTTAATTGTAAATGTTTTCAATTGTTAGGTTTTGAAACATAATATACTTCCAATGAAATAAACAGGAGCTGTTTTGAAGATGGATACCATTAAAAATTTCAAGAACCCCCATCTGAAACTATAAACTGTCATGTCAGCTAACAGCAAAATTGTTTTTTTTTTTTAACTTGGAGATAATTTTTATATCTCAGGAATATTTTGAATATTACATTATAATGAAGTTCTCATTGTATTACATTGTAGTCAAAGAATGGAAACTGAGAGCTCAGGAGTTCACCCACATTTTAAGCATATGACAGTAGTTAAATTTAGAGACTTATCATTTACTAACAACACTTATTTCAACACAGATTTAACACCCATTTGTGTTAGGAATGTTTCTAAACTTCTCTTAAAATATACTTTTGTTCTAAGACATTTTAATATTTCAGATAATGGATGTTTCTAACTCCTCTTAAACTTGTTACAGTATAAATATTTATTTTCCATAAATTGAAGTATATATGAAATAACGGAGAGAATTGGACAGATAATCTGAAATTACTGTGCATCAATGTGGATTTTTTAAAATTAAGATTTTATTTATTTATTTATTTTGGGGGGAGCACTTTTAGGTTCACAGCAAAACCGAGAAAAAATAGAGAGAGATTTCCTATATACTACCTGTTCCAACATGTGCATAGCCTCCTCATTATCAACACCTGGGGCCAGAGTGGTGTATTTGTTACAATTGATGAACCTGCATTGATTGACACATCATCATCACCCAAAGTTCACAAAGTTTAAGTTGCTGTTTACTCTCCAAAGTTCACAAAGTTTAAGTTGCTGTTTACTCTCGGTTTAGTACATTTTATGGGTTTGGACAAAAGTATCATGATATGTATCCATTTTTGTGGTATTTACTCAGCCATAAAAGTAATCTCTGGGTCTTCTATTCCTCTCCCCTACCCTCAATCCCAGGCAACCACTAATCTTTTTATTGTTTCCATAGATTTGCCTTTTCCAGAATGTCATATAGTGGACTTACACAGTATGCAGACTTTTTAGACTGTCTTCTCTTATGTAGTAATATTACTTTGAAGTTTCCTCCATGTCTTTTCATGCCTTGATTTCATTTCTTTTTAGCATTGTATGGGGCAGTTATTTTTTCAAAGGCAGATTTACATTATTAGTTTGAATGAAGTTAAAGATGTTTATAATTTTAAGGAAAATAGTTTTATATTTCATAACTATTTCTTAAAATTAATTGGGCAGGATAAATTATAATGTAGTACAAATATATTTTTAAATAATTCACAAAGTGAGTAATACATAAAGAAAAATGAAAACGTGATAGCTTCTGCATTAATAAACTTTTAGGTAGCTAATATCTTCTAAGTCATTGTGAATTATAAAAACATCTTTAACTGAGAATGTTAATAAAAAAAAGAAATAGAGTAAAATGTTTTTCTTTGCTGGGTAATGATTACTTTTGGAGGATCAAATTAATTTTTTTTCTTGATATTGTTTTATTGTAACAATACTAGAAGAAGGGTCACACTAGGGTGGAAGAAATATCAGCCGAATAGACAAGATGGCTATCTTGAGCTTTAAAAACAATGCTGAATTTTGGATAATCATTTATGTGATTGAAGGGTGGCAGAAAATGTTGCCCCCAAATATGCCTATTTGGCATAAGGATTATTTTGAGCTGATTATTTTGAGAAACAGCATTCAAAGGAGAAACTCTGAAAATAGAATAAAATTCATACATTTGTAAGGAAAATTTTCACTTATAAAGAAAATCTTCATTTATAAGAGTGTCTCCCTCTCTGTACCAATAAGAGATGACCAAATCACAAGAACTCTTATCAACAGAGAAGGCACCAACTTAAATCTGTATAATGAACCTTATTCTCATTTACCATACTTTTCCTGGTCACCTCCTCATAACTGGCCTTCCCTACATTCTTCAATCTTTTTCTGAAGATGGCATTTAAGCCTAAATTCTAAGCCATCTCTGGGAGTTACTCTTTCCTTGCTTATCTCCCATGTATACATGTTAATAAACTTCTATTTGTTTTTCTCTTTTTCAATCTGTCTTTTGGCATAAGGTTCTTATCACACACTTAAGAAGGGTAAAGAGAAAATTATTTTTCTCTCTTTTATAGTTCAACTATTTCAGCTGAAACCATTTTGAGATGAATTATCCTCCAACCAAATAAATTAGAATTAATGTCTTTAGTAAGCTGATGGCATGGTTTTATTTAAAAAAAAAAAAAAAGGAATTGACTACATATAAATGTTCGATCTTATTTTTTGAGTACTTCAGGGAAAAATTACTTGTTATTCTGTAACTAAGAAAATTTTATTTGATAGACGGTTTTCAAATACAAAAATGATTGCTATCTTATAATTCCATGAAATATCAATTAATTTGATTTTCAAGGTGAAAGTATGATATTAGAAGCTATTTCACCTTGTTGGGTATGGTGACAAATCATATTTCTGAGTACAAAATAAACTGAGAGTTTTTTGACATTTTCCGGAGTCTCCTTGGATTACTGATCACTCCTGTTTTGAAAGTTTTCCAATTTGGTCAAACTTTATGATGTGAAACTCTGGGAATTTAAGTCTACATTTGTCCAGATGTTGAAACAGGTCCAAAATTACTTCCTAAAGAAAAGTCTATTTTTGAGTGTATTCACACATGTAAAAGTGCCAATCCAATTTTTTGTCTTTTTCAACCCAATAAAAACCTCAATTTTTAAATGGGCATTTTGCCCAGCTGAAAGATTCTGATTATCAGCATCACTTGTAGACAAATATAGTCAATGACCAAGTTTTGGCCAATGAGATGTAATCGAAAGTATTGTGTGCAACTCCTAAAATATCTTCTTCTTGGATCTTTTCTTTTCCCTTCTCATTGACTAAAATGCAAAACTTATGCTTGGAAAAAGAGAGTTTATTTTAAACCATGAGAGACTGCACATTAAAGGTTGCTGGAAAGGCAAGAGAGAAGGGGTCTGTAACCCTGAAGAACATGGAGGTACCAGGCCACAGCTAAACTGTTTCCTAGGGGTTTATTTTATTTTTTTCTTCTAAAATTGGCCTATTTTTGTGTTATTTTAAAAAAATTTAGTTATTTTTATTAAGTTTATTAGGATAACGTTGGTTAATACAATTATATAATTTTCAGGTGTACATTATAATTTGCTATCTATATATTCTATTGTATAATTACCACCCAAAGTCCAGTTCCCTTCAGCTACAATATATTTGATCCCCTTTACCCACTTCACTCTCTACCTACCCCCCGATATTGACCCCCTTTACCATCTCTATCTCTCCCTTCCTCCCCCATCCTCTACCCTCTGGTAACCACTAATTCATTGTCCATGTCCCTGAGTCTCTATTTGTCCTGTTAATTTGTTGCTTTTAGGTTTATATCCCACATATAAGTGATATCATGTTATTTTCTACTTTTTCAGTCAGCTTATTTCGCTTAGCATGATTATCTCGAAGCCCATCCATGTTGCCACAAATAGCAGTATTTCATCTCTTCTTATGGCTGAGTAATATTCCATTGTATATATAATATATAAATTATATAATATATAAATTATATTATATAAAATAAACTCCTTCATTTGTAATATATAAATGAAGGTTATAAAGCTTAATGGAAGATATAAAAGACTTACCTAAGTCTTTTAGGTAAGTGGAGCTCCTCAGATCAGGTTGGGAGGCTTTCCGTCTACAACACACAGAAAGGGGTTCACTCAGTTTTCTCTGAGGTTTCAGAATGTGGCTGTGAATATCATAATGCCAACCATTCCATTCATAGGCAGCATTTTTAAAAGTTCTTATATATTTTTTTATTGAAACTAACTAATATATAACTTCCAACTAAAATTATTTTACTCTTTAGGGTCAGATAAAGCACATAATCCTAGCTTCTGATTAAATCATTTCAAATAGTAAGGGCAACTACCACGTTCCTTCATAAAACTTTCTACTGTGGTGCAATATCTCTGGTTACTTCACTGATTCTTCATATTATTTGACTTGAATCCCTCACACTTTCAGCTTTCATGATGTAGACTAAAATCATATTGATTCCAATGTTATTGGCTGGATTGCTTGTTTATTTGATTAGTTAACATTTAACTTCTAAGTACTGTAGTTCCATATATTCTCTCCACTAGTAAAATCCTAATTAGACTGGAAATGAAAGAAAAGCAAAGGCAACAAACATGACTCCTTATAAAAGGTGGTTTAATGGCCACTGTCATGTTCAATATGACACATGAGAAAATAATGGACCTGTAGGTAATTTTGTTGTAAAGAATAGATCTATGATTATAATTTTTGTGTGGTAAAACTCATTGAATAAGTGAGCCTGGTATTCCAAGGTGGTACCTCCCTGTTCATTACCCACTTGAAATCATGCTTGATTGCTTCCCCATTGCTGAGTATCTTCGCTCAACATGACTGCTGAAAAACAAGGTGTTTCCAAATTGTTTTATTTTTAAATTAAATGTATTGGGGATGACATTGGTTAATAAAATTATGTAGGTTTCAAGGGCACAATTCAATAATACATCAATGTATATTGCATTGTGTGTTCACCACACAAAGTTAAATCTTTCACTACCATATATATGCCCCCCTTTACTCTTATCTTCATCCCCTCTCCCTTTTCCCTTTGGCAACCACTTGACTATTGTCTGTGTCTATGAGTTTTTGTTTGTCCATCTTGTTCTTTTGTTACTTTTAGTTTTATATTCTATGAAATCATGTGGTTTTCAACTTTTTTTTTTGTCTGACTTATTTTGTTTAGTATGGCTATCTCGAGTTCTATCCATGTTGTTGCAAATGGCAGTATTTCATCTTTTCTTATGGCTGAGAGATATTTCATTGTATATATGTACCATATCTTCTTTATTCAATCATCTATCAAAGGACACTTTGTTAGTTTTCATGTCTTGGCCATTGTGAATAATGCTGCAATGCACATTGGGGTGCATATATCTTTATAGATAAATAGTTCTAAATTTTGGGAGTAGATACCCAGAAGAGGGATTCCTGGGTCACACGGTAATTCTATTAATTTTTTGAGGAACTTCCATACTGTTTTCCATGGTGGCTGTACCAATTTACATTTCCACCAGCAGTGTATGAAGGTTCCTTTTTCCCCTACAACCTCTCCAACACTTGTTATTACTTATCCTGTTGAATGATAACAACTCTAACAGGTGTGAGGTGGTATCTCATTGTGGTTTTGATTTGCATTTCCCTAATAGCTAGCGAAGTTGAGAATCTTTTCATATATCTCTTGGCTTTTTATATGTCTTTTTGGGAGAAGTATCTGTTCAGGTTCTCTGCTCATCTTTAAGATTTTTTTTTTGAGTTGCATGAGTTTTTAAAAATATATTTTGGATATTAGCCCCTTATTGGAGGCATTGTTTGCAAGTATCTTCTTCTATTCAGTTTTTTGCCTCTGTTTTATTGATGGTTTCTTTTGCTGTGCAGAAGCTTTTTCATTTACATAGTCCCATTCATTAATTTTTGTTTTAACTCCCCTTGCTTTTGAGATCAAATTCATAAAATGCTCTCTAAAATCAAGGTCCATGAATCCAGTTCCTATGTTTTCCTCCATGCGATTTATTTTTTTCAGTTCTTTTATTTAGGTCTTTGATCAATTTTGAGTTAATTTTGGTGTATGGTGACAGATAGCAGTCTAGTATCTTTCTTTCTCATGTGGCTTTCTAATTTTCCCAGCACCATTTGTTGAAGGGGCTTTCTTATCTCCACTGTACATTTTTGGCTTCTTTGTCAAAAATTATTTGCCCATATATATATATAGTTTGTACCTGGACACTTGATTCTGTTCCATTGATCATGTGGCTATTTTTTCTGAGAATATCCTGCTGTTTTGATTATTGTCACTTTGTAGTATAATTTGAAAGCAGGCAGTGTGATACCTCCAGCCTTGTTCTTTTTTCTCAGAGTTACTTTTTTTATTCAGGGCCTCTTATGATTCCATATAAATCTGATAATTTTTTATTCTATTTCTTTAAAAAAGCTACTGGGATTTTGATGGGAATTGTATTACATGTGTATTTTGCTTTGATAAATATGGCCATTTTAACTATGTTGCTTCTTCCAATCCATGAACTAGGGATATCTTTCCGTTTCTTTGTGTCTTCTTCAATTTCTTTTAATAATGTGTTGTAGTTTTCAGTTGGCAAACTATTTACATAGTTTATTATTTTATTTTAGTTTTAATGCATCCTTTCTTCATAGTATTTTAGGTCATCCTTAACTTTTTCTAACTATAGTTTAGTATATAGAAACCATTAGCTGTCTTCAGTCCTCTATGAAATCAAGTGCAACATAAATAAATAAATAAATAATAGATAGATAGATAGATAGATAGATAGATAGATAGATAAAGGACTACTTAATGACATATTCTATTATATAATTGCATCAATTCAGCCTAGCCCATTTATGTTGTGAATCCATCTTATGACTTCAATTTTCTAGTCGCCAATGCACATCTTGCTTCTATATCAACTCAACTCAGGATCATCTTCTGAAAGGTCATCTTTCTTATTGCTCTAGCTTCCAGTAATCATTTCCATCCCTGGATCATATAGCCCTAGTAGTTAGAACCACATAACAGTTTGTAGTATATTGTGTTCTATTTTGTTGAATTATCTGTTTCCCTATTTTACTGAGTTCTTAGATTCAAACGTTCAGGGTTTTTTCTGTGCTCCTACTCTTCCTGTCATCCTCCCTCTCCTCTTTTCTCAATCCCCAGCAATCATTCAGGTTGGGAAAATTCTATTTCATTCTCTTCTCATGTGTATGTCCTTAGTTCATTTCCCTCATTATTTCAATGATGTCTTTGCTTTTACTCACATCCTTCATGTGCTTGTTTTCACACTATCAGTGATGTTGAATTTCTAGAACAAAAGTTTGATCACATCTCTTTTTGAAGTCTTTTCATAGAAACTCCTGTCTGTCACCACAAACATCCAAATACTTGTTATCATTCTGGTGCCCATTTTTCATAGTACCACACTCTACTGTATTATTGTGTAGTTTCCTGGTTATGTTCCATGCTTTAGTACCCTACACAGGGACTAGAAGGAATATTGGAAGGTAGAATCATACACAGTGTAATATCAAATATTTTACATTTTTATTTCATTTAATGTTTGCTCAACTCTAAGAAGAAAGTATAATCATTAGCCATTTAAAAAAAAAATAGAGGCTTGGAAAAGCTGCATAAAAGCTGTCCAATGTGGCAGAAAAAAATAAGGCTAAGTAAAATCCAGATCTCTCTTTCAAATCTTATACTTTTATCCCCTATGCCTTTATGCTTTCCTATAGGCTGTTCTCTTTGCCTAGAATTTCTTCTTCCTCACTCTTATCTATGTAATAAACTATAATTACCCTTCCCAACTCAGCTAAAATTTCATCTTTTTGTGAAACTTCCCCCAAGAATCTCTCTTTCCCACCTTTGCAGATTTAAAAGCTTCCATCTTTGGGTTCTAAAATATTTTCTATCTACCCTCTGTAAAATGTTCGTTTATTGTACTATAGTTATTTATTTAGCGACCTTGCCTCCTCGCTTAATGGATCTTGTGCCTCCCTGTATAGTTTTATTTTCATCATAATACATAACCCAGAAACAGTCTGTGGTTAATTTATTTGCTAATGCTATATAATTTGACTTTAAAAAGTCCAAGAATCTAGAAGTGATATATACAAATATTTCTTAGTCAGATGTACTTTTAATATTGCATATTATTCCAAGTAGTGATTTTTTCATCTATGAAGCTAAACCTTTTCTTGGGAGGAAATGGAAGAATGTTGGAATATTAGTAATATATGAAGCTTGGGAAATTTATTATATGATATGGATTTTTAAACAATTTTTAAAAATATTTTTTTAAAAATACTAATTAAAAATATAAATGGTAAACACATGTTTTTAAGATGGAGAAGATTTCTGGTATGTTGATGTACAATATAGTTCTCAACATATGTCTATTATACTCTAAACAAACATATTGAAAGATCAGGCTATTAAAAGTAAGAAATAGCAATATAAAGCTCAGGTTCATTTTGGCAGAATACTAAGGTCCCATAAAATAGTACTGATTAACAAATTCACCAATTATCCCACTTAAAATGGCACCAAGAATATCAAGAATTTGGTCCTAAAGAATCAAATTAATTCAATAATATAATATTTTGACTGAATTAAATAATTTCCACTTGCCCTGACCTATATACTGACATGAATGTCATAATTTTAGAATTTGTCATTCATGAAATGTTCATAGACACAAATCTTAATGTAGTAGGTTAAAAAAAAAAATTTTCTAGCAATTTGAGAAAGATATGTAGAGCCCAATCCCCATTTAAGTTTATATGAAAATGAAATAAGAAAGGTCCTTTTGCTAACTTATCAATCATACTTTTTCACTTGGTCTTTAAAATGCTTTCAGATATCTTCGTATTGCTTTACAGTTTTATCAGAAAGTCAGCTTTGGTACTGGTATAACCATTTCTTCCCATGAATACTGGAGAGGCTTAGTATACGGGTTTGGAGGTGACATTTTTTTTTTTATGTTATTCTCTCAGAAAACTAGTACATTAAACAAAAAACTTTCTAAAACTCAGAACTTTCAGACTATATAAAGGCCACCCCTAGTCTGGTTTGAGATTTACTTTTATAACACTGGTTATTAGATTTCTTAGCATACCTTATTTTCTTTGTGGTTTTAAAAGGCATACTATGAACATGGTGAACCATGGGCTAGAGACGTATTAAAACTCTTTTAGATAAAATACCACTCCAATTCCTTTCCTGAACTGGCTTTTCACAACATTCTTTGCTTTATTATTTTTGTTTGTATACATCTTGCTTTCTTAGATCATATTTCACAATGTTTATATACCCTCTCTAATACCCATACAGATCACATTTATATTTTCTTCAATATTCCTTTTAGTCTCATATTTATAGATAAGTTCTTCATAATGCAGTTTATATGATGATGGGAAGGACAGATGTGACCTTGGCTTTTGATTTGGTACAATCTCTAAACTGTAGGATGCATTGTACTGGAAATATTCATTTTCTTCTCCAACTATTCAAATAAATGGCAGTGATTAGCTGAAAGGAATTTCCACCCTTGTAAATTATAGTTTTACCTAATTAGTGACATCATATAACATGATAAATTATGAATTTAGAAAACCATTATTCGGTAAATGAATGCTTGTCAGTTTCTCTGATGATGAATTAATCTTCAAGCATCTGTAGAAGGCTCAGAGAAACAGGCAGCTGAACCACTGACATCGCAGTTGTATGGAATCTCTTTCCTCATAAACTGGTGACCCTGCTCATTAAAGTGTTATGTTTGGCATAGTGGTTGAAAATATTCCAATTCTGGGGAAAATGTGCATATTTTGGAAGCTGTTGAAAATCAGAAAGGAGCAGGAATTGTTTTGTTTTGAGACTCAAATTATATACGAGTAAGATTTACAACTGACGTGCTTTTTATAATCTTTGAGTTAAGACATTAGTTTCTTGGCTTTCTCTATGCTGTTCAGTATTCAGAAATATAGACTGTGTCAAAAGCTAGAAGAACTTGCTTAGACCTGAAACCACTTAGATGTGAGAGAATTAATGTCACCCACTCCTCCTCAAGGTGGTCTGTTCTTTAGCATTGCTGTAATTGCCTGTAAATACTTGTGGTGTCCAGTAGGTCTTCCTGATTACATTTCCCACAGCATCCTGTTAAGGCCAGTCAACCTAGCCTATTCTTTGATCAGGATTGCTATTACTTGGATTTAATCTGCCCAATGTGATCTCATTTGTAAAACGGCCTAGTTAACAATAGTTTTATACTCTAAATTCTGATCTCTAAAACAATAATAATTCCAATCTCTAAAACAGTAGTAATTTACTAAGGCAAACAGAATGTATTTTTCCATAATTTTGAGTAGAGAATTCAAGATGGATTGGCTTGTTGGTAACAAGGAGTAAAACTTCAGAAATAGATACACAATTAGAATGAAACTGTGGGAATAGTGTATTTTAGAACTGCCTTTTGGTTTATGGATTTCTGACCTATAATGTATTTGTAGTAATATCATTTTTCTGATTTTACATAGCATGATTATCATTTCTATGAAACCAAAATTTCACCTAGAGACTATCAAGAATAATGATTGCATGATGAACATTGAAGTAATTTGAACAAATATTCCTATTTGTTGTCCCAGACTAAAAGATAAATGTCAGATTACAGATGCCTGTCTGGTCCACATTATTTTACAATTATTATTTAGAAGCGTTCTCCTTTTCTATCATATTACTTAGATCTTTCTTTTCAACTCTTGACATGCATTTCCACTGGGTTCTCGATCAGTCGAATCAGCAGTTCTGTGCTATGTCACCTGCGTAGACAGGGACAATTCCTTTAACATTCTGAGTGCTTTCCTCTTCTATAAAATGGGGGTCATGCCATCTTATGTATTTCTGTGAGTATTAGAGATAGCATATGTAACAACATTGCTCCACTTCATAGAGGCAGTGACACACATAAGAAACAAAAACATTCATTTGGTAATTTGAAAAAAAATATTATATCTTAGACAATTAATAGTAATAAAGTTTGTCTATTTTCTTCTTTGAAATTTATGATTCAGTCACCTTTGCTCAAAAATTTTTGTAATAAATAGCAATTCCTGAATAATAAACAACTGTAAAAATCTCAGTAGTATATACAAATTATTTCTGATTCATCTGTCTTCAGGTCGCTGAGGTTCAGCCAATCTAGGCTAGACTTGCTGGCTTGGCATTGGGCAACAGAATAGATTTAGGCCTGCTCCTAATGTCTCTCAAAATTCTGGGACCAGCAAGCTATCTGGGCTACAATCTTTCTAAAAGAAGTTGTGTGGCCCATCTCAAAATTAAGAATCAGGGGAGTCTACGGCCATGTCACCCTGAACAAGCCCAATCCTGTCTGATCGCAGAAGCCAAGCAGGGTTGGGCCTGGTTAGTACTTGGATGGGAGACTAGCTAGGAAGACCAGGTGCTGTAAGTGTAAAAATAAAAAAATAAGGAATCGTAAGCTGACAAGGTCCTTGCATTCTGTGAGGTAATACAGAGGTGGGATGTGTGGGTGAAGTGTTTTCTTAATAGTTGTTTAGTCTACTATAGTTGTTTTCTAACAGAGGGAAGAATTTAGAAGGCTCACAATATTTTATTTTAAAATATGCATTTCATTTATAAATCAGAAACACTGAGAAGTTAATGGAATACTTTTTAACTCCAACTTGTAAAATCAGTGAGGCTAACACATCAGTAAATAAGAAAAACAATGAAAATAAATTCTAGTATGTATGGTAATCCTCAGTTCAAATTCTGTTTGGATCCTAAAATTATAGAGGCTGCAATAAGACAATTCCCCATTTGTTTTTAGGGCTGTATGTGTAATGGCTCCTAACTTATTTTAAGAAAAGGTGTTTTTATCTGGTTGAAAGATATCAAATTGTGTTCTTAACTTAGTTTTGCTTATGTTTCTGCTCTTAGTATAATATATATTATATATATTATATGTATATTATACATATATGTTATACATATATAATATATATATATTTTTTCAGCCTGAGTAATAAGAATTGTTACAACATAATTTAATTTAAGGTACTACTTGTAAAACATAGCATTTAATATTAACATAATACTTAATTAAAATTTATGAAACC
Source organism: Eonycteris spelaea (assembly GCA_003508835.1). Taxonomy (NCBI): domain Eukaryota; kingdom Metazoa; phylum Chordata; class Mammalia; order Chiroptera; family Pteropodidae; genus Eonycteris; species Eonycteris spelaea. The sequence goes on from PUFA01000003.1 coordinate 4,611,611, forward strand.
CTTCCATCTTCCATCATTAATCATTCTTTTTGTCATCCCAGTTAAAGAACATTTTTAATATAGTAATATTTTAGTTTAGAAAAGGCAAAATATATTGAAAGTTAAAGCCATGTTATGGCCTACAATTTAGTAAAAGTCTTTAATTAAATCTATTTTTTTTTATAGGTCATTTTGTGAAATACAATTAGTACTAGAGGAGGTTAAATTATAGCAAACAAAATAGCTAAGTGAAATGACATTAAGAACTTATATTGAAATGAAAATAATAAATACATAAAAGCAAATGTATCTGGCATGATTTATTATCTTCAAAATATAGTATTTTAAAACCAAGGAGAAGATTCTTGTAGAAAAAAGAAAAAAGCAGATGAAGTTTTTACATAATCTTCATGTATTATTTTGGAACACTAGGTAAGAAAATAAAATTTATGATATTAAAAATTAGAAGTATTCTTAAAATAACTCATTACTTTATCCCGTTGAATATCAAGAGTACTCCTTTGAAACGTACTCTATTTTTTTTTAATGAAAATGAATACAATCTGTGATATCATGGTTATGTTTGGAGAGAAATATTTTTTCTAATTTTGAGGTTCCAGTGTAAAAAAGAAATAAGATTCAAGCATCTTCAAAAGTTTTTTCTATTCATTAAAAAGAAAAACTGACAAGGATCGAGCCTAAATCAGATAGGTCAAGAAACTGTAATTCCTATCCAGAAAACCATAAACACTTTATATTACTGGCCATTTGGCTAAAGCTTCAGAGCAGATAAAAGAAAAATCAATTGCACATAGACTATTATTCATTTCTTTCTGTCTTTTTTGTGTGTGTGATTTATCTCCTATAATTTATTTAATAATGAAATAAAAAGATATTGTGAAACTGACTTTTTAAAAGAATTTTCTCAGAAACTCATGTACACTGAGAGCAATATACTTGAAAATGAGTTATTTGTTGTTACTCATTCTTGAAAAAATTTTTTCGCAAAGTTAAAAAATGCTAAATAGCAGTTCACATGTTGTTACATAATGTTGTGTATTTTACTATTAAATATTAATAGTAATTAATATTTGTCTACGTCCATGCCACCCTGAACAAGCCCAATCTTGTCTGATCTTGGAAGCTAAGCAGGGTCGGGCCTAGTTAGTACTTGGATGGCAGACACCTAGAAAGACTAGGTGCTGTAGGCCTAAAAATATTTTAAAAATAAAGAAATATAAGGGACTGCAGGCTGACAAGGTCCTTGCAATCTGTGAGGTCAACCAAGGGTTGCCTCTCCTAAAAAAAAAAGTAGTAATTGATATTTATAGAATATATGCATGATGTGCATGCATATAATTTTATTAGATGTTATCAAAACAAAATTCTTAAAATAAAGTTATCAACTTGTTTGATTGAAATAGTACCTTAATAAGGTGCTATAGAAACAAGACATACAACAAAATTATTATTTTTTAGCATTTTTTTATTTTCTGAAACTGTATAGTTTCAAATAAGGTCTAGTTGAAATTAAATATGCTATAAAGATGATACCAGAAATTAGGATGGATAGCAACGATGGTGTAACTTTAGACAAATCATTGAAATAATTAAACTTCACTTATCATCTATCATAATTTACCAATTTATAAGTAAAAACAGCTTCAATACAGGCTTGCGGGTAAACTAAAAGATTATCTTCCCCCATTCAACCTCTCTTACTCTCTTTTTAAGTTATCAGATCACTTTATTCACAGCACTTACAATCTAGAATTACTTGTTTGTTTACTTATTTTCTGTTTTTCCTTCCCAATTATATCTATATTTCTAATGTGGTAGACACTCAAGAAATATTTGTGGAATAACTAAGGTTTCCCAAAGCTAAACTTTGTTAAATTGTGCTATCCACATTGATTTTCATAAACTTCAGATTAGGAAGGGATACTAGATCTGCATTATCTTTGGAAACACCCCAAAGCATCAATACAATCAAAGGCTTCTTTTTGTAGAGTTCTTATTTTTACAGAACTTATCACATCCCCAGAAGCTAAAAGGTAGTTTGACATTTTTACATGGTTAATTGAACTGTGTATACACAACACTCTTTACATGGTGAATCCTGACTCCTTATCTACTCACTTTTTCTTTGTAAATTATCTCCTTCCTGCTTATTAAAAAATAAGAAAAGTGCTGCTTCTTTTAAAGACTAAGTGTGCCACCAGTCTCAGTCATCTTTCCCCTCTTTTTATGGCCTTGCTTGGTTTATCTTCTTCCTCTTGCGTTTTTAATCTCTGTATCTCCGTTGACTGTTTTCCCCTGTCCAATATTTAGATACTGTTACTTTTCTCCAACCTTATAAAAATCTTTTTCTCATCTTGTGTTCTGCTCAGGTTATTGTACCATCTCTTACTTTGTTCAGTATGAAATCCTTCTCCCTTCCAAAAATTGCATTCATTGTCTTCATTTCTACATTTCACAATCACTCTCTAACTTTCAAAAACATAGGTTTCTTCTCATCACTCTCCCAAAAGTTCTGTCTGAAGAACATTAAATCTCCAGGCCTCTCAGTCCTCATCTTCTTCAGTCAAGACTTATAAATGACCTTTTAATGTTAGTTAAGAAGGCTCACTGCTGTGACAAAGAAACCCTACAATTTAAACGGTGGCTAAACCCGGTAGAAGTTTAATTCTCACTCATGTCGTGGACTCGTGGGGCTCCAGATAGGGGTTTAGAACTGGGGATAGTGGATATGGTCAATTTTATACTTTTATTATGGGGCCCAGTTTGAGAGCAGCTATGCTATGTTTAATACTTTATTATCTTCAACAACTCGCCTAGATTGCTCTGAGAGTTGTTATCCAGCTGGATGAACAGAGATACAAATGGTAGATTTCATGACTCAGGTGTGGAAGTGGCGTATATCAACTTGCTCCTATTCTCTTGCCTAGAATTCAGTTCTGTGGCTACATTTAACTGTGAGGCAGGGCTGAGAAATGTGAGCCCAGGAAGAAGAAACACAGGTTTAGAGATGTGGCTCCAATTCTCTGCCACGCCTTCTTGGAAAAACTCTGCACTTCTGTTTATTTTTACAGTCTCTCTCATTAATACATGGATGCTTTTACCAGTGTCTTGGATTTTTTATATCAACAAAACACAATGTTCTTTCAATGAGCTTATTTAATTCTATGGCTTCAAACAATATGTACATGTGACATTTCATCTCTAGCACTGATTAATTTCTTATGATTTAGACTCCTGTTTCTAATTGCTTGCTGTACATCTTTATTATTAATAATCTGAGGCTCCTGAAGTCTAACATAATAAATACACACCCATCACCTTATCCTTTGATATTTTGTTTCTATTCAAGCTTGGGACATGGGAATTATGTTATTCTCTTTGTCTCACTTCCGACAGACAGAAATAAATTACCCTTTATTGCAGTTTTCTAGTGACCTCGTAACTGATAGGCCTTCACTCCATTCTCTCTGTTCTGAACACTTTATATACTGCTCTAAGTACCGTCTTTAAAGATTACAGATTTGCTTATGATCCCCCCTTTTTTTTAACCAGAAAACTCAATTACCATGAAATAAAAAGTTCGGACTCTTCAATCTGACAACTATGCTTCCTTATCTACCACTCATAATACACGTGCACACATCACTTTGAGATGAGAAAGGGTAGATTGTTATAAATGGGGTGGTGCTTCTAAATAAATAATTATGGTAATAACATTATTAATGATTGACATCTATGTGTAGGAAATTTACTATGTGCCAGGTACTTTACTAAGGGCTTTGCATGAAATAGTTCATTTATCTTCTCCACGATCTTATAGATAGTCAAAGTTATCTTCCCAAATCCGTAGACACAGAGGTTATCCCATGTCCAAATTCATGCTTTTAGGACGTACTATAATCTTTTGCATAATTATGTATCCAGGATGAAAAGAAGATAGGTAGAACCTCTTATCTCAAGCATGTCTAACACTAAAAACCACACTAATAATTACTTTTCTGTACCATCTTTCTATTCAGCTTTACTTAGTGGAAGTGGGAGTTCAAGAGCACATGCTAGGATGGGGGTGGAGGGAAATGAAGAAAATTTAGTTGTTTAAACTGTCTTGATGCTGAATATACTTGAAACTAGAGGGTCAGATTGAAACAATACAAATAGGTGACATTCAAGGCCATTTGAACAGAAAATACAGTTACTGGAGACACATCATTTGGAAAATGAGACACATGTGAAGATGGAAGTAAATGGGTAAAGCCATGAAGAAGGAAAACAAGCTCTAATAAAACGTAAAGGAAAGGGTAATAATAATCTCAATGAATCTCAATATATGTATGATAATATTGTCACTCTTCCTGTGAAGTAGATGCTTCCTGGGCTTCTAAGCTGCTGTCCCCCCTCTGCCAGAAAACTATCGTCGTGGCATTACGTATCAAACACCACTACTTTGACACCATTTACATTGTTTACTGCTTAATAGTTTCTATTTCCAAATCGTTCTCAGGACATTAACTCAGAATGATTTCTCTTTTGAAAAGTATATTTTTGTGCACATGATGAAATATTTTTATTTGTACCCACATGATAAAAATAGAGCTTTAAAAGTAATAGCATGATTATTTTAGAAGTCATCATTCTGTTGCCTAAGTGTTAATTTTAATCTGACAAGAATAATTATATATTTGTTAAAGCAGAATCTGCACATAGATGTCCAAGTCCATGCAAATATAAATTAATAATGGTTTTCTAAAGTCTGGATTCTCTGCAATTTGGATTAATTAAATTTTTTATTCATTGAATGCAGGAGGCCTTTATTTGACATGATGTTCTTATATGTCTTCTAATTATTTCAGTATTGATTTTTTTTTCTTAAATTGCATTAGAAAGTGATTTTGAAATGGCATTTAGACTGTACTTGTGGTGGTGAGGTGAGAGACAAGGACTGAGGACTGATAATTCTGGAATGATTGTCTCCATGGTGAAGAGAAAAGGATCAGGAGGAAAACACCATATTCAGATATCTGAGTGACAGATTCAGTTCCAACTGGTCCATTAGCTTGGATTCCATGTTGAGGTCAGACTCTTTATTTATTTATTTATTTATTTATTTATTTATTTGCTAAATTTATTAGAGTGACATTGGTTAATAAGATTATATAGGTTTAAATTGTTCACTGCCCCAAAATTAATTTTCTTCCATTACCTTATGTTTGACCCCCTTTACCCTTATCTACCTCTCCCGTTCCCTCTGGTAACCACTTTACTGTTGTCCATGTCTGTGAGTCTCTATTTGTCTGTCTTATTCATTTGTTGTTTCAGATTTATATGCCACATATAAGTGAAACCAGGTGGTTCTCAACTTTTTCTACCTGCCTCTTTAATATTCCCTGTCATTAGGAATTTTCAGGGATGTCCTTGAATATGGGAAGACAGCATTTCTCATACTGAAACTGAACCTAGGACAAGGCAAACACTGTGAGCCAGTCTGATTTATGTCATTGTTCCTTTTTTAAGGTTCTCTTTCACCTCCTTCTCTTTATTATTTCACAGTCACTGTCCTGACTGCTTATATCATACTACGCTCCACTCTGTCCATAACCCTATAAATCTAGTAATTACTACAGTTTGTGAACATTTGCTATGAGCTAGGTTCTCTACTAAGCCCTAAATAGGCATCATTTAATCCTCACAATAATCCAGAAAGGTTGGCACTATTATCTCTGAGGAAGTTCAGGAAAGCTGAAGAGTTTATTCAAAATTCTACAATATTGGTAGAGAGCGGTATTCACATCCATTTGGTCTGACACAAAACTTGGGCTACATTTAAAACTTAACTAGGATTTAAGAATTATGGATAAACTTGCCCAGAAGTCAAGAAAGAATGTAGCTGTAAGAAAGAAAAGTTTGTTATGTTAGAGACATACTTAGCTGAATAGGGCCATCTTGGGAAAAACTGTGAAGCTAGCAGTTTATCTTCAGTTTCTATACTGCTTTTCATTGTCTAATCTACTTATGCTTCTGTGACAGCTGGTGACCTAATGCTGCCCCTGTGTTTCTCCTGTCATGATGAGCAGTATTAAATAAAGTCATTTTTCTTGAAGTGTAAGTGACATAAGGTTTTATCCCTGTCAAAGAAATTTGAATTTCTGAAAGAGAATGTTAAAAAAATCATGGGGGCTAACTTAAATTAATTACTCTCAAAGAGTGGGATTTTTAGAGTGTGACTGATAGGTGAAAGTTTCATTTTAGGCCTGAGCCACTTTCCATGGATTTTTAAGTCACACTCTGTGTGATTAGGCTTCACACCAATGTGACAGCCAGGACTATGGCAGCAACCACAAATGTGCTTTTTCATTGCCCACTTATGGAAAACATACTTTCTGGTCCATATTTTTTGTTGTTGCTTTTGACCATCATTGTTTATAAACCAGTACATGTACTTAAGTTTCATATAAACCATAGAAAAACTCATTGGTTAACACCTAAATTGAATGGAAAAGTACTTAATTCTTTTTTCTTTAGAAAATAATCTAATAAAAATCTGTTAAAAAGGAAAATCCAAATAAACATTTGGCAGAAGCTTAATTTATTCAGAATTTATTGCCCACAGTGTCTTGAGATTTATAGAGGGAATAATTCTTATAAAACAAAAATATCATGTTACATGTATATTTGTATCTAACTGCATATGATTCAAAGTGTACCTAACATTTATGATGCCTTAAGAAATTACTGGATGAACTAGATGAAGGCGGTCAAAATGTACACATTTCCAGTTATAAGGCAAATAAGTACTAGGATATAATGTAAAACATGATGTTATAGTTAATATTGTTGTGTAGTATGCTTGAAAGTTATTAAGGATATAGATCCTAAGAGTTCTCATCACAAGGAAAATGTTATTATTTATTTGTTAGCTATGTGAGATGATGTATCGTAACTAAACTTATTTTGGTTATCATATCACAATATATGTAAGTCAAATCATTATATGTACACTTAAACTTATACAGGACTGTGTATCAATTATACTCAAAATAAAACAAAAAAAATATTTTAAAAAGAAATTACTGAGAGCAAACATTTATTCATATTCAACATGCATAAGTTAGAATTAGGTAACAGTGAAATAAGTGATAGAATCCAGATTTTCCCAGTGAAGGATTATTTACCAGTTGAGGAAATTAATGTAGCTTCAACTTTGTCATGGTAATAATCTGATTGAATTCACATTTATAAGTAGGAAAAGGAAATAAAAGGAAATCACCAACTTATATTTTAAAAATAATTCAACTATGTTTTAAGGACAATGAATTCCTACTTGATTGTAGAGAGAGCTTTCAGTTCCTCAGGCTGTCTTAAAAAGAACCAATGCTATTTCAAAACATTAACAAAAACCACATGTTTAGAGAAAGTATATAACATATCACACATAAAGCAATGGAAATGCAGAGGTTCAACAAAGGTGAGTTATCACCCACTCAACCAGCACCTATCAGATCAACCGATTAGTTCCACCTCAGTCACTGTACATAATAGCATTGTCAGTAATAAATGATGTCAGTGATCAGTGAATCTGAGTCTGCAAAGAAAAATCGAGGTTTGCTTTTTAAGATTTATGTAAAATGGAAAAAAAAAAACTTTTTAGCAGAAAATGTTAAGCCCACTGGCCATGAAACTGATTTCTGCCTTGGTGAAAAGATAATTAGTTCAGGAAAAATGTGATTAGATTGTGTCCCTCTAGAAATCACATAGGATTGAACTTTTTCATATATGAAAGTGCCTGATAACTAACAAAAATTTTTGTTGAGACATCCCTGTCGTTAGTCAATTAAGACAAAGACTGTAGTAGAAAAGCCGACAGTTTTCCTTCCTGTTTCTCCCTGGCGATAGTGTCTGATAGTGTCGTATCCCATGGGCTAAGGGCTCAGCCCCACGAGACTGTTCTCTCCCCACTTCGGATGTACGCCCCACTGCAAGCAGTAAGTCTTAGGCTACTCACAGGCTGCGAATTTGAGGTCCCCACGCCCTCTGATTTGGGTTTGATTAATTTGCTAGAGCAGCTCACAGAACTCAGGGAAACAGTTACATTTACAAATTTATTTAAAGATATGATAAAGGATACAGATAAGCAGCCAGATGAAGGGATCTGTAGGAGGGGTCTGGGAAGGTCTGGAATGCAGAGCTTCTGTCCCTGTGGAGCTGGGGTGCTGTCACCTTCCCATTTTGGATGTGTTCAGCCTGGAAACTCTCCAAACCCTATGCTTTGGGGATTTTTATTGAGGCTTCACCACGGATGCATGATCGATTGTTAAATTCATTTTCAGCCCTTCTCTCTTCTCAAGAGAATGGTGGGCAGGGGTGAAAATTCCAAGCTTCGAATCATGGTTTAGTCTTTCTGGTCACCAGCCCTCATTCAGGAGCCCACCCAGAGTCACTTCATTCAAACAAAAGATACTCCTATCACCCAGGAAATTATGAGTTTTAGGAGCCCTGTGTCAGGAACCGGAGTCAAAGACCAAATTTAAAACAAAAGATGCTCTGAGTGCTCTTATCATTAAGAAATTATAAGGGTTTAAGGGGTTCTGTGCCAGGAATTGGAGGCAGAAACCAATATATATTTTTTATGATCACACAAAGCCAAATGTTTTCTGTGTTCCCTGCCTCCTCTCTCTACATTCTGTCCCTTCCTTTCCTTAGCCCCCAATGCGATATTATTGTTTTCCCCACATTTCTCCAACACAGAACTATGGTACCCATGTGGTTTCTCCTTTCCTAGAGTAATACACCTTATTATCTGTTACATGGTATGTAATATGCATAATATACACACATGCATGTAAAATGACCATCATGTAAATTTAAATACATGCTTGTTTCCCATCAAATTTTTTAGTTGTTGACTCTTACGTTTTTTCTATGAAAAATTTCTGTGATCAGAAAATATATAAAAGAGATTTGGGAAATTCCCAAAAGGTCATTTTTAGTTCCTTTGAAATCATACAATATGGGTCAACATCTATGTCACTTACACATAAAGCAGAGCCTACTGGCACCTGGGCTACTGAAAATGATATCTCCAGGGTTATTATTTTTGTTCACTTACAGGCGACTGACACAGGGACCTAAAGTCATTTTCAGTCTTGGACATAACAGATAAATTCCTGGGGTGAGCCTGAGGGACGATGAATTAGGGCAGTTGGACTCCCTTTTTATGAAAGGAATAGTGAAGTTGACAACTGTAAAAGTGCACATGTAGACAGCTGGAAATAGATCCAGAGTCATTTGATATGAAATCTTTTGTGCAAGGCTATGTGTATTGTGTCTTCCTATATCTCATTTAGCTATGTTTCAACAAATTTGAAGACTAAAATCCAACCAAGCAAACTGGCATCTCTGTCATCACAATTTGGAGCTACATCTTGAAGCAGAAAAGGAGTATTTTTGAAAATGCCTGAAATGTGGTCACAGCACATTCAGGGCAAAACATACAAATATATTTTCAGTACTTGCCGTGTCCACTTTTAGTGAGATGAGAGAAGCTGAATTCAGACATGTGTAAACTGTCTTCTATTATACAAATTCTTATCTTCAGACAATTTCATTTTTAATGTGAGGGTTTGTTTTACCAGCTCTAAGATCATTTCCAATGGAGTGTCACTTCTCACAGGCCAGGCCATCAGATTTTAAGTTGTAAATATCTAAGCTAGTGTCAAGAAATAGAGCTAATCTTAGAAATTCTAAAATAGAAATAATAATATTAACTAACAGCTGTTGAATATTTACTATGCACCTCAGAATGTTCCAAGCACTTGATCATACATTAACTCATTTTAACTTTACAACAAATTGATGAATTTTATGTATCAGAGTCGGATGTGCTTATTCAATGGAAGTTACCACTGAACTTGTATGGTTCTCCTAATTCGAGGTGAGAGTACATTCTTAACACAGGATTTCAGAGAACCGTGAATATAAGTTGACATGCTCATCTTCGCCTGCCACTCAGCAGGATCTACTTCCACTTTCTTTCTGAATAAAGAGGGGGAAATACTGGGGAATCCAAGGATTTGCCCAACAATTATTAATCCGGTGGATAGAGGGGACACACACTGAAGGGGATCAAGCACCTTTTTTTTTTTTAAACCCTCTGCTTACCTTTTAAGATTCTTTCATTCCTTGCTTGGCTTGCCTTTTGCTGAGTCTGAATTCATAACCGGAAATAACTAGCTCTCAAGGTTTTCTCATTCTATCTTCCCATCCAGCCTTTCTCCCAGGTTGAAACAAAACAAAACAAAACAAAACAAAACAAAACAAAAACAAAACAAAACAAAAAACAAGGTGATAAGAAGTGACTTCTGCTCTTGAAGATTTTTCTACTTTTTTTTTTTTTTTTCAGATGGAGCCCTTCATTTTTTAGTCTGCTTGTGATCAAACTGGGTAAGAGGTTTGTCAACATTTTCTGTATATTGATTATTGATCAAACCCAGCTCCTGGGCAGAACGCAGTTAGAAATTATTTCCAATATCTCAAATATTGTTTTTCATTTTATTTTTTCCCAAAGCTACTGCTTTCCAAAGCTCATTGTAAGAAGTGTGCTTTTCTCTCTGTCAGGTGGGAACCCCTAGAGACCAGTGACCAAGAGGCTCCCAAGCCCAAGAACGAGCTTACCTGCCTGATTTTGCTGCCTATTCCAAGAACTCTCATTCTCTTTACAGTCAGTGTAGATATTTGATGGCTAGTGGTATATTTGTAGTGGTATTAAATTTATTTTTCTTTATTTTTTTAGGCTTTTTGAGAGGTCTGACTCAGTATAGCTCCCCACCTGCCATCTGTGAATATAATATGAAATAGCTAATCAAACGTGGTATGGTCAAGTGGAATTCTTAATTCTCACTTTAATCCTCCTTTCACAGACACACAAATTCTGCTGCTCTTTTTCTTCTGTATCTCCGTAAATGGCATCAGTGGGCTCAGACCAAAAACTAAGGCGTCACCTCAACTGCTTCCTTTTCATCGTTCTCTGTGGTGAGGTTGGAATCATATGAAATGGCCTGAAGAATACACTTTATTAGGGACATTTAAAGGCAAAGGTTAACACAGTTCCCCATTCTCTTATTATCCCACAGAGAGGCTCACAGTGCGATGATACGTCTGGCACAGGCATTGGGGCAGGTCCAGGGAAGAGACCCCAAGTCCTTTCAGTTTACATTTGTAGAGTCAAACATGGGAAATGCCTTATTTGTGAGAAAAAAAGTCACAATTAGACACCAAAGAGTCTGGGTTCAGATGCCAGGTGAGCAAGGCATTTCCTAAGAAGCTCGGCTACTACAAACTTCAGCTTTGTCAGATTTAGGCTGCCAGAGAAGGGGCATCCCTTTGGTAGATGCTAGGTTTGGGTGCAGCTCTTTCAACTACTAAATCCCAGGTTAGGTCACCACTAAGCAAACTGGAGTTTCAGAAGTAATTCACCATACCAGCTTGCTTGATCCTTCACACACACACCAGCCCCCTGATACACAACATTAAGTCCTACTGGGTCTATTTTCAAATTTTTTTGGTTCAACTTATTTTCATCTCATCTGCTGGCATGCTAGTTGGAGTCAGCATTGTCTCTTGCCTTGTCTCTTGTTTTCCAATTGGTTTTTCCGCTTTCCCCTGTTTACCATCTTCATCTCCCCTTCCATTAATCTCTGATCTCTTTTCCTCCTACCCCATTATCCTTTCTCTGTAGCAGCCAGAGTAAGTTTTAGAAATGAAATCAGACCAAGCCTCTCCCTGATCAACCTAATAGCTTCCTTAGGCTTAGCGTAAAATCCCATATATCTGCAAGATCTTCATGGTCTGATCCTTGTCTACCTCTCCGACTGGATCTCTTTTTGGTCCTTTACCAATTATGCTCTGGTCACTCTTGTCTTCTTCCTTCTCCTGAAATATTCCAAGCTTGCTTTTTTTTTTTTTTTTCCTTTTAAATGATGTTTATTTGCCTTTGCTAGCTTTCTGCCTGATGTGTTTGGCAATCATCTTTTTATCAGGATTAGCTGTTTCTTGTCAGCTAAAATGACATCAATGCAGCAAGGCTCTCCCTGATCAAAAATAGCCCCACTTCCAATCCTTCCATTCACTCTTTCTTGTAATATTGTTCTCTTGTTCTCCAAACTTGTCATACTCTTATTTTCATTTACATGATTATTATTCATCTTTCAGCCACAATAACATATCTATTTTGTTAAAGATGTGTCTATATTATAAGGGCTCAGTAAATATTTGAAAATATATAATAATTTATATGACATAAATATTCTGAATATATATTATTGAAATGTCACGGGTTCATGGTGATTCTAAAACATAACCTCCAAATTCATTGACATTCCTTTTTTCAAGAGATGAGAGTATGTATGCCACTTCCCTTAAAGCTGGACTATGTTACTGGTCAGGGCTTAAGGGAAGTTTTCCATTCCATATATCTTGAGATGCTCACTTTTAGGATTCATCATGTTAGAGGAACCAAAATGCTACATGGTGAAGATTGAGTAAGATTTTTGGCCACAACCCAAGCTGAGGTTCTAGTCAACAGCCAATATCAACCTCCAAACATGTGAACGAGTGAGCTTTTATATCAGAAGTCAGTATTTTTTTTTTTCTGAAAAGGGCCAGCTAATAAATATTTAAATTGTGGGCCATATAGTCTCTGATACAGATACTCAAGAATCCTATTATAGGCAAAAATAGCTAAAACAGTACATAAACAAATGATCAAGGTTGTATTCCAATAAAACTTTTTTATACAAAAATAGGTGGTTGGTTAGACTTGGCCCATGGACTGTGTAGTTTGTCAACCTGTACATTAGATGACTCTAGCCCCAGTCATTAAGTTGCTTTTAGCCTTTGAGCTACTCCAGCTGATGATGCATAGACCAGAGATAAACTTCCCCACTAAACCTTGCCCAAACTACAGATTTGTAACAAAATAAATGCTTTAAATCATTTAAAACCATTAAGTTTGGTGGTTTGTTATGCATCAGTAGATGACTGGAACAGGGTTAAAGCCAATTCTTTTTTAAATACAGCAAAATTCAGTTATATATTATGTGGTAAATGACAGTTAACTTCCCTATCTTTGAAATATTTTCATACACATGTATTATAAGGTCAGGTCAAATTCATGTGGCAGATTTAAAATTGGCTCCTGAGCATTTTGCAGATTACAGTATTTTAATTTTAATGGTGCTTTGCTAATATCTTTAACATGTAAGGTATATATGGAACAGGACTATATGCATATAACGTATGAAAGACAATACACATCCACAACTTCTTGGCTTCAAAAAAACTTTCAAAAACGTTAAAAGTAGAACAATTGTAGAGAAATATTGGTGAGTTGATTTTGGCTTTCATGTGATTTTTCTTTCAGAAAAAACACCTGAATAAATATCCTGACTTATGAGAAGAAAAAAACAATATGCTCTTTTATTGCCCAAAATGGGAAAATTAAAATTATTTTCTAGAAGTTTCACAACTTTTACATGTAATATATATCTATATTTAAATATATATATAGCCTTTGTTAAGTTTATGAACAAACTAATGCATTTCCACTGTAGTGCATATGTAAAGTACAATATTTAGAGATAGTTTTTTGTAAAAAAAATTTTCACATTTTTAATTTTATTTTCTCCTACATTAAGAAACTATCAATATGGACATTTCAATTTTTTTTTAATAAATGAAGGTCCACATATCAAGAAAGCTCACGCTCTTAAAAATAATTTTTATATATGGCACAGAATTTCTGGAATTTCAGTATAGTGCTCACATCATGAGCTTCAGCTGGATTCAATGTGGATTTCACAGATTATTGGTCAGCTTTCAGTTTTTGTTTGGATGCACTTGCAATGATTTGCCTTATAATCTTATCTCATAATGTAGAAGCATTTCCTTTCACCACTCATGTAATTAACATGGCAAATACATTGGCATAAATGTTCTAACACACACTTTTCTTATTCCAAATAATGACTAATATTAATAAAAGTAATATCTGACCTTCAGATGTTCTGTCTAGAGAGATTAATGGCAAGTGCTTTGGTTTGCAAACTGTGAGAAAACAAAGAATAAAAAAATATTCAACCAGCAATACCATTATAAATGACATGAATCTTTAGCTTTTGCAACTAAGATAAGAGGTTTGAAAAGAGGAATAAAAATAAAAGTGCTGCTATTTGCAAATATAAAGATTTTTTTCTGGGCAATTAGTAGGAAATAATGTACTCAGTGCCAGATATTAAAGATTTAAAGAATTACCGATGCCTTTTAAATTCCTAAGCAATGCACCAAAAATGTATTTCTCTACTTACGGGGATGCATGTTTCTCAAGTTTCTTTAAAGGAAAATTCAAGTGACTTGGAAAATTGTGTCAGGATAACCTGATATTTTCCTTTTAGTCTGGGTCAAATATGCATTAAAGGGACAATTCAAGCAAAACCATTCAAGATCTCACCTTCTTTAGTTTTCTTGAAGTGTCACCTTCATGGTTGTCTGTTCTGATATTTAAGGTTTTTGTGTTTAAGAGGGAAGGTGCTAAGGGAATATAGGATTTTCTGAAGTACTTTTTTTCACCCCATTCTGTTGCCACTTTTGTTTCAGGGGGGTTGGCAGCTGCCTTTTAGTTTTGTGATAGCTTAGGAAAACCTGCTCTATAAGGATGTTAATTTTCTTCCCTTTAGAAAAAGCTTGCTAATCTCAGGAGGTATTGCAAAGTTTAAATTGAAATAAATAGAAAAATTGCTAAATTGAAAAAAGGAAAAAAAGGTTCCATGAAGGTTCTGATGAGTGGGAACACATCTGCCACACAATAGAATGTGACATTCTTTAGTGCATTGCTTTCCTAGGATGTGTGAAAAAAAAAAAAAAATTGTTGCTGTTGAGTATGCATCTGGTTTGGAGCATCATCAGGTAAAGACTTAATTACTGATCTATGTGTTACTTGACTGTGGATTATGTGAGAGCAGTCTAGTTCCATTTTCTGCTTTTCCCTCATAGTAACTACTCTTTCAAAAGATATCTTCAGAATAACAAGGCCTGGCCTCTTATCGTTTGCTTATTTTTTGTTTGATTTTTAAATTTTCTTTTAAAAGGTATGCTGACAATAGTTTATAAAACATTCAAGCCATACTTGGGTGTTAAGTTCTATTATTTTTACAATAATCATGCCAATGAGGTTGACAAAGATGTGTGCATGGGTGTGTGTTAAAGATGAAAATCAAAAGTAAAAAACACATCACTTGGGACCACTTGAAGGATTTGGAATGAAAGAAATCTTTCCCAACAAACATTTTGAAAGGTATAACACACGAATATATCTGGAAGTGGATTGCTATCTGGTGTGGTACAAGAGGTACAGTAGGACAACCTGAGCAACATAGAGATCGGTTTCCGGCCAAGGATAGGATGACCCCCATCTATGTGTCCTATTTACTACAGGGTAAGGATAAATTCACCTAGGTCCTAAGAATCACTGCAACTTTTAACAAAAAGTCATTGCAAAAAGTAAATAGGAATACATAATCAAACATATCAGCCAGGATTGCTGTCATTATTGTTTAAGCTACACTGTCATCATTTCACTTAGAGAAGACTTTTCAACAGAATTTTTTTTTCTTTCAGATAATTAATGTTTGTTGTTTTAAACCACTGAGTTGAGGTAATTTGTAATACAGCACAACTAATAATTTGTAATACAGATAACTAGTGCATAGCTTACTTCAGGCCTAGTACGTTATATCATATCATAGTTTATTAAATAAAATGCAGAACACAGGTGTGCTTCATTAGTCATTCTGTACTCATGTCCTTATTTTCTTCCCTCACAACTTGGAAAAACAATCAGCATATCATATCTCCCACATACCCCACTCAGGGTTTTCTTTAATTCCTGTGCCCCATCCCTAAGTCCCTGAAACTGACCTAAATATGTCACAAAATATTATTTATGTATTAATCTCGATCACATAAAGGAACAGACGTGATAATGTATCATTTGATATGTAATGGAAATAATCCTCAAATCTTCTCAATATTTGGAAATTAATGTCATTTCCCTAAAGAACAGAATGGAAAGTTGTCATGCTTATTAATGACTCTAACCTTGGACATGGCACACATATTCTAAACAAGTCACATGGTCAAACTGTTGATGGGGGAGGAGTAAAGAGTTGATAAAAATAATATAATCAATCATAATAACTGAATTTATATTACAAAATCTTGATTGAGAGAGAATAGAAAATTCTAAATGTTATTGTCATTCTCTTTTCTCTTCACATTTTTCAACATATTTTTTTTCTACATTCTTCTTTATCCCTCAGATTAATGCTTTTAATAATTTGTCTTAAGATACTTATCATTTCGTTTGTGTAATCCATATATTTCTTTTTGACTTAAGTAGCTTATTATAAGTAGTTATTTCAAATAGTAAAATACATAAAATATTTTCCTTTCTATATGGCATTAGCAGATACATGTTAACATTTGTGGTTCGGGGTGGGCTTTTTTCCTAATGACTATGACAAAAGCTTTCCGAGTAGAATTGGAATAAACATTTAATATATATATATAGGGAACATGAACTTGCCCCCAGTCAAGTAACGAAGCACAGGTCAAATCAACATTTTAGCTCTAAGTTTTCCAGTGCTATATAGTATATTGTCTGTCTCCCTCTTTCTTCATTTTTTCCTTCTCTTCTTTTAAAAAAATATTTATTGACTACCATAGGACCTTTTTTAGTAACAAATAAAAAAATAAATAAAGAGGAGCATATATATCTGCATATATGTCAATATATCACATTATATCACATTGTCATTAATATTTGAGTGTCAATTAGTTTCTCATATCTTCTTCTATGAGATCAGGGACATAGAGATGATAGCAGAAATTTTAGAATGAAGATGAAATAAAGGTAAGAAAATAGGGATAAGAGTGTACCAAATAAACATTTTATCCACCTTGCATTGTTGCCTCTGCTTCCCAAACAGGCATTCTGTTGCTACATAAAGATTAATTTGCCACAAAACTGTATTTTTCAAAAATACTTTTGAAAGGGTTAAATATAGCCCTTTACTGGTGAGTGATTCCTGGGAATTTTAATAAGCCTGAGCTCCTGCAATTGAGCAGATAACAGGCACTAGGATTGCTGTGCATACAGAACTGAACAGTGTCATGTTTTCACACTGTACCCTTGTAGAAATTGCTCCTGGAATGACCCAGCCTCATATACAACAGATCCACAAGGTGTTGCAGAAGCTACCACAATGCTGAAATTCTCACTGAAGTCATAACCTTTGGATTTTGAAACCAACTGAACTGGAAGGATGACAGTCTGATGGAAGACTTTCAGTCTCTATGAAATGTGCACTTGGGAAGGCAAGTGTTCTGTAAGATGTCCTCCAGGATGCCAGAACCATTGCTCCCTTCAGAGTCCCTGAGTGTGTAGGTAGTAAAATAATTCAGTTCATCATAGTATGCAGTACAGAGTTACAAATAGGGTCATTCTTGTGCTCAGTGTCCCAATGCCCAGAGTAATTAACTCCACATGCCATGGCTGAGTGCTGTGACCGCATTCGAGTGAGGTGATGAGGTGTCCAGCCCTGAAGGGTATGGTTGCTTGACTTCTTTATTATAACACAATGAAAAAAAGTAATAGTTTTTGCTACATGGCATTGCAATGCTTCCACTCAGGAAATGAATTTTTATGTGTTGGATCTCTTATGAATTCTGTGTGATTTTAGTCCCAGGAGTCTAAGAAAAACTGCTCTTTTTGTACTACTAAGTGATGCAATGTGTAGCCTAAACAGATGGAAACAGCTTGACTTTAGCATAAGTGTTAGAATATGTAGTTTAAGTGTAGAAATTCACAAGGCATAACTAACAGAAAGCCTGTACCATTTAAAATACCTATCAAGTTTACATTGACATAAGGATTGAGGCATTGGTATACAAGGCTTTATATTTTAAATAATTTTTGTGTGAGAGTAATAGAGAATTTAAAATATCTATACCTAAAAAAAGATAAATCACGAAAAGAACAAAATGTTAATTGGGACAAAGTGCTTATTAAATATGAGCTATTATTTTTATTAATGACAATTAAATTTTTCTTTAACTATTCACACACAAAAAAAGTGATTGTATATTAGATACCCTATTAATAAAAACCAGGAATTTTCCAGTACGATATATCATGATAAACCATCTTTCCACCAAAAACAAATCTTAAAATCATTGGTGAATAATCATTTCTAAACTTTTAAATTACACCTTGCATAATGTTATTTTCACATTTATTGATTATATTATTTCTAGAAACACCTATAAAAGATAAAACATACAAACTCTTAAACGTTGTTTTAGAATGCTATTGTAGAACAGTATACATGATTGAAATGAGCATCAGCAATACCCAAGAGGACTAACAGAAAAACTGAAGTTCTGGGGTTCGACTTTGGCCCTATCACCTTGCTGGTCTGGGTCTGTTTCCATCCTGTATTCATTACGCTTGTTCTGTTGCTCATTACTTATTTTTTTCACCAACTTCTAGAGTTAAGAATTAGAGTTCTGTGTTACCTGTAAATAGTTTATTTTAACCAAAAAGGGTGTTTTTGTTTTTGTTTTTGGTGAGATGAACAGATTCTGAAGTATTATTAATTTAACATTGCTCTCCACAGAGTCATTTACATTTTAAAAGAGGACTTGGAGAAACAGGAAATGTTTAATCTACAATGAGTGATTCATTAATCAGTAATCAGTTAGTGACAGGTCAATGGATATCCTTCTATGTCTTCAAAACTCACTTTTTAAATCTCCCTTCATTTCACTTCTGGGTAAGAATGGTCCAAGTATCAATGCTGTTAAGTTAGGTACATTTTAATGAAACAGTTTATTCTTTAGACTATTTTGTCTTTTAGAATTTTTTAAAACACAACTTTTACTTTGAAAAGTCAATATTTCTTTGCAGGACCTTGTCATGTAATTAGAACACTAAGCCAGTGAAACTCCATCTTATTTCCAAAGTTTATTGAACTTAATTTATGTTATTAGTTACACATTTGGCATTGTGTGAGTATTCTGATTCATACTTTAAGAGTATCATGCCATAACAGTGGGTGAATACTGTCCAAAAAATTATAATTTTTCTTTTTATTTATTTGGACATTTTATTTCAAATGAATAATCATTAAAGTTTCAAGGAAGTAAAATGTTAGCATAGTAAATAAGCAAAATAGTATTTTTAACAGAATTTCTCTCTTACGATTGTTAAAAACACTTCAGGAAAGGTAGGATAGGATGGTAGTGGGTAATCTTAGTGTGAGAACTTCCTTTAAACCTAAGATAAAAATGTCCAAAATATAGGCATACTGTTTCATTTCTGTTCTGAGCTAGTAATTTAGTGCAACCATATTAAAAAATACTAGCAGTTATACATCTTATAATGTTAATCTACCAATAGGGTCTTTTCATGTTAAAACCATGAGATTTTTAGTAGAATCCACATTGGATCTACTTCAACACTACGTGTCTCTTCTTTCTCGTGAGGTCCATGATCAATAGACTGTTTTGATCCAGGCTCTGTGTACATTTTCTTATGCCAATAGCCCTTCCTGGGAACAAGGCAAAAATGAATCAAATAACAAAAAGTGTGTATTAATATGAGTTCCAATACTGAGAGTCAGTATACATGATGGTAGAAAAGTAGAACAAAAGCAATATAAAGGGCAGCAGAAGCTGGGGATATACCCAAGTCAAGTCCTGCTATTTACATGGAAAGCTTAGCTAAGACACAAAAATGGGCAATGGACTGTTTTCACAGATTTGTTGTTGTTGTTATTTGTTTTTACCTAAAGCTGTATGGGATCTTTAGATGAGTGTACTCAATAACTTTTCACTAAAATCAGCAGTAAATAAGCTCAATGATTATGTGATGTTTTAAATAAATGTTTTTATTTATTCCAATTTCTTCCATATTTGGGAACTTTTTAAACCATAATTTGTGATTATTTAGGAACTCTCTGCCTTTTGTTGCCCTGGTTAATTAAAAGTCTGTATTTGAAATGCCAAATAAATCTTTAAAAACAAGCACATTGAGGCAGATTTACAAAATAATTTTCATGGCAACTTTGTGCTTTTTTCAGGTATTAAACGTTTATATACAGAATGGCTTTCACACACACACACACAAAAACCAAAACGTTCATTTCCTATCACATTTCTAATCAGCTACAAATAATCAGGGCAAAACTACCCTCAATTCTAGGCTGGAAATACTGGAATTTTTAAAATCAGACATCTCCGTGGTGTGGGAACATGTATATGGATAATATTATTTTAACTTCTATAAACCTCTTTCAGACAGTTCACAAAATAGTTTCACATGTATATGTATATATCATGCATATCTATATTTCAAATTATATCAATTCCTTCTTTATTGACTGCCACCAGCAAAATACTTGGAATGGACTATACTATGTTGACACATTTCAGGGCAATTTATTCTCCTATGGTGTTCTGAGGAAAAAAGTTAGGTTCACCTAGACTTATACATTACTTCTATTGGCCAATGTATTCTATGTTATGGATCTATATTTCATTTTACTGGTTTTCCTACAGAGAAAATCCAATCTTTAAAGGTTGTAGTATAACACAAAACTAACAGGTTGATTTTTTTTGCCAAATTCAGGGAAAGAAAATTGTATAACTCCACTATACTATCTGATATATATATATTACATACATTTTAGTAAAAATGTCTTCTCAATGAAACATAATTATAAGGTTTCTATTAAATATTTGCAATATATGTATGTTTTCTCACAAGATGCAGAAGATATAACTTATTTTTTTTATTTCAAAGGTTGTAGTCTTCCACAGATATTAATATCCCATACCTTTGCATAGAAAATAAATTGATCAGTGTAGTTTCTAGGTGTCATAGTGTTAGTTATCAAAATTCTTTTAGTGTATAAAAAAATAGATTTCAAAAATGCCTAGTAAAATCTAAGAGAATCTTGCTAAGTGTTAAAAATCGTATTTAGGGAAGTATTTTATTTCTGAGAAATTAATTTTATTTAAGGTTTGCTTAAATGTACAAAAACTCAAGGCTTTTTATTTTTTTAACAATTAGAATATTGGATTTGTATAAGAATTGCTCACTTGACTATCATAGTCTGCCTTGAACATCCATACATTCATTAATTCTATATCTAGCGTATGCTACACTAGCGATAGTTGACCCTAATTCTGTTCTTTTGCATTGAAAATAAAAGCTTAGCTTAGTATGAACTTTTCCCCCATAAATACCTTTGGCTTGCCTTGGCATTTATGCAGCAGCAGGAGACCGTTATCCAGTGACACATTCTATCCCACTGACATTATCACTCAAAGATGGTCGATTTCATTTTCAGGAAGGTCCCAGAGAGCTACAGACAAGTTACAATCAATCACAGAACCACAATTGCTAGCAGAGTCGCATTACTTTAAAAAACAAAGAGTAAGGAAAACACAAATGTACTAATGCATGTTTAAATTTCATATTTAGTTCTAAAGAACTGATGAAATGTAGCATATCTTCACATTAACATTGCCATTATGTTTAAGCCATGACACTTTTTCTCTTGATTAATATACATACTGAAATGAGTTTAAATGCTTTGCTGTGTGGTTGTAGAATATGACCAGGCCAGGTGTTGCAGTGGTTGTATGACAGGTAATATATAAGTGCAATGAATGGAGAGCTTTGAAGTTAGTCAAGTAAACCTAGATATGGATCAGACAAGGCATGAGGGATAGGTAAAGCAGAACGCAGGTCGCAGGTCGGACCAAGTGGAGGTATTAGGAATAACTGAAATCACCACGAGATCAAATAACACTTAAGTGCAATGGAAGGTGAGAAATAGAATTAGGAGTCCAGTTCATTAGGTTTGAAAGAGCTTCAGACAGAGGAAGTCTAGCTCTTTAGAGAGTTTTTACAGTAGGACTTTCTTTGGACATCGTAAGAATTTCTATGAAATGGGTTCAGACTCATTCAGTGGATCAAACCCTCTCTCTCTATCATTTTGTGAAGAGAGCCATATTCCTATGTGTCAGTTTGAGTCTTTGAGGAGCCTTGAAATTACCTTTCTTCTCCCAACTGTTTCCTTATTGAAAGGTGGAATTATGTTTTGTGACCTGATGTGGAATTCTACTGGAATGTCTGTGTATTGTGATGATAGCGCAAGCGATGGCTATTCTTCTCCTTAACCTTTCTTTATGGAAGAGGATGATCAGAAGTTTATCAAAGTCTTCTAATACAACTCCAGGTGCCTCACACATTTCACAAGTAAGGCAAGCAAGACTGATACTATGTGGCTGGGTCCCTCGATGTTCAGGCCAGTGACTTTTCTTCTTTATCAAATGGCCTCTCCTTCTAGCCTATTTTACTCATCTAGAACAGAAGTCTGGTTGTTAATGGGGCACTTGACAAAGGTTTTATGGAGTTCAGCTGTGAAAACATTTCCTGTGAAAAAGTTATCTTACCCTTTGTAATGTAAATGGATGACTAGGTTTTTAAATTATATATAATATAAGAGGATAAGGGGAAACTAGAGTACTGGTTAAGACACCAAAGATATTACTAGATTTCCTAGTTCAAATTTTGTTTCTGCCACTGATTAGGTGTGTTCCTTGAGTAACTTTTCTGTGCATTAAACTTTCTGTGTATAAAATGGGGCTAATTTATGAAATCTAACCTCTAGAGATGTTCTGAAAATGAACTGAGTTAACATATGAAAACCATTTAGAACAGTAATTAACCTATAGTAAGCATTTAATTAGATTTGGGTATTATTATTTAGTTAATTCTAATATATACTCTTGATTGATAATTTGACAATTCTATAAATATACCCTATACGGAGATTTTTCTCTGAAAATCTGAATTTTATAGTAACTAAAGGCTATTAATTACACTTTTTAGAAACTGAACAGTTAATTTATTTTTGATATCTGTAACAAAAATTCATTACATTACTTGGCCACACACATTTATAACTTTAAATCAGTAATTATCAACTACCAGAACAATTAGATATCTGTGTTAGATATCTCACACTCTCCTCACTAGAAGCGGTTCTTAGGGCAGAGATACTCAGTGATGATGGATGGGATCCAAGTCTCTCTGTGAAGCTGGCATTTGGAGATGATTCTGATACATCTCTACCAAACAAATGGGCACTATACCACCAATTGTAATTGAGAATCAGTGCTCTAGATCTATTTGCAAAACCAGATGCAAGCAGATATGTCCAAGCTATTTTATCAATTAGCTAGTTTAATAAAATAAAAAATAAAATAAGTAGTTGTTCTTTTTTCCTCCTTTCAAAACCATTTAGGGTAGGTGAAGAAGGAGCCACTAAGTTATATACCTAACGGAATAGTGGCTTTAGGATTGATGTGATGACGAGCTATAGTAGTTAAAAATCTTCTATTTTCTTTGTGAAATAGGGACTATACTATTGGCTATAAAGAAACAGAAGATGGTAGAGTAAGAGATTTAATGAAGTGTATATGATTCAGAATAGCCACTGTGGAAGCATAAAATAGAGAGGGGAAAAAAAAAAAAAGCAACGATTGAAGAGACATGGCATGATGTTTGGATCCCAGAATGATGCTAAGAGGCACGGAAGGCCAAGTTTGAACTGGAAACCATGAATTTGTAATGCCTCCAATTTTCAAGGTGGTACAATTTTTTCTCTAGGCTTATTCAGCATCTCTTGTGTAACAGTTGAGAAATCAGACTATTTGAATTTTCCAGAATTGTGATTTTTACCAAATGAGTACAATGGAAGGGCAAAGAGTCAAGAGACAAGAGCATCATCAAGGGACTGACTGAGTGATGGATGTTAAATTTTGGCTTCTAAGGCAAAAAAAGTAAACAGTGAAGACTTAGAGACTCAGCTTTTAAAGAATAGATGTATCAGGGAAAAGGTTACATTATGGAAATTAAAGAATAGAAGACTGTGATTAGAGAAGAATGTTTGAATTTAAGATTTTTGAGTTTGTGAGTCCTGAGCATGTTGTTTAAAATATAGTTAGGAATTGAATGGTGTTATTGTTGTAAATGATTATTCTATTATACAAATTAAAATCTCATACTGACAATGTTTTTAATAATGTACTGATATAAACTAATAAAACAAAAGATGTCTAGAAGGTAAACAGGAGATCAATACTTAACTGTGATGTTGAAAGGTGAGAAGCTTCAGGAGGCCAAGCCAATTCTTCTAGTAATTCTTGTTTTTAAAATTGTAATGCCATTGACATTTTTATTTAAATAATATTTTGCCAATGGAAAAAAGTAAAAATGTCTAGTCCCAATTATCTTCTCTAAGATGGCTAAGCATTTCTTTGATAAATAGGAGAGAGAGATTGGTCAGCCACTGTTCTTACTCAGGAGAGCTCAAGTTGATTCAGTTTCTGCGTCCAGTATAGATGTACAGATATGTGCGGCTTCTCACTTCAGCACGGGCACGTGTTTAGGGCCCCACTTTCATTTAAGGGGTGTGCTTAAAATATGTTAAATTATAAAGGAGCATGTCCACAGGAATAAATCATGTGGAGACTGAGCAAAGGGAGGTATTCATTGATAGAAAGTAAAAATAAGTATTAATAAATGCAGAAAAGAATAAAGAGGGAAATAAAGGTCAAATAAAAATCCATTTTTGTGTCTTATTTTTCTCTAATTAATATATATATGCAGACAAATAAATATTTTCTAAAACTTGATGTGGTTTGTTCCAAAACTTGCTTTTCTAAACTTAGTAAATAGAGAAGACATTGAAAATTGATAGATGTTTATCTAAATGATCATTTTAGTGGTGGCAAAAAATATAACACCATAAGTTTTCTTTATTATTATTTTTTAACCAATTTTTATTAAGGGAAATTTAAGGTAATGCCATTGTTTGACTATCATATGTTTATGGAGGTTTATAAATAATAAGAATGATGTTTTAAATCAATGGGAAAACAAATGATTGCATAATATTCATTAATGGAATTATTGAATATGTATTTTTAAATGATATTCCCCTTATACTATACATGATAATAAATTATACATAAACCTAATATTAAAAGTAAATAACTTTAGAAATAAAGTAATAAATGAGATTTTTAAAGTCTTGATTTTGGGACATCCTTCTGAAATAAGGTTCAAAGTCCCAAGCCCAGGAAGGATGAACTTGGCTCTCTGAGCTTTCTACCCATTATACTTATGAAGTTACTACACCTTACTAAAGTGTGTTAGTTCATTCAAGACAAATTCTTTCTCATTAATCTTAATTTACAAAATCTTCTTGTTTTTTTTTTTTCAGACATTCATTCTTTAAAAATAACCTTTAAAATTATTTAGATAACCTCTGATTCTCACTACCCCTAAAACAAGTCTGTTGGGATTTGGGTTGGCAATGCATCAAGTTTATAGGATAATTGGAGTAGGATTGTCAACTTTGCAGCCTGTAAATTGTCTTTGCCTTTGTGAACGAATATGTTTTATTAATAATCTTTAAAGAATATGAATATGCAATTATTAAGCACTGTTTAATCAATTAAAATAGTTTATTTAGGTGAAAATGAGTTTTCAGGCCCTTTGCAACAACCATAAAACCCTTAGTGTATATATGCAACAGATTGAGAGCCATTGCATTGGAGAAGAATCTGGCTTTTGTTTAGTGGGTTGTACTTTATTCGAGTATCTGAGAGGATGTACCTTTGTTTAGAAGCCTAACTTTGTGAGATTTCCCTCCTTTAAAAAATGGTTTAATCCAACTCATGTCAGGTTTAAATTTGACCCAACTGATAGATTAAAACATACCTTTCCAAATCTAGGAGTTAATAATTGTATATCTATTTATGTTTCATCTATCATCTGTCTAAAATCTGTCTGTCTGTCTATCTATCTATCTATCATCTATCTCTGTCTGTCCGTCTATCTATCTGTCATCTATCTATATTGAAGAATGTGGAAAAAAGAAAATTACCATTTGTATAATGATATTCAATTTTATCAGCTTATATACTTTTTCAGTAAATAATAATTCAGAATAGTGCCATTTTCCATAGCTGAAACAGTGTAGAATATACACAATGCTCTGATATTTCTTTTGCAATCTGCCTCCTTATACAGAAGAGAGGCTTATTGTCATTAAGTGATTTCAAATTATGGTTTCAGGTAGTAATGCTCTAACTAATTTGTTTTCAGAACAAAATAATTTTCTAATCATTGTTATAAAGTTTTATGTTTCTTGTAAATCTATTTTTTTATGATCAGGAAAAAAGATTAATTTACAACTTGTTTTAACTGCTTTTCATTAAACCATAACTAAATTTCATTGGGTTAAATTTGGTAATTTTCCAATCTAAGTGTGTTTTTAGGTTGGTGCCAAGACTAATTCAATTGCTTTTTTCTAGATTCATAGGTTTCATAAAAAAGTTGATTTTATGTTAGCTTAGGGCTTTTCTGCCTAGTAAGGATTATAACATTTGTCACAAGGGTGCCAAGATTTATTATTAAAAAAATAATAATTTGTAAATTTTGCAATTGAAATTACTATATTTAGAATGCTTAATAATGACACAAGAGGCAAGTGTTTGTATATTCTCATGCTAATTAGCCCATTTGCTGTTGCTTTTCTTAATCGTGAAAGGTGATTTTAGCATAGAATTCTGTGCTGTGATTTATAGAACATTAAGACCTTAACTTATGTTGGTGCTTTTAGTAGAATTGAGATGTTTTCTTTGGCACAAATTCTGTCACATTACAGAAGGTACGAAACTCATCATGCTATTTATTTACTGGAGGGTAGCTTTCACAGAATGGATTGGAGATAGTGGCACCTTTGCTTTTCCTAATGTGTCATTGTTTGCAAGGAAGGTTGACTGTATTGTCATTATCATTCCGGGCACATCATAGAGAGAGCTTGGAATTTTAATAAGTGCTCTATTCAGTGAATTATAGTCGTTTGATGTAGCAATTTGACAGCATTGTGATTAGCCAGCTATTGGCTACCCCTTCCCCTTAGTGTTCTAATAAGGCTACTCTACATAGACCTGTAGGCATCTTGGATGCTGTGCAAAGAGTTAACGAAAACGATGAAGTGTTGTATATTATTTACAGCCTCAGTTTGCTGAACTAGTTAGTTTTGTGTTGAAAGGAAAGATCAGGCAATCCTAAATGATTTTCATTTGTGTCCTCTGGGTATGGTGCTCAGTTCACTGCACTCTCTAATTTAAAAGATGGCATTACTTCTCAGATGAAAATGATTGTGCCAGAACCTGGCTTGAGCCAGCTGCAGAACTAGATGAGGACTTGAAAATGCCAGTACATGTCCCTAAATGTTTTATGTTCTACTAAAGAGTAACGATGGCAAGGGGAAACAAGAATTTAGTTCCCAATTTTATTACTCTTTTCAATTTTAACAATAACAATTGATATTTTTATTACTCTAAGAGAATGAGTAAAACTCGTCTCAAATCATGTTGCAAGTGAGCTTTATATCAGACTAATCTAATGATAACATAATAGTTCTTTTTAAATTTTTTATTAGAAGAAACACAAGAATGTACTTTTTCTTCTCTCATTTTCCCATTAATCCATGTGTCTATTTATCCTTCCACTTATCTAACTAACCAATGTTAATTGAGTGTCTACTAGATGTCATCTCTTGTCTCTCCTATACTTTTTATTCCTGCTCATTATTTTTAAATGTAATAAATGTATGTATTTTATATTGTTTCTGACAATGTAATATCTGAAACTTTAGGTCTAATTTCATTCTATTGGTTTTAGCTTACGACATAGTACATTTGTGCACAATATTTATCCTTTATTATGTGACGGGTAGTATGCTTAGTGCTGGGGATACAAGAATGAATAAAACCCTTGTGAAAGTGGCACCTGAATCACATGCTAGCAGGCCACTGCAAGACCATGTGGTAAGTAGTTTGACAGTGATTTGGTATTTATGCCATAGGCACAAAGATGCAGGACACTGAGGTCATCCAGGAGAATATGGTAGAGTCAGGAAAAACTTATTATATGTGGTGATCCTTGAGTTGTGATTTAAAGAGCAAGCAGACATTGCCAAGTTGAAATAAAGAAAAGTGTTCCTGACAGAGGAGATCTGTGCAAGATGTGAGCAGGAAAATGTACAGCATGGGGACTTGCTCTTTGAGAGGTCATAGTGTGGAGGAAGCAGACAGCTACAATCCAACAATTGAAGTGCTACCTAGAACTATGAGCAATTGCTGTGGGAATACTTTACCAACTATATGAAATTAATTTTGTCTTACATGTGTAAAAAGAAAACAAAAATATTGTCTTTTTTGCTTCTAAGGATGACTAAGTCTCAATATAAGGTTAAATAAATGTACTTTTTGACTTTGAATTGCAAAAGGAAAGGAGACACTCTGGATATAGTGTAGTATTAAGTAAATATTCAACAACAATGAATTGATCATTATTGAAATAGTGACGTGATATGTCAGTGACCACTTCTACGGTAAACTTTTTATATTCATCATCTTATTTAATCTTCACAGCAACTCTGAGTAGTACACCTAACAGATTACAGTGTTACAGACTACGACACTGAGCCTTGGGTACTTTTGTTAACTCACTCCGAGTTGCAGTGGTGGGCTCCAACTAAGCTCTCTCCCTTCAAAGCCCTACATTTAACAGAAATGATATGCTGCCTACATCAGGCCAGGTACTGTGCTAGACACTAGAGTTGTGAATGATAAAATTCTGGGAGCAATCTTTCAATTTCAAGGAGTGTTTAAAAGTTTTGGTGAACGATGCCTATCTACGTTTGAGGATGTTACAATCCTCTGCAGATGTAAGGTACAGATTGTGGATGTGTTTGCCTTCCAGGGTTATGCTTAATGTTTCCTTTTGTGTCTTCTGGGTTTTCTCCACTATGGGATAATTTACTTCTCTGGAATCTTCTAGAGCTAAGATTCTCAGGAAAAAAGGAATTAGAATTTGGGGAGAGAATTAGTGACCATAATCAGAAGTCTTCTCTGTATTACCTATGGTTAATAATTTGATGCTGATTACTAGAATGGAAGAATGCATGTTTATGAGGGTACTTTGTGACCCACTGGCATGAATCCAATGACATCACACTAAATATTGTTATTCTCTTATGTTTTGGGGTATATGTGAGACTAATGTGTCTTACAAATTAGACCTTGTAATGGCAAAGTTGTTATCACTACATTCTTTTTTCACTAACAATTTTAGCAGATAGGTGTCATTTAGTATAAAATGCACTGCTTCCCTGCTAAATGTAGTAGAAAAGAATTTCATTTTTTTATAAATTCTATAGCTATTTTAGCTTTTAGAAGAACATCAGCATACCTACAGATGCTGCTTTTATTAAAGAAAGTCTACCAAGGTTTAAATGATGTTATAACTTTTATAGCTGCCTAAGAAAATCATGTACATGATTTTAGATATTATATAAAGAAGGTTTCTTGACCAGGCTTGGCCATTCTCATTATACTTCTTGTTTCTAGCTATAATTTTAAATAGATATATGCCAAACTTTCTCAACCCATCTTCCATTTTCTTAGCCTTTTAAAAATTTTCCATCTCTTTGTTTCTTTGTGCTGCATTCTGTATAATTTCTTGAAATCATTCCTTCCATACATTAATTTTCCTGTCTATGTCTTATTTTCTTTCAACCCTCTGCTGACTTTTAATTTTTATATTTTTCTCCTATGAAAATAGTATCTTGGTTTTTATTCAGTTCTACTTGGTTGGCTGTTTTTTTTCAATCTCTTGTCTCATATGCTTTTTATTCCTGCTCCTTCTCTTTAAATGTAATATATGTATTTATTATATATTTTATCTGATAATTGTAATATCTGAAACTTTAGGTCTCATTTCATTCTGTTGGCTTTAGTTTATAGTATTTGATTCTTTTGTGTGCATTTTACTGTAATTTTTGACTATGGAATCATGTTCCTTGAACCATTATCTCTTGCTGGGAAGAGAAGTATGTGCAATTAGGAGACTTAAGAGGAACTTTTGGAGGATGAAAAATTTTATTTCTTAAGGCATATTATGGGTATTTGAGCATCATTTTATAGTGTATATAATATATTACTTTGAAAATTTTTAGAAAGTTGAAGCAGATAATTTTTTTTTCTGTACCTATGATTATTTGTAGAACCTTTAATAGCTAGAAATGAGCATTTAGATCCACTAGATATTTTGTTATTCAGAGATTCATTCAATGGCTTCCTCTAAAAGTATTCACACAATGAACATTTATGGAAAACTTCTTGAAACAAAATGATGACTATGTTGCTTCATTCAATACCCAAATTAAGTGGCTACTTGTTAGATTTTTTTTTTTTTTAATAATCTGAGTACATTCAGGCAGCAATAGAATTCAGACAGAGAGTTATTAAGGGCAGGTCTCTGAAGTGAGCCAAAAGAATCAGTCTGCATGAGGGCTCAATTTTGAAATTAAATAAGTTTTCTAAGGTAATGGAGCAGAGCACATCTGTGAGAAAGTGAAGTCAAGAACCAAGAGATTGTCAAACAGAATATGTGAAGACAGAGTAGGTCAGGCAGGAGAAGAAGTGAAAGTAGAGAATAGAGAGGTTCAGAAATGGGGTGGCTTGAATACATTTCATAGAAATAAATTTTGGTGAATTTATTCATTCTGCTGTTAATAAAACACATCTTTTTTAAAAAGCATGTCATAAGGTATCATCTTAGTAATTAAAAAAAAATCTTTTACACAATTGTTGGAGTTGAGTGAAAGAGTAACTATGAAAAAACAGCTGAAAGCAACAAACATGACAAAGACTCAGTTACGAACAACAGTCTGGTGGCTACCAAAGGGAAAGGATGGAGCAGATAGCAGATAGGTAAGAGTAAAGGGGGTCAAATATATGGTCACAAAAGGAGATTTGACTTTTGGCGTGAACACGCAATGCAATATATAGATGATGTATTAATGAATTGTACACTTGAAACCTATATGTTTATTAACAAATATGACCCCCATACATTTAATTTAAAAAAAGAAAAAAAATTAGTTGTGTAAACTATAATACTACCTCAAGGGACCCAGAATTTAGTGATAATAAAATGTCAAGTCAAGAGTTAGTGGTTTGGATAGAAAAAGGTGATATATATTGTACCATAATGCATAAGATGCATGCACGCGCGCGCACACACACACACACACACACACACAAACACAAACACCTCTTTTTATGAACTATATATTTAATTCTCTTTTGAGTAGGAAGTAATGTTAGAATTTCTTAATTATAATCTTCTATTATACAAATGATAAAACAAAGAAGTTGAATTATTTCCTCCTATTCGAAACAGGGCCATGACTCAAAATTTTCAGAATTCTGGCTTCATAGCTACTCTATTATCCAACTTTGCCTCATCTCGTACATTTTAATATATATGCAGGTTAAATAAAATGGGAGGAAACAGAAATTGCCTTAATATTAGATAATATGTAAGATATTTGTTTGATGTGAACATATCTTTTATGGAATATAATTTACATTCTTTCTTAACTCATTTTGTTCCCCAATATACTTGTTAATAAACTCTTAAATCATACATATTGCTGTCATATCACATTTCCAGATTTAACAGATTAATCTCAGACATCAAGTTTTAAAATGACCAGAGCTTGCATAAAATGATTGATAGACAGCCTATTCTTTTGGCTACCACAGTTGGAGCCCATCTGTTGGATGGAGTCTACTAGAGAGGTCAGCCTGTGTTCGTAAGAGGATTCCCTATGTGGGTAGCCTGCTAAACTTCACTTTTGTGCGCACCGTGTGAGAAATATTCTCTTAGTGTTGTTTACTTCTTCACAAAGACCAGTACAATTGAAAACATGTCAATTGATTGATAGATTTTAGCTTTTAAAAGATTTCTATATTGTTTTATATCTTAATTTACTATTTCTTTTATTTCATGAGTGGCATAAAGATTTAGAAGTGGATAGAAATATAAAATTTATTAAGATACATGCTAAGAGTTCACAGTCAAGGCGGTGAGAAAAAGGTGAAAGTGATCACAATACTATGAGAAGTATTATTCAAAAGTATATGCTAGAGCTGTGGGAATGCAGATTTGGGAGTAGTTAACTCTGCCTCGAAATTTAGTTGGGGCTGCTTAAAGGAAGTAGCCATTAAAAGGATCTTGAAAGATAAATAGCGGTTTGCAAGGTTTGAGGACTGTGGAAAGTATTCCAGTGAAAAGCCAACCATGAAAAGATAAAGAGACATAAGAGAAAGTATGGAATCTCCAGGAACTGTGG
Organism: Eonycteris spelaea; assembly: GCA_003508835.1. Lineage (NCBI taxonomy): Eukaryota > Metazoa > Chordata > Mammalia > Chiroptera > Pteropodidae > Eonycteris > Eonycteris spelaea. Next base: position 4,644,016 of record PUFA01000003.1, read on the forward strand.
GGGATTTAGTATGGCTAGAACATTTAAGTTGTAGAATCTGGACAGCAGGGAGGGAGTGGTGGACAGTAAAGCTGGAAAGCAAGCTAGAGGCAGATTGTGTTTTCATCCATGTAAGGATACCATTTATGTGCATGGTGTGAGAAATGTTCACTTGGTGTTATATACCTCTTCATAAAGATGAGTACAATTTAAAACATGTCAGCTGATATATTTAAGATTTCTAAATATTTCTATATTATGTTTTCTATCGTAATTTATTATTTATTTTGTTCCACAAGCAGCATAAAGATTTAGGAGTGGGTAGAAATATAAAAATAGTTGGATACCATTCTCTAGGAAACAAAAAGGGAAAAAGGTTATCAACTGTTTTTACATAGTGGGTATTGAGATGCAATTTGTATTATGAAAATAACTTTGTGTCAGAAGGGAAGATAGATCAGGAAAAGGAGAATGCAATACTAAATACAATCCCTCTCCAACACTTGCCTCTCCACCAAGGAAACAAGAAAACCAAGTAAAGTGGGTGCATATTACATTATGCTTCAAGACATTGTATGTAGCTTAAGACATTTGTCAAACCCCACCCTTCCAAAGGAATTTTCACTCCAACCCCCTTTAATATAGACATTCTGGAGCTGCCAAAACAAAACAAAACAAAACAAAAACAAACCAACCAGAATATCAATTAGCATATCACTGATGTCATCCAAAGAAGAAATGATGGACATTGGCATCAACTGGTGGCTACTTATAAGGTAGATAGTAAGTAGAAGACACCAGAATAAGAAATGCAGCTAGTAGAGCATTTTTAAATAAATAAGTTTGACTCTGATCACATTATATGCATTGGTCCATAGAAAAAACTATGAATGGATATTTTCATATCATATTATCTTCAGAAGCCAGGGTACCTTGCCTTATCTTGTTGATTTCCTACTTCCTTTTCAAAGAAGAAATTGCTTTCTATGTTGCCTAGCCTTATTATTGATTATGATGATATGCTTAAGAAAAATCCATGGTACATTTGTTGCTATGAAATAATATAGCACCCCTAACATTGTCATTAACATGCAATCTATTAATATCCTGAAATAAATCTATGGTTCCATAGGCTGCTAATAAAATTTAAGCCCTCTTCTATGACTCTATATACCCCTTGCCAATGAAGACTGCAAAAATGAACAATAAAATGAGAAAGTCCTGACTCAGTAGGACAATGATTCTTAATGTTTTTAAAATTATTGGTAGCTATCTCACTTTTCTCAAGATATACTCAGTAATTGTCAAAATAAATTTAAAGTAAAATCATCTTATTTGTATTAATTAGAGAATAGTAACAGAACATTATTTCACTGGACTGATTACAGAAGAGATCTAAAAGCTATTCTATATCTTGACTCAACTAAATACAAAATATATATATACTTATATAGAAAAAGTCATTGAATTTTGTTACTTTAGAGAGAATCTGTGTCCCTATGTAGAGAGAATCAAAATTATCTAGGAGGATTTCACCCCATCTAGTCTCCTGGCTGCCTCCATGAAACCATCCTTCAAGTTTCAGCTCCAAATCACCTCCTCAGAGAGGTTTTCACTGACCTCTCTGTCAAGTGTAGCCAGTTTTCTCATATTTTCCCTTTCCTTGTACTTGTCACTATCTGACATCATCTTGTTTTCTCATATGCTTAATTGTTCAGTATTTGTCCTAGGATATCAGCTCCAAGGGGACTTGGCCACCTAGATCTCTGTCGGGAGTCTGGGTACTCAATAAATATCTGTGGAAAGGATAAAGGAATAAATGAATAATAACTTAGAAATAAGTTATTGTGAAGAAAGGAGGCACCAGAAAATGGGACTATTTTTCAAGATGGCAATTTAAGTCAGGGAAAAACATTTCCTCTGTCATCTATTACCTTTTAAGTGTGCATGGAAAGGAGAAGGAAACCTAGGGAGAAAGGAAATATGGATTTTCCTTGTTAGCATTAAATTAAAACTTTGTGACACAGAGTTGCAGGAAATGCTATATCAGAAAAGAGCTATTAGTCCTATTATGTAAGTGAAATGACTGTCACGTGGGGAGTACTGACAGATGATGGTATAAATCACCCTTATAGCATCCTTAACTGAGAAATTTAATATAAACCTTGGTTGGAAATCAGTAAACTTCCAGACACGAGGCCAAAATCCCCAGGGAACAATTAACAGTTGCAATGAAATAATAGTAACTCTAGAATACCAAACCAATAATTCTCACTCTTAAAGCCTACATGAGGAGGGAAACTTAACCGCAATATATTCCGTCAAATCATTTGATCTTAGACTGTATGGGGGAAGGATCTGCCACAGTTTTTAAGGTCAATCAAACCTTTTGGTTTCTGGCCAGTCCACAATCTCTCACTACCCAGTACAGTCTGAACAATTTTATACATCAACAGTGAGACTGACCAGCTGGCTGCTCACATCCACATCCTTTGAAGCAACCGTAATTGTTACTACTCATTTTTCCTTTATGTTTCCTGTTTTTTATAGCTTTTTTTACTCTTTAAGCTTTATACCTGTTTCTAACTTTGTTGTTCATGTTTGACTGCTAGTGTTCATTTTACTTCCCTTAAATCTATAATACTGTTTGGATACTTCTTTTCTAAGGCACTAACCCCCACCACACCACCCCCATTCCTGTTTCCTCTCCAACTCACCCCGCAAGTTCATACACTGTGCTAACTTTAGACATCTGAGCTATTTTGCCTCTATTTTGATCTGTATCTTCATTGTTCCCTATTCTTTCTTTCTTTTTTTTCCTTTTTATCTTTAGGTCTCTTTTCTTCAGTGTTGTCATTATTTTCTCATCCTCAATGAAAATTTCCTTACAGTAGCAGTCAGCTATCTAAATCTTGTATATATCTGTGTTTGTGGGTGTACTCGCATATTTTCAAGTCAAGGCATTAATCCCTAAATTTTTGGCTTGATATTTTCTTTTCACAGGTAAAAATGGGCATCCAAATAATCAATTGAAGAAAAAATTGACTATGATCTTAGATATTCTGCAGACATAGTTTTGAACTCTTAACGATCAATTGAGTTAAATGAATATATGATTTTCACAACCATCTCACCTTTTTAAGCAAAAAGGCAAATGACAACTTAGTAAAGGAAAAATGGTATTTTTTTTTTACCAGTTATAGAAATGTGCATAGTCTTCCTAGGGTTATAAACATAATCACAAAAATAGCCATCACAGTTCTTTAAATTAGTTGTTTTAAAATATACATAAAAGCTACATGCAAAATAATAAATTTTAATTTAATTTTATAAAATAATAGTGTTTTGGAGGTATTGAGGTACCTAATTTTGTAGGTGAAACTGAGGCCCAAAGCATTAAATCTCTTAGCAAAGTCACGATCTTCTCTTGTAAGTCCTAGGTCCATCTCACTTCACATTTTGAAATTTTGTACATCCCACACTTATGACTGACCCTATCTTAAAAAACGAGGGCAAAATGCAAGTGATCCTAGGAACTGCATGTTTGCCTTATATATCTAGACAGTTGTCTCTACTTTTGTTTAAGAAGCAGGCAGGAGCTAAAATTCTGAGCAGTGATTCTGCTCATGCTCTTTCTTATGTGTGGGTGTCAGTGGTCTCTGTGAGCTGAATTATGTACTATATGTTGATTCCCCCACACTCCTCCATACTTGCATACTGAGACAATGATGTAAGGGATGGAAGCAGGAAGATAATGAATCAGATTCTGCATCCCTGCATGAGGAGATACGGACTTTAATATATTATAAAGACTCATAAAACACATTTGAGAAGAGGGAATCGCTCCTCATAGGTCTGCTTGGAAAAGCATCTTTGTTTCGGGATATTTTTTCAAGCATATTTTCTCTCTTCCTTTTTTTCCTTCCACAAAGGCTTACTGAACACTACACGACAAGCATTTTGCTAGCCATTGGGAAAACAAAAAGGAATAACACTACATTATTTATCTTCAAAGGGGGCTCAGTCTGGTGGGAGGTACAAATAAATAGATAATAAACAATAATAGTATAAAGTGCTATAATGATAGGAAGCACATCCACACTAGAGACACATAAGAGGGACATCTATTGCAGTAAAGAAGGTTGAAAAATGTTTCTCTAGAGCCCCAACACCTGGGCTAAGATTCTCAGGATACTTTTGAATGACCTCAGTAAAGAAAGGCAAAAGGCCAGCCTAGATAGAGACTCAGATCATCAGAAACCATGTGGGCTATGGAAATTATTTTTGATTTTGTAAGCTGTATGTCAAGGCTACTTTATAGCTAAACTTATGGGTGCTCTAGAAAGGCCAACACCTCCCAAGGAGAAACGGCACTCCTTAAACTTGCCAGTGTTATCAATCAGTTAATTTCATTAAGTTATGCTATTTTGCAATATAAATTCCAAAATTCCAATGTCTTATCACAATAAAAGTTTATTTCTTAACCATGCTGGCTCCAAGGCAGGACAAGTAAACTTCCTCCATCCTGTAATTACTCCTCACGTGCGTTCATTCTCCAGAGTTCCAACAGCTGGAGAAGAATGCTGGAAGATTGCCTGGGATGCTTCTAAAGAGCTCTCCTAAATGAGGTTATATTATCTCCGCCGTTGATCACAAATCAGTCACCTGTTCCCATCCTAATTACAAGGGAGGCTGGGAAATATAGTCTCCTTGTGTGCTGGTAATAGAGGCAAATGTATGGTAAACTCAGAGTAACACCTCTGCATAAACAAAGTAGTAGAATGTACCCTATTACTTATGTGGTATCCTGAGATTCTTTTTAGTACACAGTTTTTTTTAAAAAAACCTACAGTTATGCCCTCTCAAGAGGTCATTTGAATTAAATACTTCTTTATTTGCACTCTTTCTTAAGTAAATGAAATGTAATTGCAAATGAAGAAAAGTAACTGAAAATAACTAAGAACTGATGTTTATCAGAATTAGGAACTACAGTCAGCACATTTTGGCAGAAAACTCTTTTGTTCAGTTAATAGATGTAACCCCTAACTTGAGATTTTCTAGACAATTTCTTGGAATATTAGTTTATTTGAAGTAATTGAAATGATTAAGCCAAAAGCTTTGACTTTGAGCAGCTTAAATAGTGACGTTTCTGGATATCAGGTTGTGAAGGGCAGCAAGGCGAAGATTCTGCTTCTGGATAAGTCTACCTGTTCGCTTAATGAGCCAAATGCTTTTGAGGTACAATTATGTGCAAATTATGAATTTGGTAACATGTAGGAAAGAGAACTGAGGAAAACATTGTGTCTGTATATAAGGTCCTTATAACCTACATGAAGAGACTGAATTAGTATTGATAAATAGCAATGTTGCACCATAGAAGGAAATAATAGCCTTGTGGAACGTAGCAGAGGAAGAAATAAGTTAGCACTGTGGGGATTTGAGAAAAATACAGAAGAAAATATGGTAGTATGAAAATTGAATTTTGAAAGGTGAAGTAAGCTTTCAATAGAAGTAGGGGTGAAAAACATTCCAGGATGGAAGAATAATATGAGCAGTTACGGCTTTGTAAATTCTAAATATATGTTGTGAACAGTTTGATAGCTTTGTATAGCTGAATGACGGGTGCTTGAAGGATGCAGTCTCACAGAGAGAATGAGTTATTTGAAATCTTCCTTTTACAGACGAAAAGGCCAAGCCCAGGTTCCTAGTTACCAGAGCAGGGCCCTCTCTGTTGCACCTTTGTGCACTAGGAGATTGAGTCGATCCAGGTCATGTAGGGCTGCATTGCACATGGCCAGTTAGCTTTCCTTCGCTGGCACCATGTCTGAAAAAGAATTATCAAGGCTAGTTAGCAAAATATCATGGGTAAAGTGAGATGAGAAATGATTGTTTTTAACAGCTGTCGTCACTTTTTTTTTTTTTTTTTTTGGTAGAAACAGCCTACTTTAGATCATTACCTTGAGAAATAGCATTAGGTAGAGGTAGCCTACTTGGCAAAGGTATACTCTGAGTCTGTTTCCTCCTGTATAAAATAAAGTTGTTAACAGTTTCTACCACATAGATCACCAGAACAACAAATGAGAGTATTCGTTCATTTGAAGCATTTAGCATTGTGCCAGGCATGTGATGATAAATGTAAAATGAGTGTTAGATGTTACTATTGGTGTTGCTATTGTCGTTGAGTTTTCTGCAGGCTGGTAAAAGAAGAATGAGAAGGAAATAATACCACCAATGAAAGGCATAAATTCTGAATGAGACATGAACAAGAATTTATGGGTAGTGAAAAGCAGAGGGGATGAGAGAGTTGAGAATATTTTCTAGTATAGAAAATAGGTAGAAGTGGTTGACAAACTTTAAATACTAATTTTAAAAAAATTTCTTAATTTTGATTGATTGGTTTTTCATTCTTTACAAGTGGAAAATAAAAAGCAAGTCAAGGGTAGCTGGGGCAGATAGAGCACAAGAATTTGCAGAAATCTCGAGGGCTAAGGAGTCAAGGACTTCACGCGGTATGTGACATGGAAGAGGGTGGGCCATCAAGGAATTCAACTAGAGATGCAGGGCAGCGTAACCCTAATTGACTTCTGGTTTTTCCCACACTCAGGAAGTCAAAGCTTTTGTATGGCAATTGAGTTGTTAAATTCCTCAACCTTCTATAATTGAGTTAAATTCCTCAACTTTAGGACTAATGTAAAAAAATGCCTGGTTCACAATACTTAAAGAGTTTTGTTTTCCTGTAGTTTGTATACTAATACTTGCTATTGTAATTATGTGACTCCTTAAAACAGAACAAACTATAATAGTATGTGTTTAAGCTTTATAGTATGGTGTTGGCTTGAAACATTGCTCATTGTTAGGTTAGGAATAGATTACAAATTCAAAAAATTCAGGGAGCATGTTTTAAAAAGTACTTTGGGATTTTGAGATAAAGGCTATGTACTAAGTTTTCTTCCTGGGTGTGAGGCTTAGTGGGAAATACACTAGACTGTAAGTCAGGAGATCTTGGACGTGCCTAGTACAGTGCCAGTAACTGCATATAAAAAAAGTTGTATGCACTTTTTCAACAGATATTTCTTGATTACTTATCATGTACCAAATACTGTGCTCAGTGCCAGAGGCAAAACAATAAAGAAGGTTCTCCCCACTGGGGAGAATTCTTAAGAAGCTCAGTTCTAGTGGGGAGTGAAGAACACACACACATACACATACACATACAGAAATAAATAAAATAGTTCTAAACTGCGAAAATTATATGAAGAAAACCAGCAAGGGGCTGAAGAGAAGGTGGTATACTTTAGATAAGCTTGTTGATTTTATTACTTGCTATCAAGATGTCACTCTTTTTGAATTACATAAATTTAACAAACTATTGTTCTAAGTGTAAAGTAAATCATAATATATGTTTGTTTCTACCTTCCCTTTTAATTCAGACATACCAGATGTTTGGCCTTGGTTGATCTCTGTTGGTTCAAAAAAATCTAACAACTTCGTTTTATTGCTGGTTATTAACATGTAACTTATACCACTCTGCCTCCTACTCTGTCTGAATTTGATTAATGATTTTAGCTCAGAAAGGTAAATAATTGAAAACTTAGGGCAATAAGGAATTTGGTTTCAGATTGCTATGATTCATAACAACATTTTGTTTGAATCATGTGTCCAAGGAAATGTCTACTTTGTAAGTTACAGCCTTTCAAAATGCTGAAACTTGGCAAATGTCTGAATCCATGCATTTATTACTGTTTTTTTTTTTTTTTAGTGGAAGAATAAACTGTTGGTGATTTGAATCATCTAAATAACCATTTTACTACTCAAACATTTCTTTTTTCTGCCGTATGGCAGGGTTGCTTGATTTTCAGAAATATTTTTAGCCAGGTGATAATTTACATAAGACTCATTAAGTGGAACACACAGTTATATTCTTAAATGTTTTTAGAAGGAAAAATAAAATAAAACATGCCTAAGAGAGACTTTTGGAGTTACCTACCCAACCTGATGAGAACCTGATATAGTAGGAAATTATAAAGACAAACTAAAGTACAGATTTCCCATTCTGATATAACCAGTTGGGCCAGCTATTTCTAAAAAGAACCTTAACACATCTTTTGAGCTGATATTCAGCTAAATCTAACCTCATACTATATTGGAGTTAAAAGAGACGTGAGAAGAATGGTTCCTGAACCTACCAAACGAAGGAGTTCCCCCTTTTCTCCGGTTTCACTTTCAGCGGCTTCTCTTTCCGATTTCAGTTCCCCACGGTCAACAGCAATCTGACTATATTAAATGGAAAATTCTAGAAATAAACAATTTTTATGTTTTCAGCTGTAAACCATTCTGTGTAGGGTGATGAAATTACTTCATCCTGTTCCATCTCTTTGTCCGGGGTATCGATGCTGTATATACTCCCCAGCCATTAGTCACTTAGTAGCCTTCTGGGTTATCAGACTATAATGTTAAAGTATCTCAATGCTTGTGTTCAAATAAATCTTATTTTACGTAATAATGGCACATTCACATAACTTTTATAAAAGTGTATTGTTACAACTTCTATTTATTAGTAGTTATTGTTGTTAATCTCTTACTGTGCCTGATTTATAAATTAAACTTTAGCATTGGTATGTATGTATAGGGGGAAAAAAACCCATTAAAAACATAATGGGGTTCAGTACTATCTGTGGTTTCAGGTGTTCGCTGGGGGTCTTGGAACATATCCCTTGAGAATAAGGAGGGACTACTGTAATAATCTTCTGGGGAACTTATAAACTATATCCAGGGTGGAAACAAAAAACTGGTATACTTATCAAATTCACAAAATGATAAGCAGCTAAATTTGAAAATATCTTTCAAGTGCAATTGAACGCATGGAGGTCCATTCTTATTATAATTAATAAACTAAAGGTTAAGTAACATACTCAAAGTCACACAGCTTGTAGGTAAAAGTTGAGGGCTGAGGATCAGAGCTGGTGTACTTATTTACAATACGGTTTGTCTATCTAGAGTAAAGGAAAAACAATAATTTTCGCTCAAAAAACACAGTCGTACACTGTTGCTAGTGACAAATAAGACAATGGTATTCTGACATTCAACAAGGAAATCACTGGGATAACTAAGCATCATAAACTCTTCGTTTCCATTTCCACAAAATGCACTGCCACTTCCAACATCAAAGATAACAAATATAGGGAAAGAGTATTCCCTATAGACTCTGGAGAAAAATCCATCACCTGAGATTTGACAACAATAATTTTTTTACTATACACTAATCAAGCAGATAGAAAGAGAGCCATGGCAAGTGATTTACTTAATTAAATCTTTGAGGGAGGCCAGCTAGTTAGTTCATAGAGCTGTATGCTTTACACATTGACAAAAACCAGGAATGTTGGCAGCAAAAAAATGATATCATTCTCACATTGACAAATGTAAATGCTTAGGATGTTCTGTCTGCCTCTATTAAATGTGACAGAGCCTGCTTCATGTCATAAAGACCAGGAGACTTCTATTTGGCAACTGGTGCCTGAGTGCTGTTGTTCTCATTAAAACTTACCCTCCGTGTGTGGTGAATCATCTCTTGAGGAATTCTCTTGAGGCAGCTCTGGCAACCAAAAGAATCAAGCAGCTCTTCTTGAGATAAATGCATGAATGTGGTCAAATAAGTATAGACAAATTGCTTCTTTATTCCTTGGAGTCCCTTGGCCATCTGGAACTCACTTCAGGATATTTTGAAACCTGCTGTTGGCCTTCTTTAGTTCTAGTGTCCCTTACATATTCGTGTGTGTTAAACATGTTAATATAGTTTGGGAACTTTATGAGTAAGGATAGTCTGGGTTATGACGCAATAACAACCCTTGATTCTCAGGGAATAAAACCAACAAAAGTTTATATCTTGCTCATGCCACCTGTGCAACATAGAGAGGCGTGGGGTAGGCAGGACTCTGGCTTACTGTAATCACCTAGGGACTCGAGTGGAAAGATTTATCTTGACACGTGTTTTTACAATAACCAGTGGGGAGGAAAAGGGAATGTGGTAATTAAACACTGCCTCATGAAGCTTCTGTCTGGAAGAAATAAATGTCACTTCAAATAACTTTTCACTGGCCAAAACAAGTCACATGACTGTGACTAATATCAAAGGCAAAGGGGAAATACAATACTATTACATGCTGAAATGATATGAAGTAGAATGTATATGTGTGTGTGTGTATACACACACACATGTGTGTATATATGTATACACACACCCACACACATCTATGTATACACACACATATCTATACATGTATATATATTCATATATCAACAATCCTATTGCGAAAGGACAGATATAAGAATCTTAGATGTGCTGCTTGATGCTGAGAATTTGGGAGCACCCACAACCTGATCTCTTGGATTCATAGTTGATTGACTTAAAGCATATCCTTCCTTGTCTTAGGAGTATTCTTGCACCTCAGCCTAGGGTCAGTCTTAACCATCAAAGTTATTCTCTTCTCTGCAGAATAAGGAGAAACAGAATTAGGGACAAAGAATATAGATCATGAGCTGCCTGAGAGGTGTATGTGCTATTTTTAAAAATGAAAATTAATAGATTTGCCTAAAAAACAAAACAGATAAAAGATGACTGTGTTTATTTCTTGCTCGAATCAAGGGTCTCCAAAAATGTCTAAAGTTCTTACAGAGGCAATAGCTGGGTCACACCACACTTTGTCAATGCTCACTCTGGTCCAGGTGGTTAGATTTTCTGTCATTTAAAAAAAAAATTAATTGCATACTGGTACAGTTATCATTGACTGTTGAATGGATTTGGTGGCCACAGTCTTATTCTCTAATGACCACCTTGCAGAACTGGCTCTACTGGGGGAAGAATTCGCTTCTCCTGGGCACATTATCCCAAACAATTGCCCCACCATACCAAAGAGTGTCTGCTCCAATTCCAAAGACTGCAGTTCCACTGCAGATATCATAGCTTCTAACTTTAAGCAAGGGGTAAACTAATTCTAGTGTTCTCATGTAGGACAAACAAGGGACTCTCTTAGGTTACTAACAACATTTCTTTTCACTTTCAATTTCACATCTCATAAGGGTGTGCCTTGGAGTGAAAGATTTTGTTTATCTCACCAGAAGATTAGTAAATATTCTTGGAAAGAATAGATAGAGAAACAAAAATGAACATTTGTTCTAATTTACTCTTATATTTTAATTCTCTTCCCTGTAATTCCAAAGAAGAGATTGTGTCAACACATTCTAAATAAAGTTACTGCATTGAGGCCCTCCACAATACTTTCTCCCAGTGAAAATAATGGACCTCAAAATTATTGATTTACCAGGGATCCATGCAATATATACTCATCTAATTCATTAGCAAGTCTTATTGCCTCTATCTTCAAATTTTAAATCTGACCTTTTCCCACTATTTCTACCTCAACTACCCTAGTCCAGGCCACCATTGTGTTCTCACCTGCATTATTTAAATAGCTTCCTAAGTGACCTTCATAATTCTCTTGCTCTGCTATAGTCTCTTCTCCACCCAGCAACCACGGTGATCGTTTTCATAGTTATTCACATAGTCACTCCCTGTTCATAGCCGTTCAATGGATCCCCATTATAGATCCAAATTCTATAATTGTGTTTGAATCTTTACTATTGAGTCCTTGGTTTCTGACCTCAGCCCTTGACACTCTTCTCTGTCTCTGCTCCAGCTAAATAGGCAATTTGCTGTTCCTTGAACACAATAAACATACTCAAGATTTTTGTATGTTTTTCTCACTGTCTGAATTCTTTTCCTCAAAATATTCCCATTGTTTTCTCCTTCACTTAATTTAAGTGCTTGGTCAAATGTCACCTACAAGAGAATCTTTTCCTGACCTTTTCTATTGCTATGTAAAATGTATCCAAAGACATAATGACTTAAAACAATAAATACTTACTATCTCACACAGTTTCTGTGGGCCAGGAATCCCAGAGCAGCTTAGCATAATGGTTCTGACTCAGAGGTTTCAGGCACATCAGCCAGGGCTATATCATCTGAAGGCTTGGTGGGAGCTGGAGGTCCCACTTTTTAGGGAGCTCACTCATAGATCTGACAAGTTGGTCACCTGCAGGAGGTTTCTTTCCATTCTTCACCACGTGAACATCTTCGGGAGGTGGTTGAGTGTTTTTGCAATATGACTGCTGGTTTCCCCAGAATGGTCCAAGACAGAGAGAACAAAGAATTCTCAATACCATTTATAACAATCTTGAAAGGTAACATACCTCTTCTATTTTATTCTATTTGTAAGAATATCAAATCCATCCCTTATTTAATGACAAAGAAATGAGGCTCCACTTATTGCATGGAAGAGGATCAAAAAATGTGTGGACATATTTTTAAATCACCGTAACAAAACTATACTCCCCATGCACCCCCACTATAATTCCCTATCCCCTTCCTTTTTGTCATTTATCTTTATGCTACTTATCACTCATTATATATCTTCAAAGAGGCAAAAAAGTGAAGCTAAGAATATGGTTTCTGAAATCAGACTGTTTTGTTGTTGTTTTTATTTTTTTACTTACAGTTGAAACACATTATATTTTCAGATGTGCAACATAGTAATTAAACATTTATATAATTTATGAAATAATCACCCCTGTAAATCTAGTACCCATCTGACACAATACATAGTTATTTCAATATTATTGACTATATTCCCTATGCTATATTTTACATCTCTGTGACTGTTTTTATATCTGGCAATTTGTATATCTTAATCCCTTTGCCTTTTTCACCCATCCTCTCAACCCCTCTTCCCATCTGGCAACCATCAATTTGTTCTCTTAATTATGAGTTTGTTTCTGTTTTATTTGTTCATTTATTTTGTTTTTTAGTTTCCACATATAAGTGAGATCATATGGTATTTGTCTTTTTCTGTCTGATTTATTTCACTTAGCATAATGCCCTCTAGGTCTATCTTGCAAAAGGCAAGATTTCATTTCTTTTATGGCTGAGTAATATTTTATTGCATATGTGTACCACATCTTCTTTATCTATCCATCTATCAGTGGATACTAAGGTTGCTTCCATATCGTGGTTATTATAAATAATGCTGTAATGAACGTAGGGGTGCATATATGAGATTGGACTCTTTTAATTTAAATCCCAATGGTCTAGCTTATAGGGAATAAAACCTTGAGAAAATTACATAAATTCTCTGTGCCTTAGTTTTTGCATCTGTAAAGTGGTACACTTATAGCACCAGCCTTAAAGGATTGTGAAGGATGAAGGAACAGATAGATGATAGATGATAGATAAATAGATAAATAGATAGATAGATAGACAGATAGAAGATAGATGATGAATAGAGATAGCAATAGGACTGTGCTTAGCACAAAGAGCTATAGAAGTATTATACCTACTACCACTGTTACTATTGTTATTATTATTATTATTATTATTTTTTTTTTTAGTTAACGAACAAGTATTTGTTTATTCCTTCCTTACTGGAATATGATTTGCATCAGCACAAGGAATTTGTGTGTTTATGGCTATGTTCTCAGATCCCAGAATAGGTTTTCAAAAATATGTGTTGGATGAATGTATGTCCTAAAGGGAAAATATATTTAGTTACATATTTCAAGTTAGATGACTATAAATATACTCAAATAAATCCATTAATTTATGAATTAAGTGTTATTGCAGAAGACATTAGACTTAGTGTAGAAAAATTACGAAACAATTGAAGAAATAAGAGTAGGAATGAAGATAATCTTTGATCATGTCCTGAGCTATTATATTGGTAATTTAACAACTTATATTTGTTTGTAAATTATCCCAATGAAAAATATGTAGGTTAAATTGATATATCTTTTTATGTTAAATATCACTAATTAATTTTGAAAAATTATAAAATAAATATAAATACATGGTGAGGAATGAGAATCTTGGTATAAGATATAATTAGGTAGATGCTGTTAGGGTCTCCAGCTAGTTTCTCTCTAGGTGGTGCTTTTAAAGTTTCATTTCAGTGACAATCCTAGGATTTAACAAATTAATGATCCACAGAAAGTAAAGGTCTATTATACATTTTCTTTCAAATTCGAAAATTGAAAGTTTAAACAAATTTGAAACACAAAATTTATGTTTTAATTATTACATGGTTTATGAGGGCTTTACAGAATTTCTGATTTTGCTTAAACCAGTGCAAGCCTAGCCGAATCTGACTGACACAGCTGTCTACTTTGGTTATGAACTGTGGACAGACCTGTAGCCCAAGGCCCGTTTTGTTAGAGGTCTGAAAACATGTCATGCCCATATGATATCACTACATTTACTCTTGCACCTGAAGTTTCCTTTTTGGAGTTGTTAAATGGAAACCTTAGTCCCCTTAAACCAAATGTAATTGATGAGAAGGTGGCTACACTATACCATGAGGATATGCATGCTAACTAGTCCATTCAACCACAGGCATGGCCAGCTACTCTCGAGTGAGTCTGCCTTTGGCCAGGAAAACAAAAAAGTAGCACACTTCCTTTTAATTGGTTGCTTCTAGCAAGAAAACTGGTGATGAGGGAACAGACCTAGGCAAAGTCTGCAGTGCGCTCGCTGACCTTCCCATTTCATACACTGCCACTGCTTCTTTTCTTAATCATATTATGCTCATGTGATTTTTTGCTGTTCATGTGAACTCACACAACTAGGTGTCATATATATTTTCTTTTCTTAGCATTATGGATTAAAATGATAGTTGCAAAATTACACTATGCTTTTAAGCAAGAAAAAATTAATTATATTTCTGACTATTGTAAAGAAAACCAAATACTACTGATTTTTTTAAAATCAGGTATTTACAAGGTAGGTAACCAAAGTATCTGTCAAATAAGGTACTTATACAAGTCAGATTACTTCAAAATTGGATTGTTTCATTGAGATATCACAGAGAGATAAAATGGCAAGTACATTACTAATTTCAGAAATATTTTAGTTTTGATATGACTATTATAAGCACATTAGAAAATAAAAGAGGAAGATATCCTACTATTTTCCTTCATTAACTCATTTGATACATATATACATTATACATAATATGAGTCTGACATGTGCTGAGCTTTGAGGATATGGGGTAGACAAAACATAAACGGTCTCTGAACTCCAGTGCTTACGTCATTGTTGAGTGGAGGAAAAGCAAACAATAAAGTCATCACACTACATGTCTGGGGTATGTCTGTGCCAGTGCCTTGAAAGGCAAGTATAATGATTTATTTATTTAAAAAATATTTTTTGAAAAACCTACTATGTGTGCCCCTTCTCCTTTCAGGTAGGTAATAGTGAACAAAATAAGCAAAATATCTGTTTTTAGAGAAAGAATAAACAAAATAGATACAGGGAAGAGTGTATCAAGCAGAGGTGCGGTAAGGAAGGAGATGTGATCAGAGGGTCCTGAATTGAGGTAAGGAATTGAGATAAGGTGATGGATAAAGTAGGCTCTTCTAGCTGATTTCAAAGGCATTGGATTTTATCCTGTTAAGATGGGAGCTTCGGAGGACTTTGAAGGTAGCTTGGTTTAAAATGTCTTAAAAAGATGGCTGGCTGTAAGGAGCCAAGTTAGGAGCAGGGAGACCAATGAGAAGTCTACTCCAGCATAAATAAGGGTGGCTTAGAAAGTGGGCCACATTATAGGTAATGAAAAGTGGCTGTATTGTGAATATAATTTCAAAGTAGATTAACAGAGTTAGCTTTAGACTGGATGAGGAATAGAAAAGAGGGGAGTCAGGGAGAACTCTAGGAACATTGAAATAGTGAGAATTTTTCAGGAAATCTTCCTTGAGAGAGTGACAATTAAGTTGATATTTGAAGGAATAATAGGAATTGCCTAGAAAAAGAGTAAGGATGGACAGAACACATAGTATGAGAGCTGATTATCTTCCTAGGAAGGTGAATGGGAGAGACTCTTTTATTGAGCTATTAATTAACAAAACATACTGAAATTAGAGTAGATGTATTATACTTGTAAAATTTTAAGGAAGGCATTTTTTGCAACTTTTTGTATTATAAAGAGGCATATGGTGCAGTATTAATCATAAATTCTTAATTTAGGCTGTACATTAATTAGGTTTATTATACATAAATTAATACATTTTATTTCAGAACGACTATTATAAAAGGTGTTTCTTGACACGATTCATCTGTTCCCAACCAGGAAGAGAAAAACACAAGTTGTGTATTCCCAAAATTACATTGCAATGCTTCTCTTTAATGCCAACAGTAGAGAATGGAGAGTGACATTCAGGCTGTGGTAGTATAATGGACTGACAGATCTGGAGCTCTCAGCTGTAAAAAAATTAGGAAACTTCCAGCCTGCTCATATTCAAACCATACATTTAACCTGGGTATGAACTACATTAAATCTGGTCACATATTAAATAATGAATTAAGCAAATATGACAGCATCAGCAAATATGTGTAATATTCTCAAACATTTTCATTTTTTGTTAAATATTTACACCTTTTAATGGTTTTGTGTTTATTTTACTTAATAATTGCTCATCTCTTTTCTGTTTCTTAAACACAGTATTTGTATAAAGAAAGTCCTAACAAAAAGTGCCATCTATGCTGTATTTAATGCATTTTAAATCATTGCACTTGTACTTTTATTTTACTTTATTTTTATGGTTTTATTTTTATTTTTAAAGCAGCTTCTAGAATTACTTAGTCATAGAAGATTATTAACTAAATTTGAAAAATTAGGTTATTCAAACTGCCCCAAGCATTGATCAAAATGGCATCAAAAGCTTTGTATTATGCTATTTTTAAAACTTGGACCATCAAGTTTAGTTTGATTTTTCTAAAGGAGGAAATCAGAAGTATCAGGACAGGATGTATAGAATTATAACAACGAAGCTTTCTCAGCATGAAGCCGATAGAATAAAGGAAACCATGTCAGAATACATCTGGCTACTGGCTCTCACTCTAAAGTGATACATCCAGTCTTCTGGTTTGAAAACTGTGGTACGCTACCCAGATCACATTCTCATTGCCTTTGGAAATTCAGATATGCTTTGGGGGGAAAAATGGCTTCTATTTTTTTCTTTTGTGTTTGAGTTATATTAAGATGACCAGTATGATATTCCAACACATATGACATATAATTCAAGAAAACATCATTTAATTAGTCATTGTAGTTATTTAAAAACAATGGCTCTTACAATAGTTGTTAGCATTACATAGAAAAAATAACGTTTTTATTTGATTTTTCTGGCATTGGCTGTGTGTATGTGTATTCTCAATAAAGGCATTAGTTTTCTACAGGCTAAAGTGACAATATTATCCAAGTGATTTTTGCAATTCCTGAGTTTTGGGGAATACTGTTAGAGCAATTTTCTGAAGAAAAGTGGATGCCAGATGACCAGAGAAGAAATCGCTCTTACAACTGTCTTCTGCACGGGTCATAAAAGTTGATTTTATACACCTTCCTAGAACAAAACCCTGGCGTAATGCTTCCAGGACATCTCTAAGAACTGTGAGATGCCAAACCCACTTTATTTTAAGGTTCTATGGCTATTTTAAAATAAAAGTGATTTGAAAGTTGTAAAAGCTATAAGAAATAAAGTAGACACAAGTCATACCCTGTTTCATACTTTTTTTTTTTTAATCCTGGCTGTCAGTGTTATTGATGTTTCTGGTCTACCTCATTTGTTTGTGGCATCTGCGAAGTGTGGTTATATGAAGGGCAAGTTTTCTTATGAAAGAAAGAAATATTAGTAATTACCTAATGTTCATACAATAACCTCCAGTTTTTTAATGATGCTCATAGAAGAGTTCTCTGGAGAGAAATGTAACATACCATTACCCCCATTTTACTTGTGAGAAAAATGGAAGTTTTAAAGATATTGAATCTATATATAAAGGTATTTTGAATCAACTTTATACCCATGAAGTTACCTGTTGTGATATTACTACTATTAATACTATCTCTTTGTTATTGAGGCTCTTCACTGCAGCACAATAATACTGCGTACTTTTGCCAAATGAAACACATCCCTTTTAAAGTTCTTTATGCAAAGTCTATTTATAGTGGGCTTTCTTTCATCTACTTGAAACATATTGCTGAGCCCTCCAAGCAGAGATTGCTAACAGCTTTCATAAAGGACTATCTGTCACAGCCTTTGCATTCTTTACACATGGTTGAGTTTTAAAGCACAGGACTGTGGCAGCTTACTATATAACGTGGTCTCAATAAACCTGTCAATTGGAGACTTGGTTCAGCAGCATTTCAAAAGCTTCACACTGGCCCCGGGTGCATTTGAGGAAAGTGTCCCTTCTCAGCAGGCACATGTGAAAATCTAATCGCAGTGTTGGCCCTGGTTAAAAGAAAGGCCCTTGAAACATCAAGAATTATTGAACGTGCGAATCCAAGTATGTCTTTAAACCCATTTTAACAACTCTATTTCAACTCTGTGAAGAGTTGAAATAATGCATCTAGGGTCAGTTGAGTTTTATGTTTTGAAATAGTGCTGGTGAGCTGGTGACCTTCATTTGAGAGTGAGATCTGCTAAGGGCAACCCTTTAGATGGAGGATAAGTCACTTGTTATAATAGCAAATTTGGAACTAAAGAGTTATAACTTATTGGAAAATACTCTTAATTTAGGTGTGGGGCTTTTGTACTTAAGAAAAGTGATACCTCAGCCTGGGATCTAAGTTCACCTTTGTATTCAAATTTCAATGGGACACTGGCTTCTACCTGGTGTCCCATTATTAGATGGGGGGTGGAGGGATGTATTGACAAATACCCTAGTAGATATTCTTTTTAACTCTCAGAAAATAATGTTTATCTCTCTGTGTATTGACAACTAACACCTTCTCCCCACATCATGCACAAGAGCAGGATGCTTTATGTGGAGGCAGAGTAAATAGTTGAAAATAATCTGATAAAAGAGGGCCATAAAGGCCTCCTTCTCCAAATATCTCTTCCATTTGATGATATCTTCCACTTTTAAGGGGTCATTATACTCCAATGTATTAATTTTTATTTAATTATCAGCATAATGGATAATGTTTATCCATTATAAATTAATTTATACAATTATCAAATTACCAGTATTATAAAGAGATATCAACACAGGTAAGTTTTCATTAGAAGATGAAAGGGTGTAGGGATATATGTTCTTTGTCAGGAGGTCAAATTCAGGTAATGGTCTTCAAACAGATAGAAAAATTCCTTTATTCCTTTTTTTTTTTTTTTTTTTTTTTTTTTGCAACTGAACTATGCAGTCATTATTTTTCAATGAATGTTTAATGACTATTCTATTCAGGTCACTGTGGTGTTTAAAGATAAAATAGATATTTTTTCTCTATTTTATTTGCTTTTTAGAGAGACTAGGTACTATATATATACATATATATATACACACATGTGTATACAAGTGTGTGTATGCATGTGTGTATGTGTAATATGAAGAAATTATTGACAATGAAATCATAGTGCTTTAAGTAAATATTGTATGTGAGCAGAGAAATTAGAGACTAATCCTCTCTCAGGCAAACTGGGCCAGGTTCAGAGGGGAGCTGACATTCATGCTCTATCTTAAGAAGTAAATAGGATCATGAAAGGCAGGAAAGAATGAAAAAGAGGAAAGAATCTTGGGAAAGAGGATGACAGGAGTGGAAGAATGAATGGAAGGAGGGGATGGTGTGGGAAATGACAAATATTCTAATTTCCTGGAAAAGTTAAGATCTTATAAAGATGAGAGAATACAAGCAGGTTGGAAGGAGGACACAGAGGACTAGAAAGCCATTATCAGGATTTTGGAATTAACCATGCAGATAATAGAAATTAATAAAAGGATTATAAACAGAAGAGCGTTATGATGTTTTATGCTTTATAAAGAAAACGCTGACAGAGAGCATGACTTGGGGTGGGGTAGAGAGGCTATTGCAAAAGTTTAAAGAAGAAAAAATGAGAGAAGAAAATAGAAACTATGAAGGACTTGCCAGAACAAAGGAAATGAAAATAAGCTGGAAGAAAAATAAGATATAACACCAAAAGGATTTTATGACTTACTAAATATAAGCATTGCAGCAATGGGTACCCCAGAAAGAAGAAGTAAAGAACTGCTGCTTTACAGGGGAAAAAAAAAATTAATAATTTTTTTCTTTTTATTACTTCTTAAGCCACTCCCACTGATATATTAATGATGATATTTATAATAGTGTTAAATAGATGATGAGTATTTATACTTAATCCTCACAACAAACCTAATAAATAAATAATATTATTGAGACTTTATAGATGAGAAAGCAGATGCAGATAGGTTAAGTATAGTAGATAAAAAAAGATTTAGATAGCACCTGTTAGAAAAAGGGGTCAAATTCAAATGTTTTTATTCCAAATTTAATCTTCTGAAAACCCCATCAGTGTATCATTGGATTCAGCACACCCAAGTAGATACATAATCAGTATGAAATGCTCTGCATCTTTTTGGAGGGACAGGGATTCTTATTATGCAAACACTATGGGGTGACTTTCTTTCTCTGCTAGTAGTAGGAAAAAGAAAAGCAAATAGGCAAACAAAAGCATAAAAGGTTAAAATATTGATGCTAAAATTTACACGATTAAGGTTAGAACTAACTTTACTTCTAAAGTTAGAAATAAACTTCTTTGCTCTATTAATTAACATTGCCTACTACTTCCCAGATCTGGCAGAGTAATATAATCTTAGTTATCCCATTGAAATAGACACCTAATAATGCCTTATATTTCTATAGTTATTTATTATAGTATAAATTTTCTTTTCACATTTCACTGTAAATTGTGTTAGTAGGTTTTACATTTCATTTCATCCTCAGAAGAACCTTTTTTAGTAGATGGACTAAGTCTTTTATGTTCGTTTTATAGGTTAGGAAATTGAGAATTTTCCTCATAGCAGTTAAATGACAAAACTGAAACTTGAACCTTAATCTTCTGATACAAAATGTCTGGTGTCCTCGCCACAGTCTCACATTACTTAAGACAAGTATAGCATAATAACTGAAGGCAAGTGGTTACTATTATGAGGAAAGAGATGGAGAGTTAATTTTTTAAACTGCCCTTCCGTCTCTGAAAGGTTTGTAAGAGGATGCCGTGAGCTGGGAATGCTTCATTTGTCTTACCTCTCTGACATGGAATGAGATGTATTTTGGAATTCTGTAAAGCCCAGTAAGTCTACAGTGCACTGACAGAGCTTCCTGTAATTAAAGGCTACATTACATTTGGATGTAAGTGGCAAACTCACTTCTGGAGGCCTGGAGCCATATGTAAGGCTTAATTTAATAAAAAAGAAATCAGAAATCAATCAAAAGTGAGATTTGTTAGGATTAAGATGTTAAATAAAATCATGTTTCAAACAGAGTTAACAAAATCTTTCTCTCTGAGTTGATATGAAGTGAGGAGCTTCTGCAATCATAAAAAGGATTTTATTTTATAAGTGGGTGGAAAAGAAGAGAGATTATTTGTTGGTGTGATCTGGAAGTGTACAGAACTTTTCAAAAGATTTGGTGAACAGATGCTTTTAAAAGCTCTTACCAGCCTCAGGCTTCACTACTAGTAATTTCAAACAAAGCAGGAGGTGGGAGCATTAATGTTCTTTTCCTTCCTTTGTCTCCTTGGCCAACCACTGATATAGGACAGTCTGCAGCAGCCTTGAGAAGCCCCTATGGTGAAAACACATCAATATCAACTTTTAAACTGGGAGCTTGCTGTCAGCATGAACTAATTTTTCCAGTTTCTCCTCTAGTCTACCTTTTCCCAACCACATTAAAAAGGAGATAATACCAATGACCTATCTCTGAAGATAATGCTATTTTGTTTGGGTTGTTATCATGAATTTGTCATTTCTTACTCATGATGAATTCTACACACTTTTTCATGAATGATAAGACAAGATAGTGGACGAGGAACTAGTGATAGCTCTTGCCAGAGATGTTATATCCTACTTTTCTTAGATCAAGATCCCTAGAAGTAGATCTTGAGATGAGGATTTATGTGCAAGAGAGTCATTAAGATGGTCCTTTCCGGAGGCACTATAGGCAGGAGCTGAAGCAGGAGACAAAAGGGAAGAAGTCAGCAAAGGTGCAATTTCTAAAAAGTGCTCCTGAGGGTGGCCCAGTGCCTTTTTCCCAGGGAACTTTGGCTTGTTTGTTACTTTCCAGTGTCATTTCACCTTGAAGTCAGAGAGGGAAGCTTTCTGTTCCCTCACCTCCTGCTCATGACTAAGTTAGCCTCTCTGAGGTTGCCAACTCTTGGGCATGCCAGCTCCAGTGGCCTGTGGGCAGTCCTAGAAGTAGAATCTTACAGTCAAGTTGGAGCAAATGTATTTCAAAGCTAGGCAAATAATCACAGAAACAGTAAAATAGGTGCAAAGGGATGTAGGCAGATCACTGCCAAAACACCAATGGCAATTTTAGCTCTTTAAGGAGCAAGCACTGGTTTATTTATTCCTTTCCCACTGACTTTTTATATAGCTATAAAGCTTCCTTGGTATACTCTCCTGCATTTTCCTCTATGATCTGCTTTGCCAACCCCAAATTGAAGAGTGTATTACTAAAGAATCAGAATTTAATAACAGCTTTGTATGTCCAATAAACATTTCTTCTTGCTATAGCTCTGCACTGCTCCACTGCACTGGTCCAATTCAGAGCATGGTTGAGGGCAGAATACATAAGCAGCTGCCAAGAAAAGGCAGAGTGAAGACTTTGCAAATGAGGTGCTCAGAAAAAAAAAAAAAACGTTATGAGATATGATCAAACCGTGAGGCTTGACTTCTGTCGATCAACTGTACAAATAGATCAACCCTATTTCCGTGTGAGAAAGGATATGGCATAGTTCATACATCCACAGATTATGACAACCATGTGAATTGCAAGCTGAGCCATGATAAAAGTATTTTGGATATAGAATAACATCTCAAAAATAATCATTGGTATGTGCAACTGCATAATAATATTGCCAGAATTGGCAGTTTCCTAAATAAAGGCTAAAAAATGCATTTTGAAATCTTAAAAACAGGCTATTAAAGAAGGGATGGTATCTAGGTGGAGTGTGTTGTAGCTGCTGCTTTGTCTGCAGAACTAGGGAATACTATGTGTGTTTAGTCTGCAATATCTTTCATCACTTCCCCACCCCAACCCTCAAACTCACTTTCTGCGCTGTCCACTTAGAGTACATCAGAGG
This sequence comes from Eonycteris spelaea, assembly GCA_003508835.1. Taxonomy (NCBI): domain Eukaryota; kingdom Metazoa; phylum Chordata; class Mammalia; order Chiroptera; family Pteropodidae; genus Eonycteris; species Eonycteris spelaea. The sequence goes on from PUFA01000003.1 coordinate 4,667,173, forward strand.
ACTCTTTGTCCTCTGGATTTGGTTCAGTTGGCCTGTGAGAGTCAGTAGGAGGAGCCAACTCAGTTGGAGCAGCGTGAAATGGACACATTCGTTCCCAGACGCTCCCTCCCTCCATCCTGGACTGTGTAGGGCAGCAACAGATCGCTCCACACGCCCCGCCCCGTGTCCCCTTTCTCATTTGGTAACTGTTTCCTTCCCTTGAACTTTTGGACTATGAGCTGCTGATGTGTTCTGCCTGTTGCTAGCCCTGTTTTCCCAGTTTTACACTGTTCTCCAATGTTCCCAGACCTAGGGGTCTTACATGTCTCTTGTTGATTTCTCTGAATTCTGCTCATAGCTCTCAACAGTTTCTTTACTAAACTACTGACTTTTCTTTCCGTTCGAGCACAACTACTGGGACTTGACCAAAACAGAAAGGCAGATCGCTTTACACTAGAAGACATACCTGGTCATAAATCTATAGTTCCCACATAGCTCCTTATCCTGTAATAAGAACTAGACTATTTGTTTGAAGCCCTCAGACCCAGGTAAGTGGGGCCTCTGTTCTAGGCCCCAGGCTTCAGAAAGTCTCACCACAAACTTCCCCAAATGAATTCACTAAAAAGACCTGGCTGCTTCTGTCATTTGAAACTCAGTGCTCAGCATTGGTGTGGCACTACCTGAAATGCTGAACATCTGCTCTCATGACTAGCAGCATTCGGCCCCATGGAAATATTTCTCCACATTTCTGCTATGGCTCTAAGACAGAAAGTACTGTATCTGAGCCTTCGAAGGTTTGGAGCTGTGCTCCAGCTAATGTGGGGGACAAGCTGCTTTAGGATGCAGGAAGAATTCGAGTGTCAGACGCACATAGGTAAGTGGGAAAAAAAGCTAACTTACAAATCATTTTTTTCAATGTAATGTAGTAATTATGTGCATAATGAAGTTTCATTCCTAGTAATACAGAGTATCTGTTTTCTTTTTTCTTTCTGAACTAATTTATGGTTCTGGAGTTAATTATAAATTAGTATGGCATAGTCCCAACAGTTGCACGAAGTGGCAGAAAAAAAACACTTGTGTTGCTTAATAATTCACATTTCTTTTACATTTTTGTATATCTAGGTTAAGACTTATTCTTAAAGCCACTGGCAAATAAATAAACATTGAAAACTGGAATTTAAAATAACTATTTTTATAAAAACATACACTAAAATGAATTAAAAATTTAAAAACAATCTAGCTTTATTTAAATATTTTCTTTAAATTTTGATATTTTTATAATTCATATATTTTTACATTTTAATATATAATTTAAAATATTTTAGAATAAAATATTTTGAAAATAATATTATTAATATTTTAATCTTTAACATTTATATTTTGATGAAAAATATATTTAAATTTGTAAATCTATTGAAATTAATACAATCACATTTTATTTTTAATTCTTTAGATCAAGAATTGCCAAACATTTTCTGTAAAGGACCAGATGTTAAATATTTAGGGTTTTGCAAGCCATATAGTCTTTTTCACAACTACCCAGTCTGCCACTGTATCACAAAAGCAGCCAGAAGCAACAAGTAAATGAATCAGCAAGGCTGTGTTCAATAAAACTTTATTTACAAAAAGGCATCCAGCCTACAAGCCTTGATTAGCTGACCATTGCTTTAGATCATTTGATCATAGGATGAAAATTATGTGAAAATCTTGTTATAATAACATTTATTTTGCTCACATTTTATTAAATTAGTGTAAATTATGTCTTTATGTTATTATTTCTCAAAACAGTGTGGTCTATCAACAGATCATGGAGATATGGTAATAATAGTAAGTGAATTTGATCTTCTGATACTTTCGCTATTTTTAGTCATAAAGAAACCATACTTTTACACAAATTAAATTTTTTTTTGTTTAAAACTATATTTATCAAGGCTGCATTAAAGAACATAATTTAATAGTTTCTTAGCGTTATTGATATCTTACAAATGTTTAGATGTATGGTATATAGGCCTGCAATTATACTCTTGCCTCAGGTACCAATAAAGTTTGAGATGGGTCTGGTAAGCTAATTTTCACTCTAGGAGCAACCTAATCAAAAGACAGTTTCCAATACTCCCGAAACTGCAAACTGACAAGCGTCAGGATGAGTTTTGTTCACTCATCTAAGATCTGCACAATATTTACAAAATGTAAAATTAGTTGTAAACCAATTTTAGATAAAAAATGAACATGTCTGTCTTTTATTAAAAATCTGGCAAAACTAGATTCTCTTCTAGGGGTCTCAGCAGCTCATATTAGTCAGGACCTATCCTCTCCAGTTTTCCAAACTCTCTATCATCACCAGTGATGTCCTTAACCCAGCCAGCCCACTTCTCCATTCGTGTTACCAGCCTGCCTTTTGTAGCATTTGGTTTTTGAAACTATTCCAAATCATTGGAAACTAACTCTTTTCTAATTTGTATCCTCATTGCAGTAATTGCCCTTACCCAAAACAAAACACACAAACAAATAAAACCAGTTAACTAAACAACAATGCAATACGTTTTCATTCTGAGTACTTCCATCTTTTGATTCTTCCCTAAGACATGGAGCCATTGAGAGTGCTCTGATTGCTCCCTGCTCCTTACCTCTGATTAATAGAGAGAGAGAGTGAGCAACACAGTTTGCATCAGTCTTTCACATTTTCCAAAACAATACTGTCACTCGATTGTTGCAGAACTATGATCGGCAACAATTATGTAGTAAGGGGTATAGCTTCCAAGTATATAACTATGATAAAATGATGTTACCTAGTATCCATGTCAATTACTGATATATATATGAAGGAGAATAAATTACTCTTTCTGCAGAAAAAAATACTAAGAGAAAAAAAGGACTTCTATTAATAATTTAACTGAGTTTTTGCTAACGGTGATAAGTTTATGAGAGGAATGATACAGCTACGAAGGAGAACTTGGTTAAGCAATAAACCCTTTTCTTTTTCCCAGCAAAGCCCACAAAGGAACGATTTGGAATTAAAGTGATAAAGAATAGGAACAAACTGCTGTTCTGCATAGCATTACAGTATCATCCTTTAGTGACTCAACTCAGAGGACTGCTTTGAAAATTGTTAGGAAATTTTTTTTGCTTATTGGTTTAGGTGTGTGTGCACGTATGTATTGTATGTTCTTGTTCAGGTAGATACTGCTACAACAGTGACTCTAAAATTTGACTGCAGCCTAAAGTAAGAAATGCATCTTACATTGTTTTACATTATGACTATATATGAATATACACACACATACACACACACAATGCACACATACACTTATGTGATTTTGGAAAAACATTTTCATAAAACCATACCTGCTATTATATTGTGTGTTATACACACACATTATTTTCTCTTTTTCAGGCTTGTAAAAAAAATGCCGATAACATTTAATTCCTTAAAACAATCTCCTCTAAACCAAGCATTCTCACTGGGAGTGATACTGCCTCAATGGGGTAAAAATAGGTTGTTGGGAGAAAATAAAAAACCTTAGTATAATGGTTTGGGGCCCTCCAAAAGGTCACAGTACATAAAAATCTGTATAGTATGTCTGTGGTATCGATGTTTACTGGAAATGAGGTATTAGGAAAATTATGTTTGAAAAGTTTCCTTGGGGCCAATTGAAAAAGTTGAGAAACACAGCAAAACTGACTGCAATATGAAAAACACTGTTTTAAAATATGTTTTTAAACACTGTGTTTAAAAATTCAGGAGAACAAAGCAACTATGCCTAAAATTCACATTGTTTGAGAGAAAACAAGAGACCAAATGTACAGAAAACATAAGCACATCCAATATTTATTCAAGAGTCAGAAACCCCAAATCCTAGTCCCATTTTTTCCTTTGGGATTTAGGATGCCAGCTTCCTTTCTGAAACTACAACTCCTTGCCCCTACTTTTCTCTGTATTAATCAAATTCCCTTCCCTCTGCCCTGAGAAGTCAAGATTCCAGTCCCAGCTTGACCTAAGAGAAGGAAAGAAAGTAAATTATTAAAATGAAATTGGAGGTTAAAATTTTTAATTGGGCTAATCTTGAGAAATAAAAGTTATCATAAAACTGTGGGATCTGCCCAAGATATCATTTAGGGAAAAGAGGGCTGATGCAGTATGAGTAAGGCAGCAATTAGGGGGAAATGAGCTTCTTTAGAGTGTGTATCATAAGTTAAAACTGCTTAACACATCGATAACAGTTGTCAACATTTTTTTCCCTTCTTCTCTATTCCTGTTATCCATTCTTCTCTTTCATTCCCTGTGTTTCCATTGCTGGACCCACTCTATGGCATAAAAAAAAATGAATATTACTAAAGCTGTCACTTAAAAAAAAAAAGGAAATGCTCTAAACAACATTTTTTTTTTTTAGCCCAAGTCTAATATGCAAAACTGTGTGGAAGGAGTTTTCATATTCATCAAGCAAACTTGGATATATTTTAAATTCACTGAAAGAAATGACAACAAATTTGCAGCAATATCTGCAAATAACTGCACTTTACAGTGCCAGTGTGCATAACCTCAGCTTCTAGAAATCTGTAATTGCTGTAACGGACAAATAGAATCTGAACAATGGAGGGAAAGGTAACGTGCACCCTAGTTTCCCCCATCCATGTGTTGATTAAGCTATTCAAAGCCCTAGCCACAAAATGGAAATGTTCGTTAGCATTTTAGTCAATGCAATCTCTGTTAGAGGCATGATATGGTTCATATGTTCATTCTAGACTGGGAAGCAAGGAAAATGCAATCAAATTATATCATGCACCTGCTGTGTTCAGAGGATGGCAAAAATACTGAGACCTAGAGATGGCCAAAGAGCCAAATCACACCATTGCAGGTGGGTTGGAAGTGGAGAGACAAAGCATAAATCTGCTTCTATCAGGAAAATGTATATTTTGAAAAGGTGGGAAATTTTTTTTCCTCAGAAGATATAGAGACAAATTGAAATGGTAACCTGCAATGAATAGACCATTTCCTTCTAAATGCATTTCTCTGACTCTTGCTTCAGATTTTAATGCTTTGTGGTCTAAGATTGACATTTTGAAGTATTCAGATTAATTTACTCTTCTCTAAAACTAATATCTTATTGTCACTTTTAAAAATGACATCTGACATCTAGATCCAAGATAATGAAAAGTCTATTTCTCATACTGTCATTACAGATATTTTTATTCAGGGAATCAGTTTATTTGGTAATGATACAGTATGATTTATAATAAAGTCCTGTGTAAAGACCTTCTCAGAAATTCATGAACTTAGTACCACTCTGGAAGCACCATTTGAAATGGGGTCTGGGGACTTGTCTTTAAGCAAGTAAACTCACTCATGCATATTTCTGTTGAATACTCAGTGATGAGTATACAAAATATTATTGTCACAATATCATTATTATTTATCAGATGTGCCCTCAAAATTTTCTTTAAACCATCAAATATATTTTTCCTTTATTTTCTTCTGTGCCTTTTATTATTCGAAATGTGTTGCTCATCCAAACAGAGACTCATGGACATGGACTATAGGCTAGGAGAAGGAGGGAGGTAGACAGGGTAGAGGGGATCAAATATTGGGTTTAGGGGGAGGGTGAAGTGGGTAAAGAGGATCAAATATATAGCAGGTGAAGGAAACTGGACTTTGGGTGGTAAACGCACAATAGGATATACAGATGTCAAATGATAATGTACACCTTAAAATTATGTAATTTTATTAACCAATGTTACCCCAATAAACTTAATTAAATTTTTTTTGAAAAAAAAATGGTGACATGCAACAGCGAAATGAATATACAAGTTTTTTTTTTAAAAAAACAGACCTATTAAATATTCATTACTTATCCTAAAAAAAAAAAAATGTGTTACTCATCAAATTCAGGGCAAAGAACAAATTAGAAGAGAAGATAATCCAGATAATTGAATTTTCTTTAGGCTAAGAACCTCTTGTAACATAAAGTTACACCTAATTTTTATATATATCATGATATTATTTTTAGGTGTCCTTGAGTAATTATAGAAGCATATGTTTTTTGGGGTTTTGTTTGTTTGTTTTTGAACAAGTTAACTTTTCCTAACTGGAAGAGTTCTCCTTTTCTGCTTATAATTCACATTAAAAAAAAAAAAAAAGTGTTTCAGATACCAGAATGTGCTAGTTTTAGCTGCACAGATGCCGTCCAGATACTTTTGAAAACAGATCACTTTTCAACTAGTTTGGTTACCAAATAAGCAAAAAAAAAAAAAAAAAAAAAAAAAAGGACTGTTGGAATAGCTGTAGTTTTTCAGTAACTTACCTCTAGAGACTAATGACACTTACTACTTATCAATTAATCTGAATTTAACATTTATCACTCTAGACTTATTGGAGGAGACGACAACAGACCCCTAATTATGTAACATAATCTATTCTATTCTTTTCTCTTTCCTTTGCAATTTCGGGTTGCTTTGAGCTGAGAAATTATGAAGTGTAGGCACACTTTTAGTTTTAATTCCTTAAAACATCCCATTTTCCTGTCTAATTGAAGTTTTTCCTTTCATGGCTTATTCTGTAATATATCTTCTTGTACCCTCTTACTGTATTCTGGCTTGTCTGGACAAGTCTGAAATATATTGTGATGGCTGACAGAGCATTAAGTGAATTTCAATAAATTATGAGAAACTTCATTCTGCTGGGTATGCAAAAAACAAACAAACAAACCATGACACCTCAATATAAGACACTAGGAGAAATGCATCTCCAAAATTTAAATATTAGTCACTTTTAAAAAATAAATCATTCTCTGTAGGGAGGGGAATTGAATAAACATTTTTAAAAACTCTCTTATGATAGAGTTTATCTTTGTATAAAGTCCTTGAAATTAAGTTTATTCAAAGATTTAAGATATGCATTTTACTTTTAAAAATTTTTAATAATTGAAAGTTGCTAAAACATGTTAGATTAATCATCGCTAATAATTTATCATTTTTCCATAACAGGTATTTGGTCTCTGGGCAATAAAAGATTATCATTTACTCAATGCTATATTGAGGGTTCATCTCTCAATATTGCATGTATTTTATATGGTATTTAGAAGGGAGTTAAAACATAGTTGTGATGATTGTATAATTTATCATCCAAATCAGACACTTCGAGAAGGAAAGGTGGTTCCATTTACATGTAAAGTCTGGATCACCTGTGAAAGCCAATACAGCCAAGAGTAAGGCTATTTGTATAGCTTCCCTATGTGTTGTAGATGCCCAATACAATTAAAAAATATATATCTGTTGCAGTCTTTGACAACTAATTCCAGTGAGCACTGTCAATTATTATTTTTTCAAATGATATGCAAAAAACCCACCACTTAATTGTTAGGGAAAGGAAGAACATGTTTATATATTTGCTCTTAATTTAATAATTCTAATCTTTCACTTCTTTTTAGAAGTATCTTTGATTTAACCTTCTTTTCGCCTTTATTATTTCATTTTCTCTTTTTTCTTCACCCACTCTTCTTTAAATTCAGGCATGGGTAATGGTGAGTTGGGGTGGAACATATGTCTGGCAATTGAAACTATGAGAGTAGGTGGAAAATGTGGTCTGAGCATATTCCGAAGAAGATAATCTTCTCCAAGGCTAGCCATATCCTTAGGAATGAGGACCTAGACAACCAACTTCTCTATACAAAAACTTCTGTTTATTTATTTTTTTTTACTTGACATTTTGACTCACTGTTTTGCATTTTTTAACTAAATTTATTGGTTGATAAAATTATATAGGTTTCAAGTGTACAATTCAATAATATGTCATATGTATACGGCATTATGTGTTTACCACCTAGAATTAAATTTCCTTCCGTTACCACATATTTGACCCTCTAGAAACTTCTAAATAATCTCTCCCTCTCTTCTCTCAGCTACAACTTCCCTTACGCTCCATGTCTTACTGGTAAATCCAAGTATGAGCCACCTAGGAATCTGAAGAATAAAATCTATATGTCCACTGAAAGTCCTTAAAGCTTCCTTCCTTTTACTGAATCGGTTATCTGCCAATCTTCTTTCTATCCTTCAAAAACATGTTGAAGTACCTCATCTGTTATTATCTTCTATTCAAATATCTCAGTTTTTGTGGGTGTTCATTTTTAAATTTTCTGTATTTCTGCTATCTTAGAGTTGTGGGAAGAAAAGAGCTGAACAATTGTATATTTATTCCATTTCCTTCAACATAAATCTTTCAGAATGATAGTTTCAAAGCTTAAATCTGATGATGTTATTTGATATTGTGTACCAAAACTTTTATTATTGCCTCTGAAACTAAATAGCCTGACTTCTGAATTCTCTTCATTCCCATCTTGAACCTCTTATCTCACATTCTCTTATCTTTGCCCCCGCCTCCACACATGGTTCTTTTTTGGTTCCTTTAACATGTTATGCTCTATCACAGGCCTCATTCCTTCTGAAGATAGCTCTTTCTTAGTTAGCTCTTTCCATCTTTGACTTATTATGTTTTTTTGTTTGTTTGTTTGTTTCCGAGGAAGTAGGGATTATAGGAAAGCAGGGGTGTTTTTTAATTGAAATGTGTACTAAGATAAATGTAGATTTATATGCAGTTGGAAAAACAATATAGAAATCTTTTGTACCTTTTCTCCACTTTTTCCCAGTTGTAACATTTTTGAAACTATGGTACAATATCACAGCAGCAGGATACTGACATTGATAAGTCCACCGATCTTATTAATATTTCCCAAGTTTTACTTATACTCATTTGTGTGTGTATTTAATTCTATTCAGTTTTATTATATGTGTGTTTACATATTCACCACCACAGATAAGATATTAAATATTTTGTCACAGGATACTTTGTGTTGCCTTTTTATAACATGACCACCTCCCTCCTATCCACTGGCAATCAAGGAAGGCCTCTAATATCTAAAATTTTTGTCATTTCAAAAATATATACAAAATGAATTATCATATGACCTAGAAATTACTCTTCTGTGTATTTACCCCCCCAAAAAAAAACTGAAAATATTTATTGGCAAAGATATATGAACCCCGATGTTCATAGCAGCTTTATTCTCAGTGGCTAGGACATGGAAGCAACTGATGTCCATGATAGATGATTGGATAAAGAAGCTGTGGTACATATATACAATGGAATATTACTCAGACATAGAAGAGATGAAATACTGCCATTTGTGACAACATGGATAGATCTTGAGATAATCATACTAAACAAAATAAGTCAGACAGAAAAGTTGAGAACCATATTATTTCACTCATATGTGGGATATAAAACTGAAAGCAAAAAAAAACATGACAATCAGAGACTCGTGGACATGGATGGTGGATTAGTGGTTACCAGAGGAAAGCGGAGCAGGGAAGAAGTAGATAGGGGTAAAAGGGATCAAATATTTGGTGATCTAACTTTGGGTGTTGAACACACAATGCAATATGTATATACGACAATGCTGAATTGTATGCTTGAAACTTATTTGACTTTATTAATGTCACCTCAATAATTTTTAATTAAAAAATGAAAATAATATGTACATATAAATGGAGTCATACTGTATGCAATCTTTTGACTCATTCACTCAGCAGTCCTTGGAGATTCATCCAAGTCATGACATGTATCAAATTGTTTGTTCCTTTTTATTGCCAAGTAATATTTATAGCTGAGAGATACACATGTACCACGGTTTGTTTATGCATTCACCTGTCACAGGACATCTGGTCTGATCTCCGTTTTGGCTCTTATAAATAAAGCTGCTATGAACATAGGTGTACAGGTTTTTATGTGATTGTTCTTAACTCTTCTTCTAGTTAAGACTTATCTCAGGGAATGACAATTATAATTTTACATTGACATGTGTGTGATGATTCAATTGCAGTCAATGTGTTCCACTAGACTTTAAGCTCCATGGGGGTAGGAATTATGTCTGTTTTTCCTTCAACATTGTTTTCACAGTGCCTAAGAGAGTGCCTGGCACATAGAGATTTGGAAAATGAATTGTCGACTCCATAAATGATGATGGATAATATGTGTATATTTCTTATCTAGTATGACAACATCCCATAAATTTAGAAACCTTATTGTATATGTGAAAAAAAATAGGGAAAGTAATTTATCCAAATTAGTCTTTGAGAAAGTAAGCAAGGTAGATTTCAAATACATATCTGACTTCAAGACTCTTACTCTTTCCACTGTACTAGCCTTTTTCTGGGAGCTATGAAATCAGTTCTACTTTTCTCTGAGAGAGCAATTTATTTGCAACCACAGAGACACAGCTGTGACAAAATACTACATTCAACTGATAACCTAACACAATGATATGATGAAACAAAAACTAACCCCACTGCCTTTTATTTTGTGATAGACCACATGAAGAAAGCATACATAGCTGCTATGTAATTTGCAGTTTGCAGGTGTGGGAATCTTTATTTCACAAGACACAAATAAGCCTGGACATATTTGGTAATTACTGTGTTAATACAGAGTAATTGCACAGCTATTTCTTTCTTACAAATTATATGGTAGTTATACTTGGAATTACCATAAAAATGAAAAACTTCTAGTTGCCAGTAAATGATTGCTTTATAATTACAAAATAATTACATAGTTATTTTGGCCTAGAAATATAAAGCATTGTACAAAATCTATACACTTTGCTGCCAGAGAGCTGCCAAGGTTCAAGGCTATCAGTCCTTTCAGGAATTGCCCTTAGGACTTTTTAAAATTGTCAAAAACTTTAACTTCTCAGGAAAGAAAAAAAATGTCACAAGGGAGATAGCCTTCCTCATTAGACTAGAATTTTCAGTGACCCCAAAGCTATGGTAATGTAAGAATTAACAGTAATGGTAGTAAAAGAACTATTTTCGCTACCCCTGATGAGAACTGGTTGGCTGTGATTACTCAAGAAGAAGCCAGTTAATTTAGCAAAGTCTTTATGCATTTTCATGTGTCAGAGTCAACTTACTACATGAGAATTGTGACAGTTATTAACTTATTCAACTTTTCAGTCACTTAAAATTTTGACTTTAGTGTGTTTGCCTCTTCATACTATATTTTATTATCTTATCATTTTTTACTCTTCATGCTATTAAAGTATTACATCATGTGAATGTTAGAATATTGTATACAGACTGATTATTATTTATGATGTCAATGCTGCTTCTCTGGATATTTGAAGTTAAAAAGTTTTAAGGAAGCCAAAGATACAACAAATAGATGTGTAGTTTTAAGTTATGGAATTAAAAACTTGGATAAAAAAATTTTAACTATAAGGCTTAACATATTCATTAGCATGTTAATTATTTCTATATTGACAAGCTATAATGTTTTAATAATGCAAAGAGTAAAACAAATTAACATATTCAATCTGTTTTTTTTCTCTAATAGAAACAGATAATACTGAAACATTTTGGAGATTAATAATTTTAAAAATTGAATGTGGAATTCTAGTCCCAGGCATACTTAACTGGCAGAATACATTGTTCTCTTGTAAATAGATTTAAAAAAAATATTTTTTGATGTATCAGTTATCTGTGTTTCAGGCATCACAACAGGAAGTACCTGTCTGTGATTCTTGAGAAATGAAAAATCACGAAGCAAGCTCCACTCTCAACTTCCTGCATGAGCACTTGTGCACTTCAGCACAGCGGAGTGGAATTATATAGATAGCAATAGTCTTGATGGGTAGAGGGAACAAAGATGAGAGTTGTTGATGTGATTGAAATTTTCCAGTTAGGATACTTAAAAGGAGAGCACAGCATGGAGAAGAAGCTCCAAAAATATGATTTGTCCCTTTTAATTTTTGGTTAGACTCTATGGGCCTTGGAAGAGAACAATACTGTAAACTGAAAGAAGATTCATACTTCATTTGCTACTAGAAGACATTAGAGCTCCAACCATTCAGAATGGGGAGAAGACGATGAATATTCTCAATATTCAGTTGAGTGTCTAGAAGAGCCACACGTAGCTTATAGAGAAAATTCTTTTTCTAGACCATCCCCTCTAAATTTAAAAGCAACCTCTACAAGATAAAACAAAGCTACTAGTAAATGTACTGCCCACCAGAAGAAAATAAAACATTGCCTGTGGGAAATTAAAATTGACATGCTTCACAGTATATATGCACAATGTCCATGTTATACTTTAAAAATTAAAATACGTAGAATTAAGAAAATGTGTCTCATAGCCAGATAAACAAGAAAAACTGGTCAATAGATAATGCAGTGGTTGGAATTAGAAGATGAGAACTCGAAACAGACATTATAAAACATTCAGGACTTAAAGCAAAAGTTGGACACAATAAGCAAACATATGTGTTTTTTTTAAAAGAAAAATAAAATTATATTAAAAAGAAATCTATAACTGAAATATACAGTTTCTGGGGGAAAAAAACTTCAAAATAGGCTTAGCAGGAGCTTTGACATAGCAAAAGAATAGGCAAGTGAGCTGAAAAAGAGTGAAGAAATCAAGACTGAAGCACACAAAGGAAAGAAGATAGGAGAAATGCCAGTAAACTTTAAGACAACATCAAGAAGTCTAACATACAAGTAATTGGGGTCACAGAAGGAAACAGGAAAAAGATTTGGGCAGAACAAAACATTTTAAAGAATAATAGCCAAACGTTTTCCAAACTCAGCTGAAAAATCATCTAACAAGTTTAACAAACCTCCAGTAAGGAAAAATAGGAAAACAATTTATCCAAAAAAATGATAATCAATTGCTAAAATGAAAAGTTTAATATATGCAAATTATTATGTTTATATATGTATATACTTGTGTATGTATATACATAAGATATATATTTATATGTATATTTTAAAAGCAATAATCTAAGTTTAAAAATACATTTTTGGGGGGAAATTATAGTGAATTTTTGACTGGTTATCTGAAAGAATATAAGCAAGAAACAGTGGGACCATATTTCATAAATGTTGAATGGGGAAATCAAAACATAGTCAACCTAAAATTTTATATCTTTTATAAATGTCATGAAAAAATCCTTTAAAATATTATGCAAAAATCCTGAAAAGTATTGTCCAAAAAATTCATTTAAATTAAAACATTTGCAGATGAGCAACAGCTGATCAAATTATATCACTTCTAGAAAAAAAAAATAGAAATCCATATGCCTTGTAGATAAGCATAGTTTTTCCTAGACTGCAGAAATCACTAATAATAGAAAGAAATTACTAATGATATGATAAATGAAAATAATTTATAATTTAGTATTCATCAAACATTTGGTTTGTCAAATGTCCTATTAGAAAGTAAATAACCAAGCCATAGACTGGCAAAAAAATTGCTAAATATTTGATAAAGAATTTATATAATGAATATATGAAAAAAACTACTGCAGTTCAACAGTAAAAGGACAATTCACTTTAAAAAAAAAACTGGACAGAAGACTTAAGTCAGTTCACGAAAGAAGTAGATCGTGAAAAATAAGCATATAAAAATGCACCAAATGAATCAACAGGGAATGCAAATTAAAACCACAATGAAATGCCACTATATAGCCATTAGAATGTATACAATTTTAAAAGATTAACAACTGTAATTGTGTGACAACCAAATCTGTTATGCACCACTGAAAGGAATGTAAAATATAACAATTGCAGTGGAAAACCGTTTGGCAGTTTATTTAAAGATAAACGCGTACTTAAATCTTTGAGGCAGCCATTGAATTGTACTATTCTGATCTCCCTTTATGAAAAGGTTGCATTTCATGTGAGAGTAGTGCAATTAGCTGACAGCATCCAGCTGTATCGCCTTCAGGATCCACCATGGCGTTCAAGCTGAAGCCACACTCAGGTGCTGCTTCCAACCCTCTGCATCACCTGGGCATTTATCTGCAAAATGAGAGTCTTCTGATGGGCAGTCTTTGTTCTGAAGACGTCAGTTATTTGGCTGAGAATGTCATATCTGCATTGCCGTCTGAGGCTTTCCCTGCCTAATTATGCTTCCTCCTGCCTTTTTTCACAGGTGTTAACTCTGCATCACAGTTTGGAAGCATTTTTCCACCTAAAACTGCTGCTTTCTCTTTCATAGGCATTACACCCCAAATAAACTTCTTGCACTTACTGTATTTCAGAATTGGCTTTCCCAGAGGCCTGAACATCAAGAAAAGTTGAATTAGAGAGTTTACCTTATTTGTTAGCACACAAATTAGCCTGCGTGTTTTAATGGGTGATGGCAGGAGATAGGAGACTCCTAGTTCAGAGACAAACTTTCTCAAGGCACAGCAGGCTTCATGAGTTTTATGTTTGCAAGGTTTCCACTTGCCTCCTACCTCCCCCACAGAATGACCCACAAAAAAAATTCTGCCCCTTGCCCAGAAGGGTGATGCTATCTCTAGGAAGTGGGGGAGGAAGAGAGGGAGAAAGGAAAAGAGAAAATAATGAAACAGACTGAGTGTTTGTGTTTACCCACTTCAGATTAAAGTGTTAAGGCCCTAACCTCCAATGTGATGATATTTGCAGATGGGCCCTTTGGGAAGTAATAATCGTTGGGTGAAATCATGAGAGTGAGTCCTTTATGATGGCATAAGAATAGGTGTATTTCTGGGGTAATGTATTGTTCTAAAATTTAATTGTGGTGATGTTACCCAAATCTACAATTACTAAAAATTATTGAATTGTACACTTAAAAATAAAGTAAAAAGACCTGGATAAGACAAAAACAACAGCAGCAACAACAGAAGAATAAACACAAAAGAGCTTTCTCTCTCTCTCTTTTACCTTATGCATACACCAAGGAATTGCCACACTGAGAAAGCAGTCATCTATAAACCAGAAAGAGAGGCTTACTGTCACTGTTGGAATGATCGGAGTTCCAGTAACACATACACATCTAGGTCCTTTACACTGTCAAAGAAACGAATTTCAACTCAGTGAATATGAGAAATACTTATTTATCAAAAGCACATTATGAGGTAGAGATGGGTCAAGCCTAAAACTGGCTAACCATGTGGGAACAAGGTTACGTGCCCGTGGGGGTGGGGACTACAGGTTACAGCCAGGGAAGATGGAGAGCTATAATCTCTGGGAAGGAGGAGGTCTGCGTTATATTTGGTGCCATGATGGGTGGTTACAAAGGTGTTCTTAGGTAATTGGCAAGTGAAGTCATTTTGATTGACTCTTGGCTGCTATATAACTCTTCCCCTAATGTGCATGTGCTTACTTAGAATTCAGTTTGTTTTAATTAGATTAATGATCTTCCAGACATAAACATAGTATTATAATGAAGTTTAAATTGTGGGTAAATTAGGGTAGTACCTTCTGCGAAGCCATATTAGGACAGCTAAGATTATGACTTTCCTTTGTCTGCGGGGATGTTCTACCAATGGGGTGTTCTTTGGGTGGTCTCTGGGCTGGACCCCTTTGTTCCTCTGTCACTCATGTCTGACTAGCTACCTAACATTACCACAACTTAAAAATGCTGCACTCTGATCTTAGAATTCCAGCTTCCAGAAGTAGGAGAAAATTAATTTCTTATTTAAGACGTCTAGTCTATAGTATTTTGTTATGGTAGCATAAGCAGCCTAAGATGCTGACAAAAACATCGCTTGCATCCATTTACAAGAAATTCTTAAAGAGTCAAAATATTCTGATGGGAATTTTCTGATTGGAGGGTATGGTAGAATTGCCTGGGAAAGGGTATAAGGACATTTTCAGGATTGATGGAAATGCTCTGCGTCTTAATGGGGTGTGGTTAGATGGATAGATATGTGCACTTGTCACAACTCATTTAACTGCACACATAGCTCTGAGCATTTCACTCTATGTAAATTACACCTCAATAAAAATTTAAATGTATTCAAAGTGAAAATAAATGCATTTTCAGTTACTGTTCAACTTTTCTAAAAGTATTCCAATTTTATTTCCTTTATTCTCAATTTTATGTTTGAAACTTTAAAAAAATATAATTAAGTTTTTGGGGTGACATTGGTTAATACAATTATATAATTTTCAGGTGTATATTTTAATTTCACATCTGTATATTCTATTGTGTGTTTACAACCCCAGAGTCCAGTTTTCTTCAGCTACCGTAAATTTGATCCCCTTTACCTGCTTCACCCTCCCCCTCCGCCTCTATATTTGACCCCCTTTACCCCATCTATCTCCCCCCTCCTCCACCACTCCCTGCCCTCTGGTAACCACTATAGTCCATGTCCATGAGTCTGTTTGTTCGTCCCGTTCATTTTAGGTTTTTATCCCACATATAAGTGATATCATGTGATTCTGAACTTTTTCTGTCAACACATATTTGACCCTTTTTACTCTGTCTATATCCCCTCTCCTTTCCATGCTCTGGTAACCACTAGTCTATTGTCCATGTCCACGACTTTTTGTTTCTTTGTCTTGTTTGTTTGTTGCTTTTAGGTTTATATCCCACATATAAGTGATATTGTGTGATTTGGAACTTTTTCTGTCTGGCTTATTTTGCTTAGCATGATTATCTCAGGGTTCATCCATGTTGTCACAAATGGCAGTATTTTATCTCTTTTCATGGCTGAGTAATATTCCATTGTGCATATGTACCACAGCTTCTTTATCCAATCATCTATCATAGGACACTTTAGTTGCTTCCATGTTCTGGCTACTGTGAATAATACTGCTATGAACATCGGTGTGCAAATATATTTATGGATATGAGTTCTCAAGCCTTTGGGGTAAATCCCCAGTAGAGGGATTGCTGAATCATATGGTAGGTCAATTATTAGTTTTTTGAGGAACTTCCATAGTGTTTTCCATAGAGACTGTGCCAATTTGCAGTCTCGCCAGCAGTGTGTGAGGATTCCTTTTTCTCCACATCCTCTCCAGCATTTGTTATTACTTGTATGTTGATTATAGCTATTGTAAAAGGTGTGAGATGGTATCTCATTGTGGTTTTGATTTGCATTTTCCTAATAGCTACTCATGTTGAGCATCTTTCCATATATTTGTTGGCCATTTGTATGTCCTCTAGGGAGAATTGTCTGTTCAGGTCCTCTATTCATTTTTTGATTGGATCATTTTTTGTCGTTGTTGTTATTGAGTCATGTGAGTTCTTTGTATATTTTGGATATTAGGCCCTTATCGGGAGCATCGCTTGCAAATATATTTTCCCATTCGGATGGTTCTCTCTTTACCTTGTTGACAGTTTCTTTTGCAGAGCAGAAGCTTTTTAGTTTGATGTAGTCTCATTTACTTATTTTAGCTTTTACTTCCCTTGCTTCTTAGGTCAAATTCATAAAATCCTCTTAAGTCCAAGGTCCTTGAGTTTTGTTCCTATGTTTTCTTCTATTCATTTAATGTTTCAAGTCTTATATTCAGGTCCTTATCCATTTTGAGTTAATTTTGGTATGTGGTGATAGACAACGGTCTGGCTTCATTCTTTTGCAAGTGACTTTCCAGTTTTCCCAACACCATTCTTTTCTAGCTTGTAAGATTTGTGCTGAGAAGTTCGATGATAATCTAACGGTTTTCCTTTATAATTACCATTTTCTCTCCCTGGCTGCCCTGAGAATTCTATTTTGTCATTGATTTTTGATACTTTTAAATACCATGTGTCTTGGCGAAGGCTTTTGGGTGAGATAATTGGGTATTCTGTTGGCTTCTTGAATTCCAAGTCCAGCTCATTTCTTAGATTTAGGAAATTCTTGTCACTATTTGTCTGAAAATGTTTTCTAGTCCTGATCCTTTTCTTCACTTCAATAATGTCCATTTCTTATGTTTTTCTCCCAGTGGTATCAGCTAGTTCTTGAATTTCTTCTTTCATTATTTTCATTCTTCAGTTTCTTTCTTCTTCCTTCTGATTTATTTGTAGATTTCTGTCTTTGATATCACTTATTCTTTCCTCCTTTTGTTTGGTTGACTATTTCCAAGCTTGCTATTTCATTTTCAACTCTTACAGTGTGTTTTTTTATCTCTAGAAGTTCTGTTTGGTTCTTTTTGAGGGTTTCAATCTCCTTTCTTCAATCTGCTCATCTAGCTATTTTTAAATTCCTGAAAATTTGTTGATATAACTTGTTTGGACTCACTTATTTTTTCAGAAGTACCATCCTGAATTCTCTGTCGTTTAAGTTGCATATTCTATGTCTGTAGCTTATTTTCTGGAGATTTTTCTCTTCTTTCTGACCTCTCACCTTGGTTGTTTATGGTGTTTAATGGACTATTTCTCTACCTAATATTAATGGACGTGTATTGATGTTTTTTCCAGAAAGACTTTTATATATAAGGTCTCTCTTTAGCCTGTGCAAAGAAGGAGCTTTTCTTTTGGTTTCCAGTAGGTGTTCTAAGCCTCTTGGATTCCTGCTTATATAAAGCCTTAAAAATGCTTTTATTTTCTTATAGATATTTAATCATGCTCGCTACCGCTCAGTTCAGTCCCTGTCAGTGTCAGCGGCAGTCTCGGCAGCAATTTGCTCAGGTTCCTTTGGGGCTCCGTGGTGATCAGTCTCAGAGGGTATGGGGGGAGAGGTCCTCTGTGTTGGGAGTTGAGGGCTTTGGCTCAGCCTCAGTTTTGCAAGCACAGTTGGTAAAAATCAACTGTTGTTCTCTGTAGTCCATTCTACTTCTCTGCTTTCTGCCCTGATGAATGAGCCCTGCCATCAACTGTGTGGAAGTCACAGCACTCCCAAACAAGGCTGTTCAGGGAAGTTGCCAGCAGCTTTTTCCTCCCTTCCTCCTGCAGGGAGCTCTGGAGGTGTGAGAGCACCTTCTTTATATCTTCCAGTCCACCACCTGACACTCAGAGTTCTGACCTATGGTAGCTCTTATGCGATCTGATGCTCAGACGTGTTGGCGTGAAGTTCAGGTGTTTTTTGTTGAGTTTTGATGTTCAACTTTTTTTATTTCAAGGAGGGAAATCCGAGGAGGTCCTCCTCCTCCGTGTTGTTCTTCTTTTGTTGAACCCTTTTTTGTTTTGATAAAATGATGTAGGGTCAACACAAAACTCGATAAAAATCCCAGAAGTCTCTCTTTTTCAAAAGAGATTGGCAAGCTGATTTCAAAATGTACATGAGAATGGAAAAAAAATTAGAATAGATAAAAAGTCTTGATAAAAAGAATAACATTAGAAGATTTACTCTATGGACTTCAATTTTCTATAAAGCTATAATAAGTAAGGTAGTGTGTAAAAATCATGATTTGGTTTCACATCAAACAAATCAGTTTAAGTAATAATTATTAAATTAATCATTATTAAATTTTATTTTTGAGAATGATTTAATATATTAATTTGGCAGATGTTAAATGCAAATTGGCTTAACCATATAAGATGTAAAACAGAAAAAAAATTATGTTAAATATTTAATGTGATTTGTGGCCCCATTTTTTAAAAAGTGTACACAATTAGGTATTTATGTCATATAGTCTCTTCATTTCTAATTCATATCTTTCTCAAGTACTACAATTCATTTTTGAAACTTTTGAATGATGATAAAAAAAGACACTCAAAGGTATTACAAATATTTAAAAGGAAATCTATCGCTTCAAAGAGGCTCATTTTCTTGTTCTCAGAACAGACTCAGTCTCAGTAAGGAGAAGAAATTTATATTTTACATTTCTCAGTAGTAGATGTTTTCTTAAAATGCTACAAAAGCATGGCATGAATTCAAAATGGTAGTAAGAGATTCAAACATCTAATGTGAAAGATTTAGTATGCCCTAAGTAAACATTAAAAAAATTATAAGAACATTTCTATGTTGCTACCTGTTCTGTCAAATGATAACCTTTGTGTTTTTTTGTTCCAAGATACTAGAAAACACAAGACACATGATAGTTTTTTAACCTCTGATTTGAAGTGCCAAAACAATGTCTATTATTAATTAATTAATTAATTCATTCAATTAATAAGAATTTCTCAAACCTCCTACATGCCTGGCATTTTCAGGTGCTGGCTCTATTAATTATAGAAAATTAAGTCAAAAATGTTGGTTACACTTATGAATAAAGGGATACATGTGCAGGCTTCACCTAGATTGAAAAGCTAAGCACAGAAACATGGTCAGAACAGAACTTTAAAGGGTATACTGTAGTAAAATGTTTCTATTAGTGGTTATAGTGCCCTCTGATCTCCACTATAGAGGCCAGCTGAGAAATAATTTTAAAATGGTTTTAAATTCAACTTAATTTCTTAGAGCATTATGGCTTAAAAGTTACAGGTTTACATTTAAAGTTACAGGTTTGTATTCCTTTTTCCAACACCACAATCAATATAATGAACATATCCATCAAGACCCAGAAAGTTCTCATTACCCTTTTTCGTCTCTTCTCCTGATTCTTCCTGAACACACTAACCTCTACTTCACACCAGACACAGAAATTGACTTAAATGGTCAATTAACTAAATATTGGGGCTAACACTATAAAACTTTTGAAGAAAATGTAAGAGTACATTTTCATGACTTCACATTTTTCAGTAGATTCTTATTTGACACCAAAAAGTATAAGCAACATTAACAAACAAAACAACAACAACAACAACAACAACAACAACTAGGATATATTAGTTTTTATAGGAAAAACCAAAGATATTAAAAACTCCATGACTGATTTTTTAGTTTGTGATATTTGGGCATTAGTTCATTTCATAGTCATTCTGAGTAACATTTTTTTCCCCCCAGTGTAAACCCAATTCCATCAGGGGCTCAGTTAAACTTTCTTTGTTTCTTCTTCTACATTAAGATAGAAATAAAGATACTTTTCCATTGATGCCTAGAAACATATTTGGACTAAATGATAAAGCAGGATGTCAATGAACATTCATCAATATTATCCCTGGTATCAGTAAGCTCCTTTAAAGCAGAATTTAATTAGTCTGGAGTCAATCAATCTTATATGCAAAAAAAAAAAAAAAAAAAAAAAGGTAGAAAATTGCCCTCAGCTAGACACATTTGTCTATGCTCAGAGCAAAGGCAATTCAAATTCAACAAATAGTTCCACAGCTGTACATTTTTACTGGTTAGGATTTACAGATAACATGACAATGCAAAAGAGAATTTCACCTTTCCATGGCTCTTTCAAAGTTATGGAAACCAGCTTTCGTGATTTGTGGCAGGCGTTCTCTTAGTTACATTTCAGCATTTCCCAAGTGGAGCTAGCCATAGCCATTTCTGTGGGGTAATACTACTTAACTCAAAGAATCTGATTAGAATCTGTAAACAAATGCATATATAATAAATGCCAGTCCTGTAAAACACTATCAGAAAATCAGAAGTAATCTAGGTCTGGTGGGACAAGGTTAGTAAAGTTTTAGCCCCATTTCATGGATGAGTTAACAGAAAACTTACGTAAATGAATTTCACATTTGGTTGTATGGACGTGTGTTGGATCCAAAGATAGAAAGAAAAAGCAGATAAGCTAAGTCAGTCACTTTTACTTATATGGGAGTAAAAATATAGAAACCAGCTTTGGGTGCTTAGTGGCTCTTATTTGAGGAACTATTTTTTTGCACTATCTTTGAAGTTCTGGTCTAGTTTGTATTCTACGTTGAAAACATGGTGAGGATAACCTATTTAAGCAGAAACAATTTTTTACAATTCAATTTCTCTGGCTTTTCTTGCTTGAACACTACTAATAGTTTTTTTTTTATTTTTTTAACATTAATTTTAGTTTGAAGAATTGTATTAAAAAACCCTCTCTACCAGAGTAAATAATATAGTAAAAATACCAATTACTCAGAAAATGAAGCATACTGATGTTTTTCTTTGAATTTAGTCTTAGAAGATAGAACTTTATATTTTTAAACCATATTAAAAGGTTTTTTTTTTTTTTTTAATTTATCCTTACAACACAAATTCTGCAAATATGAGTCCTTACTTCAGGGAAACTACTATAGAGTGAGATGTCTGAATATTTTAAAGTATCTGATATCGGCCTTTGATGCTTTTGATTTTCTTCTAAGAGTAAGGCACAATATTTTCTCCCTACCCTTAAACCCATAACATCAATTTTGTGCTTATTTGTCCTGTGGCATAAGCAGACTTGATTGAGATCTATGGAAATGCCGATGTTTTATCTGTCTCCCTCCTTGATGTCAAGAACAAAGTCTTTATTTGTCCAGAACCCTCATCACACAGAATAGCATCTAGTGTTCAGGAGCTGATTCTACGACTTGCTTTTTCACCTTTAATATCTCTTAGAATAGAAAAGCGCACATCACAAAAATGGAACCGTATTTGAGGCCAAAATTTTTAAAATCCAGAGGATAAAATTGTCCTTGATGTCAAATGGTTGAGTAAGATACTATCTCTTTGATAACACTGCTTTCTTTAATTGGTGGGTCAGCATCATTCAACTAACTTACTGTATAAGTAAAGTATATATCATTCATAAAAATTATGTTCTCAATCAAAATGCTCAATGCTTCAGACAAAAAGAAGGCTATAATAGCGTATTGTCCCGGCATGAAGATGGTCAGCTGGCAGCATCAATATATTTTATTTTAATGGGTGGAATAATGCATTAAGTGCTATTTTATTAAAAGTTAATATTTATGTTTGAATAAGTAGATTTAGGTAGGCAAAAAAAAAAATTCACTTGGCTATTAAGTCACTTTTATATTATCCAAAGCAAAATTTTTACGCTAAATGTATGTAAATCATTGGCTTTCAGAGTACCAAAGGGAATGTACTTTACACTAACTTAAATACTATTGAAATCAACTGAAAATGATTGCCATTTATAAGCTGTGCCTTGATAGAGTTTCCTGTGGATTGAAATAAAGTCACCATTAGAAATGAATTCTTTCAGTCTACAGTAAATGTTGAGAACAGATTTAAATTTGATATTTAATGTATGATTATTGGTTTGTTTGTTTTTAAATAGCTGTCATGCTTTTTTTATATTCACAACTCGTATTTAATCTTCAAATGCTATGAGCCTATGTGAAATGTATAAAATAGAGAGCAAATTACCAAGAGAGAAATACTAATTATTTAAAAAGCTCAAACAAATCCTAGTGGGAACAAAATGTATTCATACATACAACTTAAATCTTGATTAGAAGCAAATCTATAGAAGTTGGAGAAACAAAGTATTTATATATTATTATATTCTTCTAGGTTAAGAAATGGTTAAAATTGTTTTAGGTATCAATATTGAAAATACGGCTAAAATTTATAAGTTCATTATGTAATAATTCTATAGCAATGCAATTGTATACACGTATACATATTACATTTGCATATTGTTTTGGGACTGACATAAGGCACAAATTTTAAATACATCTGTTCAAATATATTGAGAACCAATAAGGACAGAGGTAAGATAAGACAGAACATTTTTAAATTATTTTATATATATGTCATCTCAGAGAATAAATGATATTCAAAGTTAACATAGTATGTCTTTTTATATAGCTACAGCAGAATATTTAGTGGGAATACCCAATCTTTGTCATTGTTTGGGAAGTTTAGCTATTAGAATTTCAATAAAAATCTTTCATCATGAGTTTGTAAAAAATAAAAACCACCAATGGATTTATATGAAATACCTTGAATTTTGTTTTATTTCTTACCAAAGATCTCTTATGCATAAATATGTAATTATTCAAATTACTTTCTGGGGATCTATAGAAGGGTATTTAACTCTTCCTGTTCAGTATAGTAATAATAAATATAATGATAGATGTTTAATTAACTTCTGTGGGTCTGTGGATTTGGGGAGCTAATGTTGTTATATACCTGTCATACAATATTAGCAATTGGACTTCAGGGAAAAGTGTCGTAATATTTTTTCTATTTTTTAAAATATTATGCCTGGTTTTACAACCTACTAATATAAAATAATTTCGTTTTACCACTGAAGAGTGAAAGTAGTGAAGAGTTTTCTCATAATAAGATGGAAATGAACACAAATAGGCAAATAAATAAAAGGAATGAGCAAGAAACTCATAGACAAAGAGATATACACATATTAAAAGGATTTTATAAATTTTAGTTGCATATTTATGCAAATTAAGTCATAACGAGATACTAGTTATAACTACTTATTTATACTTATTTTAAAATTACTGGTATCCAATTGCTAGGTCATATTGAAATACGTTTATTTAATAAATAAACACATATACATATGTATTTATATATAGGATTGGTGACAGGTGTAACTGAGTAGATAGTTTTTGGAAAACTGTTTTTACCCTTTATCTTCTATGCTTGAGAAATTTTCCTGAAATAAGAGTTATCTATGTGATTGAATTTTTTACAATTTTTTTAATCATCATTCTTTATTCTTAAAAGTACTGCATTACAATTTTTTATACTGGGCTTTAATTTTTTAATGTAAAATGAGGGGGGAAACAGGTGAAATAATAGAAATAACATTATATATGTCAAACTTATAAGATTATGTCTAAACATTACATCCAGATTTGGGAGGTGCTCGCATGGACCAAATTTCCAAATTCCGCATACTTGGTCTCTACAAGCCACTCTAACTGGCTCTGAGATCACTGTAAAAGCCACATTAGTGGTGAGAGGGTGTTTTATCCCTTGTTGTGTGTTCTATAAGAGCCAAAAATAATTAACTCAGATGACAGGTCAGAACAAAACCTTTGGCCACACTACACCTTTATTACAGAAGGCAAAGCTTTCAGTAGCAGTTGAAGAAAATAAGAAAGGCCTTTAGCACACCTCTGTGCTCCTATTATTTTTCCCAATCGCCTCTTTGTTTCCTGCTTTTACCTCCTTTCTGAGAAACCTGTTGAGACCTTAAAGTGGTACATTTGAGACAATGAAAAAGAACTAGGAAAAGAATAAGGGAACCAAAAAACACACAGCATATTACGAAAGGGATAGAAGAGAGAGGAGACCTCTAGCTATCTAACAGTGATTAGAGTTACAACTTCTCAAATTATATTTCATGTGTTTACTCTGCAGAATCTACATGGAGGGACTGTGCATGCAGCTAGTTTTGGTTGTTTACAAGTGAGAAGGAAAACAGAAATAATGCACACAAAATACTCAGTATTAGGAGAATGTCTGTATCAGTAAGTAAAACAAGAAAAATAAGTTCTAGAAAATCAGAAGCTTCTCTATCTCCTGGAGTATATATTTTTTTGTAGTTCCATTAGAAGTGATTATTTCTTTCAGGCATTGAAGACAATTGTATTTCATTTATAGTAGGCCTATTTTGAAACAACTGGCCTCTGCCCAGGAAAGCTGCCAGCAAAGCAGAGAATTGGGGGGGGGGGGAGGTGGAGTCTATATTCTTGTCACTTGAAAAGATGACAAAAATTCAGAAAGAATATTGAATATTAGGCAAAGTCTTTTTTCTCCTCCACTAATTTATGGTTAATCGAAATTTTCTAAAAGGAAAGGGCAAAAACAACAATCCTACCTGTGTCAGAACAAAAACGCTTAGGATATGAATCACGTGATATTGAATTTCAATTCATTTATCAGTAATATAAAAGTTGCTTGTGTATGAAGTAAGAAAATTGATACACTTTTGTTTTAAAACAGGAATCTGATGGGAACAGCATACTTCAAGTGCCAGACGTTCATTGGCTCTTTTGTCTTTCATGCCGTATAAGTGTATTCTGGAATATCTAGTGAACCAAAATATTTTGTTGTCAGCAATTCCCTTTCTGTGTTGGCTTATTTAAAAATGTGTGATATGATTTTGTGATAGCTCCATTTCTGAATTAAGCCTGACACCTGAAGAGTTATCTGTAACTTGGGGCTCTGAATATGAGTGGGAAAGAATTTAAAACTCAATGTGAACCATCATTGATGAGAAAGATCCTGAATATCATCAACCTTACCTTCTCATCTGACAATTTGCTTAGTAATTGACATGAGGCAGAGTAGCATGCAGTGGGCCTTTTCCTGGCAGAGATGATCACAGTGACACCATTGCTCTTGTCAGTGAGCTAAGAGGATATGACTGAGAAGACTCAGTGAAGCAAGTGCCTTAGTATCAAGGCAGTATCTACTTTTTGGTTGTCACAAATGATAAAATCTACCTTTCTAAATCTCACATGTGTGTGGCTATGAATGAACATCCTGATTTCTCCTTCAGTTTACTATCTCTGGTTTATGTTCACATAAGGCTTTCTTTATCGTTCTCCGCCTTTCAAACAATCAATCCTTCGGCACTATTTTTTAATGTTACAACAGTTACTAAGAATAACTACTCTGAAACATTTTTTTTTCCTCAACCCTTTAAAATATTTCCACTCACTTTTTATCAGTAAGAGTCAAGTCAGGTGAACCTTAGGAGAAGCAAAAAGGCTAAGGAACATTGCCAGTTTTTCTGCTTGAGAAGACTTTTATGATTGGGCCAGAGACTAACTGTGATATGTATAGTATAATTGAAAATAGAAACCAAGCTGATGAGAGGGATGAGAACACTGCTTTGTAAATGTATCTGTAGTATGTGTGTGTATGCACATGCACGTGCGTGTGCATGAAGAAAGCGAGAGAGAGAGACAGACAGACAGACAGGCAGGCAGGCAGATAACGTGTTCTGTGAAGCTGCATCCTTCCTTCCACAGACTTGCTTCAATAGGCAGCTGCATTACTTCCCCAGGATTGTGAGCCACTTAAATCACACTCTGTTAGTTTCATGTCATAACAAAATTGAAAATGGGGAGTTCTGAGTTATAATAGGCAGGTTTGATGAACTTCATGAATTCTCTGAATAGGTCAGAACCCTACACTAGGCAGGACTTTGCATTTTCTTTTACAGTAAATTGCCCTGCACCAGAGTGAGAAATCATGTCATATTTTATTACTAAACCTGGGAACTCAAATCAAGGATCAATGAGACTTCAGAAAGTATACTTATTAAGAGTTGGCAGCAGAATGCAAGGCCACAAGGCTTCAAAACTTTACTGTACTTCGTTTTTATCAACTTTTTCATTTCAGACCATCTTTTCACAAAAGTTCCATGAATATTAGAAGAGGCAGTTACTAAACCCAGGATAAAGTCAACTTAAAATTCTCTTTAAATGCAGGTTAAAACAAATACTTTTTGAACTCCACTTAAACTCACAATCTTCATTTTATGCAGATGAAATGACAGTAATTATTTCTAAGTACTTGCAAAATGAACTTAAAACATACAAAAGTATTTACATAAGCACTACTTAAATCAAAAATTTTCCAGAGCACTCAATTTTGTGATTTTCTCTCCTATTTTGAGTTTTTAATATAAGTTATGCTGTTGTTGATATGAAACTATAATACAATCCTTTTTGGTTAGAATTCCAAAGTTGTTTTGTTTCAGTAATCTCATAGAATTCAAACCTAATGGCAGCGGACCACTGTTCATAGAATATGCTGATAAGCTATGAAAAGCCATAACCTTCCTTTAATTTTGTCTAATCTGAATGATTCCATCCCTATAAGGGTTGATTATTCTTTAAATCTTTTTAAAGAAATGTACAGTTGACTTTGAGAAAACTTGTGATCAATTGACACATTAATTCACATATAGGAATATACATGTCTATATGTTGGAACACACATCTATGCTTCTGTATATTAATTTATTCCCTTGGTCAAAATAAAGTCTTGATTCTGATACTTACAGCTTATACTATGCAAAAGGAGTGTCAAATACTCAGTTAAATTAGCAAGGATATTTTCATGGAAATTGATTTCTGGAGTCTGATCCCTGAAATCACTCATATCCTTGTTGCTTTTTAGGTGCCCCATTAATCTTTATAGAACTCTATTGACATTGGCGGTGGCTGCTTTTGGATGCAGTGCTCAGGGCAGATGTGAGCAGAGCACTGTGGCCCAGGGATTCAGATCTAATTCAACATAACACACATTAGGCCTTTAAACTAAACAGAAAAAGATATAGTAGGGATTTGTAAAGACAGAGGTGTAAATTACAACAATAGTGCTGAACTAGTCCCTGATGAAGCTGGTTTCAGGGACAAGCTTGTTTCTTGAATTACCTCCCTTGCCATTTTATGAGGTTTGAAATTTAATAAGAGACATACCTCAAAGCCACGGAGGTGCTTCTCATCCAAATGCTGCCTCCTCAGGTGTGAGTTTGGGCAGCAGCTAGGACTGAAACTGTTGGTAAGGAAAAGAAGAAAGTGGACTGACCCAAATCAGCAAACTGCAGCTAAAGAGATAAAAGGAGCTATTAATAAAATTGAGGTTTAAATTACTACATTAGGTAAAACCATATAAAATGCTACAGTGTGACAATGTTTTATTTTCAAATCCAGGTGGATCTATACTGGATTGTCTGAGCCCTAAAGTGATGGTAGTTCCACAAAAGAATCCTCCTCTTTTGAAGGAAAGACAAAGATTAAAAGTTGATTTGAATTTTCAGAACTTTTAACAATAACTGTAGTTCTCCCACAGGTAAAAAGAATAAAAGTAAAATATTTAGGAAGAAGTAGATTTGAAAATTGTTGGAATTATTTCTAGGAAAACAAAGGCTGTGGCAAGTTTCCTGTCTGGCTTGTTGCTTTCAAACTCTCGGGCCCCCATAGCCTTCTTTTCTTAGATTTAGTTCTCATGGTAGAGCAATTGGGAATCTTTTGTGAATATAGGTCACTCTAACTCACCCTTTTTGTCTGCATATTCTAATTTGCACACAGAATCTAGATGGCGTAGTTCAGAAATATTGGTGAAATAATAAAAATATAAGCAATTCCACAGTAAACATTTAAACATAACTGAGGCAGAAGTAATGATTCATGTGATGAATAATAAAAGACCATAATGATTACAGGATGACATTATCCCAGTGTGTGGGAAGTCAGAATAAGTATGTTAAACCTTGAGATACAATCCTTTTCTCCAAAGCAGCATCCTCTTTCATGTGAAAATGAGAGAAATTAAATATAGACAGACAGATAAAAAGGATTTACTACATTTTCAAGGTAATTTACTTTCAGTGCTTACTTTCTTGGCTTTATTTTCTGTATTAAACTCTCTTGATTAAGTTCCCCCTAGCATCTGTGAGTGAAGCAGTCCAAAACATACATAGATTTGGTCATAAAGTACATTTTATTCCTCTTGTCAAAACAACAAAAAAAGTCAGGAGGATATCTGAAATCATGTAAAACAGACCCGAGGGAAAGAGAGATGCGTTAAAGTGTTCTATCTGACACTCAGAGAATAACTACATAAGGATGATTCAGACACTTATGCTTGAAATTAAACTGAAAACTTTCTGTTTTCAAAATTGTATATGGGCAGGCTTTCCTCTCCATTTTTCCTCTGGGTAAAGCGATAAATAGATAAAACAAAACAATGGAATATTCAAAGTTACTCACTATTTTGCCAAACAAGATGTGGATGTTTATGTGAATTATACAGAACTAACACTTTAAAGAAATGTTGAATAAAAAATTTTTTCTTATTGAAAATTTTTAATATAAAGTCTCCTCGTACACATGGGCAAGAGCTTTTTAAATAACCTCGACAATGATTCTTATAAATCTCCACTGGAATGACCCATGACTTTGGTGGACTATGTGATCACCCACGACGTTATGGGAAGGATGCAGACATGGCTGCACAGAGCCATACTACAGGTAGAAAGGATTTAAAGGGCGTATAACTCAGGGGTAGAGAGCGTTTGACTGCAGAGCTATACTACCAGCAGAAAGGATCTTTAAGTGAGAACCACAGCCAAAGTTAGAACCTTAGGTGGATCATAACATTTTCTGATAGCTATCTGGTGTACAAAATAAATGTATATGAGTTCATTTAATCCTTATGACGACTCAATGGATCAGGTTAGACGAGAGGTACTGTTGCCATGGTACCAATGAGGGAAAATGAGGTTTGGGGACATTATGTGACTTATATAAAGTCACAGATCTATTAAGTGACTTAGCTGGGATCAAGCACACTTTCTTCAGTCTCTGGGTTAACGGCCTTTCTATATACAAGTTTATCTCAACCTTTTTACCACCACCTCACCCCTCTTTTTCTTTCTTTCTTTTTTTTTTTTTTTTTGCCTTTTGGTGTGTGGGTTTGGTGTTCTGAAACATTTTGTCATTAAATGCTTATCAAGTAGCCTCCTAAGTAGATATGGAATTTCCCTTCTGGTCTGAACGTGAAACAGTTTGTGAAAACGTCAGGGCATCCTGAGACTCACTGTACCACACCCCTCTTGCTGCCCCTGGGAAGACAATCTCAGGGCTTGTCGAAACCTTAGACATTGGTGTCAATTTGACGAGTTTCCTTCTGTGCCTTATGAAGCCTCGGAAAGGTATTTGAAGGAAAGTAGAGGAAAATGAAAATTTTCAAAGCACCTAGCTGCATGATTAAAGACTACTAGAGGTGGGATAAGAATTAGGATATTGCATGGTTTATAATTTTTCCCCCAGGGCTGACCTTGCTTCATATATAAAATATAAAAAGCAACAATGAGACAATGGTCATAATTTAATGACTAAAGTAAATGTTTCACTACAGGTCAAATGTACTATTTTTAGCCTTCAGAGTGAGTGAATCAAATCATTGCCTGGCTTATATGGTCAAATGATGCACCCTTGACTACAAAAATAACTAAACACGACAGATAATTTGAACTGTGCCTAGTTACCAACATCTGTTTTGGGGTGTTAACTTCATAAAAGCATATTGCTGTAGACCCACAGTGGTAAACTTCTATACAGATGTTCAAAAAGTATCAGATTCAACCCTCAACCAATGTATTCTGAAAATACAGTTTACTCAATAATAAATAGGAAACTTAGGAGGCATCCGACTAATATAATTCTGGTCGCACATAGAGTTAGGAAATGTAACTCTGCTTTATTAATTAACTACACCTTATGGAATACTGTTAGGTCTTAAGTTAGTAATTAATCCACACAATAGAATATTTAAAATCCAGAAAAGACATTGCATGTATGTTAGCGTTATAGTTTTTGCATTTTCTTTTACATCTTTTTAAATTTTTACTTTGAATGTTCTAAATCTTTAGCATATTTTGTCTTTTATAGTGGATTGCTAGATAACTATTACTGTCTCGATGTAAACCGTATTTTACCTATTCAGTCATACAAAATGACTTGAGAGTCCCTCAGCCTTGCCTTGTTCTTTTAATTGAATCTTTCAACAGACCACCCATTTCCCCTTTAAACCCTTCCTGCACTATCAACTTGGTGAATTTCAATTTGTCACTTATGGTCTTCTTTGCAAAGTCTTTTATTATCTCTCACCTTTCTCTTCACTTCAAGCAGAGATAGCTAGCTATGCTCTTTTCCTTGATCCTGTGATATTGCATCTTTTATTTATTTATTTTTTTTTGGAAAGAGAGTGCTCTATTATGGTCTTTTTATATTTCATTAGCTGTCTAAACCTGTCCTCTACCAAACCCAATCTCAGAAAGAAAGAACCATAGTATATTGATTTCTGAATCCCTGGAGTTTAGCTCAAAACCTGACACAAATAGGTATTTAATAAACATTTGTTTAACTAAATGTCTTAGTTAAAATTTCCTAGAAGCAGAACCTGAGACAGAAATTCGTTTGCAATGATTATTGAGGGAGAACTCTCAAGAGAAACTGTAAGTAAGCGAGGGAATCAGGATAGGAAACCCAGAAAGGAACTAAGCAAATATGTGATCAGCTGAGGTCTTGCCTTAGCTGATCCCACGGCAGCTCTGGAGTGTGAGGGATACTGCAGAGTTGTCTCTTGAGGCAAGAGGGTTGGCCTTCTGCACTCTATATCCACCTGTTATGAGCTGTGGGCCTCATAATGGAATGGGGAGTGTAAAAAACATCCCAGACATTTCCAAGCAAAACAATTCAGTTTGCCCAGCAAGTCTCTGGGAAGGGACTTGTGCAGTTAACCATCATTACTTAGAGCAACCGAGGGGTGGGTGCCCCATTCTGGGAGAATGACCCAGATAGGGTAACAGTATTGCCTCAAAACAACAACAACAACAAAATACACAGCCATTATCTCAAGTATTGTGAAAAATGATTCATGTGGAATAGAATGATTAATGTGGAATACTGGAAAGTATTCAAGCTTAGGAGTTGAACCCCTGGTTTAAATCCCTATATAATCTGGGAACAGGTCACTGCATCTCTGTCTGTTTTCTACTCTGAGAAACAATGATAATCTATTTCATGTGATTCTGGTACAGATTCAACGAAATATGGATGAAGGACCTTACAAAGTGCTTAGCACAGAGTTCTTGTAGTTTTATTATATACCATTTACTATACTCAGAAATGAATGCAGTTCTAGGTGGAAAATTCCAGAGATTATTGACAATGAGAGTCCTCTCCCACATGTTAGAATTTTTTTGTTTTTGTTTTTGTTTTTTGAATATAGGGTGCATAATGGAGAAGGCTAATTCACAGCCTTAGATAAAATTTTCCCTTCCTTGAATCACTCTTCATCATTAATTTACTTTCTTCAGAGCTTTGGTCACCACTTAAAATTTGTTATCTTTCTTGTTTTTATTATGTGCTTCTCTCCCTAAGTAAAATTTAACCTTATTAATGGCAACTATCTCTTTTCTTGTTCGATGCAACTTCCTTGACATAAAACCGTGCCTGGCCTATTGTTGGTGGTAAATAAATCACTATCTTACTGCTATTTTAAATTATTTTATCAAAATCTCGCACTTGTTTTGACTTAGAGCTAAATGTGTTCCCACTCAGTAGAGATCAAAGGCCACACCTGCTATAGCTGTGTTGTGACCCATGTGAGAACATACGCAAGTCTCAAAGAGACATGCATGTCACTAGTATTTGATTCACTTAGCGATTAATTATGACAACTCTTAGCTGACTCATACTCCAGATTCTCATTTGAGCAAAGTTTCAGAAGCTTTACTCATTTAAAAATATTACTACTAGACAATGACTATAGTCAAGAGACAAGACAAAAAAAATGTCATATAGTTCTTGAACCAGTATAACATAAAAATGATACTACATACATTTGTATAGTATTTCATGTGTGTTGTCTTAATTTATCCTCTAAATGTCTCTAAACATAATATGTTGCTTATTCATTTCATTTTTCAAAAAATTTTGCTGGATTCTAGCCTGAATTTTTTTCCTGAGGTCTTCAGGAATATGAAAATATGAATTAATATTTTTCTAAATTATGACATGTTAAAAATGTTGTAGGTTTTTTATTTGCTTCATTGTGCTTGAAGTTAGGTGTGACTAGCAACCCCACCCACAATTTTTTTTCCTGTGTTGCTTGTTGCAATATATATGAACTTGGAACCCAGGATGACTAAAATCTGAATTATTAGTAATGCAAGTATCAATCAAAAGAACAAGGAAAGAAAAGGTTGGAAGTTTTATATAATTATATGAAGGCATGCATGAGCATCTGAGGACTTCTGGTATTGACTTGTGTTTTCCACTGAGCTAGTCACTGATGGATATAAGTACATCAGTGATAACACATTCTCAGTGCTTTGCCTCCTTCCACCTCTACCTACTGATACAACTGCAAGAAGTGATTCAACTCTGCCACAGAAGACTGAGAATGTAAAAAAGTAGAGAATAATTGCCTGAGAAACATAGTCTTCTTCTTTAGTTTAAATGTTAATATTTTTAAAGTAACATCAGACCGAGGACTGTATTCCCTCTATGCATATTAATAATCTTTTTGGATATATATGGAAAAATTTGGTAAAGTTCAAACATGCTGCAGACCAGATCAAATGTGATATCGTGGATCATCAGGTGGTTTATCAAGTATTTGTTGAAAAAATAAAACACATGCAGTGATTTAAGAATTACACATTGAGTTAACTCTACCTAAATCTGAAATGTTCATGTTGAATAACTAGACTCTGTTTCACTGAAAACCTGGAATGTGTGCTCATTCCAAAATGATAGATGAATTATGTAAAGTATAACTGAGTCCATACTTCTGAGTTAGAAAATTGTTTCTCTTCATTTACCAGGTTAATTCTCAATGACAATTTAATGAGTAAATGGGGAAAAGAAACATTGAAAAAGAAAGTGAAAGCTTTCATAAGTTATCAGAATGGATGAGAAAGGACTTTTTCAGATAAATGGCTTAGACTGTCAGTAAAAATGCACCTAATTTAAAAAAAATTAATGTTTAATACTGGAATAAAATTAAATTTCCCAGATCCCTGCTAAAAATTTTATTGTGTTTCAAATTAAACAACTTTTTCAGGGACTGCTCAATGTGTCAATCATCTTTAATAATTAAATTTGCTCCAAGAAATACGCAAATAAAGGAGCTTATGATTTTTATTCTATGTCTTTATCACATCTGAAAACTTCAAAATGTGAAATTTAATTTCATCCTTTATTTTCTAGAATCTCTTCTTGATTTTGTGGGCTAACAATAGATATTAAATTTATCTTGACATTGGCTTTATACATTACAATGGCATAGATCAAACTAACGAACAGAAATATCTTAGAGCCGTGTGACTGTGGACTGCAAGTGACCATTTGGTTATCCGTAGATGTGGCTGCTTCTGCATTTGCAAACATCCCAACATCACGTTTGCAAATCCAACATCCCATTTGCAAATCCAGCTTTAAAGTTTCTTATGCACTATTAGCTTGCTAAGTGTCTGCATGTTCTTTGCATCTGGAAGAAAAATACTAGGTTGGCACATGACTTGTGCCATGGTATAAATGTTTTGGAATATCTGCAAATCCTTTAAATGTAAATTTCTATTCTCCAAGTAAAAAATTGTAAAACAGGATTTTATTTTAAAATTTCAAGACAAGTAACTGGTGGGGCTCATGAGCAGTGTTAAGTTCGTTGGTCTATGTTAAATAGTGCATGTATGGTTACATGCTAATCTAATATTTACATACACATTAAGCACATTATTTTATAGGCCAAGCACCTTTTTTTTTGCAGTAAATCAAAGGTTTTAGTAAAATAAATTATTATACTTAATCTATTTTTTTTAATAATCATACTCTGCATAACAACAAATTGAAGAAAATTAAAAAAAAAATAACAGTCAAGAGTCCAGGGGTCACAGATATGTGATTTTTTTTCCTCTCAAAATAGCTACAAACTAGGTTTCTAACCCAAGCACATTTCTAACTCATTTCACGTTCCTAGAGCCTTTATCAGTCCTTGCTTGGATTGAATAATTCTTCCCTATATGAGATAATTTTGTTCAGACTGATAATTTATTTCAATATACTATTTTTCTCTTATTATAAATGCAATATATATTTTGTTATACATTTAATAAATATAGACAAGAACAAAATACGGAAAAATGTATTCTCATTACTCATCACCATAGAAAATCACTATTAATGTTTTTAATGCATAATTTTCTCTGATAAGCAAATATTATTTATAAAAATGACATTGTATGGTACATTCTGTTTTGTTGACTATTTTTGGCACTTGATCTATTATGGAAATATTTCCAATTCAATTAATGTATTTTATTTTGTGGTTGGTATTTATTGTCACAACACTCTGCAATGATTCTTCTGGCTAAATCATCCTTGAAGGAAGCCTGATAGTTTTTCTTTGATCAGAATTCAGATCCTGTATTGTCTCTTACTTAATTTTGTCTGGTACATGTTGTTTGCTTCTGTGACTTGCGTTCTCAGATATCTGCCCAGGAAATTTTTATTCTATTCTTTTTCGACTATTAATTTGTTTCCATTTGTTCTGTATTTTCTCCAGGAATATAGACCATCTGTGTGTTGGATCTCTTTTGTCACTTCATTATCACAAGCTCTCAGGTCTTCTATCATTTTTGTGACCCTTTTTTTATATCTTGGAAAAGCTTCTCAACATGCTTCCTACATCACAGATTTTCTTTTCATGGTTGATTCTTATAATGCTATTTCTAATAAAATTTAAAATTCTGCTCTGACATTTTCACATTTTTTTCTTCAACCTTTTCAAGCTGCCCCCCTTTTTTATATATACTATCAAACGACTCTTTTTCATGAAAATCATGTGCATCTTTATTTCCTTAGAGCAGAAAACATATTTCATCTAACTTTTGTTTCTTGTTTAATATATTTTTAGAAACCACGCACTTCACCCACTTTTTAAATAATTTATTTATTTTTGTTCTTAAAATCGTTCTATACCTCCTGTTATTTTTCTCCAATAAAGAAATAACATCTCACCTTATATTTTTCTCCTAAATATTATAAATGTATAATCTTTACATCTGCTCACTATATTGATATCTTATGTTCGAATACAAAGCTTATGTTAAACTGTAGTCTGGGGACAGGGAGAAATATCTGAGATAAATATTGTCCCAGGAGAGGAATCTTTCTTTATATAAATTCTTTTCTCTGTTAAAACTACTTTCAGACACTAGCTGCCGTCACCTAAATTCCTATGCACTTTCATCTCCATTCTAGGTGTATAATATAGTTGTGTTAGTCTTTCTTCAAATTGTTGTTATCAGTTTTACAGGAGGTGAGTGTTACTGTACCAGAGAAGAGTGCTAAAGCATCGTGTTAAGTTCCATTGAGACAGAAAAGGGTCCATTGTGAAAAACCCTTTTAGGGGAAACGCAGCCTTTTCTGGCTCTCTGTATGGTCCTTCCAGCACTGAATTTTCAGAGTACTGTTGAAAATCTGTTAGTTTCCACCTGGCATAGTACACAAGAAACAAGAATTACACCTTTCATATTAAAATCTTAGTTACTTTTCGAGAGAATAAATAAGTTGGGCCAATGAAAGGAGAATGTTCCTTCAATAGGACTCTTATATTCCATGTTAAAATTTGCCACAAGTTTTACTTTTCCTCTGTCTAAACGTTTTCTTGTATAACATTTAATTTTTACCTCCATCTTCTTATGGCTTTTCTTTCTTCTAACTGACAAATAGAATAAAATCATCTTGGCCTCAAGTTACTTGTCTTTTTTTTTCCTATACACATGTCTGTCTATCAACCTCTATCTGTGTATCTATCTGTCAATGTCTATCTATATTTTATATATTTATAGATATATGATATGTAAGCAAATATACATATATAATAGTCTTTATACCATATTACTAATTCTTTTACAAAAATGCATAATCACATATTTGTTTAAAAGATTATTTAATGACTGATTATAAAATATTGTCAGTTTAAATCTCTATTTTTCAAGGAACATTAAATTTAATAGAAATAATTTGTATAATATGGTCAATAAAAGCATACCAATAATTCCAATTAAAAACATTTTAAAATTAAATTCTAAAATTACACATAATAATGCAGGTTTTATTTACTGGCCATTGTACATAATAATAAACAATTTACATTTAATTTTGCTTAAAAAATGTAAAGTTCAGAATATTATGACCCTTTCATTATAATTCACCCTTATGACCTGTTTGATGATTCTAAAGGATTCAAGATAAACTTTGTAAGCTATAAGGGATTTCAACAGTTCTACTACCTGGAGTATAATTTAATGTTATTTACTACACAAAAGATTGGGCATGGCCTAAAATTAGATGAACATTCATCAGAATGGCAGATAGCAAACACCTCTGCTTACTTACTTTCTGTAGTTTAGCTCAGTGGATCTCAAACTTTAGAGTGCATTAGAATCCTCTGGAGAGCTTGTTAAACTGTGAAATCTGGCCCCCACTCCCAGGGAGTCTTA
Organism: Eonycteris spelaea; assembly: GCA_003508835.1. Classification (NCBI taxonomy): domain Eukaryota; kingdom Metazoa; phylum Chordata; class Mammalia; order Chiroptera; family Pteropodidae; genus Eonycteris; species Eonycteris spelaea. The sequence continues at coordinate 4,704,685 of PUFA01000003.1, forward strand.
TTCAGTGGATCTGAGGTAGGGTCTTGGACTTTGCATTTCTAAGAGTTCCCAGATCCTGCTGATCCCAGACCACACTTTGATAAGGACAGTTCTAGGTAATTCTGCTTCAGGCAAAATTTATTCAGAAAAAATTTTGGAATGAGTGTGGATGTAGGAGAAATGTGTGCACAACTTCACAAGGTCAGACAAAATTTGCTAGTAGAAGACATAATTTTTCCTTTACCTCCCCCCAGCCAAAGGCATATAAATATCCTCTTATCTACGTTCCAAGAACCCCAGTGTATGCCTGAAACTATGAATATTACCGAACCCTTTATATACAATGCTTTCCCTATGCATACATACCTAAGGTAAAGTTTAATTTATAATTAGGAACAGTAAGAGATGAACAAAAATAATTAATATTTTAAACAACAATTATCATAATGTGCTATAAAAGTTATATGAATATGGTCTCTCAAAATACTTTATTGTACTGTCCTTACCCTTCTTGTGATGATGCGAGATGAAACAAGGCCTACATGTTGAGATAAAGTGATGTACTCAAAACAGCTGGCAATTTAAAACTTATAAATTATTTCTGGAATTTTCCATTTAATATTGTCTGACTGCAGTTGACCATGGGGAACTGAAGCCACAGAAAGCAAGACCACAGGTAAGAGAGGACTACTGTAGTGATTTTTCCTGTAAGTAATGTTAAGAAAGTGTTATGGAGGAGCATCATGATATAAACTCCTTTACCCCATAGGAACTGTGTTTTATTCCTCTTCCCTAATCCAGGGAGGAAATCAAAGCTCTGGGAATCAATAGGCTTTTGATAAAAGTAAAGTGCAAAAGATACCAAGGAAATAGTAAAACACAGGTAATTTTGTCTCGACAGGATGGGAAAAAGGACTGGCATGAAAATAGAGTGCCGTGTGCAACTTTGCAAATATTCGATATTATGATGGATGTGGTAAAAATTGTTCAAACTTTTCATTCTACCGTATCGTGCTGGTGATAAATGGATTCTATTATATTAGAAGACAGGGGCATTAGAAAAAAAAAAAAGAGGGGGAGAGAGAGAGAAGGAGGGAGAAAAGAATAGCCAACCTGTCGATAGTGTCAATGGCTATGCAAGCAAAATCAGTTAGATTATTTTAAAAAAATTGGTTCGTTTCAGATTATCATGCTAGATTAGTGTATACTTTCCTTAATTTCATTATGTGTATGTCTCATGAAATTGAACAAAATACAATAAATCAAATTATGGTTACAAAGTTAAGAGATTTCAACCAACCATACTTCTTCCCTTTTTTTCTTATTAACTGTGAATTATTTGATTTGATGTTCAAGGTAATTTTAAAATAATAAAATATGAGCTTAATGCATTGCATTAATTCTCAGATTTACCTTCGGTTTAAAATAATAAACAGTGACAAGAAAAAAAATCTTTAATTATGTGAAAAAAATAGGAAGAAAGTCAACATTACTCAGCATTCTAAGCATACATTTTGGATTTGCCACTTTTTTTGTTTTATTCTTTTATATGACTGCACCCCCAACTAAACTGTTCATCCTAGAAGGGAGGGATCTGTGATATTCAGAGCTCCTAATTGCTAGTGCTCAATATATGTATATTAAATGAATGGAATAAAGTACACATGATTGAGTAATTTTAAATAGTTCTGTGTTTTACCAAGGAGGAAACTATGCCAGAGGTGTAATGGGAAAACATCAAATCTTGTAAAAGAAAGAGTGAGTCTTCCAAATTTGAGTTCAGGGTTCTAGAAACTACAAAATGAATACTAGGTCCACTCAAAACTGATTTCAAAAGTTCTATACAAAAACACATTCACATTAGGCTTGACTGATGGTGGGAAAATTTATAATTCCTTCAACAGTTGAACCCACATTTCTGGTTGTTTTATAAAAGTGAAGTGACTCTTAAAATTTCTGATGCTGATGAATAACCCAACCTGAACACTATTAAGTATTCAATGTCAAAGCTCTAGTTTGTGTGTTGCTATCTGTCCCCTTATTTCATTTGTATACATTTGTGGCTCACACCTTCTCTCTCTTCCTTCATCTCTTTGCTCAAATATTACCGCTCCAGAGCCTTTTCTAACCACTCTGCCCAAAAAGTATCTCCTTTGATTCCGGACTCTCTACTCCTTATTTTGCTCTTCTTTTATAGAATGTCACTGCTGGGTAAATGTTTACCCTGCAGTAAAAGTCAAAATACTTAACTGCCAGGGATAGCACATGGATGCCAGTACCATCAATCAGAGTGGATGCTCTCTAGGTCTTACTGGGGCAAACATTAATCTTTTAGTACCTTGATCAAGAAGAAGCCTGGAGGTTCCCTAGGAGGGTCTAGAGTAGCCAGGGCAAGGGGGGTGCACTTGAGGAACTACTTATCATGTAGTACAGAAATATTTCAATATTTTCACAATCTGAATACCCATTTCAACTCATCCTAACAGCATATCAGCCTTGTATTGACTTGGCATTTTTGTTTATACTTTTGAGTCTGAATCCCTTGCCTCCAGAAAAATAAGCTCTATAAGAATAGGAGCTTTTTTTTATTCATTAATATATCCTCAGAGCCCTGAACAGTGCCTTCCATACAGTAGGTACACAATAAATATCTGTCAAATAAATGAATAAATAAATATGAAATAGATTTACCTGATGCAAGGGGAAAAATCATTCAGAATTTACTATTTCTTTCTTAATATTATAGAAATACACTATGAAACACATTTGTAGTAGCTCAGTACTGTTTTCTAATATTTGAACATAATATATTCTAATATATAATGGATTCTCAATTCTACATGTGCAAATGCTGTGCAGCTGAATTCTGAAAGAAGAGATAGTCAAACACTTTTAATATAGCATTCCATTATTAAAATATTTTGAGCCTAAAATATATACATATTTATTTTAAAATAATAGCTTTTTCTACTAATTATACATGTAGATGTGTTCTGCTATTTATTATATACATGAAAAATCCCAAAATAAGTATAAAATATAAGATAAAGAATTAAACAATTGGAAATTAAGCAATATTCAACATTATATTTTTTTATTACTCTTCCAAATTCCTCATACTAAAACATGATTAATTGAAACCTAATAATACTAACTTTCAGTGTTAACAATTTATTTACTTTCTCATATTGCTATAAATACTGTGTGATACAATTGGACAAAATTTCTGGTTTTAAGTTAATTTAATCCATTTGATTTTTATGGCACTCTTAGCTGAAAAGGATAACCTTACAAAGACACAAAGATACAATACAAAAAGAAGTCATCAGCTATACTTATCATATCATAATAGTTATTTTAAAATTTTACCTAAGAAATGGAAAGGATTTTGTTAAAATATTTGGCCAATTTCTGTCTTTCCTAATGTCCACCAACTGTTCAAACTTAGAAAAAGATTAAATGGTTATATTTTTATCAAATAGTTTAAATCTTCCAAAACTGCTTATTCAAAATATAAAACAAATTTTAAAAATCTGATTTTTAGTGATTTCATTTTGATATGTACATAGGTGATACTCTTAAGTAAATTTTGGAAAGTAATAACCTAACTAGGCAAACATCTTCAAACAACTGTTTTCAAAGTGCTCTCTTTATAACATGGATGTTTTTGAAAAAAAAAAAATTACTTTCTCATAATTTTAAAACTTGTTTTTACCTCAAAGGAACATTTTTTTTCTTTTTTTCTTTCTAAAATATCTTCTGGAGACCATGTGCTATTAAATATTGCACCCCAAAATGTAGCACCTTGGCATATTAAATGTCTTAAACTGAAGAAATTTTTTTTTTTTTTTAAAAGGTAGAAACAGGGAAGTCACACTGACATGCTCATCCTTTTTTCCCTGAAACAGGTCATAAAACTCCCCTGTGAAAGGTCGCCACCTTGTACTAGGAGAAGGAAAGACTTTCTTATCACCAGTGACAGGGAATTTGGGGCCAAGAGCTCTGAACAAACAAAGCTTGTTAAACTAACCCTAATTTTCCTAGTTACCTCTTCACAACTTGCTTCTCCTAAACCCAGACCTTTTTCTAGTCAATTCATAATTTTATTGTTTCTTTGTTTAAAAAGTAATGTCATCCTGCTCTAGTCACTTCTTTAGGACTTCATTCTCTTGTACAAGAGATTAATATATAATTATTAATATTAATCAACTTTATTAGTTTTAGGTTGCTTATTTGAGTCTTCACTTAAAAAACTTCAAATAAGATTAGATTTGAGATTAGAAATTGATATGTACTAATGTCAACTCTTAAATCCTTTTATTTTTGTTTTCCCTTCTAATATCCTTCATTTTACTAAGCTTTAAGAATTCCGTATTATCATATACCAGTAGAAGTGCCTAAATGTAGATTCCAGTTGTTTCTTTTGTTACATTTGGCCTCTAATGCATCAATATTTTCAAATCAATTTTCTTTTTTGAAGAAAAGAAGTTTGGGTTTAAAATCTATGTATTTTATCTATTTTAAATATCATGCTAACTTTCATATTTTATCAAGGATGTCTAAGATTGTAGGTACAAAAATACTCAAATTGTGACGGGTAAGGTCTTCTTCTATCTCCTCTTTCAGAGCTTGCAAGAGAATGAAGAAGCTATTTAATTGACAGTTTGTTGAAAGTCCCCAAACTGTCAGAACAATTTGAAGGCAGATTAGCTTACAGATTGTTTATTAACATACTGGCAAAGGGGCAATGACAAGGGTCTGCTTCTTGCTTGGCTCTGCAAAATTGGATCTTCCTGTGAAAAAACTCTTCTGTGAAATTGGGGGTGATAAGTGAAATCTTCATTTAAGATTTTAGCAAGCAAGTCAGAACTAAAATTTTTTCTGAAAAATTCACCTAACTCACATTTTCCCCTTAACTATTAACATAAAACATGCTGTGAGGAATAAAAATCTCTTGGACAGAGTATTTGTTTTTATCAGTGTGTGTATACACACATACACTTGTATGTGCATGTCTGTGTGGGAGTGATGTCTATGCATTTAGTAGATAACCCATTTTTATAATATGGTTTATACAGTCCAAGCCAAGCCAAGCCAAGCACAGTGTTAGCAAATAAATCTTCTGCTACCTAAGAAGACATGTATGAAAATGAAAGTTGCATGTTACATTTTGGTTCAATATTATTGTGCTTGTTTTTGGTTTTACTATTTTAGGATTCTAGTTGACGCTCTGTAAGACCTTGGGCTTGCCTTAGATCTCTAGCCTAGACTTTTGAGTTCAGATTTATGCCTTTAAAATGGGTGTTAATTGCTTTTGGATCATAGAGTTATACCTCTTGATGATAAAAAAAAAAAAAACATGGCAGAACTTTAGATATAAAGTTGCTGCGTTCAGTAAAAGTGTACAGAATCTTCCAAGAACCTGAACCCTTGAAAGGAAAGGTATAAGAATAAATTTTTAACAAATCTTTATTCTCCTAAATAGTTTGTAATGTCTGTGCTTGACATAAAGCATATTATTTCTCCAGTCTTCATTAAGTATCTTAATGAGTCTTTTTATATTTAGGCATATTAAATTTTTACGAAATTATTTTAAAATTTATCAGCATAGCAGAAAGGGCACCTCTGAAAAGTGGAGAAGTTTTTATAAGCAGACATAATGACAGAAATAACAGTTCCTCAAAAGAAAAGACATTAAGAACTAAAATTAAACATTAAAGGTACTACAAAGAAAAAAAATAGCAAGGTTCTAAATATTGACAAAGAATCACTGAGAATATTCAAATTCTACAAAGCATTTTCTTAAAAGGTTAGAAATCTATGTATAATCTTTTACTTGCATTATAAATAACTATGATTTTAAATGACATTTGAATCTTTGATTATTTTTATTCTGAGAGATTCAGCTATGTTAACTTCAATTCTTGATCGCGGTATGAGTAATACCACAAACTGTTAAAATGTTCAATTATCCACATAAACGTTATGCATGTGGATTATCTATGACAAATTCTTGATTGTGGACTGGCTTTACTTTAACATCTAGAATTACTTTAATCACCTCTTCCCCTTACATGAATAAAATGTATTCATGAAGGTAAATTTATCTTAATATTGATCAAAGAAATATACTTAAAGGAAGTCATCTGCCCATGCATATATGTGACTCATTACTCGATGATGTGATTGAAAAATTACTTTACCAATAATGAAAGCATCATTCCGTATATGCAGTTTCTGACCCCTGAAGCATCTTAATTAGCCAACAAATGGCCTCCAAACCTTAATTTCAAATCATCCTCATGTTCTCTTTCAGTCTTCTCCATATGGACTCAGTTATCTCTCAAAAGAGTGGTCAAGACAGAATTATCTGGGGCCAGTAATGATGAGGCTTCTGTGTCATCTATCTGGGGGCTGGGCATCCTCATCAGTTACCTACTGTCACCAGGAACCATCATACTTTATGACAGTGGTCATATTTTGACTTCACATACCTATCAATCTGAGCATTACATAAGTAACTTAAGGTCACAGATCTAGGGTCTGCCAGACTTTCAAGGCTGTGTTCTTTCTATTATTTAAATATGGGACTTGTTCCTGGTAGATTGTAGTCTGTATGCTTAATACAGGGAAGAGGAAACTCAGACCCAATATGCCTTTTTTATATATATATAAAATCCCAGTTGGGTGAAGGTGGGAAATGTTCTTAGGAGGAAACTAAGTACATAAATAACAATTAATTTTAAGGAAATAAAATAAAAGAAATATACTGTAAAATGAGAGAGCTCATTATTTTCTTGATTGCTATTTTTCTCATGGAATGACTGAATATAAGATAAAATGTAATATTGATCTGTCTCTAGAGAAAAATCGTAATACAACTTCAATTTATGATAAAATGAACAAAACAAAAATTTAAATTTCTCAGAAAAAGTATATGAAGTATAGTGAAGTTAAAATTAACTTCTAATAAATTATAATTTATATAGACTCACAATGTATTTCATATACATATGTCTCATCTATGTTTAAAAATACAACTTAATCATTATAAAAAATTATAATGGATTTATTAGTTAGTACTTATATTTTCTAAGAGCTTTACATGACCTTTCATTTAATACTCATGATATTCATTAGCATCTTTTTTACATGTGTTTAAAATGAGGAATACCATATATATACAATTTACCTAGGTTTTCCAAAGATTATCTAAGACATAATTATCATTTTCACCAGGTCTGCCAGATTTCAGAACTTGTATTTTTTATATTTTTTGTAAATGTCATTTTATACATTATTGAAATTCTATAACATTTAAATATGAGTTAAGAATGTAAAATCATGGACATGGTAAGTACATGAAAACAGTTGCTTAATAATTAAATAAATATTTGAATGAATGGTTGCATTAAATTTAAAAATATAAAGCTTTATACAGAGAAATATAATAATTTCACATGAATAATGATAGAATTTATACATCCTTAAAGTTTCCAAACTGCTTATCATACATTTAATATTACTTGGTCATGACAAATTCCCTGTGTGGTGAGCATTTGTATTCTTATTCTACTTATCGATAGAAAAACTAAAGCTCAATTTTATTACGTTGTCCAAGTTAATACGATACCGGATGGCAGAATCTGAACTTGAGTCAAAGTCCTACTACATCCAGTCCTCATTCCAGTACATACATTGGCTCTAGAAATCGATCACACCGAATTTATCACCTTCCTCTTCCTTGACTTCTGATTTGCCCTAAACATATATATTCTAGAAGCAAAAATTCTTTTTTATCTCCTATTAGAATTTTATGTGGTCACATTTATTTTACAGTCTGACTCATTATATCATTGCTCTGTGAGTCCTTTGCTACTGCTCAGAAGCCCAAAGCTATTCTGGGACTATGTTTCTGCCCTATATATAGGCCATTACTTTGAAAATTAAATGAGTGGTAACCTTATTAATATTTCATATTCTCAATCCTGCTTGAATTGATAATGTTGCAGTAATTTTAGTGTGAAATAATGTAGCATAATATGATAGAGAATAAGTAGTCTTGTCAGAGAATTAATAAAACTTAGTTGTGAGAGGAAAAAATATTCTCACTTTTTTAACCCCAATTCAGGAGGATTTAGCCTTTCTCTCTGCCCTATCCAAGTTGCCATATTACTAAATAAAGCATCTTTCTGTGTTGGAGTGTAAATAAAAGCTAGCATCGCTGTTCTAGATAGCTGAATATAAAACTTTTATGTCTTATGTATTCCCACAGAGGCACATGGTATCTGAAAACCAATGTAGAGTTAGCAGAACCTGAGAAGAGAGCTGTCTTACAGGATGACCACCTGTCCCTGCAACGTAGGTGACTACCTTGAAGGGTAAACATATACGTGCATACATTATTTAAGATAAATATCAATGCCCTTGACATAGATAATCAAGGTGCCTATTCCCATTGAACTGAAGAGTAGATCCCTCCTCTGTTCTGTATAGGCATATTGAATGTGGTCTTGGTCTCAGCCACCCTTTCTAACCCGCCAGCACTATGTCCTGTTTTTGTGAGCTCAGTCAAACCAGTAGAAAGGAAACTCCCTTTAGTTCTCATTCCCAACCCTCATCTTTCGGAATTTCCCCTTTCCTGGCTCCTATTCCTTTAGTAGACACGAACTTCAGACCCCAACCCATTCCTTGATGAACCTTTACATTATCTTATCTGGCATGTTCACCATGAACTTTGTTTTATTCTTACCTCTGGACATCCATTAATTTTTTTTTGTTGTTTTGTAAATTTTCGCAAGAAAATTTCTCTGCCAAGCCTGTCCACTTAAAATAATACCTCTAGCAGGCTAGCTCCTCATCTCTAGCCAGGAGAAAGGATGGCCTCCTCCATTTGGAAAACAAAATAAAAATTTTTAAAGACTTGAAAAAATACACTTATTTTTTATTGTTAGCATTCAGAAATTTGAGAAAATTTAACATTTGCAGATATTTTATTAATTCTATGGAATTATCATTGCTAGTAAGAAATATTTATTTGTTTCTTTATTAATTCTTTAAAAAAATAACTAAATTTATCATCTTATAGTTCTGAACGTGGACTCCACAGTGGGTCTACTGGGCTAAAATCAAGATGTTATCAGGGGTGCATTCCTTCTTGAGGCTTTAAAAAAGATCCATTCCTTTCTTTTTTTCAGCTTCTAGAGGCCACCTGCACTCCTTGCATTATAGCCTATTCTTCTATCTTCAAAAACAAAAATGTTGGATCAAGTCCTTCTCACACTGCTATCCCTCTGCCCTTTATTGATTTTTAATGAAGCCCCAAATATTAAAAAAAAAAAAAAAAAAACCCACCGGCAAACTTAAAGGTGGGTTATTATAAATGTGTAGATAATTTTATTCATAAAAGGATTCAGAAAGCAAAGAACACAAATCATTGTTTCTCCAGCCATCTAAATTATAGACTCTCATTTTCACACAGTATATCAGATCTATTTAGATATACATTAATTCAAAATATCCAAAATATCCAAGCACAGCTCAAAGTATATACTTAGTTTGAGTATATGGCTCAAGTTCAAGGTTTTGTGCTATTTTTCCATGCTTGAAATCAATAATTGTCATTAACAGTGAGTTTTAAATCATTTTAAAATAAAATCATTTATTATAATTTGAGCATACTTTGATACCACTGCTGTTTATTTTTTCACATTTATTTTTTTCTATTTATTGTTGAGGTTTATAGTCTCCCACATTTGTGTTTATCACATATTTCTGGGTGCTATTATGTTCAGTTTTAGGTCATCATACTTGTTACTTTCTAAATATTGAAATTTTGTATGTCTCATCCTACTCCATATATTTCTCTCTTAACCACATTTGAAACTTCACAACATTTGCACTTCAGAAGCGAGAAATAGAGAGAGAGAAGAGTATCTTAAACTGTTTAATACACAGAACTAAACAGAATCTGTGACCCTTGATGAAGCTGTTAGTGGAAGACAGAACTGTTACCTGATGTTCAAGGATCTCCAAGGCTGATATACTGTGTGGCTACAGGATTCTTTAACAGAACAGTGTTATCATAAAAAAGGATTCCCAGTGTCCTCTATAAGCTACTCAGTTAGGATTAATTTGTTAAATTATTTTAGGGATTTAATTTAATGTCTTACCTTAGAAGAGTCCATTTCTATTCTCAAATCCCTATTAAATTCTTCTGAATGTGCGATTGTCTAAGGCTCGGTTTATAAATTATCATAAAGATGCAGAGGGTGCCCTAAAAACTTGAAAGAACTGATACTTTCCCAAGTTTTTCTCATTGCCAATGTGTGACTTAGTCAATGAAGAGAGTAAAGGCCAAGCAGGAAAAGGTGAAAACAGGTTTTCATATATAAAATTGTATAATGTTTCTCACTGTCATGTTTAATCACTTGGTAAAAATCAACTCTAACCCTTCACTCCTCATAATCAGTAAAACATTTCCTTTCAACTTGTCTCCATCTAATTCAGTTATTTAAAAAAGCATTCTATCCATTGGAATTCTGTCTGTTAAAGGTTCAAATGTTTATGTAGGAGTTATTAGTACAGATTGACAAAACAGTTCAGGTTTCTCTTTTTATAGGCACGTCATAGGCTTACACTCCTGAGCGATAAATAATCCTTTACTGTGTTGAGACCCTGAGAATAAGGTTTGTGGTTACTTCAGCCTGACCTTATCTAGTTTAATTGATGCAGCACATAACTTGAATATTTCAATACTTTTTAAAAGTTGGAATTATATCCTTTAAAATACTTTATTAGAGCAACAATGCTCATTTTCAAATATGAATTTTGTAAGGTAGTTTCAATTGTTTAAAATGTTTTCCTATTCATGGATAAAAAATTGTGAATTTTAGTGATCTGTATAGTTTATCCTGAACTTTGACAAGGCACAAGGACATTAAACATCAATCATATGGTAATTTGCAGTTATCATTGGGCTGTTATTGTGTCTTTATTAAAGACAAAATCTTCAAAAACATGCGAGAAATCATTTTTGCATTCTGATATTACTTTGCTTTTATGTTCAAAAACAAACTCGAAAGGTGATAAATTCCACTGAGAATTAGTCATTAAAATACATGAATTATGTGCTGCTGGTTCAGGATTTAAACACAAGTTCATTTGTTCTCCATGTGTCGCTGTGTTTCAGAGCATGTTAAGTATAGTTTAATACATGCATGAGACTCAGAGAATGTGGACATTTTGGTCAGGTAGCTGCTGTGGTTTCACCTTTCACCACTGATGATGAAAATCACTTATTGAAGTCTCATTTCCTTTCTGTGTAGGGAAGAATGATGTCTCTGGCAAGTTCATTTCTCTATTATGTCTGAAAGCTTTCAGTTGCGCCCCTACTTTTAAATTGTATCCACCTCATCTCCAATCTACTGTGGTTTTGGTTGAAGAAAATATATCGAAAACAATTTCTGTCTTACTCTAAATTTAAAATTAAAGTCCAGTCTTGAAACTTTATCCTTTTAAAGGTATCGTGTACTGCGAATCACCTTCTTTCTAGAACCTAAATAAACTGCACTAGTTCTGTTAACACTCGCTTTCTAGAATCAAGTGGTATTCAAACATCTTCCTCTCTTTAGACATTTGAAGTTTCTTTGTGTGATCTAAAGTGGAGGCAAGGAGGTAGTGGAAAATGAAAGGCCGAAGATTAAAAATATCAGATCTTATGACATGGGAAATCGCTTATAATTTGCTGAGAGAAACGTTGAAGTACAAGGTTGAAAAGGGCAAGAGAAAATCACATCCTGAAAAGCAAAGAATGAGGATCTTGTTGGTTAAATTAATATTTAGAAATCCAACACACAGATAGGTTTGGTACAGTGGCTGTAAAAGATTTTTTTTTTTTAATTCATCATCTGAATATTAATTTGCTGAGCCCTCCTGGGGAACGAGAGTGATGCCAGGCACAATGGGGCCTTGTGAGCTGCTGACTCAGGAGAATCAGTCTGCCCATTAAGATTAGTTTTTTTGAGAGAAGAGGAAAAAAAAAAAATGCCAGAGTGAGGCTTTTACATTTCATTTCCACATGAGAGAAAGAAACATCTGTATTATCTTCATTTCATACAAATTTACAAAAGTACAGTTTTTTAAATTTGTGACAGGTACACACTGTGATGGAAAAGGTAGATTATGGGCTTTTTATGTGCTTTGCAAAAGGAATTTCAGAAAGAGGAGACATTGATTTGGGGCGGGGGATCTACCGTTATAAAAAGAATCTTTCAAAATTTTCTTTTATGCAAAGGCAAAATCCTGGTAGGTCTTCTTGTTTCCGTGGCTACAGAACTCTGCTCCGTAACTCACAGAGACTGCTATCATTTTAGGAAAGGCAGGCAGCTTCATGGCAAATCAAATAGAGTGGAACTAATCATGATAGAAATGGCAGAGTGTGATACAGATAGCAGGGCTGTGACTCACATGCATGCACTAGGCAATGTTGTTATGAGAGCCACTAGGATCCAGGTGCAACACATGGTTTTTTAAGATCTCTGCAGCAGAAGTGTGTCTGGTATTTCTATTTAGATAGCCCCAATCCCATCTCAAGATACCCCTCGCATCTCAAAATATCCCTCACATCTTCAGATGCCCCCTTAAAATGTGATCTGTGAGGTATAATGAGTGAACCCTGAGCTACTGAATGGATGAGCCTGGTAGACATGGTGAGTTGTTGTACGTCTCCCATAATTAAGGCTCCCCTGCCCATGTGCTCTTCTCTGCAGAAGACTGGGTCTCCCTACTCTAATGAACGCAGACACCATCGTACTACTTGTTTGGGTCAATGAACTATGAATGTTAATGAAGTGGATCATTGTCAATGTATTGGAGTGAAGAAAACATAAATCAGAATCTCAGCCAACCCCAGGTACACGAGACATAAACGTAGCGTTTTGTTTGTTTATTGTAAATCACTAATAGTTAGGGCTTGTAAAAAAGAAGAAAATCCCGACAACATGGATGGATCGTAAGGGCATTACTCTAAGTGAAGTAAGTCAAAGAAAGACAAATGTTATGCGATCGCTGGTATATGTGGAATCTAAAAACAAAACAAACAAACAAAAAAATGAATGCATGGATACAGAAAACAGATTGGTGGTTGCCAGAGGGAGGGGGTGGGGGAAGCAAATGGGAGAAGGCGATTGAAAGATACAAATTTCCAGTTACAAAATAAATAAGTCCTGGGATGTAATGCACAACACGATGACTATAATTAATAGTAATAGATTATTTTAAAGTTGCAAAGAGTGTAGGTCTTAAAAGTTCTCATCACACACACACACACACACACACACGAACACACAAATAGTTGTAACTATGTGGTGGCAGATGTTAACTAGACCTATGGTAGTTATCATTTCACAATATATACAAATATGAAATCATTATGTTGTACACTTAAAACTAATATAATCAATCATCTCAATAAAAAAATTTGTCATTAAAATAAAGACCCTTTTTTTAGTGTGCAGTTGGAGCCCACAGGGTACCTATGTAACCTCAGGTATACAGGAGGAGTCACTGCGGGTCCTGATGGAGGGTCAGGCAGAGGGTAGAGGGTAGAGATGCTCTGGGTTACAGAATGGTTGAATCAGGCCAGAGGTGCTACAGCTGCCACTGGTTTTCCCAGAGTAAGCCTGATCTTCCATGAGATCTACGAGCCTGGTAGGGGAGTCATGAGATGAAAACACCCGGGTGCCCTGGCTACTGGAGGCCCCCAGGCTCAGATTCCTCCATAAGGAGTCTGGCCCACATGGTCTACTAAGCAAACCCCATTGTTCCTGCATGACTCGCCCTACCCCCCACTCAGAGTCACAGTGTGGCAGCGCCTCTCCCCATAGACTAGGCCAGGGCAAGGGTAGGGATCCTGTAGGCCAGTGTGGAAGAGAGAACTGCGCCTATCCAGGCTGTGAATCTACAGCCTTACAAGAGCCAGAAGGTCCCGGGTAAGTCATGCCAGTTTCTGGAGAGTAACCATGGGGCCTCAGATCAGCATCTGCTGAGGTCCAGGGCTGCAGCAAGCTGTTTCATTGTGCATCCTCAAAGCCAGTTGCTCCTCCTATCAGGTGAGAGGAGTTTATATCTGTTGCATAATTTCCATACGCATCTTGAAAAATATAGAAATCAATAATACAAGTGAGTGTTGCACACGCACACACACACACACAAAATACACTATGTGACACTAGCTTTGGAAACTGGGCTATGGACAGTGGAAAAAAATTGTTGTGGGAAGCTAGAAACATAATTATTAATGTTATACTGTGGGAAAGCATTTTCCATTTTGGAAAAAAAAAAAAAGAAAAAGAAAAAACTATTGCCTGCAATAAAGTAAGAGGTAGCTAATGTCTCTAATGACTTTATTACTATTAGGTTAAAAAAAAGTAGGAAAAGAGACTGCTTGTAACATAAATTAGTTTCTATTGGATGTTTGTTTTTAAGGCAATACAGCAAAGATGAAGTTTCAGAAAACAAATAACCAATAAAGATTGGCCAGTTTATAAGCAGGAATAAGAGAGCCTTTTGAAAGTCAAGGAATTTCAGGGTTGATGATGCTATTGATTCTTATCAAATAAGTACAAGATAAAACTAAGGACCTTTTGAGTGAAAGCTTCAGACAAGGACAAAATCAAGACTGCCCATTGCACTCTTAACTAAAACTCATGAATGAGTCACATGGAATCCAGCAAAAACTTCTAGGTGGCTTAAACAACGGCTTAGGGAAGAGAGGTTAGAGTTGTGACACTCCCGTGAAAGACTTATAAGGTCATATATTCACAATTTAATCTACAGAAAGGGGCATATGAGTGCTGGGACATGGAAGAGATGACAAGAATCAAATATTGAATACCTAATTATACTTGATATTTTATATATTATATTGCATATATTATGTATTATTACAATCTGTTCCACTGCTGAATATTCTGTAATGTGTGCGTGCACATGTATGTGGCAGTGAATGGTCAGATAGCTTGTACTTTGCTTCATAGGTCTCTGAAACAGGAAAAGCCATATACAGACTGACATAAAGACTCCAGATGTCACTCAGAGATCCTGGTCTTTAAACTCAAAGGAGCTACCGGATGTAGCTGTTCCTTTGTTTTATTGTGTCAGAGGAACAGAAACAAATAGTAGTGACTAGAAAGGTTGACTTTAATGTCTATAATTTACTCATCATGGTGATGATATAGAGGTATATAACATAGTTTACCTGAAAATATTTAATTAGAAAGATAAAGCTAATTTGTAATGTTTCTGTAATACAGATTTTTAAGCAATTCAGAAAAACATTATCTGAGTCAGTAGGTCTTCTTACTCATTTTAATGCTAGATTACATTCAGTTCCATGTCATTTGTTTTTAAATACTCTTGATTTGCTAAAGATTGTTTCATTGAATTTCAAGATTTCAACCCCAGATTACTCAGTCACGAGAAATCAATAATCTGGAATTGCAAATTGGTGCAGCCACTGTGGAAAACAGAATGCAGGTTCTCAAAAAGATTAAAAATAGAACTACCTAATGACTTATCATTTCCACTTCTGGGTATTTATCCAAAAAAATCAAAAACAGTAATTCAAAAAGATATATGCACCCCTGTGTTCACTGCAGCATTATTCACAATAGCAAAGACATGGAAGCAATCCATCAATAGATTATTACTTGGCCATGAAAAAGAATGAAATCTTACTATCTGTGACAATATGGATGGACTTAAAGAGTATTATACTAAATAAAATGAGTCAGACAAAGAAAGACAAATATCATATGACTGCGCTTATGTGTTGAACCTAAAATAACAAAGTAAATAAGCAAACAAAATAGAAACAGACCTATAGATACAGACAATGAGCTGATGGTAGCCAGATGGGAGTGGGGTTCAGGGGCTGGGTGAAAAAGGTAATGGGATTAAGCATAAATTAGTAGTTACAAAAGAGTCACATGGATGTAAAGTACAGCATAGGGAATATAGTCAATAATATTATAATAAGCATGTATGGTGTCAGGTAGGGGGAGTACTTTGTTAATTATATGTCTAACCACTATGCTGTACACTTGACATGAATATAAAGTAATATTAAATGTTAACTGTAATTGAAAACAAATAATAAATAAATAAATAAATAAATAAATAAATAAATAAATAAATAAATAAATAAATGGATGGATGGATGGATAGATAGATAGATAGATAATGTGATTATAAGGTAAAGAAATCCGCCAGCTAAATGAAATCTCATATGGAGCTGTTAGTCAACAATATGGAATGTCTGAAGCCTAGTATCAACAACAACAACAAAAACAGATCAAGAACCAGGATTTTGAGAAATAGAAGGTTCAAGAAACATAGCCATAGGAGTTCTTAGTTTCTGAACAAACCGATGGCATATATTGTTATACAAAATGCTGTGAGCTTATTGAGACCATGTTTTGTTCTGACACTTCAGAGAGGCAGTCTTGACACATAAGTTATGCAAACTGAGCTTTTTTGGTGGCTTCGCCCAAAACTGGGAAACTGAACCTCTCAACTCACATAAACTGTTTGAGAATACCAACAGGATATTTGTTAACAGCCAGCAAATGATCATAGAAGAGATAAATCAGCATAATCAGAAGTGACTCATGAAAAAGCTAAACTAGAGAGGATAAGAAGAATTGCCCGGAATGGGAAAGACTCTTCAGTTAACAACAACGTGTGAGTCGAAGTGTATGGCAGGCATAGTAGGAGAAAAATATTCTGGAGGTGCACGTTGCCTAGGTCTAAAGGTTTAGGTTGAGCACTAGAGAAAGATTAAATATTTACTACTCTAGACTAATAGTATTTTTGCAGAATTTCAGACTTGAAATTTAACATAATAGGGTCTCAAATACATCTGTCAAGACAATTGTAATAATGTTATTTGTAGGGAGAATGAGTTCAAGTGCCTTTCAACATCATTAGTAGTATCAGAATTATTTAATCAGACAGCTAATTTTTTTAATTCCCTGAGCAAATATTTACATTTTGATTTACAGGGCTATGGGGTCCCACAGAGCCAGAGAGCTTCAGTCACAGAAAAGACAATATGACTGGCTCTCTTAAACTTGTGCAGTATGGGAACTCTAAATCTAAACAAGAAATGAGGCTTATGTGTATGTGGGGGAGGGGTAAGGGACTAAAAATGTGAGACACCTGAGAACGTGAAATAAAGGTAATAAAAATAATGACCGATACTTGTGATATACTGAGACTTCATTAATTGTTTTCACCTGTGATGCGATGATGTTTTGTTGACATTTTACTGATGGTAAAATTTTAGCGCAGAGATTAATTAACTTGTCCTAGGTGCTCAAGCTAAGAACTATGGAACTAGATTCTAAAACCATGCCTATCAGATTCCAATATCTTTGCTTTTAACCAATATAATACATTTCCTACTGTCATAATCATTTCTTACCTAGTTTCAAGAAACAGAGCCAATATATTTCTCAGTTATTGTTACTTACCACTTTTAATTTCAGTCTAGTAAAAGATGCTAGGTAATTCCTTATTATAACTTTGATTGTTTAACTCTATTTCTGGCATTCTAAAACTTTATCAAGAAATAATTCATATAACTAATAACAATCCTCTAGCATGGCTTAATATACCCATATAAATATAATATTATATTTTATAGCTTTATTTAATATTAATAACTATTAAATCATTTTTAATTTGCCATTTACATTCATGATGGCAGGGTTTTTAAAGTTTTTTTGTTTTTAAGTTCTTTAAGTTAGATGGTTATTAAAATAACTAAATATATATATGTCACAATTTTTAAAAAGTAATAAAAAATGAAATAAGTGGGCTGAGACTAGAAATCAGAACTTCTAAATTATGATTTATTTATCTTATATACTATTCATCCACCATACTTCATGATCCTATACCTCTCACCCCTCACCCTACAAGCTCCTCATGTTAGCTCTTTAGCATATATTTGATGCCGGTGAGCTCCTACAGGCATCTTAGATTAAGGTTTAAAGAACTTTCCCCTTACTCATTTTTAGGAGTCTTTGAATGACTGTTGAGCAAGAATTGATATATGTATGGGGGCCAAAATATGCATATTATAATATATACATATTACATTGCATCAACATAAAGGTTAGCAAGGTATATACTTTTCCTCGCTCTTTTAACATTCTTATGTGCAATTACTTATGTAAATGTGGGGGGTGGGGACTTTAAGCTTCTAAGTGCCATTTTGTTTCATTTTTGTCTTTGAGTTCCTGAATTCTTATATACTCAAACATCTGAGTACCTCCTCCTCAAGCTCCAGGAAACTTGATTAATTTTTATCACATTTCACATTATCCCCAAGTCCCCAAACCTTTAATACATGCTGTAAATTAAATAGTCACTTATATAGCAATAACCAGTTTCCTCATATATGTTAAGGTCAGGGCCTGAAAATCATTCATTACCAATCAAGTCTGCTATAATAATGTTATTCTTTATAAAATGATTTCAAACACAGTTGCTTTATTACCACATTTATTAAACATTATTTAGCTTCATCTAACAATTTTATTAAAACATTGAAAGGCATGAAACAAAAACTTTTCTATTTTATCTATTATTACTCATCTGATCCCCAAAGCCACTATAATAATATTTGAAATATATGGATGCTCTCCTTTGCTGTCATTTTAGGCCTTACATGAGGACCTCCATTGGATCACTCTGCAAATAAATGAATTTGCTGCATCCTCACTCCTAATCTTATAGGCAAGTCATTGAAACAGTACTTTTTATATTCTACTAAACTAGAATATCTGCATTTATTGCAGGAGATAGAGGTGGGCCAAGCTGAATATCCATTCTTTTCTCTTTAGATGGAGAGTGCTCACACAACCTGGCCCACAAAATGAGTAATCTATGGTTGTATTACTCACTTACTCATTAATTTAAGCCAGTAAGCAGATGATAAATCTATTGGCTTACTCAATTTTAACTCCTATACAAGCAATGATGATTAGTCTAGATATCTACAATTATTTAACCTCATAGATACCATTGAGAAAAAGTTGAAGACACAATTTGTTTATTTCAATAACAATTTTCCATTTGAATTTTTAAAAATTACCAGAATTCAGAACACTGGAGATGATTATGAGTGATTTAATTATACTTTGAATAGGACGCATGGCCTTCTAGTATTTCTAACTCAGTTATCAACATGTAGCTTAACAAAAAGCTATCTCTCTATTCATCAACTCTGGTCATTGATACAATAATGCCTCTTTTCCAAAGCTATAATTTTAAAGTCTGGGAAAGATTAATATTCTTTAAATAGAGCAATTTGAAGGAAATTCTATAGGTTCGATATTTATTTGCCTCAAAGTGAAAAAAATATTAAGATAGACAAACATAGGTATAGATACATAGATACGTATTTTACGTTCTATCTCTAAGACATGTTGGAAAAACAGAACTGAGTAACTGAAAGCTCTTCAAAGACATGATTGAAGAACCTATGTGAATGTATAAATTCTATTACTTAATATCTACAAGTCAAGTCTATTCTTTATTAGACATGCTCATGTTTTAGGAAGTATTTAAGCCTAAATGTTAGCAAAAGTAATGTACACATGCCTATGAAAAGTATATCAAATGGAGCATTATTAACAGTGCAGCATCATGTGTAGGAGCTTGGGCTCTTAGGCTGTATAACCTGGTTCTGATTTCCAGTTCTGTCTCATACTAATTGTTTGTCCTTCATAAAGTCACTGAGCCATTTTGTGTCTCCATTTTTCATTCTATAAAATGAGGAAAAAAAATAATACTTACCTCATAGGGCTTGTGAGTATTAAATAAGTTAGTGTGCATAAAGTGTTTAGAAGAGTGACTAGCAAGCAGATAGGAAATGCTACTTAGGCATTAGCTGATAATAATGTCATTATTAAATAAATAAACTTAAGCCACCAAATTAGTCAACTCAATTTAAGAGTCTGTCTGCACAAAGAACAATGTAATCAACCCATCATTTGCTGTTATAGACTTACTTTCTTGCAATTTGGATAAGGACTGTGAAAATAATCTGTTAGTCAAACTTGAGTCATACATTTTTGGATTAGGATTGCACCTGGCCAGTAGTTCATGATTCAGCCTCTCCCAGTTCTCTCCTGAGATTCATAATGATGAAAAAACCCTAATGCCACAGAATTTATCTTTGATAAAAGTTAATACCCTATTGCTAAAACCTGCCAAGAATTCCTCACATTATAAAACTAATGAAGCCGAAGGATGAATTGCAGTTACGATTTATAATGACACATGCTCTACTATTTTAGGCAGAACCAGCCCACTGACCAGAAGGATGGCAGGAGACGCTCCATTCCTTTGCCCACAGGCTACAATCTAATGCAGAAACCTAGGCTCCACATGTGACAAAAAAAAAAAAAAAAATGAGGTGCCAGCCTTCCGTTGTACCCATATTTAATTTGGGAAAAAATGTTTATTTTTTTTATTGTTTTCCTACTTTCTCCCATAAGAACACACATTTTTCATTTGCCAAAAATAATTGAAATAGTAAGCCTTTATATAATCTTTGTAAGAAGATATAATAGATTTGACAATGAGAACAGCAATGGAATTGGAGAGAAGTGAACTTGCACTTAATTGAATATAGATGTTGAAAGAGATGGACAGGTCAAGAATAGTCCCTAGTTTTCCAACAAGAACTATGAAATACATGTTGGAACAAATACAGATTTGGGAAATCTGGAGGAGCAAGAGAGTTCTGGAGAATGGATCATGTGTTATGTTATTGGGCATATTGTACTTGGTGTTTAAGAAATATCTATGTTAAATTTTGAGTAGGGACATAAGGGTCTGGGGTCAAAACAAAAGGATTGGGTTGGAAGAAATGAATTGGAAATGGTCAGGAAACAGATGATAACCAGAGCTAAGTGAGTAAATGAAATTGGAAGAAAGTGTAGTGTAAGAAGAAAATAAGCTGAGAACCAAGATTTTAAAAAACAGCCATATGATGCTTGAATGAATGAGGAGGAATCAGCAAAGCAGATTGAGAAATGTAGACATATATAGAAGAAAAAATGTTAAAGGGTTGTGAATTACAGAAGAAGGTTACATGTGTTTCATAAAAGAGAAATGTTTCTGAGTGAATCCCTCCCAAGATATTTTACCTAGTGGCTGGATCAATTCAGGTATGTTATGAAATAGCTTAGCAGGATCATGTTAGTTATAATCAAAATAAAGTAGTTACATGTTCTCTGCATATCACAGAGCAATAGCTTAAATAGATTTTTAAATCCTATTACATACATATGATTTTTAAATTGTGGAAAAAATTACCTAAGTAGTAGATATTTTTATTTGGTAACCAAACTAATCTATTCATTCTAAAAGATTAGAAACTGTAATAGATACCATTTATTGAGTACCTCCTACTCATTGTATTTATTTCTCATGTTTAACTAACTATAAATATTATTATAATCATTTATAGTTGAGTGAACTGAGGCTTAGATGGTTTCTGGAAATTTGACATCAGATCATAGAACTAATTCATTTTATGGTAGGGTAGAATCAAATCTAGACCTAGGATTCTTTTGTCCAAGAATTCAAACTATGTGTACACACACACACACACACACACACACACACACACACATTTTCATAAGGACAAAGACTAAAAAAAAAGAATTCATATAAAAATAAAAGGGAAATAGTATCTGCAAACATTGAATACAACATGGGAAATATGGAGCACTTCTTTTAGTCCCAAGCAGTGATTTTTTAATTCCTTGAAGATTTTTTTTTTTTTTGCAATATTCATCAGCCATGTTCCGTCTACCCTATTAAGAAGCAGTCTGTGGATTTTTAGCGTATCTTTGTTAAAGAAGGATGCCAAACAAGGTTTTAAATAAATGTTAGTGTGAATTCATGAGAACTACTTCACATGCTGGTCAGGGATAGCAAGGCATCAGTGTATATATCAGTTTCTTTACCACAGTATACCTCAGTATGTCTAATGTGAACTTTAAGTATATGAGCTGTATTTTCATATGAGCTCATTCAATATAAGAACCAATACTACACATTTAGACAATACATCTTTTCAGCCATGTTAGTTCCCACAGTAGAAATACTCTTAAAGTTTATTTGAGAATAAAAAAAGATCAACTGAGCACACATGGAGCTAAAAATATTTCCTTAATTAAGACAAATGAAAACAAAGTACCTTCTATTCTAAAATATAGTTTGGAGATGTGTGCAAACAACTTTAAGAACTGTTTCAGATCATAAAATATGAATACACAAAACATTGAAGACAGAATTTAAAAGGGAAATATTCAGTTGCTGTGCACACGAGGAAAACAGGATCCGTTGCAGCCATAAACAGTGAAACAAGATAATGAATTCTGGACACTGATTCTTCGTTTCTCTCCTGTGCTCAGCTTAAAGCCCCATGACTTCCACATGGCTCACTAGACACCCAGAAACATGATTCTCCTGGAAGTTAATTCTCGCCTGAAGGCAAGAACTTTGCTGGTTGAAGCAGGAATATAACAGGCACAGAGGGACTTTTATCATCAGGCGTGGCAATAGGAGCAATTGAATCAAGATCTCAGAGCATTCATTCACCGAGCCGGGATTTTAAGCTTGGGAATGTCCGCTGTGAGAGAATATTGCCTCCAATTGCTTCCATACTATCTCAGACATAGAAGTAATCAGTTCCAGTAAGTGGAGTTAATATATTTCTTCAAAAGCTTACTTGCAGTTACTGTCACTCTGCATGGATTTCATGTTTTGGGATGACAGCAGAAAAATCAGCCTAGTGATTTCATTACTTTATTTATTTGTTTATTTTGTGAGGATTGTGATCAAGACAGAAAATTTGGGAAAATGCTTCGATGGACTTGGAAAAAGATAGAAGACATTTTGAAAACACACATAACATATAGGAGACCAGCAGGAGTATTGGAGAGGAAAAAAATTGTTTGGAGGAAGGATGTTTGTCATGTCAAATAATTAGTATATATTTTTAGTTAGAGGAGGCCATTGGTTATAATTATGTAACAGTGAATGCTTGGAAATATTCTGCTGCTATGTTAAAAGAAATAGAATCTAATAAATTGGATTTAAGAAAGCATATCTTTTTTCGTAAATGTGTTAGCTAGGGCTTTGTGATTGACAGGTATAGAAACTAATCAAAAAACCTTAAGCATAAAAGAGAATGTATTAACTTTAGGGGAAAGGCTCCCCTTCAAGCCTTGATCTGTGGCTTTAATACAACACAATGATGAATTTTACTCTGTTTATCTCTCAGTTATGCTTTTTTTGTGGGATGCTCAGTCTCAGGTGGTAGCTCTGGGCTCCTCTTTATACCTCCTTCCAAGGTAGAAAAATTATTTGCTCCTCAATAGTTGACACAAATTCCTGATGTAATATCAGATGGCTTGTGTCACATCTCCACCCTTGAATATAACACTGTGTCAGGAGTGTGGACTCTCAGGCTGTCTCTTCTGGATAATGTGAACGCCCTTTTCCTTGAAGGTAGAAAGCAATTAATTCCACCAAGCCACACAAAATGAAGGGGAAAATTGGGGTGCAGCAATGGAAGAAAGGAAGTGAATGCTACACAAAATAATAGATGGTCACCCTAGGAAAAAATGTTAATATACAGGAGAAATGATGAAAAGGCCATTGAAGGATTTCATTTTTGAGGCGGAAGAACAGAGGTGACCTAAGAACATCTAACCAACCAGAACAGAGAGCGTGGTTTCCTCTCCCAGCTGCCTCAGATGCAGAGTTCCCTTCTGTCATGTAGAAGAGTAAAGTGGTTTAGAATCTTTCTGGTTTTCCAAAAAAACTCCCAAGCTTACTAATTCTATGATTTTGAACAAGATCCTTAACATGTCTGTGCCTTGCTTTTCTCCTCTGTAAAATATTATTAAAACATATCTCCTCTCTCACGGGGCTGCAGTGAAGAACAATTGGAAATATAAAGTACTTAAAGTGGCGTGTAGTATAGAGGAGAATTATTATAAATGTCTGTCATTCTTCTTGTTTTTATTAATGCAATTATAATGAGAAAAAACACAGGCAAATGTGAACATATATAGGGGTGATACAACATATGATATTAGTTCATCCTTAGAGAGGAAAACAAGGATTTGAGTTAAATATGAAGTGTGAGCTCACATAGAAAATGACTGAGTGGCTTGATTATGGTATTAGCTGGCTCTCTCTCCCTGTTATGTGTTTATAATTAGAAAAAAAATTATCGCTTTAATTATTCTAACTTTTTGCATTGTGGGCATTGCTTTCTGAAGAAATATGTGGTAGGCAGACTCCAACCTGGTCCCCAATTACCCCTGCCTCCTGATATGTACGTTCTTGTGTAATTTCCTGCTCTTAGATATGGGATGAACTTGTTAACTTGCTCCTAATGAATATAATATGGCAGAATTTATGTAATGGATGCTACTTCTGAAATTTGGTTATAAAAATGCTATGGTTACTATCTGGACATGTTTTCTATCTCTCTCTCTTTCAAGTCACTTAACCTGGGGATATCAAGCTGTCTCATTGTGAGGCAGCTCTGTGGTGAGGAGCTGAGACCTACTGACAATAACATGAGTGAAATTGGAAGGAAATCACTCCACCTGCAAATGAGCCTTCATATGAGCCCACAGCCCAGCTGACAGCTTAACTGTAACCTGCAAAACCTTGAGCCAGAGACACTTGGCTAAGTCACAAACTGATTTCTGACCCATAGACACTAAAAAATAATAAATATCAACTTAATACTTGGAACAATAGTTACTGTTTTAAGTTTCTAAGTTTGAGAGTAATTTGCTAATCAGCACCAAATAACTAATAAATAATTTCTAGGCTAAAAATAGTAGGACATAATTATCTAGTAGCTTTTATGAGTCGACCTGAGTTGCCAGTCAAGGCCTGAATTTATCCCTATTACTGTTAATACTATATAAACAAGAGATGAAGCTCCCCTGAGTACAGAGAATAGAGGAAGGTGTCAACTAACTTACATTAGTTTTTAAACAAATACCCTTTATTCTGACCATAAACATATGTTTGTGTGTGTGTATCACACCACAGAGGAAAGAAATAATGCATACAAAATTATTTTGAGTGCCTGATTTCCATAGGCTTAACTTGGGGTTAAATATATAC
Organism: Eonycteris spelaea; assembly: GCA_003508835.1. Classification (NCBI taxonomy): domain Eukaryota; kingdom Metazoa; phylum Chordata; class Mammalia; order Chiroptera; family Pteropodidae; genus Eonycteris; species Eonycteris spelaea. The sequence continues at coordinate 4,729,906 of PUFA01000003.1, forward strand.
AAATAAGTCATTCCATTAAGCTGCAGTGCAAATAAGTGCCAGAGTGGTGTACTATACTGAATAGTTACTCCAGCTAATTTGAAAGCACTGAAATCTTATTTTATTTTATTATAACTGAAATTTTTTCATGCCCTCTTTTCTGCTTAGCATAGGGGAAATTATTTTTAGATCGACCTGACAAATTCAGTCCCAACCAATAACATTTATTCTACCCTGGGTAATAAAAATATTAGATTCTCTCAGGAAATATTCAATCAAATTCAAGTATCATTCTCTCAGCCATTGTTCATAATTCAAAGTCTTCTTTCTGAATTTTCTCCCAATTCTCCATGCTTGCTCTTTGTCTGAAAACAAGGAAAACTGTGAAGGGCATCTGCTTCTGTGTTTGAGGGAATGTGAAGTTGTATGGTTTGTTCATTGTCATTTCTCTATGGCTCTACATATGACATTTTCACGTCACCCTGTATTACTTCTGGTGCTAGTAGCCAATAGTGCAGACTATCTTGTAGGACATTTGATAGTTCTGAGCACTCAGTGGGTGCTCTCTGCAGTCCTCTGGCACAAGAAAGTCTATATGAATGTATCGCAGATTCTCTTTGCATCCCTGAGCTATCTTTTGGCGAGCAGCAAGCTGGTTCAAGTGCCAGCTAGTGTCCATCTCTTCTGTGAGCTTATCAGAAATCTTGGAGTCAGTGTCATCCTAACTACAATTCACATGTATGATTGGTAGTTTCTAAGATGGTCCCCAAAGGCATGGTGAGGGGAATCTCTCTCCCTCTCTGACTGCTTACCCCTAGGGAAGTCAGGCGCCATGTTGGGTAACAGTCCTATGGAAATTTCCATGTGGCAAGGAACTGAAGGAGGACTCAAGACAACAGCCCACAAAAAGTGAAGGACTTGTAGGGATTTCCCTCAGTCCAACGATCCACAGTGAACAGAGCCCCCACGGCCAAGCTTGGAAGTGGACCTGACGCCAGTAGAGACCACAAATCTTCAACAGCGACCACAGCGCTTGCTGACAGCTTGAATACTGCCATCTTACGAGAGACCTTGAGCTAGAGACACTTTGCTAGGCCAGGCCTAGGTGTTTGAATTACAGACACTATCACAATAAGTGTTTGTTTTATAAGTACCAAGTATTAGAGTAATTTGTTAAATAGCAATAGACAACTAATATACCATGTCCCCCTGTGTGTGTTCTATATTACTTCTCCCAAGCCTCTGCATCACTGGAAGCTTCTATGGGCCATTTAATATCTAATTGCAGATTATAAACTGGGACCATGTATTTTCTCAGAAACTATTCCTAAACTTCAAGAGAGATTATTTTGGTGTGGCAAGTCCTTATAGAGTGATATATTAAACATTTTTCTACCCATACCCTACACAAAGGGGAAGAAAAGACAAATTAACAGCCTAAGGCTTTAGAGCACTATTATCCAAATCTCTCCCATCACTATCCTGTGAACAACCATACTCCCTTTTTCATAGCTTGTATGGTAAAGGCTGCAAAAATAGCTCTTTCTTACTTGAAACATTGTAGGTTGAGAAAGCCCTGAACCAGGAATAAGATTTCCTTTTTATTTTGCTGTTTGAAATAACATGTCATTATTGTCAGATGTGAGCTCCCTCCACAGTTATTCATATATTCTCCACACAGGCATCACGAGAAGATAGACAACTGGTAAAGCAGGAAAGCAGGGAAAGAAACCACTTATGATAACTTACATTATAATGTAGCAGAATTCTCTGAGGAAGAGATCAATGGAATCTGGTCTTGTGGATGAGGTGGGATTTGTTCTGAGCCTTAACGGATTGGAGGATTTGCATAAATAGACTGGAGGTTTATTATCATTTCAGAAAGAAAGAAAAAAAAACTTATGCAAAGGGTACTAAGACCAAAACTGCGTTTGGGGGCATAATTGGAAGAAGAATCTTATAAAAATTAGTATTGCCTGTTGGGCAGCTGAAAGAAAATGATTTCTATTACTCTGGATTGTTCAAAGAGTCTGCCCATTATCTATATACGAAGGGATGTTTTTCAGTAGAAAAATAAGACAATTAAATTTTAATGTCACAAATTGATTAAATGGCAATTGATAACCAAATAATAAATATTTATTGGGTGCCTTCTATGAAACAGGCATAAAACTGAAAGTACAATGATCATCAGAGAGCTATAATGGCTACCCTCATAGAGCTTACCATCAACTGTGGAAGACCATAGTTACACAAATAAAGCACAATTTATTATGCAAAAATGCTAGGAAATTAAAATTCATTGAGATATGTAAGGCAATAATGGAGGAATTTTATGGAATTAGGCTTTCTAAAGCTTTTTTTAAATGACACTTTTTGCTTTGAGGTAATTATAGATTCACACGTAGTTCTAAGAAATAGTACAGAGAGAATTCATGTAGCCTTTCCCCAATTTCTCCAATGCTAACATCTTGACTAACTATATTACAGTATCACAACCAGTATACAGGCATTGATACAGTAAAGATGCAGAACATTTTCATTACAAGGATTCTCATGTCTCCTTCTTTAGCCACATCTACTTTCTTCCTGCCTCAACCCATTATTAATGTCCGGCAACCACTATTCTGGTCTCAATTTCTAAAATGTGGATACATCAAACTCCTATGTAAATGGAATTATAAATTATATAGTAACTTTGTTTATTGGCTTTTCATACTCTGAATAATTTTCTGGAGATTCATATAGATTTTTACAAATACCAATAGTTAATTTTTTTTTAAGGCCAAATACAGTTCCTTGGTATAGATGTATCTCAGTTTACTATTATTTTTTTGACTGCCAAATCACTTTCCAGAATGCTTGTACTATTTTACATTTCCTTCAATAATGTATGAATGATCCTGTTTCTCACATCTCACCAACATTTGGCATTGTCATTCTTTTTTATTTTATTCATTCTGATAGGTATGTAGAGAGAACCCATTTGGTTGTAATTTCATGTTCCAAATTGCTGACAAGTTGAACATCTTTTCATGCACTTACTTGCTATCTCAATATTATATATATATATATATATATATATATATATATATATATACACACACACACACACACACACATACATACACATATATACATATATGTACACACGTATATATATGTGTGCGTGTGTATACATGAGGCTTGCAATTTTTTTCACCCAGTCCATATCTTCCTTTTCATTCTCCTAAAAGTGTTTTTCACAGAGCAAAACAATTAAATTTTTATTAGGTCTGCATCATTTTCCTTTTATGTGTCATACTTTTAGTGTTAAATCTAAGAACTCTCTACTTAGTACTAGATATTGAAGATTTTTTCCTTGTTTTTTTCCTAAAAGTTTTGTAATTTTACATTTTTCTTTAAGTCCATAATCCATATTGAGTTAATTTTTTATAGTGTGAGAAATTTAAGTTGAATTTTTTTCCGTCTATAGATGTCTAATTACTCTAGTGCCATTTGTTTAAAGGCTCTCTTTTCTCCATTTAATTTATTTTACACCTTTGTTAAAAATCAGTTAGAAATACTTGTGTGGGTTAATTTCTGTTTTCCAAATTTTGTTTCATTGACCATGTTTCTATCCCACTGATAATAACACAATATCTTGGTTACTTTAGCTATTAGTAAATCTTGTAATTAAGTAATCTGATTTCTTTATTCTTTTCTATCAGAAAAATATTCAGTTTTACCTTCATTTTCTTATGTAAATTTTAAAGTAATCTTTATATGTCTATGAAATATCTTGCTAGGATTTTGATAGGATTACAATAGGCTATATATAAATTTGGAGACATTTGACATCTTTACTATGTCGAATCTTTAAGAAAATTAACATGCTGTCTCTCTATTTCTATGGATCATCTTTGTCTACTTTTGTCAGCATTTTGTAATTTTTGGCATACAAATCCGATACATATTTGTTAGATTTAAACCTAATTTTTTTTCACTTTTCTTTGATGATTTTAAATGGCATGGTAGTCTCTCCATTTTAGTATTCATATGTTCATTACTGATAGATAGCATTGACTTTCTTGCCTTATTGAACTGGATAAAATGTCCAGCACTATGTTGAAGATGAGTGGTTAATGTAGACATTCTCACACTGCCCTTCCAGTCTGAAAGAAAAAGGATCAGTGTTTCACCATTAAGTATAATGTTATCTGTAGATATTTTATAGATTTCCTTTATTCATTAAGTAAAGGACATTTCTCTTTATTCCTATTTTTCTGAGAGATTTTATTTTAAATGGGCATTGAGTTTTGTGAAATCCTTTTTCTAAAGATAGATATGATGTGATATTCCTACTTTAGCTTCTTAATATGAGAATTACAGTGATTAATTTTAAAAATTGAAAAAGGCTTGCATTCCTGGTCATGGTATATAATCCTCTTTATATATTGCTGAATTCTATATGCTAATATTTTGTTAATGGGTTTTACATCTACATTCATAAGATCTATTGGTCTGTAGTTTTCTTTTCTTTTTTTTTTTTTGTACTGTCTTTTGCTAATTGTGGTATTAGAGTATAGCTTCATACAATGAATTGGGACGTGTTCCCTCCTCTTTCATTTTTCTGAAAGAGATAGTATAAAAAGTGTTAATTCTCTAAACATTTTGTAGAGCTTTTTGGTGAAACCACATTGACCTCAATTTTCTTTTCTGAGAGTTTTTAAATTATGAATTCAATATCCTTTATAGTTATAAATTTTTCCAATAAACTATTTCATATTTGCTGAGTGGTAGTTATCTGTATCTGTAGACTTGGTTTATTTCATCTAAGTTTTCTTATTTATGTATGTAGAGTTGTTTATAGTATTACCTTATTCTTTTGATGTCTACTTGGACTGTACTGATATCTTTCCTATTTTATTCCTGATATTAGTAATTTCATCTTCTCACTTTCATTCTTTGTTAGTTCTATAGACTTGTAAAGTTTAATAAACTTTCCCAATAAATAGTTTTGTCTCATTGATTTTCATATTGTTCTTCACTTTTCCATTTTATTAATATTTGCTGTTAGTATTATTTTCTCATTGTGCATGATTTGAGTTTATTTTGCTCTTCTTTTTCAGGTTCTTGAAGTGGGAATTTGGTATTTAAAGTATTGATTTGTTTGAGAGTTCCCTTTCTTTCTCTCTCTCTCTCTCTCTCTCTCTTTTTTTTTTTTTTTTTTTTTTTTTTAGCTGTTCTTTATATATACCTGAGTGGTCTGACTTTTCTTTATTTATGCATTTTTTTTTTTAGGTGAGGCAAGTGTTGGTTGACCTCACAGATTGCAAGGAACTTGTCAGCTTATGATCCCTTATTTTTAAATTGTTTACAGCCTACAACACCTGGTCTTCTGAGGTGGTCTCCCATCCAAATACTAACCAAGCCTGACCATGCTTAGCTTCTGAGATCAGACAGGATTGGGCTTGTCTGTTCAGGGTAGCACGATTGTAGACTCTTTATGCATTTTTAATCACAATACCATACAATATTATATTAGTTTCAGGTGTACAACATAGTGATTAGACATCCATACAACCCACAAAGCGATAACCCCAATAAACCTAGTACTCATTTGTCACTGTACATAGTTATTACAACATCATTGACTAAATTTCTTATTCTATACTTTATATCTTCATGACTATTTTGTAACTACCATTTTTTACTTCTTAATCCCATCCCCCTTTTTAACCTACCCTCCATCCCTCTCCCATCAGGTAACCCTCAAAATGTTCTCTGTATCTATGAGTTTATTTCTGTCTGTTGTTGTTGTCATTTTATTTTGTTATTTCGATTCCACATGAACATGAAATCATGGTGTTTGTCTTTCTCTATCTGACTATGCCACTTAGCACAATACCCTCTATGTCATCATGAAATATCTTTTCTCATCATTTACTTTTAGTCTATGTTTCTGTTAATCTGAAGTGAGTCTGTTATAGGCAGCATATGTAAAGGTCTTGTTTTCTTATCCATATATCCATCCTATCTTTTGATTGGACCATTTAATCTAGTTACATTTAAAGTAATTGTTGATAGATATGCAGCTATTGCCATTTTTATTCTTTTCTTTTCTTTATTTTTCTTCTTAAAGAAGTGATTACATTTCCTGTAATTCTGATTTGGTGTTGATGAACTCCTTTAGCTTTTTCTTGTCTGGGAAGCTCTTTATCTGTCCTTTGATTATAAATGATAGCTTTGCTGGATAGAGACATCTTTGCTGTAGGTCCTTGCTTTCATCACTTTGAATATTTCATGCCAATCCCTCTGGCCTGCAGAGTTTCTGTTGAGAAATCAGCTGACACACTTGTAAAAGTGCTCTCATAGGTAACTAATTGATTTTCTCTTGCTGCTTTTAAGATTCTCTCTTTGTCTTTAACCTTTGTCACTTTAATTATGATGTGTCTTGATTTGGGCCTCTTTTGGTTCATCTTGGTTTGGACTCTATGTGCTTCCTCAGCTTATAGATTTTCTTCAGCAGGTTAGGGAAGTTTTCCATCATTATTTCTTGAACTCTCTCTCTCTTCTCCTTCTGGTATTTCTATGATGTGAATGTTGGAACACTTGGTGTTGTCCACGAGGTCCCTTAAACTATCCTCATTTTTAAAATTTTTCTTCATGTTACTGTTCTGATTGGATGTTTTCTGCTAACTTATCTTTAAATCACTGATTCAATCCTCTGCTTCATCAAACCTACTGTTGATTTTCTCTAATGTATTTATTTCAGTTATTATATACATTTCTGACTGGATCTTTTTTATGTTTCTTATCTCCATTTTTAAGTTTCCTATTTCTTTGTTGAACTTCTCACTGAGATCATTGAGCATTCTTATAACCAATGTTTGGAACTCTGCATCCAGTAGATTGCTTGTTTCAATTTTATTTAGTTTTTTTTTTTTTTTCTGGAACTTTGTTCTGTTCTTTCATTTGAGACATGTTTCTTTGTCTCCCCATTTTGACTACCTCCCTGTGTTTGTTTTAATGTATTAGGTAGGGCAGCAATTTCTTCTGGTCTTAGTAGAATAACCTTATATAGTAGGTGTCCTGTGAAGCCTAGTGGTGCAGTCTCCCAGGTTACATGAGCTGGGTGCTCCAGGTGTGTCCCTTGTATGGGCTGTACTTCCCCTCCTGTTGTAGTAGAGCTTTGGTTGCTGTTTGCACATAAATGGGAGGAATTGACTATGAGGCTGATTAGTTGTAAGGACTGGCCATGACTACAGTGGAGATGCTGCTATGCTGAAGTTGATTCTATGGAGAAGGATTTGCGTTATCAGGGTTCTGGCACCTTCCCAGTCTCCCCTTTGGGCATGTTATCCTCAGATATAGCTCTGGGTGGTGTTCTAGCTCGGTCTGAGGCTAGTCATTGGGAGTGTCAGTCCTAGTGCCTCTGGAAGGAGCCTGTAACAAGCCAAGTTTAGCTGCAGTCTGTGCCCTGCTGAGGGCTCCTGGCATGAGCCACCAAGCAATCCACAGATGGCTGCTACCCTCACTGGGCTTGGAGATCTTTGAGAGGCCAAACTGTGACTTGAGGCTGCTGTCACTAGTGCCAGTCTTGGGGCTGCTCAGCAAGAAGTACGGGGCACACCAAGGCCAGATGCTGCTTGTTTGGGTTTTTTGAACATTTGAGAGATTTTATGAAAGTTCACAGCATGAGTCAAGACAGGCCGTTTATATGGAAAAACCACTGGAAGTGGCTTGGGTGGGCCTGCGAGTTTGGTAGGGCAGGGTCTTGGAATCACCAGGATAAGGTAACTATTGTTAGCTATGTTGATGGAGACTCAAATATGGTGGCTAGCATTTGCACCCAGGGAAGATGGAGAAGGCTCAACAAGCAATGGATTCTGCTAGCACTTTTTCCTGGGAGAAAGCTGCCCCTATAACCTTTGACCTAAAGCCTGAAATTCAGTTCCTCCCTATATGTTCCTGGTGCCTTTCAAGCTGCTGCTGCCCAGAACTGGAGCTCAGAGCAATTGAATAATTCAACAAGTAAATTTGTGTGCAGGCCCTTTAAGAGGAGCATCTGGGACACCAGCAGCCCTTCATCTCACTCAGCCATATCTCCACTGGTTTTCTAAGCCAGAAGTTGTGAAGACTTCTCTTCTCGGCACTGAACTGTGGGCTGGAGAGCCCAGTGTGGGACTTGGACTCCTCATTCCTCCAGAGGGACCTCCACAACTGAGATATTACTCCTGACTTTTAACTGCCACACATGGGTGTTGGACCAGCCCATTCCTCATCTCCGTCCCTCCCACTAGTCTTGAGGTGGCTTCTTCTGAATGTCTTTAGTTTTAGGACTTCTGTCCAGTTAGACTTCAGGTCATTCTCAGTGATGATTGTTCTGTAGTTTAGTTGTATTTTTGATGCAGTCAGGAGAGGAAGCAAGCACAGTGTTTACCTCCTCTGCCACCCTGACCACTAAATCTTCCCTCTTTTCTAAAATATGCATGTGGCACTATAGATTTCCCTGTCAGCATTGCTAAAGCATCTAAAGCTGAATCTCACAAATTTAGATATATTGTATTTTCATTTACAATCAGCTAAATCTATTCTTTATTTCCCTTGGAATTTTCTCTTTGACCCAAAGATTATTTAGAAAGGTTTTATTAGTCTCCAAGTCTTTAAAGATTTTGCTTTTTAAAATTATTATTATTATTATTATTATTATTATTATTATTATTATTATTATTACTGATTTTTAGTTTGACTCCAGTTTGGTCAGAGGAACACTGTGTATGATTTCAAATCTTTTAAATTTGGTGAGGTTTTTTGATGGCATAACGTATGGTCTATTTTGATATATGTTTTCTGAGCTCTAAAAAGAATGTGTATCCTGATGTTGAGAGGAGTGGTCTGTAAGTGTCAATTAGATTCTGCTGGTTGATGATATTGTTTAGTTTCTTCTGTACGCTTGCTGATTTTATGTTTAATTGTTCTACCGCATACTTAGAAAGGTATGTCAAAGTCTTCACATATTTTGTTGCTCTGCTTTTTGGTACAAACACCTATAAGATTGCTATGCTTTCTTGGTAGATTGACCTTTTTACCATCATTCAATGTCCCTTTCTGTCTCAGGTAATTTTCTTTGCTGTGAAATCTAATGTAGCTAATATTTATATAGTCTCTTCTGCTTTATTTTCATTCATGTTTGAATGATATAACTTTCCCTACCATTTATTTTTAAATTGCCTATATCATTATATTTAAAGTGAGTTGCTTGGAGAGAGCATATAGTTGGGTCATGATTTTTAATCCTTTCTGCCAATCTCTATCCTTCAGTTAGCATAATTATATATTTACATTTCATGTAACAATTGATACTAGGGCTTAAATCTGCTGCTTTATTTAGTTGGTTTTTTTTTTCTGCTTTTTGTTTCTCTGTCTTAATTTTCCTGGTTCTTATATTTAGATGAAGATATTTTAGAATATTATTGAGAATATGATTTATCTAATGTGTTTTTGAGTGTAACTCTTTGTATAGCATTCTTAGTGGTTGCTCTAGGTATTTATAATATAATTGTCTTAAACATTCCCTCTATGTACTTTTAGAACCATATAAAAAAGCATTGTAATTTTTGTATCATTCTTCAAATATACTTTAGAAGACTAAGAGAAGAATGATTTTTTTTATTTATCCACATTTTTACTTATCACATTGTGGGCTTTTTCCCCTTTGATGTTCTCCAATTATTATTATTATTTTTTTACTTATGATTTATTTTATGTTTAGAGAGTTTTCTTTATTCATTCTTTTAGGTCCACTGGTGAAAGATTCTTTTAATTTACCTTCATCCGAGAGTGTTTTTATTTTTCTCTTTATTTCTGGAGAATATTCTCACTGGGCATAGTACTCTAGGTTAACAATTCTCTTTCAGCAGTTGAAAAATGTTAAGCCACTGCCTTCTGACATCTTTGTTCCTGATAAGAAGTCCTCTGTCATTCAATCATTTTTCTTTTATTGGTAACATCATTTCTTTTGCACTGTCTTCAAGATTTTTTTCTGTCTTTAGTTTTCAGAAATTTAATTACATTTCTTGATATAGAATTCTTTGGGTTTGATCTTATTTGGAATTTGCTCAGTTTCTTGAACCTTCTTAAATATGGATATTTTTCAGCTATTACTTCTTTAGTGTTTTTTTTTTAATCTCTGTACTTTCTTTCCTCTTCTTCCATAAATCTGCAATATATTTTAAAGGGTAATTGGAAGTCACTGATACGTTTCAATCAAGGAACTTGCATCATTAAGCTTTTAATAAGAAACAGACCATTCTACAAACTTAGTGGCTTAAAATAACAATAATTAATTAGCAGTTTTTTTGCTGGTCTCTGCTGATCTTACTCATGTATCTTTGGTTAGCTGCTAGATTGGCCGAGTTGTTTGGCGTAGAAGATTTGCAGTGGGATGACTTGTCTCCACTTTAAGTGCCCACTTGCATTTCAGCAGACTAAACTGAGCTTTCTCATATGGAGGTGAAAGTGTTACAAAAGCTGAGAAGCAAGCTCCATGTGTAAGTGCTTTTCAAGACTCTGCTGTTGGTATGCTTGCTAATAGCTCATTGGCCAGAGAAAGTTGCATAGCCAACCTAAATTAAAGGAATGGAAAACTATATTCTTACTTTCAATGGCAAGAGAAGATTTTTGCAATCCAGGCCAGGACTGTTATGATCAGATTCACTTTTTAAAAGAGTATTTGAGACTTTGAAAGTATTATTTGTAGGAAGCAAGAGTTAAAGATGAGAGGTCAGTTTAAATAGAAAGAGATAGAAAATTGGAGATTTAAAATATGCTTAGGGGCTAGCATTGACAAGTGATTGATTATGCATGAGCAGAGGAGAAAGAATGTGACATGCATTACTATTAGGTTTCTGTCTTGAGAAATTTGGTGAATAGTAGTGACACTTATTGAATTGGAATCCTATAGGTGGCAAGATAAAGACAAGGATAATAAGTTTAGTTTGGGATAAATTTTATTTGAGGTACTGAAAGGCATCCACATGGAAATATTGACTATGTAGTTCAATATAGGACAATGATCTTAGAAAAGAGTTTTGGACTGAAGAAAAAAAATCTGTGCGTTATCGACTTATTGACTATATCTTTGTCTGTAGAAATGGGTGAGTTAGATGCTAATATCCGTAAGAGTTGTGTGGTTCTGAAAATATAAAGGATGGAACAAATGCAGGATTCCACTGAGTTCAACAATCTCTAGTAGTAACCACAGAGATAGTTTCTTATGCTACTATTTTATTAAGTACAAATATCTTTAGTATTTGTTTAAAATATTAGTGCATTCTTAATAGACAAAAGTACAACATATAACTTAGTTATCACCCATGATGGGAGCTACAAAATTCTGTAAGTAGAGAGAAGAGTCAGGTGAATACATATTTATAACAAGGAGTCAGGGCTATATGGACACAGGATCATATCCCTCCCTGTATTATGTAATTATTGATATAACAATTCTAAATAAGCCTCATATGTCAGATCAGGTTGCTGATAAGAATTCACTCAGTAAAGTAATGAGAAGACAGTCTAAAATATATTTTATTTATAAATTATGTTTAAAATGCTTGAAATTATTAACTATCTTTGTGAATGTGACCAAGTCATATTTAAAATCCTTTTAAATATGGTTGCTTTTTTAGAATTATATGTTGAATAGAATTTGCTAATTGAACTTTACTAGCTAGTGCTTTAAATTTGTAACTTGGACAATTATAAATTTAAAATCATAAAACTCTGTAAAGTCTGTTTTACATAAAAAATCTACCCTGAGCTCATGGCATGAAATGAGGAAATTAACTACATAGAGGCAAAAAGAGAGAGGACTTTGGAGAGAGTAATACAATGGAATCTGAAATGATACAAAATACTAAACTATAACCAGAATGAAATTCTGGGGATCTTGGGAGGGAATAAACCTTGGGTTGTATAATGTCTTACTGAGGCTAATATTAAATACCATATCCAATAATAAAACCAATATTGACAGCTAGCAAACAACAAAGTAAATAGTTGATTGTGCCTACCCTTCCACTGGGCCATCTGGGACCCCATTCTATTTGCAACAGACTTCCGTTCCCTTCATTTACTCCCTCCATCTCCAAACTTGCATAAGGAGGGGTGAGAAGAGTCTGTCTGCATTGGTCGGGTGGCATAGGGGAATAGGTGTTCAGAGTAAACCATGAGCTCATGAGAGCTAATTTTAAATCTCCCCACGTGAAGCCAGATCATTGTTTTATCTCTTCCTTTCCCCAGAACTGGAAAGATATATTAGGTGCCCTCTTTGTTTTATATTCTCTCATTCACAACATGATTCTCTGTGCATGTGTAAAATTCCACATGCTTTTGGGGCTCATGGTATAAAACGATACCATTCCTTTCTCTTATTCTCAATCACTAAAATTTGATCACCTTCTCTGTATTCTTTTTGAAAAACAAAATATCATCTGATTAATTATCCTACTTTTCTTACTAGGCCCTTCTGCTATCCTGGGTGACTTCTGTGTCTCCAATATCTTGACCTTGACATTTTCATCTGGAAAGAGTACCTTTCTCATTCCAATTCAGCCATTAACTCCCATGACCTCATCCTGAACCTTGTTCCTTGGAACTTCTCTGCTTCTGATGTCATATAGGCAGGATCCCAGAGATGATCACAACTTCTTAGCATTCCATCCTTCCATATAGCAATTAAATCTATTTCTTTCCATCCCTACATTCATCTACCCTTTACTCCTTCATCCAATCATATTTTTTTCTGGGTCGTTGCTTTTACATTTTAACTTGCTGGCTCTGTTTTATAACTCATTCTTGTCTATTCTCTTATTTTCCATGTTCCTTCTTTATAAAACTGAAATCAGATCAATAGTGTCCAAACTCTTGAACATATGTACTTCAGTTAAGCCCATTTCTTCTTTCCTACTTCAACTCTCATATTACCCTACAACCATCTTCTGCTCCAGCAAGACTGAAATTTATTGAGCTCTCCAAAGATTCCATGTACTCTTACCTCTAATGCTCATATATTCTGTTTTCTGCCTGAAATATTCACCTCACCGCTACCCATAAGTTTCCCCACACACAAACTCACTGTTTCTCATTGTTCTTTCCTTTATATTCTATAGGTCCTAACTTAAATTTTACTTTCTTTATAAAGTTTTCCTTAAAATTATCCTAGCTCAGGCACCTGACACTGGATATAATGTCTCTATTTTTATATTATTAAAGCTTCCTATACTTTGCAATACTTTGTAGGTTCTTTGATCAACATCAAGTTAGAGATGTTAATAAGAGTTAGAATTTTCTAAACATTTCTTCTCTTTACCATCTATATGTTGTAGCCTGAGGAATAAGGCGGTGTTATATTTTAGAAATTATTTCCCAGTTAGAGTAGCATTGTTTCTTCTCTTGATGAAAAATATTTATACCATAAAAAGATGTGCTTGAAGGAAATGAAAATTAATATTTACCAATAATTATGTGATCCTAATATACAATTTTTCACAGGTTCCCTTATGTAGTACTTATATTCATGTATTAAACTTAGCTGTATATGTTTTAATAAAAACTAACATTTATTAATCATATACTAAGCACCGTGACATTTTGCATGCATTTGCTCATTTGCCTCTTCATACCTTATTAAAAATTAGGAATTATTCCTATTATCACAATTTAATAACTAAGGAAATGGAAGCTGATAAAGCTTAAGTAACTTGTTTAAATTCTGTAATTTTCCCAAGTGGGGAAACTAAGATGCACATCAGGTAGGTTAGTGCCAGGGCCTGCTCTCTGCACCACCCAAAGCTTTTAGCAAAAAGTAACTTCAGTATAAAGGGAGAAATATAGTGGTTTATATGTAAAACAATGTGATTCCAAGAATTGAGGATTTGAAATGAATTAGGACTCTATTTACTAGCTCTCAGGCTAGCTTCTATTTTGGTTTTTATTTAGTTGTTATCATGTGGCCAGCACATACTATCTGTCATATTGGACATTATTGGATATTTTTGTTTTATATTGATATGATAGACATAGAATGACTGATCTAAGATATGGAATTAAAGACACTGCCACTCTTTTTATCCACTAAAAAGTAACAAGTGTCTTGTGAAAAATACGTTTACTTAATGAGGAAGTATCATATGACCTACCATAGCAGCAAAATTTAGCACCCTGTTAAGAGCTCCTTCAAGAACTATGAACTGTATAGTCCCAAATCCTTAATTAAGTTCCCTTTCCTATAAATTCCCTGAAGTATAGTCCATTTTACTAGTAGCTACAAATATCCTTGGCACAGAAATGACTTCTTTTGTACTCAACATCACATATGCCAAGGAAATGAGCACAACAACAGCATAGTAAAACTGAATCTCTAAACTCTGGACTATTAAGCCAAATTCATATAGCCAAGAACAAAACTCATATGAGGAAGGTTTACACAGTGTATGATGGAGATTTGGGGATGGGGTAGCAGGCTGGGAGGAAGAGGTGCAGAAGGAGAACATGGTTAATGCATTTCCCATTTTAGAACAAGGAGAGGCATCTGCATTTCTACATTTTCTTTCCTTCTTTTCTTCCTTCCTTCCTTCCTTCCTTCCTTCCTTCCTTTCCTTCCTTCCTTCCTTCCTCCTCCTCCCTCCCTCCTTCCTTCCTTCCTTCCTTCCTTCTGTACTCTCTCCCTCCCTCCCTTTTTTTTTCCTTTCATCCTATCTTACATTAGGGATTCAGATGCATGGATCCAAGGGAGAAACATATTTTACTCAAAAAAAGGTACAAATCCTATCAGAAGTGCTGGAACCCACAGCTCAATTTAAACAGAAAATTTAGAAATTGTTTACTCATTCCAATCTCTTTATTTAAAAGCAAAGAAATAAAGTATGTGAAAGATTCTTATTCATTCTGCGCCAAAATTCTGCATTAATTATATATTTAGAAATTACCCTTTCTTAAAATGAAAATGACGTCAAAAAAGATATCATTCTAAATCATTATAATTCAAGTTTTTTACACAAATCATGAAACAGCATTAAGTATAGGAGATTTATAATAATAATAAAACAAATCTTATTTTTACCTTTATTGGTATGAATTCTGATCATTTCCTTATTTTCTGAAACTTAAATTTTTCATCTACAAAATGAGGACATTGGTACCTCTCCTGATTCACAAAGACTGAAGATCAAATTTGAGAAGGCACTTTGTAAACCCTAAAGGATTATGAACATGTTTGTAATTAAATGGTGTGTTCTCTATTATTTTCCCAGCTAAGCCTTAGCAGCACTTGCAATTACTAAATCAGTATTCATGTAGATTATATCATTCAGAAGCCTCCAAGGATCTCTTAATGAGATTATATAAGAGCAAATATTTTATCCAGTATTGAAATGCATCACTTTTGAAAGTTAATGGATCAATTGCCTAATAGCAACAATAACTATAATGGTTTACAACAGAAAATGGAAATATCTCTTTCAACTGACATTCTAAAGGGAGTGAGGTAGGAGGGAAACAATTATTCAGAGTGGATAACAGTGCTCAGAATTGTAAAATGTGCCCTGAAATCTTAAATAAGTTCAAGTAGACAAATGTTTAAAGTTGCGTTTATCTAGGCTAAGAGAAATGCTTTTCTTATTGGTATTTTAAACATTTTTTAAAAATATGAATTCTTCGCCTTAAAACGTTTTATTTTTTTCAATATAATTTGCTTAAAACTGGCATTTAGCATCTTTGAAATTAAATCATTTATAGTTATTTTCTTTTCTAATCTGTTAATGAAGTCATTTCATGGATGCCAAATCTATATGATTTAAGCTGCTATTTGTTTTTGTTTTTGTTTTTCCCACCAGACACCTTTCCATGGAGTGCAATTCCTATGAAAGCATTCTTGAAAAAATAATTTTTTTCAATTCTGTAGTCAAACTGGGAAACCCTGATTACCATACATATTTCTTGAGAGTTCATCAATGTATATTAGCATATTAAAAGCTTTACATCTTCTTATAGAGAAATATATTTAACTTTTTAAACCACTCTTTTTCAAATTTCTTTGGCCATGGTAAGGCACAAGTTCTTCTGCCATAAGGCTGCCTAAGCTAGATCCCAGGCCCTACTTTGACCTATCTATGCCCAAGTTTCCTCACCTGTAAAATGTAGATTATCAGAATATGTAGGTCAGGGTTTCTACAAGGATAACTTGAGGTGACATTTGTAAAGTGCTTAGAACATGGCCGGACATATGACTATGTAAATGTTTGTTAAAAATTGTATAAACTTTCTTTCTTGCCTTATTATTTCAGAGCCCTGAGCCTTGAGAGGCTTTCCAAACTGGAGAGGGAAATCTAAATTTAATGGCCCCCAAAACTGTAGGCTCTGTGATGCTCAGAGAAGTTAAATAATTTGCTCAAGTCCTGATGGTAGAGATTTAATTCTGAACAGTTTTTGGTCTTAGTCCTTATATGAAAACACTGCATTAAATACATCTCTGAGAGACAATCAGCAGATCATTATTTCATGTAACTTCTCTTCTAGAAATTTTTATCTCAAGTAAACTTTTTTTTTTTTCTAACACTCATAAAATATTTCAGGCAGCTAGGACCAGAGGAATTGTGCTATCCTTTCAAAACTGGTCAAACTAATTAACAGTCTTGGCTGCCTTTGTCACTTAAGCAAAAGGTGAGAATCAAAATAGAAAGATGGAATTCAATAGAAGGGTTTCAACCAAAATCTATCCAAATCTTAACCAAAATAAGAATAATGAGAAAGGAATATAATACATTGACATGGGGCTAGGTGGTAGCAGGGAGAGGGGATAGTACATGAAAATAATTTTATGACAATTTAGGTAGCAAGTAAGAGATAGTGAACGTAATCGATCTTCTGTGATCCTTTCCATGACCTTTTGGTAGTTTTAAGATCATTCAGAAAATATATGTCAAGTCACCATGGTTGTTCCTAGTTAAATTTATGTAATAGTTACAATTTTCTTTGTGCTTTATAAGATTCTTTTTGAGCAAGAAATCAAGAAAATTTTATGACATTATTAAGAAGAAAAATACCTGGAGTTCACCTTATTAAAATGACATAGATAGTCTACCTTCTAAGCATACCTAATTGGTTTGCTTGGACAGTGTATGTTAAATATTTGTTTTGTATTTAGTATTGGGCTGGAGTGATAAATAGCCATATATTTCTTCAACACTGTTCCAACATTTTAATAAGCTTACAGGGGGATTGTATATGAGATTTGGAAGAAAAGGAATTAACATAGAAAACAAGTGGAGTGATATAATTTTTAACAATCAATCAAATACCAAAATATGTAGTAGATTACTAAGAAAGAGAGAGACCTGATAGATTTGGGAAGATTTCATAAATAAAAGGTATCCCACATTTGGCATAAGCAAGGATCAGGAGAAAAGGGTCTGAATTAAATATCATGATGTCAATAGGTAAATTTAGATTTGGTCAGATGATGGAGGCCATCCAATGGTAGTCTAAGGAGTTTGTAATGTGATGGGCTACCTCAAGTGCTCGTATTTGGCTGTCCTCAGAATGTTGAAGTGGAGGACTCCTGTGATGCTATGCAGTGGGATTTCCTTTGCTGAGTGGAAGGATGAACTAAATCAGTCTCCCACATTGCTCTACTTGCATGACTTGCCTCGTTTTCCATGATCTGCCTCCATTGTTCATGGAGGGAAATACACTAGTATTTCCCAAGCTGTGTTACTAATAACATGTTAAAGTAGACACATTAATATATATTATGTAAATCCCACACATGAATGAAATCATATGTGAGATATAAAAATGAAAGCAACAAATGAACAAGACAAACAGAGAGTCATGGACACAGACAAAAGTATAATGGTTATTAGAGGGAAGGGGTGAATAAGGGTAAAGGGATCAAATATATGGTGATGAAAGGAAATTTAAGTTTGAGTGATGAACATACAATGCAATATACATTTGACATATTATTGAATTATACACTTGAAACTTATATAATTTTATTAGTCAATGTCACCTCAGTAAATTTAATTAAAAATTTTACAAATGAAGAAATAAAAATAGCCAACACACAGAATAAAATAAATAAAATATATGTGTATTATATAAAGAAAAAAATTTAGTCAAGTTAAGCTGCTATATGGAGAGTTAGGCCAAATAATGTAAATCTCTTTACTATGGGACTTGTGAAACCTTAAAAAATTCTCGCATTCACATTGATTTTCCAAAAGGAAGACATTTTTCAGTTTCCTATATTTTTTTTGACCTGAGAAATATTTTTCACAAAGAATGCTATAGAATTGAGTCTTCTAAGAAAACAACTTTAAGAAATATCTAAGTAAAGGATTCCTATAGGTCTGACAATAGTGAATTTTTACAAATTAAGGAGGTTTTAGTTGAATTATTCAATAAATACAAATAAAAACACTTCCAGTTTACATTCTAAATATATTGTTTGCAAGACACTGAACTACTTTACATTTATAAAAGATAAATATATTTTTCAATTTTAATCTAGAAATTTGGCATTTTAGACATGTGCTTGTCTTCTTGGACTTTATATATTCTAAAAATAAATAATCCTTAAGATACAAGACATAAAATTATTAGAAAAAAACTATTTAATTTATTTTATAATAATTGTCTATTTTTTATAAAGTACTGTGGTGATCAACTATATTAAGGGTTAATTCGATAGGTATAGATATACTTTATTATGCAAAAAGAAGTTTGAGTTTTACATGGCTTTTCTGTTTTTAAGGAAAATGTTTATTCTCTTATTATAGAGAATTATTTTAATAAGTAGAGACAGTATTGCAGAGCAGTGTGGTCACTAGATCTGGAGAGAGAAGACCTGAATTTTTTTTGAGTTCTTCTTCTAAATTGCTATTCAAAAATTTTTAATGGAGTGGCAATGTAGATTAGGGGTTCAAAATGTAAATATTGGAGCTCCATGACTGAGCTGGGAGCACAACTCTGTCACTGATGAACTCTATGATCATTGACAAGTTATTTAACCTCTCTATGTCTCAGTGCCTTTATCTGTTTGTGACATTATAATAATACCTACCTTTTAAAACAATTACTGGCACATAATAAAGTACTACTTAAGTCTGTTATAATTATTATCAATTATTCTGGGATTCAGAATCCTCAACTGATAGTATTGGATTAGGTGATCTTTAAGGCATTTTGTTGCTGACATCCCAGGATTCTGTCAACTGTTTCAACAACAGAGAATTTGAAGCCTATGTGCATTTATGTCCATGAAGAAACTATATAAAATAGTAATGAATTTGCTAAAATTTCATTCAAGGAGTATGGGTGGGATATGGAAAACATATTTCCTCCCATTTTTCTTTTTGGCAAAGTGGTTTCTCATTTAATAACCCTCCTCCAAATAAAGATATTAAATGCAGAATCATTATGCTATTCAGAAAATAAAGTCTTCTTTTTGCAGCATAGAAGTTCAGTTTGCCATAACCTAGTTCAATGATTAAGCAATTACTATTTGTAAGGATGTTCACCCCAAATTTTTTTTTTAATATGGCTTTCTTTGAACTTATATAAAGTTAGAAATATGGCGCAGTGGACCTTTCTAGGCAGCCTGAGAGCCTTATACATGTTTAGCAGTGGATCTTGTATTATGCTAGGAGTCATGAGCAGGATTCAAAGGAGAGAAGAGGATCAGGGATAGCATTGTGGGATTAGGACTGGAACCATCATGAAAAAGGACTGGAATAACATCAAGAAAGAATGTACAAGATTTTTTCCAGGTACCATAGATTGGTTAGTCTAAAGCAGGATTTCTTAAACCGCAGCACTACTGACATTGAGGCTGGATAATTCCTTGTAGTGTGTAGATCTCCTGTGCATTAAAGGATATTTCGCAGCATCATTGGTGTCTACCAACTAGATGCCAGTAGCAACCCTTCTCTTATTTGTGACAATCAAAATGTTTCCCGATATCGCCAAATGTTCCTTAAGGAGGCAGTCACCCTTGTGAATCCCTAGACTAATGGTATTCAGTTCCTGAGGGTAATTCAGTGGATAGTAATTTTTTTTTCAAGAGACAGACAGCAGATAGTCAAATTCCTAAAGTTGCTAATTTCCTTAAGAACTGGGAATAAATAAATATTTTCTTTTACTGTGACAGTGATATATAAATAGTTAAGTTCAATTGGTATACAACATAGAAAGGGGAAACATATAGAGACCAATTCTATAATTGGCAATATCATTATTCAACCTGTCATTAACAAAAAGAGAAGATAAAGTGACCATCTGCCATCATGAGAACATTTTATTAAAATATCAAGATTGATTAAAAAGAAATCACACTCACCAATGTTTCACAATAACTCAGGAAGAAAACATTGAAATCTTGATTTCTTTTTGGCACAACAAGGACTAGGTATGATCTGCAGCTTTGACTTACCTCCTTTCACTCTTTCTTTGGGGATCTTGAGCATCTGTCCTGTCCCTAAGCACTGAGAGCTGGGGGTGGGCAGCTCGACCCTTCCCGTTGAGGCCAGCAGCTCTAGGTGACAGGCATTTCCAGTTCGAACAAGACAAAGAGAGGGAGGGCATACACATTAATTTGGGGAGGAAGTGATAGGTCAGTATACTTTGTTGACCCTTTCAGTGAGGTCTTTAGCCAGTGTCAAGTAATCAAAAACCTTTTAGTTTAACATTTAATCTGTCAGACTGAGAACAAAACACAACTGTGGTCATAAATCCTTTGCTGTTGAAAATAAAAATGTAAGTAAAGATTATCATATAGTAAAGCATGTTAATTTTCTTCTTCAAAACAAGATGAAAGAAAGATGTATGCAGTACGTGGGAATTATATGAAGAATATTAATTTCCAGTTTTATAAAAATCTGCTGTTAATTTCCATTTTTAGAAAAATTAAATGCAGAATCTAAAGAGAAATCTTGTCACTAAATAAAAAAAATATGACTCTAAGTTGTAGGCTAAAGCAAGAGAAATATCTCTCAAAAACAATTTTGCACTACACGCATGCGTGCGCGCACACACGCGCATGCACACACATCAATTAGGTTACTGTGGTCTTGCCAGGGACTGAGATGCATGTGCATGGTTTTGAATCATGTTCATTGCTCCTATTCAGGTCACTATCTATAATTCAGGCTTATTCAAAAACACTCCGCTTTGTCGGTTTTCAGCACGCTATTTTTAGGGATAAAGAGTTGTCATTAGGGAGAAAGAAATACGGTTCTCGTGCTTTTGTTAAAAGATACCTTCTCTGCAGCAGAAATACTTACGTATTTTTTACTTGTTCTTTAGCATTTACTTACACTTTGACATGAAAAGCTTGAGGTCTTTTATGGCAAATTATTCCTTTCTTAACTTTTTTGTTGTTGTTAAGATGACTAGATGCTGTTATGTTATCATTATTTTAAATAAAAGGATGCCTTAAAATTCCTTGCTATTTCAGGCAGATCATTCAAATCTTTTGAAAGACATTAGTATACCATTTCCAGGGAAGCTAAGTTTATTGAATCTTTGAAATACTCTCTGCTTAGCTTAGCTGTCATCGCACTATCGGTTGTGAGATACATTAATAACTTTAACATGTGAGAAATAATAAAAGAGACTCCTTCTGGATGTTAAGATGTGAAATTAAACTCCAGGTGTTTTTTAGGGTTATTTGGGACATTTTCCAGTTGTTAATATGGAAATCCTGTCACTCAGGGCAGGGATCTGTTGCCACAGGGAGGCAAAAGCTGCATCCTTTGATAAGTTGTTACAGTTGGTAGAAAAAAAGAAAAAAAAAAAAACGGAGACAGGTATTGGAAGATGATTATTCACCAGGGATTGGTAAACTGTCTTGGAAACTAATTATTCTTCTTTCCCTTTCATAGACATTTGTTTATACATAACAATTATGGTCTTTTGGGCACACTAATCTTAGAATTTAGACATAACTATCTCTTAACCACTTAAATTCATATACATCTAACCATTTAATTGATTTATTACTAAGATTCTGATAACCAATTCCAATACATAAGGGATTTTCCCCACACCATCAAGCAATTCTCTGACGCCAGCTGGGTGTCCTGCAATTCAACTCAAATATGACACTATCTACCCAGAGAAGCATCAAATTCCACAAGTTAAGGACTCAGTGCTGCAAGCCTGCTGTCCGCTTCAGATGCAATCATAGGTCTAGGTTATTACCTGTACTTCTGACTGGCTGTAAATTGGAGGTTCTCATGACCCCTCCTCAAGTTCACTTAATTTCCTAGAGAGGTTCGCAGAACTCAGAAAACCAGCTCACTCACTAAATCACTGGTTTATTACAAAGGAGAGGAATCAACAGCCAGATGAAGAGGTGTCTAGGGCAGAGTATGGGGAAAAGGCACATAGCTTCCATGTTGTCTGAGTATGCCACTCTCTTTGAATCTCAGGTGTTCACCAAACTGGAAGCTCCCAAAACCCTTTTTTTTTTTTTTAATGGAGACTTCATTACTTAGGCATAATGAATTAAATCATTGGCTATCGGTGATTGATTCAACCTCCAGCCCAGCTCTCCTCCCCAGAGGTCAGAAGGATGGAACACAATGTTCCAACTCTTTATTCACGTGATTGGTTCTTCTCAAAACCGGCCATTCTTAGAGGTAGTCCAAAAGCTGCCTCATTCATTAAAGGGGAACAGAATTTGTCCCCCAAAATCTTTGTCATAAGGATTATTTAAAGCTGATTATGTATGTATGATGCATGTATGTATGTATGTATGTATGTATTTGAACTTGGATTACTTTGACTTTTTTTTTTCTGGGTTTATTGAAATGTAATAGACAATTAGTTGCTTGTATTTACATGTACAACTCAGTGAATTTTTTTTTCAATTATAGTTGGCATACATAATATACCAGTTTCCATTGTATAGCCTAGTGATCCAAGATCCACACAACTCTTAATCACCTCACTAAATCGAGTACTCCTCTTCCTCCTTACATATCACAACATTATTAACCACTTTCCTCACGCTATACTCTGCATCTCGATGTCTATTCTGCAACTATCTATCTGTACCTCTTAATCCCTTTGCCTTTTTTTTCCCCATCTCCCCAACCTCCTCTCATTTAGGAGCCGTCAAAATATTTCTGTATATATATGAGTTAATTTTCACTTTTGTTGTTGTTGTTGATTATTTTGTTCTTCAGATTCCACATGTATGTGAAATCATGTGATATTTGTCTTTATCCCATTTCATGCAGCGCAATACCCTCTAGGTCCCTCCAGGCAATATCTTTTAGTCTGCATGTGTCTTTTAATCTGAAGTGAGTCTCTTGTAGGCAGCATATGTAGGGGTTTTATTTTCTTATCCATTCAGCCACTCTCTCTTTTGGTTGGAGCACTTAATTCTTTTCCATTTGAGGTACTTGTTGATAGGAATGTAGTTATTACCATTCCTTATTCACCTTTTTGATATACATTTTTTTCTTCTTAAAGAAGTCCTCCAACATTTCCTGTTACTTGCTTGGTGTTGATAAATTCCTTTAGCTTATTTTTGTCTGGGAAGCTCTTTATCTGTCCTTTGGCTCTAAATGATAGTTCTGCTGGATAAAGTATTCTAACCAAGAATACTTTCAGATTCTGAGTTTTCATCACATCAAATATTTTGGGCCAAGCCCTTCTGTCCTGCATAGTCTTTTTTGAGAAATCAGCTGCCAGTCTTATGGGTCTCCCTTGTAGGTAAATAACTGCTTTCATCGTGCTGCTTTTAAGATTCCCTCTTTGTATTTAATATTTGGCATTTTAATTATGATGTGTCTTGGTGTGGGTCATGTTGAGTTCATCTTTCCTGGGACTCTCTGAGCTTCCTGAGGTTATATGTCTATTTCCTTCACCAGGTGGGGGAAGTTTTCCATCATTATTTTTTCAAATAGCTCTTCAACGTCTTGTTTTCTTTCAGGTACCTCTATGATACAGATATTTTTACAGTTAATAGTAGTCTTGGCTTAATTATAGTCTTGGCTTATTTTTTTCTTGCTGTTCTGGTTTCTTGGCTTCCCGATCCTCTATATTGGTGGTTCTATCCTCTTCTTTATCCACTCTGTTGATTCCCTCTAATAAACTCTTCATCTTTAATAATGTGTTCTTCATTTCTGACTGGAACTCTTTTATAGTTTCCATTTTAATTTTTGTTTTTATCTCTTTGTTAAAGTTCTCACTGAGTTCATCTACACTTTCCCTAAGTTCATCATTATGCAGTGTTTTGATCTCTGCATCTGTTAGATTGCTTGACTCCATTATTCCTGGATCTCTGTTCTGTTCTCTCATATGGTTTCTGCTTCTTTGTCTTCCCATTTTAGCTGCCTTTCTGTGTCTGCTTCTATGTACTAAGAAAAGCTCTTAAGTCTCCCGGTCTTATTAGTGTGGATTTGTGAAGTAGGTGTCCAGTGGCACAGTCTTGACAGGGGTTCAGCTGCAGGCCAAGTATAGCCCCAGCCTGTGCCTCTCCATGGCCACTTGTTAAGATTCAGCAAGCAATCTACAGATGTCATGCTTATAGTTGCCTCAAGAAACCACAACAGAAATTGAAGGTCATCTGCCACTAGTGTGAGTCCTGGCTCTGCTTAGCAAGGAGCACCTGACTCACTGAGGATACACCTGGATATGGCATGGGTGGGACCGCGAGATGGGGAAAGTGAGGTTTCAGAAAATCTGGGCCAAGTGACCTCTGTTATCAAGTTTGATGACGTCTCAGCTATGGCAGGGCTGTGACAGCACACTGGGAGCTGGAGAGGGCTCGTAGAAGAACAATGGACACCACTGCACTTCTGTCTAGGTGGATCCTTGCCTCCAGCCCTCACTCTGACAGCTCAGTGTCCCCCCTGTAAGTACCTAGTGCCCCACGCACAGCCATCCTGGTGTTGGTGCTCAGAGCAAGAAAGTCCATCACCTCAAAAGTCCACTCACAGACTTGGCCCCTTTAAGAGGCATCTGCAGCTGCCGGCTGCCGCTGCCGCAGCCTCTGTCCTGCTCAGGACCGGGCAGCCTCGCATCCTCCTCCTGACCTACCTCCTCCTATTGCAGGACAATTTATTTCTCTCCCTTGTTGTAGGGCTTGTTCACCTAGATCCCAGGCCACTTTCCTCACTGTTTGTTTCATGTTTCTGTCACAGCTTGATTTGGTTGCAAGAGAGATGAACAAAGCCTCTATCATCTATGCCATTTTTTCCTCCCCTAAGCTGATTATTTTTAAAAAAAGCAGACATAGGGGAAGCTCTCAAAACTAAGTAGAAGTTACTCTTTTGTAAGAGTCATTTATGTTTATGAGGGAGATCTCCATTTGTAAATGTGTCTTCTTCTCTGTCCCTGAGAGGAGAATGACTAAATCTCTAAAAATGTATTACTGAAGAAATCATGGACTTAAATTTGCATAAAAACCCATACCTGTGCTTTGCCTAATAATCTCTCATAACTGGCTTCTCTCTACTCCCAATATCTTTTGTCTTTAGCTGGAAATGCTACTGAAGGCGATGGCTTGGGCCATTTTGAGGAGTTTCTCAGTGTTCCTTGGTGTCTCCCATGTATGCAGGAGCTATACATGTTATTAAACTTATGTTTGTTTTTCTCCTGTTAACTTGTGTTTTATTATAAGGTGGTCTCAACCAAAAAATTAGAAGAGTAGAGAGAAAATAATTTTTCTTTTCCTGAAATAACAAAAGACACCATTTTGCTTTCACTAACTAGGAAATTCCAAGGATTATAGGAGCTCTGGGCTAAAAATGGGAATGAAAACCAAATGCATATTTCTTTTTATAACTCATAATATCACAAATACTCATTTTGTACTGATGATAGGTTAGATGAAAAGTTTAATATTAACTTGGACTAGATTATGGCTTTCAAAAGAGTTAAATACCAAACTGTTAGGTAAGGGGGTTAAAGTCCTCTTGTTTTTAGTCCTAGTAAGTTTTTCTTTAAATATATTGTATTCCATTCCATTCTTTCAGTATCCTCGAAAACGTTGACAACTAGGCAAAAGTTCAGAGAAGAGCAAGGAATGTTAAGAGGATGGAGAAACTGACTTGTCAATAAAACAAAAACCTCACACCACTCTGGATGTGGCACATCAATTACTAATTTCCCTTTAAATTCAGGAGGCTCTCTATCCAATTTCTCACTAGTAGGAAAGTAAGACATTTGCTATCTCTCTAAGGCAAAAACCACTGTAGCTCAGGTTTGGCCTTAATCTAGCAGGATTCAGACACTACTTAGATGCTTGCACGGTCCAATTTCTGTCACATAGTGATACCTTACTTAACCTTCAGAAAGTATAACAAAGTAATTTTTTTCTCCAGTAAAAATTATCTATAATTCTACATGAGAGTAAGAATACTTGGACTTTCAAAGTAAATTTCCAAAAGGCTACCCTGGAAAAATAACTTCTAATCAAGTAGAAGAGGTATAAAAGAAGCTTTTTTCTCCATCTACTGATTGAGCTACTCTTCAAAAGTATTCTTATGCTGGTGGAGAAATAAATCTCTTTTCTTCTCCTTTGTGGCAAGGCTTGTTCTTATTTAGTTTTGATTCTTGAGCTGTGTCAATCACAGTTCCTCAGCCATAGTAGAATTCTGGTAAGTATTTTGTTGACTATTATTCATGTGACTGTTTGCTAAGGAGGGAATAGAACCCTTTGGAGGCTTATGTGTAGAAAAATATGGAATGGGATAGGTAAAATTTTGGATGATAAATCCAAACTATAACCTAGCAACCTACTTGACAGATAGGAATTAAAATGGAAAATGCACTTGGCATGATTATAAAAATTGTAATTTGCTTCTCAAATTAATTCTAGAAAATTTAAAGGTAAGCTGAATATTACATATTTTTGTAAAATGTATTAATATATAATTACCCACAAAACAAAGTTGAAGAATATTAATTTGGAATAAGCTGGAAAAAATATGTATGAAAATAAACTTACAATTTAAAAAAATCTTGGGGTTGGGGGAGAGAAAGGAATTGGCCTTTACTGAGCATACATAGTACCTCTGTGTAAGAGGTACTATGCTAGATAAATTTCTCCTGGCAATTTCTGGATGAAAAAATTGAGGTGTATTGTTTGTGATACTCAAATTCACTAAGTAAGTGGTGCACCAGTCATTGAACACAGATGTCAGATTTTAAAATCTAAATTTTACCATAATTCCTTAGTACTTTCTAATAAGATAGGTTTAAACAATATTACATATTTGTTCTTTTCGTAATCAATGGTTATACTCTCAAACTCAATTCTTAATACTATCTTTATCTATCTCTTAAACAAAGTCTACCTATCTGACTGAATTAGTGTTCACTATTTTCCATAATGTACTCCTTGTCATCTGCTTACCATGTTATCCACATTGCTGATTTTTCCTACCAGTAAAACCAAGTTTTTTTGAGCTTTTCAACTTTAATGTATTTCACCTCTGACGAAGACTCTCTCTGGACCCAAATTTTACTCAGGATTCTCTGAGTCCCTTTTTCGACCAAGTCTGGACCTTGGACTTCTGTTTTTATTCTATAATCGCCTAGTTGTAGCAAAAATCCTGCTAAGCAATTTGGAGAAAAGCCCTCATGCTTAATATCTGATTACCTTAGCCATCTGATCAAATTCCTCATTCTCCACCATGCTGCAGGTGATATCTGATCACTTGGCCTGCCTTCAGCAAGAATCCTGTTAGATCAGTTTAGCAAGAATTCTTCCTACTCTTGATGTCTCTTCTTAGAGGCATCTATTGACATCCCCAAAACCTGCTCCTTTGCTATAAATCCTCACTTTTCTTTGTTGTATTTGGAATAGAATCCAGCACTACACTGAGCTCTCTTTTTCCCTATTGCAATAGTTCCGAAATAAAATCTGTTTTTACTTCTTTAATTACTGTCCAACTTTGGTTTTCTTTACTATCTCCATTACAAAATAATAATAATAATAATAAATAATAATAATATATAATAATAATACAAAGTTGTAATTTTCCTCCAAGATCTTAAATTATAAATTTCTCTCTGATTTTAACTACTCATCTTTTTCAATTTCATCAATTCCTAATGTTTATAGAACCAGTTCTTCATACTCATTTTCAACTTTGGATGTAGTTAAGGATAATACTGATGAGATGTGCCATGGAGAACAATAAAATAGTTAAGCTAATTTTTAAAAAAAAATCTATACAGGAGTTCATTGTTTAAAATTTATTTTACATGCATTTTTTCAAGATTAGACCACAACTGAGAACTCCATGTTTAACCATACTGTACTTATTTTTTTATTTATTTACTCTCCAGCTTTAGTGGGATATTATTAACATATAACACATATTTATGTAATTTTAATATACATAAAAATCAATAATATCGGTACTTTAAACCAAAAATAAAATGTAAATGTTAGCATTGCTCTAATATGGTCCATTGGATCAAAGCACTCTCCTCCTTAGAAAGCCTTTAACAACAACGAAAACGGAGGCAACCTTTTGTAACGTTCTCTCTAATTATGAATGTAATAATTTATTTTAGTTGTTGTAATTGTTCTAGAATAGTGTCCTATAGAATTTGCAGGCAGCAGAATTTTTACCTAAATTCTACTATTTGCTATCAGCTCAACTTAAGATTTAGCATTTTTGTTTGTTCTGTTTCTTGGTTGGTTAATTTATTTGCCGGGCTAGAAGAGAGATTGGCATTCAAATTTCCTTTAAAAGATGTGCACCTGAATAAGCATACTTAACATCTACATTTTGTTTTCTAAATTTCATTCCCTACCAAAGGAAACAGGTTTTTTTTTTTTTTTTTGTTTTGTTTGTTTGTTTTTTAGTATCAAAAGGAGGAACCAGAGATTTTTGAAGAAATTGCTGATTTTAGGACAAGGTTAGAGTACATCAACCAGAAATTAATAAAGTATACTAAAACATATACGTGGAAGCAAGGTAAAAGGACGTAGAAGCCAGATTGAAGACTACATTTGGAAAAATATGAACACACACCAAAATAAATCAAGGCATCAGTGGTTTACAATCTACTTCCTTAGAGCAGAATGCCAAATAAAAAATATTTTTAAAATGGAATGAGAACTATCATTATTTAGCACTATTTACTAAAATTTACTTGGGCAGGGATTATTAATAGTTGCCAAATTTGGAGAGGGGGATAGATTTAGAAATAAACTCATATTTACATAGTCTTAAAGTATTTTCTTATAAATGTCTTCTATCAAGTCTAGCCCATTCATTGATAGAAAATGTATTTCTTAGTCAAATTCCTTCAAGAGGAATTTCAGGCATATAGCTGAAAATTTGTTATTAAATTACTCTGTATTGGTGTTTCTCATTATCATCTTTATTTTCAAATAGAAGTGTTTTAGAATTTGTATTAGAATTATGATGCTACACTTCTTGTTGGCATTCTGGTCTATGTGTGATACAGATCTGCGTTGTCTGCCAGTGGCGGTAACTCAATCTTCCCCTTTCTGAGCCATCGGTAGGGCACAGACTCCCTCTATATTGGTTGTTATAAAATGAACAGTCTAAGCTATTGATTAAATTTAGAAAATTCTACTAAAAAATATGGCACCTTGGCATATATATTGACTATTTCAAGCTGAAGAAAAATAGCAAGTACAAGAAGGACTCTGTGACCACCTCCGTCTCCTCCAAAGTAGGTCATAAGATGTGAGATGTGCCCTTCTTATACCCAAAGGAAAAGAGCATCTTTATCTTCAAAGGCAGAGGAAAGCCTAAAGGAAACTGAATAAACAAGTCTCACTAAGTTCCCCCAGCTTACTACCCTTAGCGTCTACCTATCGTATTTTCCCACAGGTGCCAGTCTTCATCAAACAGTATAAAAACATTCAGGTTTAACCATTTCTTTAGATCTTCATTTACTTATGAAAGCTAAATAAATGTGTATGCTTTTCTCTTACTAACCTGTCTTTTGTCAGTCTAACTTACAGGGTCCCAGTTGAAGAACCTAAGATGGGTAAAGGAAGAGATTTTTCCTCTTTTATATTACAGTATAGTGAGAAAAACTAAGGCTGTGGCATGAGACAGATTTCATTTGAGTCCTGCCTCTTCAGCTTAATAGCTAGCTGTACTGCTCAAGCTTCCTAATACTTTGATTCCTCAACTGTAAAATGGGGATAGAAGCATGTTCTCCAAGTTGTTGCAATATAAAATAAGATTAGATTTATCAATAGAAAGCCTTATATACAACATGCAAAGACGGTCCTTTTTAACTGGCTACTCTTCTTTGTGGATTTTTCTTTAGTGAGTAATTGGTATGAGATTGCTCAATGACCCATAATACATCCATTGAATTGTTTGTTTTTAGAGTAAAATTAAGATTCAGTTACAGTAGTGCCAGGGTAGAATTTTATAGTTTGCTGTTATATAGTTTTCTTATTTTTAAATGTAGCCTATCCTTAATGATGTGTGTGTGTGTGTGTGTGAGAGAGAGAGAGAGAGAGACAGAGAGACAGACAGAGACAGAGAGACAGAGAGAGACAGAGAGACAGAGAGAGAGAGAGAGAGAGAAATAGGCCAAGTGGTGTGAAGGTGGGTGGTGGGCATTAACAGGACAGATAACTAAGCATAGTGTCTTTTTTCTGTTGTAGTTTCTCTATTTAGGAACATAAATATCTAAGAGGGTTCAGGTAAATTATATATTGAAAAAAATAAAAAAGAATGCTCCATAATATCCAAAGACATGAATATCCCCTCTCTCTCATAATCACAATGCAGTACAAAAAGCTGTTTCAGAGATGGGGTTAGACCCTTTGAAACATTTAGCAGCTATTGAAGCCACTTTGAATAAATATGCTTTCTAAGTAACAACTCCATGTTAGGCAAATACAGCTTTAAAAGATGCCCCTTGGTATGCCCTATCTACTAAATAGTTGGCCTGATTCTGGATCTGCCACTGCCTCTACCCATCACTAACTCTTTAATCCTCTGCTACCTGCTTTCACTCACCTCTTTTTTCTTCTTAGTCTCTACCTGTGAATGTTTCTGGCTTTTGACTCATTACTATTGCCTTTTCTTTCACATACTTGCTTATCTCTACACTTACCTATATACACATATGTGTATTTTCCCTAAGGAAATGGTCTAGGTCTCTTTTGTTCTGATTTGAAGTTCAGCTTATTCACCTAAATGAATATTTTTAGTTCCTCAGTTACACTTGGCTTTTATTGCTGTTATCTCTGATCCACCAATTCGTCTTTCTTTTTAAAATGATACCACTGTACTCTATCTGAAAAACTAAAGTCTTATACAATTTTTCACTAAACCTATCAGTCCCCAAATACTGCCCAGTTGACTTCTTTCCTTTACACCTGTTGTCTTCCTTTTTAATACTACTGCATTGGCCTTTTACCATCTTCAGCCTGGACAAGTGCCATATTCACTCCTTTTGACTTTTTTTTTTTACACATAGAGCTTCCAAATTTAACACATGTCTTAAAAATATTTCATTCTAAATGAGTTTTACTAATTTACCATAGCTCATGGAATAAATTTCCAACTCTCAAGCTCTATCACACATCTCCTATGCACTGTGATCTCATACTACTTTCTATAACATACTCTCCCCTCTAGCTGAATATTTTCCACAAGTGCCTTACAGTATCTTTTTTGCTATCCTCTTTTTTCTTATATCTTACTATAAAGTCATCCATCCTTTATGTATTAACTCTAATGCTGCAAAATTCAACTCATTTTATTTCCATAGCACCTCTTAAAATTTATCTTTTAGAATTTATCATATTCTACCTTGCATAACAGTTTAATAGTAACCTGTGTTCTTCTTTTTATCTCTTCTATTAAATTATAAGCTCCTTAGAGATGAAGTCATTTATTTTTATAACAACTGACATCTTTGCTCTACTTATAGTCTTTTTGTTTTGCTTTTTTATTTTAATATACTGAAAACAGGGAAGCAGACAAATTTTTAGCACATAATCATGATATGGTAAGAACCATGCTATATATTTTCAACAAAATTACTCTAAGAATAAGATTATTACATTTATTTTATTGATGGAGAAACTTAGTCTTGGAGTAATTAAGTAACTAGCAGAGTCAAATACCCTGTAACTGGAGCAGCCAGTTCTGTCTGATTTCCAAACTCTATCTTCTATTACATTCTACCTCTTTTTATTGCTTTTCTCAGGTGTATACAATAATTTGCTTGCATTTCTACCTTCTTCAACTGACTCTGAGTTCCAGAAAAGAAGGCTGACGTTTAATATATACACAATACATGCTTGTGAAATTGTGTTTCAAAAGTAAATATAAATTTGCACACATTGAAAATGGACATTATTATGAGACCAGGATCTCTTAGGTCGTTTTGGTTTTGCTCTTTGTTTAAAATATTTACTAAGAACATTTAAAATTTCTGGTCAGTGAAAAGAGCAAATGATGCATCTGCTATTTTCATCTTGCTTTCTCAGAGCCTAGAACTTTACCATATAAAGTATGGTCCTTAAACCAACATGAGTAACACCTGCCTTTTTAGAAATGCTGAGTCTTGGTCCCATCTCAGATCTACTGAATCAGAACTTTTAATCTGTAAGAATCTCAGGTGATTATATGCACATTAAAATTTGCAAAGCACTATCAAGGATTGCAAGCTTCTTGAAGGTAAAAGTCATATAAATAAAAAATATTGTGGACTTCACTTTGATTAGTAAATTCCTGGAATGGTGTAGCATGTTTGTGAGCAAATGCTGAGGCAGCCAATTATCCATTTCAATACAATCAGAATTAGCAGGCAGCACAGTCTACAATTACTGTCAAGAGACCTTATGGCTCTTTTTTCCCTTGCCCCTGCCCAGGCCATTCCATTAAGTGAGCCCTGGGAAACATTTCAATGACAAGTGCAGTAAATGGTTTGATTTCTCTTTCAGTTTATATTTGCAAGCAAAAAAAGAAAGGAGGAGGGATAAAAAAAGAACATTACAAACAGCATAATGCAAATGAGGCCCCTTTAAACAGCAAGCAATCAGCATAGGTACATGCCTTATGCTGTAGTCCCAAATGCAATCATTAAACTGCTTTCTCACTAGGGAAAGAGAAGACATCGAGTACTATTGAACATTGCCAATTTTTATAGTGGATCAGCTTGAAAATATTAAGCACAGATGTTTCTGTAATTGTGACACACTGGGAAAATTCACATGTTCAATAGCCCTCTAACTCTCTCTTCCATCTGTGCACTGTGATGGTCCACAGTTACTGCACAGGGCCATTATATGAAACAGAGAGTAATGGAGTCTGGCTCAAGACCTAGAGAAAGGTTCCCTTGTACCATCTGTGCAACTCAATTACTTGCAGGTATAAGTGTGTTTGCCCTTATTTATGTTTTTTGCTATCATATACCTAAAAGGTTACGTTTATTTCCTGTACTTGATGATTAAGCAGAACTTTTCCCACAACCAGGATCTAGAGAGAATGAGTGGAATAGGGAACTGGAAAGGAGAAATCCCACTTTTCTTTCCTTGGCTCAAGCCTTAATTATCATCAAGGTCAGTAATGGCTGAAAGTTTTTATGAGCTGCTGGTTGTTTGGTGTGTGCAAAGTAAGCTAACTGACTCATTTGGATTCCCAGTGAACAGTTGCCCAAGTCACAAGCCATTGGCTCCATGTTTTTTATCTGAGCAAAGAGACCTCTTAGCACAGTGTTCTTTCTGAGCATTCCAGTCCTCAGTGTTCTCGTTCTCTTCTCTCAAATCCAGTATCGCTTCTGAATCTGTGCCACAGGTTAGCTCCTAGTTCCTTCTTGGCTTCTGTCCTTCTTAGACTGTCCCCTTTATAAAGATCATAAATTTTCTAAGGAGAAAAGCCCTTTCTTCCATTGTTCTTTTCATTCGCCATGTTGTCTACAAAGAGGTTCTTAATTTGTGACTCGCTGAAGATAAAATTAATACAAATATTAACTCACGTGGAAATTCTTTTGAGAATATAGTTGAAATATACTATGGGGGTATAAAGATTGGACTAGTCTGTCTTTTGTGATATGCTACATTTCCTCTAGTCTCTAGCTTCTAGTCACATTGAGATTGAAAAATGACTTGCAAAATACCAGTTTATCTGATTTTTCTCTCCTTCAACAAATTACAAGGCCGATAGATTTTTAAAACCAATCATTTTTAATGTGACCCCAGAACATTTTTAATATGGTATTTTCAACTTGAGCTGTAAACATTTCATATATTTTGCAAGTAATTTGCAGGTTGAGTAAGCTATCCTGCCTAGATTGCTCATAAATAGAGGTATGCCTCATTATCATCACAGCCACCTTAGAAGAGCTAAGCCAAATTAAGGAGCTAATTTTATCTTAAACAATGTTTAGCAATTAGAAAGCTTCAGAAAATATCATACTTGAGTTCTGACCTAAAGAGGTAAGAAACATTTCTAATTCTAGGTTATATCTCTCAATGATTATTTTGCTCCACACCACTGATATAAGTCACACATCTACATTATGAGTCATATGTATATGTTTGATGAAAGACTTCTAAAATCCACAGAAAATGGAATTTAACACAAATGGTTCCACTAATTTGATTAAAATATTATTTTATCTGCTCAGCTATGTACATTGTGAGACTATAGGAATAAACATAGGATTTACCTATTTTTATTTTCAACCATATATTCAATTTCACTCAAGACATATTAATTGTGTAACTATTATGTGTTAGGCACCAAGCCAGAGTGTTTATATACCAATATAAAAAATTAAACATGTGTTAGCTTTCTTATTAAAGTTTGTAATCCCCAGGGATATGGAAAAACACATGGACAACTCAAACATGAGTTGAGTCATTATATGGATAGTTTAAGGTATGATTGAAGCCTATAAAAGTCACCTAACTCTTACTCACGCAATGGACAGCTTCTCCAAAGATATCTTAGCAGATATCTCAAGGTTAAGTAATCATTTTCCAAAAGTGAAGAGTAGAACTACTTCACTTCAAAGGAGGAGCATCTATGGAGCTCTAGAGCAAGAGACTTTACATAGAATAATTATGTGCTAATATTAGTACTGTATAACTTCAGATTAGAGCCAACAGATCCATAACCCAAATATAATACACACAGAGAACCTGGAAGAACCTAGAGGGTAGCAGACTATGCAAACTTAAAATATGCCACTAGCATAAGGATTATTTTGAGCTGAAGGCAATTGAGAAGAAGCAGATATAAGAAAATCCCTCTGCCCTTCCCCTATTTGCCTAAAAGCAGGACATAAAACTGTGAAGATGTCCCCCTTCTCTCTACCAGGAAGGACAGAAGTTACGTGTGGAGACTACTTCAGATCGTCCTCATCATTCCAGAGGTGGCACCAGAGGAATTTACATAATGAACCTTGCTAAAAGTAGCCCTTTTCTATTATTAATCTTCTCATAATTTGCTCCTCCTAAAAGCCCAAAGTCATTTATGTTTTGTCTTGCCATTTATCTACAAAATTATTATTCTCTGCTAAGATGTATATAAGCCCAAGTTCTGACCACCCCTTTGAGGTACTCATGAATGAGTTTTCCATATTTATGTGTGATGCGCAAGTTAATAAACCTCTATTTGTTTTCTTCTTGTTTATCTGTCTTTTGTTTTCAGTCTTTTTTGTAGCCTAACCAATGAACCTAAGACGAGCTAAAAGGAAAAAAATTCTCTCTCTTTCTCTTCCCCAGCCCTCTAAGAACATGTGCATCACTAATAATCATCATGCTATTAAAAAATTGTGCAATCAAAATCACAATGCTTTTGGGAAAAAATGGGGTTAGAGGCACACATAGAACAATTTCATCAGTGATATCACAAAGAGATAGAAATCTAATTTAAAAATGTATTGCATGTGTTAAATGATTAAGAAATTTCTAAAGACAATAAATATGGCACTTTACCTTAAAAAAAGAGCCAAAGTTTGCTTATGAAAGTGGATATCAGAAGGATTGCAGTTTGTGAGCTATAGTGAAATGCTACAAGGAGAGTTATCTGAGATCGAAAAGAAAATTCTAACACCAGATTGGAGGGGTGTATTATTAGTTCTTCGCTATCATAAAAACTATCACAGATTTGTCAGTTTCCATGAGTGAGAAGTTGGGACATAGGCTTAGTTGCCTCCCTGCTCCTGGTTTCAAATTCAAGGTGTTAGTGAGGCCGTGTTCCTTTCTGGAGGCTCTGGGAAAGAATCTGCTTCTAATTTCATCCAGTTGTGGTAGAATTTAGTTCCTGAGGATATAGATTGAGGTTCCCAATTCTTTGCTGGCTAGAAACTAAAGGCTTCCCTCTGCTTCTAGAGGCCTCTCTCTAGTCCTTGGATGTAACCCTCTATATCTCGGGACCAGTAACCATGTGTCAAACCCTTCAAGTGCTTGGAATGTCTCTGACTTTTTCTTCTGCTGCATATCTCTGACTCCAGCTGGCAAAAATTATCTGCTTTTAAAGGCTCACATGATTAAATTGAGCCCACCTGGAGAATATAGGATAATCTTTAGGTCAGTGATTAGTAACTTCAAGTATGTTGGCCAAGTATTTTTTTTTTTATCATGGAATGATATATTTTTGGATTACAAGGATTAGGTCATGAAACCTTTGGGAATCTATTCTATCTATCATAATGGGTGTAGTTCATAAGATGCATGATGGACTGAGGTAGCTGGTAGATGTTTGAAATGTGTGCATTTTGCGTATTCCTACATGAGTTGGTTCAGCTGGGTGCCAATTTTTGTGGTCAACTAGTACTTCTCATGGATGAAATCATACATAAGGTAACATGAAATTTGCATTGTTCATATTCTTAATATGTCAATTGCAATAGACAAACTTGTATTTTTAAAATAATAACTATAGCAGAACTGATCATATATATTTTAAGGAAAGGGAAATTAAAATTGGCTTTTACACAGTGGGCATAGTGACAGGCTCATAGGCATAGTGGGTCCAGAAATCTGTCTGGTCTGAAAAGTATTTTCACTTTAGGAATCTTATCTACTTACCACATTTCTCTTGCCTTTAATTTCCTCAGAAGTAAAATAAGGAGTTTGGCCAAATAGTCCCTTCCAAATAAAAAAATTAATTTGCATAATAAATCTAAATTCTTAATAAATATCTGAGTATATAAGATTTGAAGAAGTAATGGCTACATTTATATTTGTAGATGAGTAAATCTAGTCAAAGGCTCTAAGTTCATTATCTAATAAAATAACATTTTTATTCCCTTTAAAGTCATAGGAGAATATATTTTTAAATATATTTTAAATGATTATATATTTTTTTACCCTGGGAATGTGAATAATAAAAAAAAAACCTTAAGTGCAAAGGAAGATATAAAAAGGATGGCAGGATCTAAATACTAGCTGGTGATAAAATATGTATTTTTTTCTTGTAGAAAAAGAAATGGTTTACAGAATGTTGTCCCCTGAGCTAATGCCATAGACACTTGAATACAGATATTTTGAATCAGGTGTGATTTTTGGTAGGTATTGTCGAATATTGCATCAGGAAACAGACTGGAGAGTCAGTCACCCCTTTCTTTGTGTCAGGCCATCTGACGAGCCTACACCTGTCAGTTCAGGCCGAGAGAGAAGCCTATGCTCAAATGCTCAGATAAGGTTGTCTGGTCAAAACTAGAAATGTTATTCTTGGCAATGATACTTTCATTTAATTAAATTTATTGAACATCTGTTGCTTCTTAGGTTTCCTGCTCGGTTGTATGGGGGCTTAAATAATCCACAATCTCAGGCCCTATAATTAAGAAACTTCCATCCACAGCAGCAAAACTCTTCCTGAATATGCTATCTTCTATGTATTTCAACCCACAAAGGAGAGGAATAAATAAAAAGAAGATGCATTAGAACTTACTAAATCGCAATTTCTAAGAGATTCTTTTCTTAATCAGCTGTTAATTGTGATGAGCTGCCTGTTACAGCTGACACTGGAACTTTGCTAGCAGATTACATTGCTTCATACAGCAAAGTCTGCGTCATTTTACCCTCCCCTCCTTTCCTGCTCAACGACTCTCTCTTCACTTCTCTTTCTCTTTCCTACATTTTGAGTTGCGTTTTCTTTCTCTGGGTTATCTCAGTGTCTTGTGATCTTTACTTTTAGAGCATGCATTATACTGTAGTGTCTTTACCGATTTGCTTTCAAAGCTTAGCTACTAGACTGTGAGCTAACAGAGGGCAGGGACTGTGCCTTGTATCTCTGTCTCCTCAGCGTTTGAAAATGACTAAATTACAGAAAGTGCTCAATGAATATGTGTTGAATAAATGATGTCAACAGTGGTGGCGCCATAAATTGGGTGAAATTGAACCCTCTCTGTAGACAAGGCTTAAAGAATTCCATATTTTTAACTGAAAATCACCATTCTCAACATGAGTCTTATAGTTTTAAACTCTTCCAGGCCATGGGCAAATGATTTCATTAGAGTTGATACAAATGGGAAACAAGTTTATGTATTCTAAACTGATGTGACCAGTTGACTTCCTCAGATTTCATTCATATATCTGAGTATTTATGTCAAAAGTAGTCATATGGGAAAATGGACACAATTTATGAATATCTAGTGCAACAATAACTACCCAAACACAACAATGTAATAATCATATTTTAATGTTAATCATACAATAAGTGCTATCAAATTTCAAGGTCAAAATATTCTATTTATTTTTAAAATGAAAAAATTAAGGACTATATAACAAACTTGAAATATTTTAGGGTTCTCTTGTTTAGTATTGAAATAAGGACACATTCATATTTCTATATACAGTAAGATATTTTCTTTATAGGTTAGAAAACATTTTTAAGTTGAGTCTGTTCCATTATTCTATGCCTCTGATTAAATACTAAGATGATTCAGAGCAAAATCAACAATAACAACAACAAAAATCAGTCTGTGTCACTATGAGTATATGAAAATTTACATAATGATAGGCTTTAGATTTTAAAAGTGATGGTGTCACAAACCTTGACTAAATGGATCTGTTTACTTTAAAAATCAGTATATGCGGAAAGCATTTTGGCTAAAATAGAGAAAATGTTCAAGATAGAGGTCATTAAATGTTTAATATAGTTTTTTTTTTTTTAGTTTCAAGATTTTTAACTGTTTATTAATTGGAACATATAATTTTAGTCCCAGCTTTGCTATTGATGACTTACTTAAACTTGTCAAGTAATACATTTTTCTTTCTTTTTTCTTTTTTTTTTTTTGGACCACAATCATTTATTCTCCTTATGTGGAAAATTCAAGAGCTGACAAAATGAATCCTAAGATCCCGTTCACTTATAACATTTTATTAATTTCTTTTATTTTTATAAAATATTTAAATGTAATTGAATGAAATGAGTCTCAATCAAATATTGTTGGCCTTCAAGTTTCACTTTTGCCATATATATATATATATATATATATATATATATATATATAGTCAATAGATAGCTTGATTGCTATTTTTCCACCACGACTCCAAGTCCAGTCTCTCTCTTTCACTCTCCCTCTGCACCCACCCTCACATTCACTTTTGTCCTTATGTAGTGAGGGGAGCAGAATACATGACCCCAAAATATGTCACTTTGGCATACAGATCATTTTGAGCTGAAGGCAATCAAGACCCAGCAGATTAAAAAAAAAATATATATATATATATATATATATATATATATTACCTCTTTCTTAAGTATCTAAAAGAATTTACATAGGGAGTCTAGCCCAGCAAGAGAGCTAGTACCAGAAATATTTCTTATTTGATGACCTACCTCTATGGCAAGACAAATATCTAATTACCAAACATTGTCCTCTTGTTATTGTCCTCTGAATTGCCCTCCCCTTTGAACCTCCAGGCCCTATTTCATGTGTTAGCTCAGGATGGCATATAAGCCTCAATTGCCCTACCTATCCTTGAGTCTCATATCTCTGGGGCCCCATGTGTATATATTAAATTAGTTTCTCTCCTGTTAATCTGTCTTATGTAAGTTTAATTATTAGACCAGAGAATCTAGAAGGGTAGATTTCTCTACAGTGAGGAAAGAGAAGCCTCCGCTCCACAGACTGCGGATGACAGGAACACCCACTGTGGAGACTCAAGTCTCAGTTAATCAGGGTACCATGTAAAGGTAAATGCTATAGAAGTATTTTGTAATGGGATTATGTTTCAGCAGGCACAGTTTAGAGAGCTGAAAGTAAAAACAAAAGGTTTTTCTAGATATGGAGTTGGTGAGCAATGTAATGCCTAAATGAGACAACAAATGATTGAATGGATTTACATTTTAAGAGATACCTGCAGAAAACAGACATAAATGACATAACTATAAATACCATTTTGTGTAATTGAAAGAATAGGGTTTGGAAACTAGGTAAATCAAAGCTGAATGCTATTTAATAGCTATATAACACTGGCTAGTTGTTTAACCTTATGAGCCACAGCTTTCTTATTTGTGAAACTGGATAAATTTTAATTGGTTAGGAAAATTCAGGCATACTATACACACAAACACTTAACACAGTACCAATCATATTTTAAATTATTACAAATTTTCTAAAAGCAAATCTTATTATGGTTGCCCTCATAACAGCTAGGTCAGTGACTTGCAATTTTACTCACTTGTGAAAGAAGGATCTAGGGGATATTATCATTTTTATAAATAAAATCTGATGATTTTCAATTTAGCATGGCTCAATGCTCCTAGTAGTCATCTTTCTGCCAAATATCCCACCTGTTTCCATATTATTTCTCAGTGTGGGACTCATTCTAATACATATGTAAATGAAGTTGACTGCTCAAGAAGGAGCAAAGGATCATTCAATCATTCATTTACTCAGTAGGTATTTCCTGAATGACTACTATGTGCCCCCTTTGTATGAAGATACAATGTCAACACAAACATTGCTTTCATGGAGCTTAGACTCTAAGGTCAAAGAAAGACAATCATTTAATCATATATTTTAAATTGACTTTGTGTTTTCTGTAAAGGAAAGATATACAGTGCTTGGAGAATCTGTAGAGAGTTGGTATCATATTAAGGAAATCAGGGATGGACCCCTGGAGGCTGACGACATGCTTGAGCTGAGATTTGAAGACTCCTTAGGAGTTTACTAGGTAAAGGCAAGAGAGAATTTAATTAAGAGAGAGCTATATATGAAAAGGTCACACCTAGGGAAGGATCATGGAATTATACAGAATTGACTTACAAGCAAAGAATCTGAAATTTAGAGAGTGACAGGGGTTAAAAGATCAGAGAGAAACAAAGAGAGAGGTTGGAATAAGAACTGCTTTATCCTGAGAACATTAGAAAGCTACTGAAACATTTTAATCAGATGTGGGGGATTGTATTTCCTGGCTTCATTGTACAGGGACCCAGGTGGGTGAGAGCAAGTCACTCAGAAGAATACTTAATAGTAGAAACAGCAACCAGTGGATGAGTAGTGCAGATGGAGAAGGACATGGTGCCAATCATGGGAATTAGAGATTGAGACCCCTTTGGAAGATCCAGGAAGATTTGCTAAGTAGGCAACTGCACCAGCAAAACTGGACCTCAGCAAGTAAGACCAAGATAATGAGAAAAATGTATGAGTCATCTGTATGTGGGTGGGAGGTGAAGTCCTGTGTATGAATAAAAATGAATAATGAGGAGATTAGAGTAAGAAAAAGACGAAAAGGAAAAGGGCTGGGGCAGTCTTGAGCTCTTCTCCCATTTAGAAGCAAGATGGGGGGAAGTAAGACTAAGAAAAAGTGAACGAAGAGGTAGGGGGGAAACCAGAAGAATCTTATGAACTTGCCTATTAATGTCAAATAGCCATTTGGAAACCATTTCTGGTTAGGTTTAACCTAATTATTATGAAACCAGTTAAGATGAAAATAGCAAGTCTACTATAGAAATTTCTATATAAAGAAACAACTTACTGGTTGTATTAGCCTTATATTTACAACTATTTAGAAAACCTAACTAAACATAAGAAAGTTCATGTGATTCTTTTTACATAACTAAAAACCTTGACATTGAAGGCAAGATTCGTTAGCAAAACCATATTAACATATTCCTTGTTTATTGTTAACTATACATTTCCCTGCTTTATTGTAAAATGTGTGTGTGGGTTTTTTGTTTGTTTGGTTGGTTTTTTTTTTTTTTTGCTTTTTGTTTATCTATTATTTATTTACTCTTTAGCATGTTAGATATAGTAATAGACCTACGAAAAAAAAATTTAGCTATTTGAAATCTTACACTCTTGGAGGAATTTGACTAAGAAATATATTTTCTATCAATGAATGGGCTAGACTTGATAGAAGACATTTATAAGAAAATACTTTAAGACTATGTAAATATGAGTTTATTTTTAAATCCATCCCCCTCTCCAAATTTGGCAACTATTAATAATCCCTGCCCAAGTAAATTTTAGTAAATAGTGCGAAATAATTATATTTCTCACTCCATTTTAAAAATATTTATTATTTGGCATTCTGCTCTAAGGAAGTAGATTGTAAACCACTGATGCCTTGATTTATTTTGGTGTGTGCTCATATTTTTCCAAATGTAGTCTTCAGTCTGACTTCTATGTCCTTTTACCTTGCTTCCATGTATATGTTTTAGTATACTTTATTAATTTCTGGTTGATGTACTTCTTCTAACCTTGTCCTAAAATCAGCAATTTCTTCAAAAACCTCTGGTTCCTCCTTTTGATACTAAAAAACAAACAAACAAACACAAAACTAAAAAAAAAACTCTGTTTTCTTTGGTAGGGAATGAAATTTAGAAAACAAAATGTAGGTATGCTTATTTAGGTGCACATCTTTTAAAGGAAATTCGAATGCCAATCTCTGTTCTAGCCCTGGCAAATAAATCAACCAACCAAGAAACAAAACAAACACAAATGCTAAATCTTAAATTGAGCTGATAGCAAATAGTAGAATTTAGGTAAAAATTCTACTGCCTGCAAATTCTATAGGATATGTGTTATTGTAATTAAGTACATGAAAAAGTTTATCAGGCTTGAACTAATTCTTATAAAGATAAAATTCACTTTCAACTTACATTTAGATAGACTTTGAAATACTTAATTAGAATTTCAAGACTTTGAAAATCGAGTTCTTTTTCATCTGAAGTGAATTAAAGCAGTGTTAGATAAATTTAAATTTTTGTTAAACATTAGAAATCATTATTCTAAGAATCTAAGTTTCTACAGTATGAACTAATTATACATTTAAAATAGCATGGTTATACACATCCCTTGTTAATAATTATAAGTTCAAGTGGGTATAAAACGTGAATGTGTTTTTACTAAGGCCTGCACTGTCTTAGACTCAGGTTAACCTTTACACTAAGATGAGAACATAGCTTGTTCATGAGAGTTAACTAAATCCAAAATCTGTTTATGATTACATACATGTAAAGTTAAAAACACATCTGTTAAAGAGGCATACTTTGTGATAAACTCACTCTCTGTCTCTTAATATACCCCATTAACCACTTAGCAGTACCTGATATTATTCAATAGATTTGTGTGTTTATCGTCTTTCTCCACATTAAAATGTGTTTCAGGGGAGATAGGGCTTTTGTTTTGTCTCCAAGCACCTTAATAATGCCTGACTTACAGTAGCTTCTGAATACATAGTTATTTAATTAATGCATCAAACATACACAATACAAGGAATGAAAGTATAGAGAAGACTGTGATTTGCTATTAGAAAGATATGCCATA
This sequence comes from Eonycteris spelaea, assembly GCA_003508835.1. NCBI lineage: Eukaryota > Metazoa > Chordata > Mammalia > Chiroptera > Pteropodidae > Eonycteris > Eonycteris spelaea. The sequence continues at coordinate 4,773,646 of PUFA01000003.1, forward strand.
GGAAACTGTTTTATGGAACTTCTGGAAAACCAAAAGGAAAATGATGTGATGGGATGGATGTGTGGGGAGAAATAGGTCAAGATATGAAGTTAGGGACAAATAGGTCAGAATATATATTAAGATAAATTAATACCCAAATTCCTATTTTTATCATATTCTCAAGTGAAGTTTTTCACACAGATAAGAGTAAAGGTTTTCACTTTTATGTTAGATTGCTTTTTATCTTAAATAAGTAAAGATCTAAACTATAATTAGAAATGTAGTAAAATTAATGTGTGAGCATGAAACCACTAAGTAGTTAAGGGAATTCTAGACCACAAGTAGAGATGAAATAAAAAAAAAAAAAAAAAGCAAAACTAACAAGTTATAACATTATGATGCTACTATAGTACATGGTCTTTTATACATGTAAAAGGAATAAAAAGAACAACATTTATGAATAGCACTATATATATTCTCATTTAATCTTCACAATGACCCTAATGATGTTGTTTTTTTATAACCTTTTATAGAACTTAAATTATTTGTCCATACACATATCTGAGCACCACACTTACAGTTTCGAGCAGTCATAATTACAGTTTTTTACTCTTAGTAAACTTCTTATTTCCAGAAAGCCAATATCTATATTTCAATGTTTGTGCACATGCTACTTCCTATAACTGGAAACACTTTTTTTTCTGCTTTGTTTGTTTTGTTTTTAATCTGGTGCCATCTGAGAAGTACACAGTATAATCAGAAGATCATGTCTTTTAGAGATTACAAGTTAGAATCGTAGCAGATATCCAAACAAGTCACCTGTAAAAAGAGGAAAAGAGAATAGGAGCGTCTGGGTACACAGCCAATGTTCAGAGTCCAGGAAGAGCACACATGAGAGAGATTTCAAAGGAAGCTGCTCAGAACAACAGGTCTGACATTTTATAAGTTGTCTTCGACCTATAAAAAATGGAGCTGAACTAGAACAAATAAGGAAGCTAACAGTATCCTAGCATGGGCTGTAGAAAATTTAATCAAAAGAAGGGAGCTGAGTCATTGTGTACAGGATTTTCAGCATTCCTGCCAGCTAAGGGGAAGGAGCTGAGAGGGGGTAAGATCTGGCTCTGGCAGAGGTTGCCAGGGTGGAATTAAAATGTCCAAACCCTGAGTATTAGAGAAGGAAGTTACAAGTCCTTTGAGTATGCATGAAATTTTTTCATTAATAAGGCAAACATGTGAAAAATTCTTTCTTTTTCCCATAAAAAAATGACTACATTACTTCAGAGGTACTTAAAGAGATAGAAAACGAAAAACCCTCTTTGTAAAAGCGTCCCTCTTCTTCATACCACTGCCATCCCTTAAATGCCACAAATGCCTCAATTATGGAATTGATCACATTTCATTGCAATTATATATTTCTGTCTTCCTCTGTGAGATAGAACCGACATCGCCTTACTCTTTTTTTTTTTTAACTCTGAGGCTTAGCAGAGTGCCTAGTACATAGAAAACATTCAATGTGCTTTTGCTCAATGAATTCTATTTACAGATTGAAAGACATGGCAATTATGCAAGAAGAAAGGTCATTTTAAAAGAAGATGTTGTTCAAATGCTATGAGAATCAAGCACAGAACTGCCATTGTCATTCAGAATATTTGGTATCAGGGAATCCTAATTATTTATTGGAATGCCAGAAATAGCTTTATATTAACAAGATTCAGGGAAAAGTGTGTATAATATTTTTGTGTTTGCTACCTAGTTCATTAATGGCTGTATCAGAGGAAAGCTCACTAGCTACTTTGTAATGATATTTGGAAGAGAAAGCATTACACAGTTTTTCTCCTAAAGTACTATTTGAAGGTTATTGAAGTTTTTGCCAAGATTGTAGAGAACACGTTTCCTCTGGAAATATGCAAACATTGGTTTGATATTGCTGGAAGTTCTATGAATGTTGAAAAATTTTATTTTGTTATACAAAGAGTAGCATAAAGATTTTGAGTAAAAAAAATAATAATAATTTAAATATCAAGAAATATATCCTGAGATTTGATGCCCAGAGTCATTCTGATTACCTAAATTTTCATAAATGTATCCTCCCAGTAATGGCATTGTAGTTATATCACAGGGCATTTATTATTTCCCTGACATATTAGAGTTTCCTTCCTCCCTATCTGTGAGGTAGTATATGATGTGAACTATAATTAGAGATATAACTTTTAGCATACTTTCATTTGGACAAACTTCCTTTTCACAAAGATTGCAAGATCCTCAACTGGAATATAGAATATTCTTTCTCTGCATATCTATGATGCCCAAGACACACCTTAATCAGGCATTGATTCGTCAAATCTTTGCTGAGTGTGTATTCTGAGACAGGCACTATAGAAAGTACTGGGGATGAGTGAAGAACAAGATAGCCAGTCTCTGCTTTCATGGTCTTTACTGTCTGATAGGGAAGAAAGGATTCAACAATGTATTTAATGATGGGAAAAGAAAATAAAGGGCGCTACAGAAGTGTAATCTGTCACATACCTAGTAAGAATCTGATCACATTTTTATTTACAAAATATAGTAGTAACTAAAGTAGCATAGTTTGAATATTTACCCTAATGATTTTATAACGGTGCAAGGCCATAAATAAACTAACATGTATGGCCAGGAGAGCATCACTGAATGCTTCTGTTTCTACCTTGGGCATTGTCAAGTGCAAAGGTTTGGTCCCTTTTTTATCCTAGAGATTTTTTAAATAGTTTCTTCCAACTTTGAAAATCCACATCTCATGTGCTTCTTGTAGGTGCCAGTCATAAGGGACGATTTCCATTAAAAAAAAAAAAATCCTGCAGCTACCTAGAAGAGGCATTTAAGTCTAAAAGGGGCCACAAAGTTCATCTAATCCAAGCTGACTTTAAATGCTTGAGTTCTTTCTACAGCACACCTGCCAAGTGGAGGTAAAGGGGCTGTTTGGATGCCTTCAATCACAGGGAGATTTGCAGCTTCAGAGGCAGCTTGTTCCCTGGCTGTCAACCCTAGTTTAGACATGTATTCTTCCTTTGAGCTCAAAAATATTTTTTGGTAATTTCCTCCCATGATTTTTAATGTTGTCTCTTAACTCGGGGCTATGTTGAGGATGTCTAACCCTCTGATTCTCACTCCTTGAGACAGCATCTAAGATATTTGCGTATGATGCTGTTCCCTTGGGAGGGCAGCAGTGCTGAGTAATAACTAGTCTGGAGACCAAGGCATAACTCTTGAACTGTGAGGGTTTGGGGGTGGGAAAGGTAGAAAAGTTACCTCTGAGAAGTAGGAGGGAAACATGAGGGTGCTAGCCACCTGGGAAAGGTTCCTGAAGAATGATGGATAAAACGGGACAGAGCCCACTAGTTGTGAAGTTTAAATACATACTTGCCTGACTTCACAGTTTGTCTAAGACCAGATGTAAAATTCATCATGTTAAAGTGATATTTTTACTTCATGACATTGTGAATTTTTCTCTCTTCTTTTAATAAGAAAACTGCAAACACTATTAGAGCTCAATATAAAATCAATATAATTTGAAGGCGGCTACAAGGCCAATGTACCATCAAGGAAAAAAATAGAGGTTAAGGAAGCAGACTCTGGAATCAGACTTCCTTGGTTCAAATTCAAAATCGACTATACAAGTTGTGTGATCTGTGGGTCTCAATCTCTCATTTATAAAAGAGGGATAATGAAAGAGTTTATTTTGTTATATACTAGTGCAGGAGGGTTAAGTGAGTTAATATATTTACTGTGTATTTATTTATTTTTTCTTTCAACATTATTGGGTGACTTTTATAATCCAGGTGTTGAGGCTAGTACTGAGCCATTTAAAGGAAGCTGAAATTTAAAATTGTTTTTGACTATCAGAATAAAAGATATTACACTGTGCTTCTCTACGATATTTTCCATGGTTAATGTTTTCAATAACTTTATATTAAGACACAGATTTGGGGAATGAATTTAACTGGCTTTAGAATTCGTGACAGATTAATATAGTCAACAGACCATTCACTGCTTCACCAAGGTGCAGACACATTTTAGTTAGGAAGAGGACATGAATAAGTTTTTTGTCACTGAATTTTGTAATTGTCATGTTTTTTTTTTTTGCTGTTTACTACACTGTCTTTGCTTGAAAAATAGATCCCTAAAAGAACATTACTTTTAATATTCCATTTTTTTATAAGAAGGTATGTCAAGTATTTTTCTAGAAAACAAATCTAGAGCTGAACCTAAATTGATTGAAATACATAAAATAAATGAACAGTTTGTACCTTGTGTTACCAAGATTATTTATTTCAATTGCAGTGAGGTTCTTTCTTGTAAACAATCTTTCTGGATTTGAATGACCTCTGTGAAGAGGAAAATAAATCTACAAATTCAGTTTATATCCTTAGCTTCTCCAGTACATACCGTGTTTCATGAATAGACCAACATTAATGCCTATTGGTTTTGTTTACTTAACAAAGAAGTCAAGGACAAAATATCCTTTTATTGGTATTTCTATTGTGTTAGACTGAATAACTATAATATTTTAAGTTTAGAATGTCACTAAATATTTTAAATTTTCAATGGCAGCAAACTCTACTGATTATTATTTCTTTAATAAGAAAACACATGTTTAGCAGGTTGTTCTCTAAGTATGTGTTTTCAAGTATTAAGAATAATTGGATACTTGCTAAGTTTTGCAAAGATATGTAAAAAATGAAAATGTGATCAAATAAAAAGCTATACATTCTTACATTTATGTATGGCTTTAAGGAAAGGGCAATCGTCATGTCAGTGATAAAGAAGAGGCCAATGGTCCTTGCTCTTACACCTCAGCTAAGATTCAGAAAATGAAAGAAAATTGTGCCTTACTGTTCTCAGTCCATAACATTGACATTTGATCTCATACTACAAAAGAACTCAAATATATGAACTAGGGAAGAAAAACTTATATTTGGATATGAATGCTATGTAAAAAAAAAAATTCGGTTACACCTTACAATTTTTTTATATGACAGATTGTTATTGTTTTGGAGTGCTTTCTCAACCCATTTTGGAAAGTTGTCTTGAAGTCTTCCTCCTTGCACATAGTCAAGTCTCATTGTACCTTATTCTCAGCATCCATGGTCTCTTACCCAAGCAAACTGTGCCACTTGATTTCAACCTAAGATATCTTGAACATAGAGCTTTTTATGGAACTGGAAGACCTTTGCAAAATCATCTATTTCAACCATAACATGAGTCAACTGAGCTCTATGAGGGCAATGTATTATAATGGGTTGGGGCATGGGTAATATAATGGTTGCAAACCTTCAATCCTTTTGCCTAGACATTTGACTTGGGCAAGGTTACTTTTATAGCTCACCAGGACTTCTTACTTTCCTTATTCATCTAATAATCACCTGAATAGAACTACTCAGTTGTGAGGAGTAAATGAGGAAAAGTGTATATAACAAGACAGTGTGTTTCATTACCAAGTCAAGTTTAGGGAGAGGCATCTTCAAATAGATTTAATCTAATCCCATGTTGGTCATATGTTGGAGTCCTCACTTCCCTTCAGAGAACCACCTCTCTGAATATACATGTCCTGAGTGATTAATGTAGAGTCATTCAATGGAAGGAGCTGGATGGAGATCTGAAAAAAATTTCCAGGCTCAGAGAAATGTTCACCTGCCAGATGATCTATTAGCAATGTGTTGGTCAATGTTCACACATTGTCTCAACAGATAGTAGGGGGAAGGAGAGCTTGTTAGTGACTTAGGTTGCAAGTGATTTACAACTGGCTCCTTTGTGCTGGTGAAAGATAGTGCCTCTCTAATTGATACTCAGGGTCTCTCATTCATATGCTACTCCTCTTTCCCATTCTTCAACCCATGAATTTTTTATATCTAGTCCAAGAGCTCTCTCTTTCTCTCACATACACACATGCACAGTCTATGGGGACACACCATAATTTTTTCTCTCATTATTTGCCTTTAGAAGATAAATTTAAGTATCCTGTTGTATTTACTTTCTATTTCCACCATATAGCAGGCACTATTAATTGCTTACACAATACCTATTCTTTACTTGTTTCTTATATTGGAACGTCAATAAGATTCAGGAGAACAGTTTTCCCAGTTAAAACACTTATCTTACCTGTTCAGATTCCCTTGTGCCTAGAAGTGGCTTTATGTCTCAAATATGGCCAATAAAATATAAGTAGAAATTAAGTTAGTGGGACTTCCAGATACGTTATCATTTTCCTGATTTTAGAAACAGACCAATTTAGCAAGGATATTGTGTATTATTCTCCCCTTCCTCCTGCCTTGGACACTGATATGATGTCTGCATGTAGAGTGCCCATTGCCTTACTATGAGGGTGAACAAATAATAGGATGTACAACACAAAGTTAAAATGAATCTTGGTTTTTGACAACTTTTTTGAGGAACTGTGCCATCTTGGGACTGTATATATCAAGGCTTCTTGTTAGATGCTAAAAAAAAGAAACACTAGGTATTTGTAAACTCTAACTGATGTCCATAGCAATCTTCTTTTATAAAATATAAAAAGAGCCATGCTCAGGCATCTGGATTGAGGAAGTGGGGGAAGGAATGGGGACATTCCCAACATATAAGAAGTACTTCTATAACAGAAGCAGCATTATTACAAATTATATTTTGAAATATTGTCCTGTCATACATGTAAATTGCCTAGAACAGTGCCTATCACACAGTGATGATTTTACAAATTGAAGTTAATTGATTATTTTAGAGGCAGGTTGAGGATTAGAAAACTTATGTTTCCTGACTCCAGTTTCATTATACCACTATGTGGATCAGTAATTCAGGAAGCTGTGAGAACCTAAAACCAGTAAATCACTATATGAGTGTGTAACATCTATCCCTTGGGAAATGTGCAGAACATAGCTTACCAAATTGGAAAATAGTCTAAAACTTTCTATGGGAACTTTATTTTCCTCCCTTAAAGAACTCAATGTCTTTTTGTTGTTGTTTTCCAGCCATAAATCTGTCAGTGTGATGAAGCCAATGGACTCTAGAATAATTCTTCTAAATATATAAAACAACATGCATAGAATTTAATAAAATCAAAGAAGTAAAATTCAGTTATAAAACATCTGTGATCCAGAAGTTTTTGAAGCAATCCTTCCTAGAATTGTAATACTCATGGCATGATACTTTTTGAAAAGGTATTTCTGTTAATAATGAATAGTTTTAATTGTGGCATAATACATTCTTACAGAAGAGAAACAATCTGCTATTAAACCTGGGGGATGACCCTTTGTTTAGCACTTCTGTGATAAAAAACCTAAAAAGCTTTTATGACTACCAATAATAAAATAGATTTTCATAAGCCCTCACAAGTGAGTGGACACACACACATACACACAAACAAAAATAAAGTAGTATGTGAAGCTGATACCAAGGTCATCACCAGGTGCCTCAAAGTTTTCAAAATGTAGCCTGCAGATGGAACACTGCAAAATTATGTGATAATGAATCAAGCTATCTGTGTAGAGTGAGACCTGAGTTGCTAGATGGAATGGGTCTTCTGAATGAATAGTGGAAGTAAGATTAACAGGCTTGAGGAAGGAGTAGGAAAAAAGAGATTATCCAATGTGGGAGAGGGGAAAACACATAAAATCATTCATGAATGTGTTTGTATGTATCCCAATTTTTGTCAATTGCAAATGAAAACAAAGGGCTTTCTAAGTGAAGGAATTGGCATAGGTAAAATATAACTTAACTACATATTATCTAAAGTTATTTATACAAGGAGATAGATTTATAATATCTATCATTTCTCTTAATATTGATTACCTTATGCACAATATACAATTCTAAATCAATGATAGCAAAACCAAGCACTTTTTCTGTGTCATGGATGTAGTATTACCTAATAACTGACTGATGGATTGTGTTGAGTTCTTGATTGGTTCTTTTATGCTTTCTTGACAGTCAAGAAATCCAAAATTCATGGAGAGAGTAAAACACTCCCCCTCAAAGAAATGTTTTTCCTCTTCTTTCTTTACCCCATTGTTATTTAAGCTACAATTAGACTAGTTGAACTGAAATATGTCAGAATATTTTTGTGTTTAAGATATATACATATTCCTAAGAGGAAAATCAGTAAGAAATGATTCGTGCAGCAGTACTTTATAGTAACCATGAAACTTAGCAATTTCCTTTTGACCCAGGGACCAATGTGATACATAGCTTTCAACCCACTCAGACTCCTTGGTGCCTGGGGAAACACCACATTCCATCTTTAACTGTGGCTGTAAATTTAATTCCAGCTGGGAGCTGACCCTACTTCTACTTCCTTTCCATTCCATTTGCATGGCTTCCAGAATCCAGTCATGAAAGTCAGTCCTGAATAGTTGCTTTCACAGCCCATCCTTTTCAGTTTTGTTTTGTTTTGTTTTTGTTTGTTCCTTGGTAATATTTTGGCCAAGGATTAAACAAGTGTAAACTTCAGAAACCTGCCCAGCCAGCCCAGACGTGGGTCAATGGAGATCAGGATATAGCAGCGTCCAATTTTATAGGAACATATGCCCACATCCGATTATACAGGGCTTTGATCTTGAGTTTGCCTTGTGACGTAAAAACATTGTATAACTGTGAGAGAATGTCTGATTACATTCCTCTGAGTTTGTCATACCTCACCTTTGATAATACTGAGTTTTTAAGAGGATTCAAGATGTTAGTGTAAAAAGTAGCTTTGGTAGGTTAAAATTGTTGTGGCATGTGCTATATCTTTCCAATCATCTGAGAAGTTTCTTTTAAATAAAATTGGATCAATCTAAAATTTCAGTTCTATACTGCCATACTGTTAAGTTCCTTTCACTTTAAACAATATATAGGTTTATTTGTTTTCTTTATGTGTTCAAAGTAGAAAGATTTTTTCTTATTTATTAAATAGCATGGATACATTTTAACTAAAATTTACAAATATAGGTTAATTAGTAAAACACCAAATATTATATGCTACCTATAAATCAAAACATATATGGCATTAACAATAAAATTGCGTTTTCTCACAGAAGAATAATATTGTTTATTTAAACTGTGAGTAGGAAAGGAACTATCCTTATACAAACACACACATAAAAATGAGGAAATAACCCACAGGTAACAATTAAATATCTATGAAATGTGAGTTTTTTACAACAGGCATGCTCAATATAGCAATAACATTTACAAATTGTTACCAGTATTTTAAACAAACTTTAGTTCAAAGCTTTCTGCTACATTTAGACACTATTAAAAACACTGATGTTTAGTTTTTATTAATACTTCCAAATCCAAAAGGCATTACTGAGATTCTGCAAAGTATGTTTATATCACTATGCCATATTTGTGCTAAAATTTTATGCAAAATGCACATGGGAATAGACATATAGAATCACTTTAAAGGTGTTTGAAACTAAAATGAACAGAATTTTTCAGATAGTATATGTAAAAAAGAATCAGAAATATTCTAGTCAGTCTGATTCTTTAAAAATTCAACAAACATAATTGAGCAACAACTACGTGCTGGGCTCTATGATGAATAAAAAAGACATAATCTCTAGCCTTCATGCATTCATAGTCTAGTGGAATAAATCAGTATAGGAGGAATTGGAAAAAATATTGTTTTAAGTGCTATAATGGAGGTTTTTATGTGGTCTTAAAGGAGGAGCATTAGAGAGAAAGACTGAGGATGGTATTGAGAGAGAAGATGAGAGAAGAAACCAATACTGAAATAAATAAAGGCTTAGAAGAGTGTATAATTCATGAAGTAAGGCGCCAATAACGATTGGAAGAATATCTAAATAAGAAAATAAATAGTGGAGGCTACAACTTTCATTTTATATGTTTAAAAATAAGACAGCAGGCCCAAAATGGAGTCACTTAGGCTGAGCCCCACATCACTAAACCAAGACTTAGTTGTAGTTTCTGCACCTTCCGAAATAAAATCTTAAACCAGTCAGGAAGGAGTCATCTGATCAGCATTAGTTAGGTAATCTGCCTGATAGACCCCTGCCATTTTATAAAGTAACCTTGTAATAACCAACCTGATTTTTGGCTGGTATAACTTCCTTGCTTCTGCTCCCTTTTGGCTATGAAAGTCTTTTTTGTACAGCTCTTGGAGCTTCCTTCTATCTGCTAGGTTGGATGCTGCCAGATTTGAAATAATTTTTGCTCAAAAGATATTCGTAAAATTTTTTAAATGCTTCAATTTATATTTTGAACACAAAAAACTGACCTTGGAAATAGCAGTCAACCCATTAGACTTCTCATGTGTAAATTAAGGTTAATATCAACAATTTGTTGTAAGAATCAAGCAAGATAACTAAGTTTCCTAACAGAAATCCTCGCACATAGTAACCACTAAATGAGTTTTTATTTCTTCCATCTATCTCTAAACATGTGAATGAATGAGCCTTCAGATGTTTATTAGCCACTAGTTGTGGAATATTACAGATGAATTAGATGAGCTTCAGACACTGTGAAAGAGAGAGACACATCATCCCAGCTAAGCCCTGTCTGAATTTCTAACACCGAGAGTCCATAAACATAATAATGATTGTTTTATCCATAAATTTTATGTAACTCATTATCAGCATTTGATAACTATAACAGTCCCAACCACAAACTTAAATCTAAGCCTGGATTTGTTAATAGAGACCAGAGATAATTAGGATCATTCAATATCAGCATAACCTTGGAAGTACAATGTGTAAAGTAGACTGATAAGGTTGAGGAGTCTAATAGCCAATGGTTTAAATATTCACCTAGAGTCTCAGATTAATACAAGAGCATAAAAGCAGGACTTAGAGAAAAGGCTTGGTCTAGGAATGAGTGATCCAGAGTTGGTGCAATAAGACTTAGAGAATAAAATATCTAGGATTGAAAGTCTTAGTAGTTATAAAATAAAATATTAAAGATTAAGACTCACTGATGAAGTAATTTTACTTAATCAAAGTTTTCTTTATAAGACAATGTAAAGCTGACTCAAATGGAGTTTATAAAGTGTTTTGAATACATTAGAAAATGGCTATTGAAAATGGTATTATTAACAATGTAGATTTTGTGATGGCATTTATTAATGCTCACAGTAACAGTAATGATAATATATCACTCTTAACTCTACCATAGTCAAAACTCAGCAGAATATTGTTCCTTCCTTATTGTTCAAAAATAATTGAGATGAAAAAGACAGGAACAATGCCACTAGCTTTAGTTTCCTGTCATGATAATCAACGACAACATGTTAAGAATTAACCAAAGGCATGTTCTTAAACTAATGATTCTTATTGTCTGTCTTTAGAGTAGGGGAACAATGCAAAGATAGCTAATAATTACAATGATGACCTCAGTGATATTTAACAAATGGCAATATGTGTGGCAACTGACTTTCAGACTGTACATTACAAAGAAAACAGGAAGATAATACAAATATACCACATATTAAGTCAAGTTCTATGCAATATCAATCATTGCGCAATACTTCAGAAAAAAAAATCTTGCAAAAGTAGAAAGACATTAACTGCAGAAGACAGTTGAATTCAGTTATGTGTATTTGGTAGTAGACAAGAGCAACTGATGGATTAAAATAAAAAGGAACATTCTGGGGAAAGGGAACATGTTAACTATGAGATAAGATGGTCTTGAAAGAGAAATGGAGGATTGAGGACAGGTTCATGGTAAAGGTTTCACATTAGAGAAGAGACTATTATTCTCATATGCTAGTGAACAAGGAAATACCGAAAATAAATTTAGAGACAAACTGAGTCGAAGACCTTGATAGACAGGAATCATAAATGCTATCTACAGCGATGTCAAGAAGAATGTAACTCAACTACAAAAGCTGAGTCTCCTGCAAAAGCTGTGTGCTCAAGATAGTCGAGAATAACCTCAGAATAGAATTGTAGAAGTTCTATGTGATCAATAATATACAACCCTCCAATATCCAAAAATTTATTGTCAAACTGAAGTAGGTGTTTTGAACGTGTTTCTTAGCAAAAAGAAAAAAAGAAAAGAGAGTATATAGTGAGAGGTAACAGGCACAACTAGCACAAGTCAGAGGATAATGTAAAATATGTTTATACTAAAGAAAATTTGTGAAATTCTGCCTGCAGCAGAAAGAGATCTCTCCAGTTGGTCTGAAATTCTGTGACTCTGCCACAGCACCAAATATTAAAAATCAGTGCCTTAGCCAAAGTAACATCTCTCAGCTAAATGTGTAGATATCTAACCGCCTTTGAGGTTACCTCAATATAGCTTCCCAATGGGAATAATCCAATTTTCTCTCAAATAATGTGATATCAAGAAATAAAAGGAAATAGTGAAGTATATATAGTAGTAGAAACAAAATGTATAGCTATCAAGTGATGGGGGGGGGGGAGGGAAACAGGGAGAGAAATCCAGAAAAGGGCTGAGTCGTAAGAAAGCAGAGTCACTAGAATAAGGGGCACCCATTTTCAAGGAGTAGATCTGATGCTGAGTCACCTGTGAGACCACTGCAATATTTAGGGCTGCTATTATTTCCAGAATGATGGACTATGGGGGGTGCATAGGTATAAACAGGTGAACAATTATGGTACTAATCAAAATTTTATAATGGGATAATCTGCAGTATATTTAGTATGACTTGACAGCATGGTTCATATCAGGAATCAAGTTCTAATTGAACACCTGAATTTCAAAGTCCAAGAATCATGAAGTTTGAATCCTATGCAAATTCTAGTTACACAATCATTTCCTGCAATATAAAATCGACTAATGAATTGCTTATAATTTTTCATCCAGTTCTTCTACATTATTTTCTAAGTAAATAAGCAGACCTTTGAAAAATATAGTTATATAAAATATATTGATATTGATAAAAGTGATGTTAATTTTCAACAATGTGATGGTCAAATAAATTACAATATAGCAGATGATAATTTTTATCAATATGCTGAATCAGTTTTTGAAGCATATACATTGAAAATGGTATAATGTTCACAATGTAATATTAAATAAACATAATGATTATAATTATAATTTTTTAAATACATAAATATACAATATAAAAAAGTAAAGTAAATTCATCAACATTGAATGGTGACCAAGTGCGGGGCTGTATAATAGAGAATTTTTTCCTTTCTATGTTTTTAACTTACACAAATACAGAGACATTTGATAATTATAAAGTACTAGAAAAAGTCACTTGGAATTAAAAATCAAAGCAAGAATAAGAATGTCTCCTCCTTAAAGTACACATTTTTAGTACTTAGAAATTACCTGCTAAAGTCCAACAAGAATATTAATTACTATCTCTCCTCATTCCAGGATAATGTATCTCAAACTAAAGCACTCTTTTAGGAGCTCCTCCCTAGGTCTGCTAAATGACCAGTGGTCCATTATAGTTTTCAGAGTAATCTAGTTCTTTCTTACAAAAAACTTTAATTGGTGGTGAGAGATTTAACATGGAGGGTGTCAAAATACTTTCAAGCATTAATATAAATTAAAGGTCAGACAGAATGTTGGTAAATGAAGCACATACTAAACACTATTACCATGCTTACAAAGGGAAAAACATTGTATTCCAAATCACCATCATCTCTCACCTGGTTACTATAATAACCTCCTACCTGGCCTTCTTGCTTTTACATTTGGAACCCTGTAGTCTCTCAGTATGACAGTGAGTGATCCTTTTCAATTATAAGGATTACTTCACTTCTCTACTCCTCTTCTGTAAAGGTTCCCCATTTCATTAAAAATAAAAGCACAAATGCTACTAAAAATGTTTATATATCTAGCCCCTGTTCATTCTCTGAACCATCACCCACTAACCTTTTCTTTGCTCACAGTGTTCTAGATGCTCTGGGTTCCTCACTTTTCCTTGAGTATACCATACAAACTCCTACATTAAGATGCTGTTTTGGCAGTTTAATCTGCCTGGAATTCTCTTTAGTCAGATATCTGCATAACTAAGACCTCATCTCCTTCTAGTTTTGTTTGAATGCTACCTTTTCAATGAGACCTTTGATAATTACCATTTTGTAATCTGTAGTCAGAAATATTACATTTCATGTACTCCTGATTCCCATTACTCTGACATACTTTTCTTTTTTCTATAGAATTTAAGATATTTTAAAATTAAAATAATTCACTATTTTTTGTGTCTTCTTCTGTTCATCTCTACCTTCTAGAATGTAAACTTGCAAAAGTAGTAGTCCTTGTGTGTTTTAATCACCCATGTAGCTCAAGTATGTCAATGTATGCCTGGCATTAAGTAGGCATTCTAGAAATGTTTGATGAATGCAAGAGTGAATGAATAAATATACCATTTTTTGATGCTAAAAAGAGAAAAAAAGAAAAAAAAAGTAAATTTATTTAAGTAGAAACAAGCAGGCACAGGCTTCCCAACAATATATTTACAGGTTTTTAATCAAATATGTTATCACTTAGTATTTGAGATTATCATAGATAACCTGGAAGTTCCATTACAATTTTTTTTTTAAGAAAATAATTACCATAGCAGAATCAGCTGGATAACTCTAAAAATCTATAGTCCCTCTGGTTGTTGTCATGGATTAAATTCCTTTGCCATGTGACTAGTTTTCATCAATTGAATTTGAATAAAAGTAATGTGTATCACTCCCAAACCAAGGTGGCTATGTGAGTGCATCTATTTCCAAACCACCTCTAACTGTTTCTCAGCTGGGAGTAAAGAACTCTGAGATACTAGGTGATGGTATGTCACAGAATGAAAAATCCTGGATCCCTGAATCAATATATGGAAGAAAGCCATCTGTCAATCATTAATACCTACATTTGACTGCTACACAAGTGACAAATATACATTTATTGTATAAATCATGGACATTTGTGGATTTACTTGATATAACAGCTAGCATGACTTTAAATGCAAAAATAAGTTAGAATAGAAAGTTAAGCATCACAAATTTGTATATGGCTACAACTACAGACTTCTTAGTAACACAAAACTATATGATTCAAATGCTTAGTCAAGAAAAAATGTCTCAGGATGACCCATGTTGTTCACTTAATGATATTTGTAGAGTCAAATATCTGAGAAAGCTGTTTATAAGAACAGTGTATATAGACATTCTAATTTTACAATCAAATTTATTTGGAACATAAATAAAAGAAAAAATGTAATAGATGAATTAAGTAAGTGTGGTTGGTTGGAGGTCCTGATAAAGGTTTAAGCTATATTTATTTAGCTCACATGGGGGTTTAGTAAAGGATTATATAACAAAGTTATAGTATGAAATAAAAAGCTCTAGTTTGTGATTTTAAAGATAGAATAGTTTCATGTCATTTGCAGTATTGGAAGAAAGTGATACATCATTAAAGTTTGGTGACAACAAAGAGTGAAAATGTTTTGTTTTATTTCAATAGAGATGTTGCAATTTTTGAGAGGAGGCCAAACTTCTTTTTTATGATAAAGTAATTTTAAAAGATTGAAATTGGTCTGGAATGGCAGAAGTCTGTCACTTCTGTCATTTCAGTGCTGGTTAGAAAAGAGTCTAGAGTTTAATGACTTACTTGAATTGAAAGAAGTAAAAGGAAAAAGAAAATTGAGTGGAAAGTTGTCAGCAGAACTAGAAGGAATAAAGATCTCAATTTCTTCAGTTTAGGGGAGTCAAAATTAAGGTTTTCATGAGATAAAAATTCTTCAGCAGTACTCTCAAATTTAATAAATACCATAAAAATGAGTGTATTTAGACAATATTTCTTGCCTTACTTATTTGTTCATGCTCCCAGTGCACTTCAATTACTTTAACAAGTGGAACCTACGATGTCTTATTGTAATTATATGCCTATGTATGTCCCTCACACTGGCCTGTGACATCCTTCTGTGAATATAACATCTGCTCAATATGCATTTAAAAAAAATAATGAATGAGAGGATGTATGAATGTCTTCCAGAACATGTGCAAAAAGAACTAAT
Source organism: Eonycteris spelaea (assembly GCA_003508835.1). NCBI lineage: Eukaryota > Metazoa > Chordata > Mammalia > Chiroptera > Pteropodidae > Eonycteris > Eonycteris spelaea. The sequence continues at coordinate 4,789,574 of PUFA01000003.1, forward strand.
GAAATATATCATTTTCAGATGCATATAAAGAAAATTCATAAACTCATTCTTCAGATTCTAAACTGGGTCCCTTCATTTTCTGAGTTTCAGTTTCAAAAGAAAGAACAAGAATTCTTCCCTCTAGCTAAAGCACGACTGCTTTTTCTACATACAGTCTTTCTGCTTAATGGAAGAAACTCATAATCTTTTGCAGAGGTGGGTATTCTAGGCAGATTGATTAAGTTGAATAAAGAGTTGGAAGTATTGTAACTATTTCTAATTTAAGAGCACAGAAAATATTACATTACACAGTAGCAAATTTGTGTAGTGGAAACATCTATAGATTAAGTTAGAAGATTTAGATCATATTGTACCAGGTAATTATAATGACATTTCAGCATTTACAGCTTGGATGTTTAAAAAAATGAAGAAAAGAGTACAGCAACATTCTATCATAGTAATTTTCAGGTAATTAACTGGATAAAAATTATTAAATTTGTGTTATGTTCTGGGTGTCATGAAAAACTCTTTACTGAATTATTTAATCTATTTTTAATAATAACCAAGCTTTATTATGCCCACTATTGATTGTGTAGTTATAGAAACTGAAGGTTACCAAGTTAACTAACTAGCCCAAAGCTATACTACTAGTTGTGCTGGACAGATTTGAAAATAGGGTCTCTGACATCAGACCCTGAGCTCTTAAACATCATGACACAGCACTGCTTTCTAATGCCAAATAAAAAAGTACCTTCATAATATATGTGCTCCTGATGGCCATACTTTATTCACCACAGATACTTACATGTAATGTAGATACTCAGATACTCATTTTTTTACTTAAAATGTTTCTATTGCCTTCATCTCTAATATCTACCTATACATACAGTTTATTATTATTCCAGATTTATGTCAAATACTTTATGAGGCAATCCCAGTTCAGGAATTGCCCCCCCCCCCCAAAAAAAATCTTATCTCCTTAAATGATATCTAATAACACTTAAAAATAATCATCTGCAATGAAGGTAGTCCTTCCTTTGGAGAACAGATTTTAGCCAGATAGATATCTAGATAATAAGAGTGTGATTGCCTAATAGTCAGAAAAGGTGATGTCATCTTTTTTTTCTTCCAGCTTTATTCAGATATTGTTTTGACAAAAGTTGTATGTACTTAAGATATACAACATGATGTTTTGAAATATGTATACACTGCAAAATGATTACCAAATCAAGCTACTTCACATATGCAGTACCTCACATAGCTACTTTTTTGTATGTGTAGTGAAACCATTTAAGATCTACTCTCAGCAAGTTGCAAGTATACAATACAATATCATTAATGATTGTCACAAAGCTCTACATTAAATATGAAGGACTTTTTCATCCTACATAATGAAACTTGTATGTACTCTTTGACATCTCCCCATTTCCCTTTCCTCCCAGTCCCTAGTAGCCAACATTCTATTCTCTGCTTACAAAAGTTTGATGTTTTAGATTCCTCATAATAGTGAGATCACATTGTATTTGTCTTTTTGTATCTGGCTTATTTCATTAGCAGAATGTCCTTCAGATTCATCCATGTTGTTGCAAATAACAAGATTTTCTTTTCTTAAGAATGAATAATATTAATTTAATATAGAGATACATATATGTATATATATGTATATATGTGTGTGTGTGTGTATATACACATATATATGTGTGTGTGTGTGTGTGTATATATATATATATTTATATCTTTATTCATTCATCTACTCAAAGCACTTAGGTTGTTTCCATATCTTGGCTACTGTGAATAATGATGCAATAAACATGGGGGTGCAAATACCTCTTTGAGATGCTGATTTCATCTGTTTTTTGGATATTCACACAGAAGTGGGATTGCTAGATCATATAGTAGTTCCATTTTAATTTTTTGAAGAACTTCTATAGTGTGTTTCATAATGGCGATACCAATTTTTAGTCCCGCCAACAGCGTACAAGTGTTCTCAGGCACCTTTTATATGCTCTGGAGCCTTGCTGATAGTAAGTAGGTGCCTAATAAATGACTATGGTATTAAATCATTTTCAAAAAGCATAAATCCTGACTAAATGAAAGGTATTGTCAATTGCCATGATTATTGATGAGTTTAACAAGTCTTCTTAAAATTAAAAAATATATATTATATCTATTCTATAAAATGGAGTCCATGTTACTTCCATTCTGCCCTAGTAAAAAAAGTTTCTAAAGCAAATTTCCTCAATAAGATTATCAACTTACAATCTAACTATCAGGATGTAACAATATCATTGCTCCAGTTTAGATCCTAGTTTAGAGTCAATTAAAAAAAAAAAAGTCTTCAATTTCTGAATAAAAAGTAAAAAGATACCCTGTCTGCTGAAGCTAAGAATATTGGCTTCACAGCTGGCTGACTGGTTCATTCAGCAAGAAATTGGTCAACTTTCAAAGCCTGAAAAAAAAAATGCATTTTACACAGTGCTAAGAATCATAAAGTTGCTAAGCCAACTGAGAATTAAAGAATTCAGGCAAATTAGAGCTGGCTTGGTAAAATAAAAACAGAGCAAACCCTCACCGATCCTATTAAGCTTAACTATGTCTAACACTTGGACCCATTTCACTGAATTTTCTATTGTAAACTTTTACTGTAATAAACATTGTCTTAAAATTTTCAGCCTATGCCTTCTCATCAGTCATCGTTTTTGATTTCCTTCCCATATTCTGCCAAGCTAGCTAACCTTTCAGCATACAAATCTCTTTTCTTTCTTTTTCTTTCTTCTTTCTTTCTTTCTTTCTTCTTTCTTTCTTTCTTTCTTTCTTTCTTTCTTCTTTCTTTCTTTCTTTCTTTCTTTCTTTCTTTCTTTCTTTCTTTCTTTCTTCTTCTTTCTTCCTTTCTCTTCCTTTCTTTCTTTCACCTTCAAGGGAAGAGAATGCTTGGTGTTTGTCTTGAATATTATGACTACAATATAGGATGTGCTTCCTACAAGATGGGGTGCAACACAAAATGTCTCCTGCTTTGTCTTGCTGGGAAGTTGAGGGGAAGTTTGCCATTCACAACGTTTAACGTATTTCCTGTAAATGCGTAGAAAATGCCTGTTTGAAGTTCTGAAGCAAACTACCTTGATGTTTACAGAGATGAGATAAACTACTTGATGAAAGAAATAATATTCAAGAAAAAATCCTATGAGAGGAAGGCAGCTTGTTTATTTACATGAAAATCAAAGACCTCCATATGAATTGAGACTACAAATTTTTTCCATGAGTAATTTGCAAAGAATAGTCTATGTGGCTGAAAGAGAAAAGTGGTAAGTGTTTAATAACTATGTTTTGATTCTATGTATTAAAAAATTACTAAGCCAACTAAAATAATATACTTACAATTTTTTAAAGGAAATAGTCTATACTTTCTATGCTTATCAATATTAAATTATAATGAAATAAATTAAAATTATAGTTTGTTGATGTTAGAAATAACCAACAATTGGGCTTATATAAACACAAAGAAAGCTATACTTAACAAATAAATGTTATCCATGATTAAAGGCCTTTACAACCAAAGCCAGTATTGTATAGGTCCCAGGATAATTTAATAAAACAAACAAAATTCCTCTAAATACTCAACACCATAATGATTTGCTGCCTAATACAATATTCTTCTCTCTATAAAGAATGGATGTTGCTCCCAAATGAGAAACTTAAGAGTAATGTTTCATGTGAAAGAAAACCGTACATTCTTAAATTATTAGCTTTGTCCCTCATTTATGTAATCTACCTCCTTTTTCTCTTTAAGGCTGACTGAATTTTAAAGAATAGGAAGGAAGGCAAAAACGCAATCAACTTCAAAAATCACTTTGGCACAGCACAGCAAAATGCATCCAATTAAAATATTAAACACCATGCTAATAATTATGTTTTCTATAGTGCCTTTTCATCAAGCATTTCAAAGTCAAATTTATAATTCTTTAATTATGCTTCAGGTATCTCTAATTCTGATTGCTAGCAAGTCTTCCTCCCTTTCCCCTTTCTAATCTGTGCTTTTTAAAGTTCTAACTAAATTTAATGGACAATTATTTTGCCTCCAAATCTGCACAACTTGGGTTCTTCTTCATCTTCTTTTGTCTTTGTTCAGCTAACTGGGAGACTGGTTCTGGGTAATTTGTAAGCAGAAGTTGGCTAATTTTAAATGTTAAAATTTTGAATTATAGGCTTTTAAAAATGAATTAACTTTTATGACTTTCATTCATAAGTGCTTAACTTGAAGTGCACCACCAAAATTCTGCCTTCACAGGCAAAGGTAATTAATTAGCAAGGAGCATAAGTTAAACATGCAAATTAATGCTTTTAAGGCTCTAATAAACAATGGCATCTCTAAATACATTATCTGTAAATATGTGCTGCTGCCTTCATAGTCCATGGATTTTAATGCACCCCCTTTTTTAAAGCAGGTATATGAAGTTATATTTGGCTTAAGCCCTGTATACAGTATCAAAATTCCAAATAGTTGGGTTAACTAAGAAAATTTTACTTAAAAATGTTACCCTTTTCTATAATTGTGCTCCCTATGAACTTTACTCTCTCAACAGGCCCTTTCTGGACTTCTGTGACTAAATTTATTTTTCCTGCTTTAAAAAGTAATAGCTATCTTGCCATATGTATATATAAATATTTTCTTTTTATATTTTCTTTAGAACAAGAATATTTGTCTACTCATTTTATTATGTCATTTCATTTCTGAGGCTAATTTTTTAACTGCTCTAATGCTTTTTCTTAAAATTTCTTTACGTGATTTAATATTTATTTAAATACGTGATTAAATATTTAAAATGCTTGCCTTCAACTAAACTAGAATCCTTTATAACCATCATTTAAAAACTACTAAATGTAAAGCCCTAAATTTTCTAGAGTCTAATCCTAAACCTGTTATTCAATATCCCGATATCATTTTGGCTATCCAGATAAATGCACGGGCGTTTAGTGTCTTAATTGTTAAAACAAAGTGAATGACTTTAATATATCTTTAGATATTAAAAATCATATAGTTCAAAGTTAAAGCTTAATGTTATGTGCCTTGAAGTGCCTGATACTTCATTGGCTAACAACAACAAAAATATGTATTGAAAGCCTACTCTCCACAAGCTACTATGCCAGTAGGACATGTGTTAATAGGAAGATAAATAAGAAATGGTCTTTCCTGCATTCATTCTTACATCTGTATAATCTTTACCTGTCCATTTCAATATATGGTATCTTATTCGAATGCTCATAACAACTTATGAAATAGAAAGGATAATTATTGTTAGTCTCCTTTAAGAGGTAAAGGCAAATAGTTTCAAAGAGTAAGTATTTATTAGAAAATTCTAGAGCTAGTGAGAGAGGCAGAACTAAAACTATGTAAGATATATTGTTACATATTGATTAGTGTACACTACTCTTGAATGACATTCTTTAGGCCTCCCTAAACCACATAATATTGTCCCACTGTGAAAAAGGCATTACAATTTTGTATTTACTTCTAATGTATCTCAAAGGGGACCTTGTTTAATGATATAACATTTGTAAATCTCTTTGAATAAAGGAATCATTTAAATGCAAAGTACTCCTGAATATTATCCCCTGTACTCTCCCACTGGGTACATAAAATCAAATAAGGCTGACTGTGATCTTTTAGGAACATAAAAGTGCCATAAATTGACTCTTTGCACCTTGCTACACCACCCCCTGGAGAAACGGTGTACCTCAGGCAGATCTCTAAGTGGGGTTATGATGCCTAGGCCACAAGTCCTCTATAGAGCATAGCAGGGGAAATTGACAAGCTGAAAACCTTTCCTAAACTTGCACTTAGTCTCAAATCAGCAGGCACTGGGAATTAGTTTCTCACATAGCTCAAGCAAATGCATGAACAGAGATCAAAGTTGCACAGGAGGAGACATCTTGGCTCTTGGAATCAAAAATGATGCTGCATGACTAAGAAAAAGAACTCTGCTCAATTCACCACTCCTGATGCCATTGGCTATTGCCATGTACCTCCTCTTCTTTTCCCTCTTATTTTTTCTAATATGTTCAAATAATCTGGCACTGGTATCCTGATAGATTCGCTGCTTAAGTTTATTTAATAATCTCAATTTCCCTAAATTTAACTATCATTGATTCCTTCCTTGCTCAGAATTTACACCTTTATTTATCTAATATAATCCCTAAATTTCAGTTTAGCACAGAAACAACCTTCATGAGCAGAGGAAGGTTCCTGTTTCACCAAGGCCGTTATTCTTGTGACCTTTTGCTTTTTAATGTTGCCAGTTAATTTCTCATGCTTCCCATATTTATCTCAGCTTTATATACCAAATCTTCCATAAAGTCCTGGTTAGACAAATCCTTAATAGAATTACAATTTTTAAAATTATCAATGTAAAAGTTTATGTACAATGAAAGTCACAGGTTTTAAATAAAAAATCTCAGTAAGTTTTGACAAAGGTATACATCCTGTAAATAACTCCCCAAACAAGATATAGAACATTTCCACCAATACAGAAAGTTCTTATCCAGTAAACCCCCATAACCCTGTAAGTTACCACTTTTTTGACTTTTATTTCCAGAGCTATTTTTTTCCTAGTCAACAAATTCTTGAAAATGAAATCTTACAGTATGTACTCTACTGTATCTGGCTTCTTTGCAATTCCATGTATATTCTAGAAAATATCAAGTTGAGGAAATTTCTTCTATTTAGGTTTGTGGAAAGCTTTTTATTATGACTGTATTTTAAATTTTGTCAAATATCTTTCTGAATCTACTGAAATGTTCACTTTTTTTCCTCCTAATTCTATTAAATTTTTTATCATTTTAAAACAAATATTGAATCAATCTTGCATTTATGTGACAAGCCCAATTTTATTTTGTTGCATTATCTTTTTTACATATTGTTAATCTAATTTCCTAATTTGAAACAAAAGTATAAATATTCATAAGTGATCTATATTTTTTTTTGTATTGTCTTTGTCCAGTTTGATATTATGATAACGCTAGCCTCAAAAAATAAGTTAGGAAGTGTTCCTTCCTCTTTATTTACTGAAAGAGGTTATATAAGACTGATATTATTTCTTCCTTAAATGTCTGATAGAATTCACCAGTGCTATCATATTGGTTAGAATTTTCTTAACACTTTATTTTCTTTAATAGAAGTACAGAGATTCAGTTTTTTATTTATTCTCTAGTCAGTTCTGATAATTTTAGAATTTCCTATTTTTTGTTGCACTTAAGCTAGTTAATTTAGTGATATAGTCATTTACCATAGTTCCTCATTTATATTTTGCTGTCTTTATGATGTGTACCAATGTCCCCTCTTTAATTTTGGTATTTGTAATATATGTTTTATCTCTCTTTTTGTTAATCTATCTAGCTAGAGGTTAATCAATTAAACTTTTTAAAAAAAATGTTTAGGTTTTCTTCATGGTTGTCCATTTTCTATTTTGCTGATTCACACTCTTACCAATATTATTTCCTTCTTATATAAATTTGGATTTAATTTACACTTCTCTTTCTAGCTTCTTAATTGGAAGTTTAGAACTTGATTTTTAACCTTTTATAATGTAAGTACTTAAGGTATAATTTCCTTTCTAAAACCTGTTTTAACTGTAATTCACAGATTATATATATTCTACATATATAAGTATATAATACATATAAAACATATTTTGTATTTCATTTATCTAAGGTTTAAAATATTTTTAAAATTTCCTTGAGATTTCTCATTAGACCCTACGTGGTTTATAAGTATTTTCAAAGCTTTATTCAGATATAATTCATTTCCATATACTTTACTCATTTAAAGTTTACAGTTTAATGGAATTTAGTATATCAAGAGTTGTGCATCCATCAACCAGAATCGACTTTAAAATACTGTCAATATTCCAAAAAGAAACCTAATATCCCTTAGCTATTACCACTCACTTCCTTTCCTCATAGCCCTAACCAACCACTAATCTACTTTCTGTCTATATAGACTTGTCTATTTTGGATATTTCATATAAATAAAATCATATAATATGGTCTTTTTTGACTTTTTTTCACTTAGCATATTTTTTTCAAGGTTAATTTTTGTGGGAGCATGGTATATTTTATTAATCCATTCATTAGTTCCTTTAGAACCTTTAGTTGATCTCTACTTTTGGGCTATTATTAATAATTCTGCTATGTATATTTGTATATATGTGTTTGTGTCTACATATGCATTCATTTCTCTTGGATAAATACCTAGGTCAAGAATTGCTAGATCATATAGTAATTCTATGTTTAAAAACTGACATACTGTTTCCAAAAAGGCTGAATTATTTTACATTTCTATCAGCAGTATGTGAGAGATTCAATTTCTGCATAGTCCAACCAACACTTGCTATTTTCTATCTTTTTGATGCTAGCCATCCTAGTGGGTGTGAAATGGTATCTTATTATGGTTTTGATTTGAATTTCCCTGATGACTAACGATATCAAGCATCTTTTCATATACATATTAGTCATTTGTGTATCCTCTTTGGAGAAAATATTCAGATCTTTAGCTCATTTTAAATTATGTTGTCTTTTTATTGAGTTGTAAGATGTTTATATATATATATATATATATATATATATATATATTCTTAATACAAATGCCTTATTAGATATATGATTTGCAAATATTTTCTCTCATTCTGTGGGTTGTCTTTTCATCATGTCTTCTGAAGCACAAAAGTTATTAAGTTGATGATGTTCAGTTGATTCATGTTTTCTTTTTTGCTTGTGTTTTTAGTGTCACGTCCATGAATCTATTGCCAAATCCAAGGTCATAAGCTCTATATTTTAATTGGTATACTCTGAGTAAAGCAGATTTCCCTCTATTATGTGATTGATCCTCATCCAATCAACTGAATGCTTAAATAGACCAAAAAGACTGAACTCCCCTGAGCGAAAGAGAATTCTCCAGAAAACTTTTCTGAATTTTATAAGCAACATCAGCTCTTCTGGTTCTTACAGCAGACCCAACAGCCTTCAGAAACAAACTGGAACATTGCCTCTACTGGTCTCCAGTTTGCCAGCCTTCAGACTGAAACTGCAGCATTGGCTCTCCTGGGTCTTCAGCCTACCAGCCCACCCTGCAGATTTTGAACTTGCAAGCCTCCATGTAAGCCAATTTCTTACAATGCATCCCTTTGTATATACACATTCTATTGATTCTATTTCTCTAGAGAATCCTGAGTAATATAGATTGTGGTATAGAGAGTGGTTCTACAGGAACAAAATTTCAGAGATATTTTTTTCTGAATTGACTCTGGGGTTTCTAAAATGACTGCTTAATCTGATTAGACTTAAAGATACTAATGACTCTGTTTCCTGTAGTAAATAAAGCACTGATAGCTCATATCATGATCTGGCAATAGAAATAAGTAAAATATCACCATTGGAAACTCCCAATTGAACACTTAAAGGAAGCAAGACTCTAGGTTATGGTGTATGTAATACTTTTAAACATTTTTGTCAAATTAATAAATAAAATGAGATTGTTTGGTTCCTCCCAATGTTGCTGAACAAAATGAGAGGAAAAAAAGGATGAACTCAGGGAATAGAATTCCCAGTTCAAGCACCACATAAATGACCTGAAAGCTTTCATGTGTACTCTGAAGGACATTTTTGTCACCTGTAGCTATAGGACTGAGATTGCTGAAAATCCAGTCTCAACCTGTTAGTGGCTAAATTACAGCCCAAACTGAATTCCCAGCCTCACAGGGTAACTACATTTATAAAGTGAGAACACTGATTGGGAAGAAGTGGGATACTCAAATTTGGAATTGGGATGTGTGAGAATAACCTGATGAAGGTGGAGACATTGAACCCCTAAATTCTGATTTGCCAGTACAAGCAGCCTTCCCACTCCTACATTAGGAAATTAATTCTGCATTGCCTGCAGAAACTGTAATGGCTTCCCCTTAAGCAGCTCCCTTGTAAGACAATGCTGATTCTTCTCAGGACTTATCTTTAATACTCGTCTTTGCAACCATATTTATAACTAGATTCAAGTCCAAGCAGGCCCTGGGTTGAGGTACAAAGTGTGACCCATAAGGAGGTATGCTACTAAGAGAGGAGGCATCTGAGAAATGAAAAGGGAAGGGCTTACAGAAATGACCAACTCAGCAGGTTATAGAGTAATCACATCCTATAGATTTCTGAATGGCCTTCTGGTAACTCGTATCACACGTACAAGAGAAACAAACTCTAAATAGATAGGATTGATAATTCCTTCCCCCTTGCAGCCCCCTCCTGAAACTCTCTCTCCCCATCCTGAGTCATGAGGTGCATGCATGTAGAACCTCAGACACAGGAATCGCATGCCCCTTGCATGCACACTGCAGAGGTATATAAGCTGTAAGAAATCTAACCAGGGAGAGCTCATGTTTTTGTGCTATTTAAAGCCTCAGAAGTTCTGCCAGCAATAAATTCTCCTTCCTCTAACAAAGTTGTCTGAGAGTCCAATTTCCTCCATCAGATGTCACTTCCTGCAACACTACTCTCTAAAATAATAACTTGACTTTTCTAATTCATATGACAGACACTCAGAGAATATGTATGGGAATGGATATTAAGGGAGTGGGATAATGGTGGAAGAAATATGTGTTAGATCAAGCTAAATTTATTGATATGGGCTCAGGAAGCAAAGATTCTACACATCTATTGAAGCTAAGAATTAGAAAAGGCTCAAATAGTTCATTGGGTTTGTTGACTGAAAAATGGACCAAAAGGTAGCTTATAGCAAAATGAGTTAGAAATGCCAAATCTGCTTTGATATATTACAGAAGAAGTCATACAAAAATGTAGAGAGATTGGAATCTTAGAGAAGATGTGTCATTTAAGACCTACCTAGGAGGATCCAGAGGACACACCTTTTATCACGACTATAAGAAATAAATTTTAAGCATTTTTCCAGTGTTCTGCAATGGCTCTTCTCTGTAGGTCAGATCTTACAGTGAGAACTATGGTCACTGAATTAAGAGAAACTTAAATGCAACGGAAATAGGAATTGGATCCAGAGTATCAGGGGCCAAGTGGCAGCACTCAAAAGCTAAGGTCAATGTGGATGAAGTTGTCATCATGGAAAGCCAAGTCAAAATAGCTACCAAAACAGTATGACTTGGGCAGACATATGGCATTGGCTAGTTGATCAGGTTCCTCCTGGAAGTGAAATAAATAGAAAATCTACTAAATTTGTTTTTGATCTGTGTAAGTAGAAAAATTCTAGGTTAAGTGGTCAAAGTCTAACCTGAATTACAATAAAAAGAGTCATAGCTCTTGTCAATCCATTCTCAAACATGAGCCTATTTCTAGAACTAGAACACCTTGAATGAAGTGGAGACAAGTTCCCCTTGAGAAAGTCCTTTGGTCCAGTGACAAAAATTTATTCTGTTAATTTTTATTCACAGTCCTCAAAAGGACTTATGTTCTTTTACCAAGGTAACTATATATTGAAAAGGAAATAATAAGACACTTCACGAACTTCTAGACAATGGAACTGACACTAATTCCAGGAGATGCAAAACATCACTGTTTTTCACTAGTCAGAGAAGAAACTTGTGGTGGCCGGGTAGTTGGTGGAGTTTTAACTCACATCTACCTCACAGTGAGCTTAGTGGGTCTTCAACCATATCCTCTGGTTATTTCCCCAATTCCAAAATAAATCACTAGCATAGATATACTCAAAAGCTGGCAGAATCCACATATTGGTTCCTTTACCAGTAGAGTGAGGACTACTTTATTGAGAAATGGTAAGTGGAAGCCATCAGAACTGCCTCTTTCTTGGAAAATAGTAAACCAAAATCAACACTTCATTCCTGGAGGGATTGTGAATATTAGTGCCACCATTAAGGACGTAAAAGATGCTGAGTAATAATTCTGACCACATTCCCATTCAAGTTTCCTATTAGACTTGTAAAGAATACAGATGGATCTCAGAGAATAACAGTGGATTATCACAAGCTTAATCAGGTGGTGACCCCCATTGCAACTGCTGTACCAGATGTGCTTTTGCTGCTTGAGCAAATTAACACATTCCCTGATAATTGATATTCAGCTACTGATATGCAGCTACTGATATGGCAAGTGCTCTTTTTTAAATCCCTGTTAATAAAGATCATCAGAAGCAGTTTGCATTCAGATGACAAGGCCAGCAATACACCTTCACTGTCCTATCTCAGGGGTATATCAACTGTATTAGTTTACTACGGCCTAACACTTAAAAAAATCTGCTAGGTGCCTAAAAGAACAGAAATTTATTTCTCACAGTTCCAGAGAATGGAAGTCAGGATGTCAGCAGGTTTGGTTGCTCTTAGCACCCCTCTCCTCGGCTTGTGAATGGCTGCCTTCTCCCTGCGTCTTCAGATGGCCTTTCCTAGTCCATGTGCAACCCTGGTATCATTCTCTTCTTATAAGGACACCAGTCCTATTGAATAAAGACACTACCCTCATGACATTATTTAATCTTAATGACCTCTTTAAAGACCCTATCTCCAATTACAATCACATTGGAGGTCAGGGCTTTGACACTGGAATATAGGGGACAAAATTCAGGCAATAATTTCAATTCTCCAGTCCTATGTTAAAATTTAGTTCACAAGGATCTTATTGCCTTTCTCTTGCACAAGTTATCACACTAGTCCATTCCATTGAACTTAGTAAGGTAGAAGTAGCAACTACTCTAAATTTATTGGTAAGATATTTATGTGTTGAGGAGTGGGAAACTGATAAAAACTCAGGGGCCTTATATCTAGGAGTCCAGTAGTATGGGGCATGTCAAGATATCTTTCTAAGGTGAAGAATAATTTGTTGCATCTGTTCCCTCCTACAACCAAAAAGAGTCACAGTGCCTAAAGGGGCTCTTTGGATTTTTGAGGTAAATTCGTCATCTTCCCTATTTACCTGTTGACTCATAAAGCTGTTAATTTTGAGTGGGGCTCAGAAAAAAAAGGGTTATGTTGCTGTGCAAACTGTTTTGCCACTTGGGCCATATGATCAACAGATCCAATGATACTTGAAGTGCCAATAGCAGGTAGGGATACTGTTTGGAGCCTTTGTCAGGGCCCTGTATGTGAATCATATCATAGGCCCTTAGAATTTTGTAGCTAAGGTCTGTCATCCTCTGTGTGGATGTCTACTCTTTTGAGAAAAGCTTTTGGCTTGCTACTGGACTCTAATAGAGACTGCAAGCTTAACCATGGGCCATCAAGTTGCCAGGTGACATGAGCTGCCCATTATGAACTGGGTGTTATCTGACCCACCAAGCCATAAAATTGGGCATACACACTAGTCCTCTATCATCAAGGAACAAAAAGTCCCAAGGATAATACATGGCAAAACAACAAAATTATCTATATAGACTTAGGGATACAAGTGATGAGCAAAAGGACAGGCAAAATATAACAAAGAAATAGCTATATAACTAGATACTTAAAATCAGTGGGGATAAGAAAAAAACATATTAAAACAATGAACTATTACTCATTATCCACCAGATTATATCCAGTTATAAAGCTGGATATTGAGCAGTGTTGATTGTCAGATAGAAAATCAGGCAATTTTGTGTACTGATATTGAAATTATTGATATTCATCGTCACCTTGCAGAATAATGTCAGTTTTTACTCTGTTTTTAGTAAATTACATTATGTGTTTCTAATTCAGTGATTCCACTTCTGAGTTTATATTCCAGAGAAATTTTTGCTTGGTACTTATGAAGATATTTATCAAATTGCCATTGTGAAAGTGAGAAGTTAGGGACAATCTAAGTGCTAATATATTTGGGGAAATGAATAGTATGGCTAGTATATAGCATGTGTGGTGGATGTATTATAGTTAAAATATGTGCTGTACTCCTTATAAAATTATTTTCATTGGGCTCATCCTTTTAAAAAATTCTATTTCCTACCCAATTCTTGTCACACTTGGAAATGGACTTACCTTGCCCATTAAAATATGAGTGGAAATGGCATATGCCCTTTCTAAGCAAAAGCTTTAACAGCTATGGCATGCTCTTCTATGTCTCTTTTCTTCTGTCACAAGAATGGCTTCATCCTACATTGGGGCTCTTCCTTCACCAATATCCCAGTGTGAAGAGGACATGGAGCAGAGACACGGACAACATGTAATGCAAATAAGAATTCAACTTTTATTTTTATATTACTAGTATCCAGATTAAGATTTTTATTGTAGTGCAACTTCACAAAAACTGTTACTCTGTGAAGTGCCATGTAGTATTGAGGAGAAACTCGTGTTTGGATTTGGAACACTTAAAGATGAATGGGAAAAAAAAGAAATATAAAATAAGGTCTCTATCACAATACTAGTTAAGTAAATTAAGAACATAACAAATGAGCCAAACTACATATTTTAAAAGGATACATATAAATTCAGTGACACATATCAAGTATATTAGAACATCTGCTTGTGAGAATTAAGGAGAATATGAATGGGGAATAGAGATAAAAAGATATAAAACAACAAATGAATATTAACCTATATGAGAGTTTGCTTGCATGCATAATAGATGTATCCTCGAGATAAGAGAAATGTTTTAAATGTGGATAATAATAAGAGGAATTTAATTAGCTCAGCCCTTTGAACCTGAGAAGCAAAAAGGAAACAGGAAAAATATTAAAGAGAGAGTAAAATCAAATTTTAGGGAAGGTTATAGAGGAAGATATTTCACCAAGTAGGCAGAATTTTAACAGTAGCAAATGCCATGAAAGGTTAAAGAAGATAAGAATTGACAGTGATTATTTGTTTTGTTTCTTATAAAGTCACTAATGTAATCCTATGTTTCCGTAATTGTAGGTGTTATGAAAGCATGTGTCTGATTTAAAAGGGAAATTTGGATAGAGTTTGTTAGAGAACTATGTAATTGCATCTATCACTCCCTCCTAACCTTTTGCAGAAGAGGATTTGACAGTGTTTATTTTATGTCTAAGTTGGGGTAAAAAAAAATTTTTACTGGTTCTGTGATGACATTGCCTTGGAAGTATTGGCCAACTTATAAAGTATTGTGGAAAGATCTTTTGGCATTCAGCAAAAATTGTCAGATCACTTTCTCTCTGCTCTTCAAAAGATTATAGTTGTCTCATTCAAGAACAAATAATTGTTACTTTAGATAAACTTTTACTTCCTTGCTGTAATTTTTGTTTACTGAGCCCATTGGAATGGTCCTTGTCAACTCATTGCAGGAGTAGGTACCTAGCAGGTGTGGGCTGGCTTCAGTCCCACTGTATTCTCTAGGTGTACTCTGAGTCTTTGGCAGAATATTGGAGGACATAGGCTTTGCACGGCAATGCATGTTGCTTCTCCCTCCTCCTGATTTCATATTGGCCTAAAAGAATTGCATGTGTAGCAAAATAAAATATTCCATGGTAGTTTTTCTTGAGATCCTCATGATGTAAATTTTTATCGCTATATTATGCTACAATCCTACAATTTGTATGATCTTAGAGCTTCCTGATATGATATATACTTTTCTCTCCTCTTGCTTTTTTTTTTTTTTTGGAAAGATGTTGGGAGTTTGTCACAAGGAAGTAGAACATTAATTTCTCAAAAATAAAGCACTTTTAGTTTTAAATTCTCAATAGGAAACTGAGAAAAGGGAAATATAATAAAATAACACAGAATTTAAAGGAGATAATTATTTTTAAAATCAGAATTGAAATTAGAAAAAATTAAAAATTTAAATAATGAAAGTAGATTATCGTATGTAATTAGATTGAGGGATATAGGCACTTAATTCTTACCCTCAATTTACTTCCACTTCTTTCAGGATCTTCCCAAGATGCATTATTTTTCATGTAAATGTGTTCGAGTTCACAATAAAAAAAATTTTCTAAAGTTTGGTCCAAACAATAGTCCTAAGAGGTATCCTTTGATACAAGAAGAGAAAATTCTGCCTACCATATTATCTTTGAAACTCCCAATTCACATGAATACAGTAAAAGCTCTAAGACAAACTGACTTAAAGGAACTGGTTTAAACTGATTTAATAAGATTTTCCAAACTTTTTTAAGTCCATAACTTTTTTTTTTCAATAACAGCTATTCATAGCATCAGAATTGAAACTTTTTGGGACATGTTTTATTAAATATGGCAAAGGTATTTGAATATTAAAATTTTAAAAATTGATTAGTACAGTGCATATAATATTCATTTAGTAGATATTTATTATAAATGCAAAGCCCATGAATGTCTATTATTTAAATTGATTATTTAAACAATAATCAAGATAGGTATTGTCATTCCCTAGAGAAGAAATAAAACTTAGTAGGATAAATAACCTCTCAAAGTTCACAGTTCTAGTTGGTTGAAGAAGTCAGGCATTTAAAGGAGATTTTTTTCTTTTTAATCAGTATTTGTTTTGCACTAATGTCAATGTATTGAACAAATACATCTAATTTATTTAATAGTTATAGATTACCACATTGTATAATTCATCCCCCTAAAGAATTTTCACAACCAAGTATTATGCTATAACAATCTATAGTGGTCAAAGAGTGTAACAATCAAATTTTTGTCCATTCCTACTGCATAGCCCAAGCATCAGAATGAACTTAAGTGCTAGGATAAAGGTAATGTTCTAAATTTTTAAAAAGACAAATTAAGGTTTAACTGTTGTTGCTTTCTTAACTTAGACTTTTAAAAGAAGCCAAATACTATAATCATGACATTCATTTTGGTATAAGACATAATGAGGCCAGAATATACTATTTTGCACTGAGCAGTGCAAATGATACTCTGAATTCTTTCAAACACGAATAAATATTATAATATATTCTAAAATTTCCACCAGCATAAATGACCTATAAATTGATATGAATTCTATAAAATTCTAGTCTTTCAGGTTTCTACACCTGCAGAGATGACACTTTTTAGAAATGTGATCTAGTTCATAAGATTAGCAAATAGGTAGTGAAAGCAGCCGGAGCAATCTGCTGGGACATGCCTGCATACCTGACAGTGCTGGAGGAGCAAGTCGAGCAAAAGCAGCACATCCTGCATCTGCTGGAATCACGTGGCTTTCCACTGCTCTAGGTATATTTCATCAGTGTAGGCCTATTAAACACAACTGAAATCTATATTTAAATTCATTAATATATCCCAGAAGTCCTCAATATTTCAATAAACTTTCCACCAACCGTTAGGATCTTCAGTCCATTGTAGAGAACAACCAACATTAGTCTAATATTATTCATGGGACATGTGTGAGTTTTTACCTCATGAATCTTTAATAATAGATAAAAATGAGCCAAAATAGCATTAATTTCTTAATTTTACAACTGGAATTCTTGCCAAAGCAGCATCTGCAATGGCTTATTGTCATAAGATTTTATAAATTTCAAAGACTAGTAGAATATGTGCACAAAGCAGGCATTTATTCCATTTCCATTGACTAGTGAATGTGACAGAATGCTGGATGCTGCCTAATGTCCATGTTCTTTTGTTTCATTGTAAGGGTTTTATCCATTTGGCAAAGGCCACCTTGGAAAAGACTACATTTTCCAGTATCTTTTGTACCTTGCTATGCTACAAATTCATCAATTTTATCACTGGGATATGAACAGAAGTTTATATGACACTCTTCAGTTTTTCCTTAAAAAAAAAAAAAAATGTCCAGTCTTTTCTAGTCTCTTTCTTTGTTCCTATGGCTGAGAGATAGAGGTAACTATAGATGGAGGCTACATGTTGAAGATGGCAAATCTGTTCCTATAGCCTTGGACTATATACCAATGAACTGTTACACACGAGGGAAGTTAACTTCTTTGGTCGATATATTTTGGGATCACTTGTTACAGCAGCTTAGCATGACATACAGTAAGTTACACAGAAACACATTCACAGAAGGAAATAAACATGAGTCTTCAAAATGTAATGCAGCAGAAAGAGGAATAAAATAATAATAATAAAATGAAACTTCCCACTATCCTATCATTTGATGATTTAAGAAGAGTTTAAGTACTCTAATATTTAGTGTCAAGAAATAACAGCTTTTTATCACTTAATACCTGTGTAACTGTGCATGCCATTTAAATATCCTCTGCCTAAGTTTCTACACTTGTTAAATAATTATGATAATATCCATATGATGTTGCTTTGAGGAATAAATACATACCTGAAATGTATTAGGTAGACAGTAATAGTCTTGTTTTACATGTTACTGGATACCTCAGTAATAATAAGCATAGCCTAGACTACAACTCTAGTCTTCTCTAATACATTGCACTGCTTCTATATGTAAGATGGGCTTTAGTTTCCTTCAACCTGGGGTATCTAGAAACCTGGGTGGGTTCACAGACATATTTTCAGAAATACGTGATTTTTTAAAAGGTGTTGATTACTAAAATTCGAGAAGATGTGTTATTAAATAAGCTTACCAGATGAATAGGTTGTTTTATCTTTGCATCTACTATTGTATATAATCTTATAATATGCATATAGTAAAATGAACACCTTCAATTACATATTGCTTTAAATACATTATCTTTAGAAATTATGATAGTTAACTGGTATATTGAATTATTTTGCTATGTAGACATTTTAAAATGTTTCTGAGGAGAGATTGAATTGTTACTTAAAAATATGATTTTAGTGTCACTAATTCATATGCAACGAACTGAAGATAAATTAGATAAACTAGCTCCATCTTTAATAAATTAGATAAACTAGCTCCATTTAATAAATTTTGTTTTAGTTTTGGTTTTGTTATCTTACTTTTACATATGGATAGTCACTCAGTGACTTAAAGATTCTTTAAGTACATATTCTAGCCAAAACATATAGAGTTCAGCTTTAAGCTATGGGACAGGGGATAAAAAGAACAGTTTTAAAATTAATATAACTATATTTAATTTTAATATTTGATTAAACTCAGCATATTTTGTTTCTTAGATTACTAGATAATGGTTTTGAGGATGAGGCAGTTTTTTAAAATTCTTTTTTGTATCCTATCATTTGCATAATGCTTGGCAAATAGAAGAATGAGTAAGTGAATGACTTGATAAGAGAATGATATAACATTAAAGCACTCCCGCCTTATGTTATTAGGTACTGCTGGAAAAACTGGATGTGTAACAAGAGCACATTCCCCTCTTTTCTTCACCTCACAAGTTTTTAGGAATTACTGAGATTGAGAGATTGTCGCGCTTCTTAAAAAACAGTCTTATATCTACTGTGAATATGCTGTGTTCTGGCAGTCAGGAGAATGCTACAGAATGATGTTCTCTACTGCCCCAAATTGTGAAGCCTAACCCAAATATGATAGTATTCTGAAGGTAAGGCCATTGGGAGGTGATTAGGTCATGGTGTGAAGTCCTCATAGATGGATTAGCGCCCTTATGGAAAAGACCCTAGAGAGCTCATTCACCCCTTCTGCCATGTGAAGTTAGAGAAGCTGGCCATCTATGAATCAGGAAGCAGACCCTCATTTGATATTAAATGTGATAATGACTTGAACTTGGACTTGCCAGTCTCCAGAATTGTGAGAAATAAAGTTCTGTTATATAAACCATTCAGTCTGTGGTATTCTCTTATAGCAGCCTGAACTAAGACAGAGACCTACCTTTTCTCACATAGCTAAGGGAAATATATTTCTTTCTTCCATGCACTTCAATGTATACCAGGAGCCCTCTCCTTACTGTAACAATTGGGTATTAATATGAACTTTGTGCAATGAAAATTGGTTCTGAATCCTAATTATCTGTACTGGTAGGAAGAAATCTAACAACATTGTTTTACTTTTCTTACTCACAAAGGAAGATCAAAGGAAAACTTAATATAACTGTTTCCTAAATAAAATATCTAAAACAATTAAAAATAATTTCAGGTATATAGAAATGTTTATGTACGCATATTAGTCTACCCTTTTTGCATTGTGATATTTTGTGCTTTTAACTTGGCAACCTACCAAGAATATGAAGGAATTTCTGTTTTTCCAAAATTTTTCTAAAATTTGCTCTGTTTAAATGTATTTTAATTAAAGTTTAACAAATAGAAGACTGTTTTAAAACTCTGGAAGCCAAATAAAAGTTCTGTCAAGACTATTTGAAGGAATTGATTAAAATATACATTTTCAGAAACTGATTGGAAACAAAGGACAATTACGAGGTCTGCAGAAATGTACCCGAGGTTGTTCTCATTTTTCTAAGTGAGGTGTGATCTTCTGGGGCAGTCAACTACATACAACCCAGGGAAATTTCTCCTAGCACAAAGAATGTGCCAGATAAGCAAAAGAGGTTGAAATGTTCATAAAACTAACCTGGATCAGATGTCTGATAAACAACAGAATTCAATTGGCTGAATGAAGTTATTAAAATTTAAAGACCCTTTGCAGCTACTGCTTAAGGACTTTATGCTAAAAACTATTCTAAATCACTGAGGTGCCAAAGTTTACCCGAAAGCTTCTATGCTTTTGCCTTCAAGATGTCAAAAAAAGTTTTCACTTAAATCTAGAGAGTGTAATGGTTAGAAAAAAGTCTTTAAAACTCATTGAAATATAGTAAGAATTACATACATTTGTTCTTAGGTATCCATTATTATATTTGTAAACTTTGGCTCTTTTTAGAAAAAAATGTTTTCCAGCTTTATTGAGATACAATTGACATATAACATAGTGTAAGTTTATGGTATAAAGTGTGATGGTTTGATATATGTATATAGTGTGAAATGATAGCACATCCTTCACATTGCAAAGTTATCATTTTTTTGGTGTGCGTTGTGTGAAGAACTTTTAAGATTTATTCTCTTAGCAACTTTTAAGTGTACAGTAAGGTATTTTTAGCTATAGTTACCATGCTGTATATTAGATCCCCAGAACTTATTCATTATATGATTGGATGCACACAGGTTTGACCACATAAAAATATTTCCCCCATTCCACCTTAACCTGCCTCTGGCAACCACCAATCTATTTTGTTTCTGAGTTCATTTTTGTTAGAGTTCCACATATAGGTAAACTGACATGGTATCTACTTTTTATGTCTGACTTATTTCACTTGGTATATGACCTTCCAGTTTTGTCCACTTTATTGCAAATGGCAAGATTTCCTTCTTTTTTATAGCTAAGTAATATATAAGTAATATATATATATACATATATAATATATATATATTATATATAAGTTATATATATATATAAATCACACTTTATTTCATCCATTTATCTATTAATAGACACTTAGGCTGTTGGCTCTGCAATTACCTCTAGACAGGTGGTGTCACAGTCTGTGTTTCCTGCAGGCAGTGCTACTGGTTAAACTCCGTGATTAAGTGAGCCGTGAAATAGGCTCTGCTGATGGGCTTTCCTGGGCTCTTGGGGCTGTAGCCTATGCTTCCCAACTGGCTGATACATCTGGTTGGATTCTGAATTCAGGCAGGCTACAGGAAGGGGTCCCTGTTTGGGTGGGGCCCCAGGCTGTGCTGTGTGATCAAGTGCAGTCACCAGGCTGTGCTTTGAAGTTGGGTGTAGCCCCAGGCTAGGCTTTGTGATTAGTTAAGCTGCTGGCTGTGCTCCATTGTTGGCCAGGCTCTCTGGTAAGGTGAGGTTTCCAGCTGTATTCCACAGTAGGGTGAGGTTGGAAACTGTGTTCTCAGGTTGTGCAGTGGTTCCCTGCTCAGTGGGGCTGCAGGTTAGGCTACACAATTGAGTTGGGACACCAGCTGGGCTCTCTGCCTTGGTGAAGCTGCAGGCTGTGTTCAGCAATCTGGCAGAGCCATAGGCTAGGCTCTGCTGTGGAGCATCTGTAGACTGGACTCCACAGCTGAGGGGTACCATAGGCTGGGCTCCCAGACTGCTGAGGGTCACTGTTCAAGTTCCCTGTTATGCAGGGCCAGAGGCTATACTCAACAGTTAGGCAAGGCTGCTGGCTTGACTTACCACCTTAGCAGAGCTATCAGCTGAGCTCTGTAGCTTCCTGGGTTCTCTGACCAGACTTTCTGGTCAGACAGGACTGGAGGCTATTCATGGCAGTTAGGGAAGTCTACCAATTTGGCTTTACTGGCTAGCCATGACCACAGAACAGTTTGGCCCCTCGGCTGGGGGCCAAATCAAGTAAAACTGTCATCCAAGCTCCCTAGCCAAACAAGGCCACTGGCTTGGTTCTGCAGATGGGCAGAGCTGATGGCTGGTATCTCTGCTCAGGCACTGCTGCTAAGAAGAATGCCATCCACAGAGATCAGAGCTCTGGTTGCTCTAAGCCCTGCTCTCATCTCTATTTTTATCTGATTTTCAGTTGTCAAGCCCTACAGATTCCTACAGTAATCCCCTTGAGGATACTCAAGTGGGCCTTGTGGCAAGTGTCTGGCAATGCTGGGGAAGCTCAATGCTCACCAGGGGTTCTTTATTCCCAGTGGAGAAACAGTAGTCTCAGGGAACCCTCTCAGTGTGACTGTTGTGCTGGCCTAGGGGAAGGGCAATTCATTCAGAGTGAAACCCTGCCTCTCCCCTTCTGTGATCCAAAGGGGTATTTCAGCCTCCCTGGGGGTTTCTAGTATTTTCACAATTGTATCTTGTCTATAAAGAGTTGTTAGTTGGTCTTGTGAGGGAGACTGAAATTTGGGATGACCTATGTTGCCATCTTGAAGATGTTGTTCAAGAATTCGAATTTGGAGGGTCCATGTCTAGACTGGCAATTCCAAGATCAAGGTGTCAGCATGGTTGCCTCCTGGTGAGGCCCTCTTCCTGGTCAATAGCCAGGGATTTCTCACTATGTCTTCACATGGTAAATGATTAAAAGCTTGATCTTAATTATAAAGGTTCTTAAAAGTATTAAATTAATAACCCTAATCTGTGCTTTTTTGACAGAAAAATTTTTTGTGTAAAAAAGATCACATTATTTAGATTGGGTAATATATTTATAATGCCTGCAAGTAGAGCATGTTCTGAATATGTTCTAATTTTAGAAATACATTCTGATTTGGGATTCAAAAGTATTGCTAACATAATTAATATTACTTTTCTCTTTTAATTATCCCATTTGAAAGAAACCTAGTAAGGTGATCTGGGTTGACAAAATCAGGCTTTATTCTTCCTTTCCAGTGGCAGACATACAAATTTCAAGCATTCTTCCCAGAAGAAATTAGAAAGTTTCTGTGGAGGACTGACATTATAAGTTGACAGCCATAATAATAAACAAAAGTTACAATCATTAAACAAACAAAAAATTAACAATTTGATTTATCTTACTTATTTTTTGTCATTGAAAGTATAACAATTATTATATGTATTTTTTTTTTACAAAACATGATAATGATGCTTAATAGCAGAATAAATATTTATCAGTAGGAGATAAAAATACTATGAGCATGATTTTCCCTCATATTGGTAAATGATTCAATGTAATTGCATCCTAGGATATGGCTACAAAGCCAAAAAGATTAGATCTTCTATTTTCTCTGTCATTTTAATTCTGTATTTATATTCTATGCTCCTTGGTATACATATGAGAGTCCAAATCCCAAAAATAGTTTTGTGTTTTTCAGACATATTGCTTAATGAACTCTATGTTATTGGATTGCTGTGGTCTAGGTTACTGCTTAAGTTTTACAGATTGCCTTGTCAATAGCGAGACTAATATGACTACATTGGTCAGTGGATTTGGTTATTCTAGAAAGTTTTACAATACAAGAAGGCAGGTCATATGCTTGAATAACAGTTACCAATAAAGCTTGCAACCTAAGAAAAAGTTTTTATTTAGGGGAAAAAAAAAAAAGGCTAACGTTCTCTTATCAACCACTAACCACGCACTATAATTGTAAACAGCTTTTCAGCAGAGTATTTCTTAACTGGTTTAAAATGTTGCTCAGCCTGTTGACCAAAGACTCTTGATTAGCTGTATCAGATGAGTCTTCTAAGAAACATGCACGGTTAAACTTTAATGCTCCCATTTTGACATATCCTGTTGCACAAAGTCATCTGAAGAGGTTAATAATGAAGTAAGATAAGGAGGAGGAGAGGGAAAAGTCTCTGCAAAAAGTCAAAGAATTTAAGAAAGAAATGGTAACTTAATGTGGTGGGTATGATCTTTTGAATAGGGGCAATAGTGATGGAATTGGGCAGCAATTTTTAATGTAGTAAAATGTCCATTTTAGCTATTTCAGTGGCTGGGTGCTAGATTCTGCTCATCGTATTTCCAGGTGAGAGTTACAGGTGAAGAAATATATTATTCTTATATTACATATGTGCATTAAGGGTTTTCTTTATATAAAGAGATTAAATCAGAGGATTAATTTTGTACTAAAGAACTACTGTTTTGACAACATCTTTGGTATTCTGCTAATGGCATTAGAAGGTTGCACTGTGGAAATTTTGCAAGTGAATATTCATTTTCACTTCAGTTGTGCCCAAGTTTTTATTCTATAATTTCTAATTTTTTCATCTTTAATTATAAAACCTATTTTGATTTTCTTCTTTTATCTTTTCTTTGCTTCTTACCTCTCTCCCTGTATAGTTTTTACTTCATTCCTCTCTTCACCCTCTTTTTTACTCCTTTTCTTCTTCCTTATATAAAATTAAAATTGAAAAAAGATAATTATTTTTTAGAACTTAATTAGCACAGTTCATCTGACTATAATTGAGATAGTTTTATCATTTGAATAATTCTCTCTAGATAGTTCTAACTAAATACACACACACACACACACACACACACACGATAATACACTGCAGTTTTGTTTGAAATGTAGATATATCCCTTAATTATAAAATAAAATAAAATAAAATAAAATAAAATAAAATAAAATAAAATAAAATAAAATAAAATAAAAAAGTCTAAAACAGTCCATGGTTTGGGACTTACCACAGCCTTAATAAAAGTCTTGGAAGATTTATCAAAGCCTAAAAATAAGTACTACTTTTCTTCTGGGGCATAGAAATACCTTAATGACTTAACATCTGCTTACCTGTTTACAATATTTGCAACGGCTCTCCCATTCACTCTGAACCAGAATCACATTACAGTTTTGCAGAACATCCAAAAAGACAAATTATTCTAAGATATCTTGACATAGCCTCCCTTACCTGTGGTAGAAGGTTAGAGAGGGCAAAGACGTGAGGCTGCCCCGCCTGGAGGGGCTGAGTGGGACAGAAGCTGCAGCAGCCAGGCAGCTGCAGCTGCCTCTTAAAGGGGCTATATCTGTAAGCAGACTTTCACAGTGGAGGACCTGCTCACTCTGAGCCCCAGTGCCAGGTTGGCTGTTCCAGGGGGCACCAGGGACTTATGGGGGACACTAACTTTTTGGAATGAGGGCCAAAGGCGAGGCTCGCTCCTGGACGGAAGTGACTGCTATATCCATTGTTCCTCTTTTGAGCCCTCCCCTCTCCCAGTGTGTGGATCAGAGCTGCTATAGCTGAGACATCATCAAACTGGATAACAGAGGTCGCTCTGCCCAAGGATTCCCTGAAACTCCACCTCCCCCAACTCACAGCTCCACCTAAACCACGTCCAGGTGTATCTCAGAGAATTCAGGTGCTCCTTGCTGAGCAGTGCCTAGACTCATACTGAAGCCAGCTGATGTCAGTTTCTGGTGTGGCCTTTTGAGGCAACTATAAGCACAGCATCTGTGGATTGCTTGCTGAATCTTAACAGGTAGCCATGGAAGGCAACAGTCTGGGATTAAAATTGGCCTGCAGCTGAACACCTACTACACAAAGCTGCACAAATAAGACCAAGAGACTTAGGAGCTTTGCTTAGTACATAGAAACAAACACAGAAAGGCAGCTAAAATGGGAAGACAAAGAAGCAGAAACCATATGAGAGAACAGAACAGAGATCCAGAAATAATGAGTCAAGCAATCTAACAGACACAGAGTTTAAAACACTGGTTATAAAGATGCTCAATGAACTTAGGGAAAGTGTAGATGAACTCAGTGAGAAATTTAACAAAGAGATAAAAGCAAAAATTAAAATGGAAACTATAAAAGAGTTCCAGTTAGAAATGAAGAACACATTATCTGAGATGAAAAGTTTATTAGAGGGAATCAACAAAGTGAATAAAGAAGATAGAACCACCAATATAGAGGATGGGAAGCCAAGGATACCCAATCAGAATGGCAAGAAAAAATAAGCCACGACTGTAATAATAAGTTAAGGAGCCAATGGCACACTATTAAATGTAAAAATATCTATGTCACAGGAGTACTTGAAGGAAAACAAGACATGCAAGAGCTATTTGAAGAAATAATGATGAAAAACTTCCCTAAACTGGTGAAGGAAATAGACATACAACTCCAGGAAGCTCAGAAAGTCCCTGGAAAGAGGAAACCAAAGTAGCGAGACATATAATAAAAATCAAAAAGTTAAATACAAAGAGAGAATCTTAAAAACAGCAAGAGAAAAGTAGTTAGTTAACTCCAAGGAGCACCTGTGATATGGGCAGTTGATTTCTCAAAAGAAACTATGCAGGACAAAAGGACTTGGCACAAAATATTCGACGTGATGAAAACTTAGAATCTACAAGCAAGAATACTTTATCCAGCAAAGCTGTCGTTTAGGGTCGAAGGACATATAAAGAGCTTCCCAGACAAAAATAAGCTAAAGGAGTTTATCAACATCAAGCCAGTAATACAGGAAATGTTGGAGGGATTTCTTTAAGAAGAAAAAAATATGTATCAAAAATATAAAGAATGGTAATAACTACATTTCTGTCAACAAGTACCTCAAATGGAAAATAGTTAAGTACTCTAAATCAAAAGATAAAGTGGCTGAATGAATAAGAAAACAAGACCCTTACATATGCTGCCTACAAGAGACTCAAATCAGATTAAAAGAAACACACAGACTGAAAGCAAGGGTATGGAAAAAGATATTGCTTTGATAGACCTAGAGGGTATTGCACTGAATGAAATAAGTCAGATAGAGAAAGATTAATATCACATGGTTTCACATACATGTGTAATCTAAAAAATGAAATAAACAACAACAAAAAAAGAAAATAAACTCATAGATATGGAAAATATTTTGAGGGCTACTAGACAGGAGGGAGTTGGGGAGATACAACAACAAAAAAGGATTAAGAAGTACAAATGGATAGTTACAAAATAGACATGAAGACGTATAGTATAAGGAAAATAGTTAACAATGCTGTAATGATATATAAGGGGAAGAGGAGTACTAGGGTTAGTGAGGTGATCACTTTGTGAGTTATGTAGATCTCTAATCACTATGCTGTACAACAGAAACTAATATATTGTATGCCAGCTAATTGAAAAAACTCATTGAATTGTACAATGTAAATACAAGCAACTAATTATCTATTATATTTCGATAAAGCCAGGGGAAAAAATTGTTCAGTATGTCCCCATCTTCTACAGGATAGATATCACCCTTGTTAGCAGAGCCAAAAAAAAAAAAAAAAAAAAAAAAAAAAGTCCCCTTCATTTTATGGCCCCTGCATAGATTTTCAGATGTTTATATTTCAGATCCCCAAAGCTTCTGTCATATTAAATTATTTGTCATTCTGCCAACACACACTGTTTCATCAAGCACTGTGTGTATGATTTTTCTCCCTTGGAATGCTGTCTATTCCAACTCCTGTGTTCATCTGGCTGGGAAAAGCGTTGCTATCTTGTGAGAATGCTCAATAATCACTGTTTCTTTGAAGACCTCCTAGACAGTTTTTCTATGAGATTTACATTCCTTAGTGCCAAAGAATATGAAGAAATGCTGGTTAGACCAAGACAAATTTTAAGAACCACTGCCATTCATTGTTATATGCATAAATGACATTATGAGAATTAGAATCTAGAGAGATGAAACTGGCATTAATAAGCAATAAACCAAAAGAACAAAATGGAGATGTGTTTTGTGAAGAACTGCACATTCTACTTGATTCCTTTGTTATATTTTGGCTTAATTTATTTGAAACACATTTTTATAACAAGCATGGTAGAGTAGCAATAAAGATCAAGTAGTCAACATATGGTTTCCTACCTAGATAGTTTGTGAGATTAATATATATCTGCCTATGGCTTATGCTTTCTAACTCCAGCTCTACAGAAATGAAACGTCATGAACAACATGAGCTTTATTACTTGATTTGTGGTCTACTTTTGGATGGCACAGAGAATCAATGTCCTTCTATTAGTTTCCATATTTTGTTTTATGAGTCCCATTCCTGAACAGTCCAGTCATTGATGAATACTTCATATTAAATAGCCTATCATCTGATGAAGAAAGCTGAGCACTTAAGATTAGAAAACTAGTTCTAGTCTGAGGTTAATTAAAAGACATACACAGATATTTTGAAGCCCACATAGAAAGCAAGACTGGACTTGCATTTTTAATGACAGGGACAAATGAAATAAACAAAATAAGGACAAACGAAATAACAAAAATAAATGAAATAAAGAATAAAACAGATACATCAATGTGCTTTAATAAGACACAATTTAAGGTTTTACTCTAGAAAACTACCTATATTCAGCCACATATACCTCTTCATTTTTAATTTTTTCCCCCTACAATTCTCTTAAGAATGGAAACTGGTATCTTGTAATGATAGCATTTCTGGCTAACAGAAACACCTCTATCACTAGATTAAAGGGAAGGGGAAAATTACGCTACTATGATGAATATATAGGGACTGTTTCTAGTGCCATTTTAAGGGTCATAGCACAATCTGCTCAAATTTCTACTTAGTCTCTATAGGATCCAAGGCAGAATTTCTCAAATAGTGAGAGAAAATTATTCCATTGTAGTTCCATTGACCACACACTACTCTCTGCCTTGAAGTAATTTAATTGTGTAGATGTAGAATGAAATAGTCAAAAGGGTATGAATTTTTGAATTAGACTAGGTTTTAATTCTAAAATTGTTACTACCTAGTTTTACGAATTTGAGCAAGTTATGTAATCTCTGAATGACAGCTTTCTTACTTATAAAATATAAATTCAAAAGGAGTTAACATGCAGATTAAACAAAATAATGTAAGTATAAAATCTGGCTTATAAAGCGCATTGATTTAATAAATATTTTACTGATACAATCAAAAAAGAAGAATCTGTAACAATTTTCTTCGGAAACAAGATCTGATAAGACTTTCTTGCATGATGGAGGTCAGTACCCTAAAATATTAGATTAAAAGAAAAACTAAAATTGCTTATTATGTTAATTTAAAAAAATAGGAACTTAAGAAGCAAAATTTCTTTAAAAAAACACAAGAGAAATTATATTCCAGATGAAGTTATTCTATTATATACCAGATGAAGTTATTCTATTAAGAAGTTATTCTGTTAACACTATTTTCTATTAAAAGATAGTAAATAGTCAAAGAAGTTAATAATTTTACCACATTACTGTGAAAAACACTTTAAGTATTAATGCTATTCTGTTTTATTATATGTCATTAATTGTGACAGTGAACCAACTAATTCTAAAAATTAGAACTGAACTACTTCTAAAAAATTTGCTTGTTGTAAATTTGTAGCTTGGTGCTCCCTTTCCTCTATCCCCAACTTTAGATAACCTTATTTCTCATTTGACATTTTGCATTTTAACATTTATTGATTAAATACTGTCCTTTTAATTAGCACTATAAGGCAGTAATGCAGACAGCCAAGTAGAATTTTATGAGACTAATGTTAGTCGAGCAAAGCTCTGTATTGTAAGAGATGAGGCTGAGAGATTGGGTTATTAAGACAATGGTACATGTTCTGATGTTAATGTGGATATAGCTAAATATAAAAGAAAGCCTAACCATGTTGCTAAACAAATAATACAAACCCAGTTGTGGTGCTGGCTTCTTTGTAAAGGTGAATGCTGGATTTTTAAGGTCAGTGTCCATTTCTAATAAATGTACTGATAGTAGACAAATGTAATCTTATGTGACTGCCAGTTAATAGTAACAGTGATTATGATACAGATGCAATTCAAACTCAACTTAGCTAGATGCTTTATAGCTAACTGAATTTTCTCCAGGATCTTTCAGATTTAATGACTCTTGAAATAACACCTAAAATGTTTTCTAGTACAGACAGTGCATACCTCTGACCTCTCTATTTCATTAGGACCCTCTTTTTGCACACTATAAATATCTCTTTATAAAACCAAACAAAATTTTTAGTTCTGTGCCCCATTTCAAACAAATAGACAATAAAGGTAGATTTACTAGGAATAACATTATGACAAATAAGGAGCAATAAATTAGTCTTCAATTTAAAGCACAAGAGAGAAAAAATAACCAAGTGCTGGTTTCATTATCATCAGTAAAAATAATGATCAGTTAATGTAACTGCTAATTGAAAAAAGATATGGACTAATTGTGTATCAATGTATATACCTACATGGTACAATATTTCAAAATATTTTATAAATTATTCAGCTCTAAAGATATATATATATATATATATATATATATATATATATATATATAATATATTTTAAAAGCCTTTGAAATAAAGTGACCGATATTAAGTAAAGCCTTTACATTTTTTAAAGTAATATTTAAAAAGGGGGAAAGAGTAATGACTTTAAGTATTCTTTTTTGGAATAACATTAGTTCAGAGAAAGGAAGTTCTTTTTATAGCAACAGTGAAAGAGAAAGTCCAGGCATGTTTAATTCACAGTCCAAAAAATCAGTGAGAAAAGGGGGGGGGAAACAATTGAATGGGATTCACTAATTTTTGATAATCTGATAGATATAAAATGAAATCTCATTGTACTTTAATATGTAATCCCTGATTAATATTTCATTTAAGTATTTTATTGGTTTATTGGCAATTGGTTTTATTTTTCTGTGATTTCCTTTTGTTTATTTTCTCCTATTGAATAGTTTCCCTTGTGCTTATTAATGTGCACTATTATTCTGGGTACTAATTTGCTGTATACCATATGAGTATATATGTCAAACAGGTATCTACATGTTAAGATAGAGTGGAAAATATGCAAGACATTTTGAGACCTTAAATTTAGGATGGTTAGCCTTGGAAAGGAAGGAAGGGAATGAGTTGAGTGAGGGCAAATATAAACTAAACATTTTTTAAAGTTTTTTGAAGTAAATATAGATTAATTGATAATACCTGCTAATGGCAGGTATTATCTTGGTGGCCCACCAAGTAAGCATTGATAGGGTCATGGTGACCCACCAGGTAAGCATTGATAAGTTCTAGTTAGGGGTGATGGGTGTGGAATGGGATGTAGAAGAGGGAGAAAATGAAAATCACTTTCAAACTTGAGACCAGCTGAAGCAGCATGAGCTGCAGTTCTTCCTACTGACCT
Source organism: Eonycteris spelaea (assembly GCA_003508835.1). Lineage (NCBI taxonomy): Eukaryota > Metazoa > Chordata > Mammalia > Chiroptera > Pteropodidae > Eonycteris > Eonycteris spelaea. Next base: position 4,820,802 of record PUFA01000003.1, read on the forward strand.
CTTTTTAGTTTCCCAAGACAAGAAACCAGTCAAATTCCTGACGAGCAGCTCCCAGACAGGGATAACTTTTTACAAAGCAGGTGGATCCAAGCATCACGAGAGAGAGATCGTAGTTGACATTGTGGTTCATCATCCCAGTCTTCTAGGATCAAAGTACTCCATTCCTTGAGTGCTAGGATGGTTGGCTGCAGACAGCTCACAGCTGCATGCCATTGTGAGACATGTTCTCCCTTGAAGGAAGCTTCCTCACCCAAGTTGAACCCCCTCCCCAGGGCAGTTGGCAACCAGTGACCAAACAGTGTAGGAGCACAATGGCCTGAGTCCCTTACCTCAATTTGAGATTCTTTAAAGGGCAACCCCATTTTCAGAGCTCCCTGTGGGAAATGTTGAATCCATTGTTGCCACCGTGACACAATTTAACCTTACATCAGACCTATTCACTTCTCTTATTCCCTCAAAATCAGTGTTTGTGAGAGCACTGTTCAATCAGCCAAATCTCAGAGCCTCAGATTCTGTTTCTAGGGAGCTCTGTCTATGACAAGACTCTGAGCATTAAAAGATAAAGGTAAAAAGAAATTATTTTTAGTTTACATTTAAGTTGTCAGCCTAATTCAATAGTTAGAAAAAGAAGTGAGAATTCAGGGTAGAATCTTTTCATGAATAAGTCAATGCTTTGGAACACGGTATATTTGTACTTGACTTCTGAGGAATCTGAGCAAAATAGGACAAAGAAGAGTTCAGAAACCTTGAGATTTATCTTCATTTATAAAATTTGTGAAGGAAGAGGGGTCTATTTTTACATATTCAGAGTTTTAAGCAATATAGTAGTCCTTTTCCCCCCATTTATTCACTTATTCAACATCTATTAAATTATTCTTGTATGAGAGTTACTATGTTAAGCACAGGTAATTCAAATAAGAGACAATTCCCAAATGCAAAGAACTAATGAGAATATAGATAATAAACTAAAAGTGACGAGCAGTTTAAAAGATGCTGTAATAGGCATTTACATAGAATCCTATATGAGTAAATGGAAGAAAAATAAGTGTGTGAGGCAGCTGAAGTCTTGAAGCAACTGAAGACTGTGTTCTCCTTTGAAAGACAAGAAGAAAATATTTAGGGAGAAGATATGGAAAGGATGGTATCAAAGTATTATATGTGGGGATAATAATATTTTCTGAGACATTTAAGGGAGTGAATTCAATGCAGCTCAGTATAACCGATATGTGTGTGTGTGTGTGTGTGTGTGTGTGTGTGTACACACACACTCATATATATACACATATAAATGTATATATATGTATAAATATATATACAAAAACATTTGGCAAAATAAGGCTAGAGAAGTAGCTAGTAGTAAGTCTATGGTGGTTCCTGATATAAAAGAAACAAATTTAAATTTAATCTTACTAGAGTGAGGATGGATTCTTTAAAGGAGTTAAAATAGAGGAATCTCCTGATCAGACTTATATGTTCCCTCCATCCCTAACAAAGCTCAAAAATGTAATTTCGTGGGTCCTGGATAACTATTCAATGCATGCAAAGTAGTCTTACCCCTTTTCTAAGACTTAATAACATGACACAAATAACTCAGATCTGTGTCGGTCGGAAAGATGCCCAATGATGTTGGGAGTCACAGAAACCAACAAGGGATAGTGCTACGCCTGGGGCTGCAACAAGGAGAACTCATCCCCACAACTGGAACTGAATGGTTAATTTCTCACAATGGAAACTGAGCCCCCACAAAAAAATTAAATTAACATTTAAGTTACATTAAATTTTATGAGGGGAAAGGAAGGGCATGATAAGGGATGAAGTCTAAAAGGACTGAGTGAAGGAAGGCAACAATCATGAAAAATCAAAGTTGATATGCCCTGCCCTACAGGAACCTCCTAGTGGCCACACCTATGGGAAAGTCATGGAGTCTGGGGAATGCGAACCTTAGAAGTTAGCCCAGAGTTCGAGAGAGCTCAGGTGATGGCTTCCACGGAGGTCAAGCTCTAGAGCAACAAGTAGGATGCAGAAGATTGAAGAGTGCACTGGGATGGAAATGGAGGTTACTCTGTGTAAATTCCAAACTGTAGGAGAGAAAAAATAATTTTCCCGCGGTTTCTGAGTTCTTAACTAAGACCCCTATAATAAATATAAATAACAGAAAAAGAAACAAGTTTATTAACATGTATACCTCATGTATATATGGGAGATACACAGGAAAAAATGAGTAACTCTCCAAGTTGGTTTAGAATTCAGGATTATATATCATCGTAATAGGGAAAGGGAAGAAGGATGTAGGCCTCTTAGGGGAGAATAAATGATTTTCAGGAAAGATGAATGGGGCCCTTAGAAGAATAGATAGGAGGTACCATAGTTGGTGACAAAGTTTGTATGGATGTAGTGTCAACGTCTAGTTTCCTCTCCTGTGATAAAAGTCAATCTTCCCTGGTTGATGAAATGCCAGGGGAGGGGATTTCTGACAACTGAATTCCTTTTGGAGTGTTTGTCTTAAGTCTGATAAGGAGAATTCAGAGAAAGCTTTTCCCTGCATGGGCTGTTTTCCAAGTGCTTCAGCTAAAAATAATCAATATACCAAAGCAGCATATTTTGGAATGGCTTGTCCTGAGCTCCTGCAGTCATATTTTAGAGTATCATAGTCTGTTGTTTTAAAATATCTTTGTAAGACAAAGCACACAGTCCCTTCTTCTTCCTTCCCTTCTTTCTTCTGCTTCTTTTTTCATTTTCTTCTCCTTTCCCATCTTCCCCTCTTTCCCCTCTTCTCTCTCTTTACTCTTTTCCTCTCCCTTTCTTCCTGCTCCACCAGTAAAGCTGAATCAATGATATCAGGCATGAAATTATTCACCACTCCCCCTATATTATTCATCTTTTCCTCTACTTTTTTGGAACATAATAATTATAGTTATTTTTAAGTCCTTGTCTGCTAACTCTATTATTTACTGGATCATGTTGGTGTTTCATATTTCCTTTTCACATTACATTAGACCTTATTCAAAAAAGAATCTTAGAGGATTCAGATGATGCTACTTTCCAGCAGAGAGAATATATTCCTTCTGTGCTTAGGCAGATAGAATACACAGGGTGATCATGTCAATCCAATCAGGAATTGTGCTGGGTTGGAGCTGGATTATAGTTTCAGTAAAATTCAGTCTACTTTAGTTTAACCTGCTTGTAGGGCCTGGTCCTTCCAGGGTATTTTCTCCTGAAACTTAAAGTTATACCAGGATACTTAATTTGCTTCTTTAGAGATTTCCACCACATCTCTCCAGTCTCTTGTTCTAGGCAGCTTCAAAATTTGTGAACTTTTTAGTGAGGGTGGCCAGTGGTATTAAAGCACACACTCCCCACTCTCCTTTAGAATGTTTTTTTTTCTTTTTTTAATTTCCTGATCATTAAAAGATTGAAAGAAATTTACTCGGTCTTTAAGGAGAGTTCAGCTAAGTACAGTACACCGGAATTCAGCAAATGTTTGTGCATTTGACTTTGCTCAACCGTCAAATTTGTCACTCTGGTCATAAGTGAAAACAAAAAGCTTTCGCAGTTTCTCTTTCCCCCATAGCAGAGTTCCTCTCCTTAGGCAGCACTGATCATCAGTTCATACCCAGAATTAACAAATGTCCCAGAGTTAAAACCACCTGGGATCAAAACTTCCCTTGGAGTGATTCTCTTTTTCTGTAATTATAATTCACCTGGTCTTCATTGTTTTCACAGTTCTTTGATGCCTTTAAAAATTGAATTTCATTTTCTAGTTTCCTGACCTTTCTCAAAAAAAACAAACAAACAAACAAACAAACAAATAAATAAATAAAGTGCAGTAGAAGCATTAGACTTTGTGACTTACTTTACCACCAATTTTTAATGCCAAAAAATTCTAGATAATGTTCCCTCCCAACAGAATAATTTTGCTTTCATCATTCACTGATTTTAAAAGTGAATAATGTAATATTTTAAAACAAATTCAAATATTACTAATCACAACATTTATAAACATTTGAAAAATAATACTACACACATATCCAGACTGTAGGCAAAATATCATAGCATGTATATTTCCAAGACACTTGTGTGGTCACATGTTACAGATTGACTACCTGAGATTAGGTGTTTTATTGAAACATACTTAAATTCAATAGCCTGAGCAATGTTAATATGTAAACTGAGGCATATTAAGTTTTTAATCGTTTTTTTGAGCAAACATCAATGGAATCAGGCAGTGCCAAAGTGGAAATAAATAGGCATACTCTACCAACAGGAGTCCAGAGAAATGACTTTTGTAGAGAAAAAACAAAACAAAACAAAACAAAAAAACAACAACAAAAAAAAACCAAACAGAAACAAAGCAAGGGAATGGTTTGGCTGGCTGTAGCTTAAGTATTTGCCTTATTTGGGAAAGGCTAGTTGGCTGTTTGTGATCAGTTATCCTTAGGTTTTGATTTCTTAACCTTGAGGTATTTATAGGCTTCGGTTTGGGTTTGCTTGATAGGCTACTGAAGTATTAGAACCACTTCAGTCTAATGACCTTAATCAAATTTTACCAATTATGAATTGAGATCTTAAAACCCTACAACTGTCATTTCACTGAGTAAAATATGTTTCAATCTGGAATGGGGAGAGGTACAAATTCTTTCTCTCAAAGGACTCGTGTGAGTGATGCTTTGGTAAGATGTTTATATCTTATATTGCCTTGTAAGCAAATTAAATATTGTTAGCAATCTTCTGTGAAAAAGTTTTAGGTTTGGGAAATTTTGGTTTAGTAATATTAACTGTTCTATGGTATTATCATTACTATTAAAAAATGCACATTTTAAAAATAATGCTATGGGATGATTTTGGAGATAGTAACCCGTTGTACCTGATTCCAATAAGGAATCCAGATTTCTGGGGCATCCCTCCCTCAAAGAATTTCCGTTGTTAAGGTGAAACAAAAGTTGTTCTCAAACAATGTTCTAAGCTTTGTTTACTGGATACCTGATTCCTGAATGGGCTAATTCTTAAGGCTTGTGAGTCCTACTCCTGGGCAAACCCCAGGGAGGTGGCTAGGTCTGTGAGGGGATTGGCTGCTAGAACCCTGGTGTAGATTTTTCCAGGAAAGAGGCCTTTGTCATCCATGGTGGTATGCTTTTAAGTGACCCACATGTAACTGACCACGTAGGCTTATAAAAAGAAAATATTACTGAAAGTCTAATTAATAGAGGCTTTTCTGTATTTTTTATGTCTGGACAAATTTCCTCAATTTTTTTGTGACTCAAGGAAAGGAAGAGAGTGATCATAACAAGGGAGATTAAATTTCCTGGCAAATCATTCTGATAGGATCTCATAGTCACATTTAAGTAAATTTTTAAAATTTTCCAATTTTGCTTCCCTAGTTTTATGATTTCAAAATTAGTAGAAAATACAGTCCTAAAATGGACAATTAATAAATAAAATTATTTTTTAGTGACAACATAGACATAAAGGCATCAACATTGGTTAGGTACTTGGACTTTAAATCAAGCCCTTTCCCCAAGAAAAACTGCTAAAAGAAAAACCAGAATCCTGAACCAACATATTAATCTGCCTGAATTTAAACATTCTGAGTATTGTATGTGTGCACACATGGCTAATGAAGCTTCATTGAATTCCTTAAGCACTTTGTAATGATAACTATAAGAATTATTAAAGAGAGTTTCATAACTGGCCCAGCAAATTGCTGAGTGAGAAAAAGTTGATTCAGGATCTGTTATAAAATGAAAAGACAAAAAAAGATATAAACATCTCACTGAAGCATCTTTCATACAGTTCCCTTAAGCAAAGGAAAGACCTTGGGCTTCTTGCCACACCAGTATTCTTCCTACAGAATGCCACACCCCAGATTGAAACATTTTACTGACAGTTCCTGAAGAGTTAATATTTTGAAAATAAAAAAAAAAACCATGATAGTAGAGGTTTATTATAGAAATTATTTGCAAAAATAAGTCCCACTGTAAAATGTAAGGATTAATGTATTAATCAGAGCTTTGTGAACCTCCATATTAAGCAGCTTTGTTATGCTAATTCACTTATAAATGAAGAATGGAATGATTCTCCCATTACTGAATATCATTCTTAAAGGCTCGATTTAGAAAAATAAAGATGTCCTTTATGCCTGCAAATGATACTATGTTTTAGAGCAAGAGTCGATTTTAGTGAAAAAGTCACCTTATTTTTCAAGTTGCTACATATCCATATTTATATTTAGTTTTATTCAGCCTATTAAATTTATAAAAGAAATGTCTGCTCAGGAAGGAATAACACAAGACAACCTTAGAATTTATTTCCTCACCTTCTCTCACTAGAAGGCCAATGTATCATAAACTGAAGCTAATCGCAGTGTACCTACACCAGAGGTTGTTAACCTAAAATTGTAAAAAGCCAAAATGAGAGGCAAAACTCATTGATTTGGGATCAAAGAATTGCAATTCTGGGAACATAGATTCAGGCAGAAGCCCAAATATTGTCTCGATTATAGAATGAAGGCAAGAGGTTTTTATGAGAAAGAAAAGAAATAATTACATGAAGGGAATAAACATTTTCTATAGGTGCTGATAAACTGAGCTAGTCCTGGCTATATATGATTGGTTACTGATTTTGTCCTCAAATAGAAAGTTCAAACTCTTCAGTCTTTGCAATCAGGATGTCCACCATCTTGCTGGCTTTTCCAAACATTCATTTGTAAGGTAATGTTGGTCTGGTCCAATCCAAACAATCCACAATTTTAGGAGATGTAAAAGGTGGTTCCTCTGGAATGGCTGCTCTGGCTCTATTTTAAAATGGTTCTACTTATGTCAACGTCCACAATATTGACACTGCTGATTTGAGGATTACATAGTCAAAAGAGGTCTATGGTTTGTTTAAGCTTTAATACTTTGCTTTGCTTTTTAAAAATCTGAGTTGTTGTAAATATTTAAAATTGAAGAGGTTATATACCAAAATCCTGAAATCTGGATTTTTGTGGGAAATTCGAAGATGGGACAACTTTAGGGTAGAATTCAGACCTGGCAACAATTACCTGGAGCTGAATAGCAACTACTGCTACTAAATTGACATTTGCTTCAGTTCATGCTAAGTGTTAGGTGCACTATATCATCACAACTTGTGCTGTTGTTCTTACCATTGCTTCACTATGTCATGACCAAATGTTTTCAAACTGAAATGTGCATTATTATAAGGTAGTTTTATTATCTTATATTACATTTAGAGCTTTGTGCTGATTTTATAAAATATATATTGTATATGTATATATTGTGTAAGTTATTATCTATGCATTTCATTTTAGAATAGGAACTTGAGTATTAAAAATATATATAAGAAAAAGAAGGTGTTAGCTCTGATAGCATTCACAATCACTGTTCTAGAAACTTGAGAAAAGAAGAAGAATGTGACAGTAATTAAAGGTATATTTTTTAAATTTTTTAATTTAATGTAAAATTGTGAAGTTGAGAACTTAAGTCTCTAGGTATAGGAAGAGACAGTAATGGAGAAGAAACTAAATGTACAGGAGGACAATATATGTAGTATATGTAGTAACTCAAAGGGATGACATGGGATGGTTAGAAATATAATTTGTCCTAATATACCTAATTACAAGATATACCCGATAACTCCTACATCGGTTATCTTCTATATCAGAGAACTTTAATGTCTAGTTCTGAGTAATTTGTTGCTGTTTACTATGTTACCATTGTCTCCCCTATTTGAGCCTAACCTCCTTAAGAACAGGGACCATGGACTTCAACCTTATACATTGTCGAGCAGAGAAGTCGACCACGTTAAAAACTCTTATAGTTAATTGTCCATTTGAGTATGGAGACTGACAGATGCAGGATGCAGAATGGTGATGGGATAGCGAAGAGTAGGAGGAAGATAGAGTGCAAAGTCAATTTCGTTATTAATAATGCAGCTATCCTCTCCTCTATTTCTTTCTTTCACCATTGACTTTAAATTCCAGAGAACAGATGAAAGCGGGATCCAGCCAAACGTAACAGATGACTTAACTTTGACCTTTGAAAAAGTCAAGCTTTAAGTAATAGTTGTGACTTGTGAGATAAATTACTTTGGCAATAGAGGACAAGCACCCCATGTGTTGGATCAGATTAAAGTTGCTGTATTTTGTTATACTGTCTTACCAAGGCTTGACTCTTCCCTATACCAAGGTTTTAGAGCTATTCACTTTTTGATCCTAACAGTAACAGCAACAGACTATTCTTATATGTTTTTCAGATGAGGAAACTCAAGTAGGAGGTTTTACAACTTGGGTAAGATCAGTCAAGAAAACACCGATTTGTGTCTATGACCATTCCACCCTGAACGAACCCGATCCCATCTGATCTCGGAAGCTATGCAGGGTTGGGCCTGGTTAGTACATGGATGGGAGACCACCTAGGAAGACCAGGTGCTGAAGGTGTAAAAAATAAAAAATAAGGATTATACATGACAAGTTCCTTGAAATCTGTGAGGTCAACTAAGAGTTGCCACACCTGCAACACACACATACACACACAACCACCACCACCACCAACAACAAAACACCAATTTGAATACAAACACCAAGGTCAAAACTTTGTTCCAAAAAAGACACGTTACCAAACCATACAGAAATGTAATAACTGAAAGGAAATGTCTCTGAATTTTTCTTTCATGTTTTGATCACTTGAAATCAGGTTAAATGAAATAGCACATGCTGTAAAACATATGTAACTTGAAAAATATTTACTTTATGATATTAAATAAAATGTGTAGCATCCAGAAAGAACCTTCTCTGTTATGTGCAAGTTGTGCTTGGCACACTTACTGAAATTAAAAGATATGAATTCTATTTTTAGATTTAACACTAACTCATATGATGTTGCTTTGATCATTTTATTTAGACTTAAAATCCTCAATCCAAATAATAAAATAAATATATATTTCCTTTTTAAAGCCAGTACATTTTAAACATGTTAATTAGACTGTATTTCACAGGATCTACCCAGGAGTAGTTATGGTTACTTGTTCTTCACCGCGATTTTAAGGACAGAGATTGAAAAAGAAGTCAGACACCAGTCTCAGGAAAAGAGGCTGTGGTCTTTTATGATGAAAAAAAATATTCAACATTTTGCAGAATCTATTAAATACTCATTTGTATTGTAAGACCTCAGAGTATCAAATTATGAGGAAAAAAACACATCATTTTCATCCTCTGGCACCCTATTATTTCTTTTCAGATTTATTTTTGCCCATAGCACTTGTCACAATCTGATCTTCATATCTTAGAATTGAAAGACCCACAAAAGGAAAGAGTTTACCTTTATTTTCCCTTTTTATGTTCCCTGCATTTAGAAAAATGATTTTCCCATAACATGCATTTAGAAATATTGATTGTATAAGATGAATATAAGAAATTCTGAGATAGGTTAGTTTAATCAAGACTTTTCTGGGTTCATACTTAAGAGAATTCCATGTAAATTATCTATATGTACAGCTACATATTGGACACTTACACTATGCTTAGGAGCTATGCCTGCCAAGTTGATCCCTACAAAAAAATATAATGTGGTCATTGCCCTGTCCTCAAAAGAGCTACAATTCTGCACTTGAAACTAGGAAACAACTAAATCAAAATGCGATTGTCATAATTTGTCATCCAACCAGTAATTATAAACCCATGTTGAGAAATAAATAGGTATTTTATTGGAGTAAAAGTTAACTTCCATAGAAAAGAAGAAACAGAAGAGGAAGAAGGAAATCAAGAAAGAGCTCTGCCTCATACGGTTTTGGAGCTAACATATTTAGAGCTATATTCCTATCTAGTGTTTCCTCACAACTAGCTCATAGGCAAATGCATTCAGGCTTAGAAATAATCTTTCCAGTAAAAAAATAGTATTTAAAGTCATTTCAGGAAACATTGAACTGATATGGCCATACTTCTTTTTAATAAAGTCAATTATGCCATTTTTCCCCTTGAAATCCCAGATAAGGTTTAAGTCCTAGAATTCAATTAAAATATTCTCTCTTATTCCTAGGGGCATAATCTAGAAAGGAGCACTACATATGATTACTTGGTGTACGATAAATCCTTATTACTTAAGGGAATTAGAAAAAGTCAAGAAAAGAAAAGTTAGGGATTTTCCCCAAATGTTATATATGAATGCAATTATATTATATATTCCATTTTTACTGCTAATGTGTCTACATTGTCTCAATCCATATGGTTATTATAATTATAAGCATCAATTACATTCAATATATTACACAAAAGACTTAAGCTCTGCCATTCATCTATTCAGCCAATATTTCCTGAGTAACCATGGTAGTACCTCTGCCTTTAGAGAGCCATTAGTGGAGGAAACTTATTACAGCATAGAGTGATAAGCAAAAAGCAAAAATTTATGGAAATAAACATGCTATCAGCACTTGATCTTCTCTAGGGGAATCAGGATATTAGTCAAGATAGACTAGATTTCAGGTATATAGAAAATGACCTCCAACTCTCAAGCCTTAACATGAACATGTTTTTCTTACTTGTGCAAAGTCCACTATAGGGGTTTAGGAAGTCTTTGTTTCTTCCACACAGTCATTCAGAGATCCAGCTTAAGAAATGCTGAGGCATCTAGAGCATTGCTTGTCTCCTAAGCACAAAAAGATAGAGAATGGAGAAATATTCTGTCTTTTTACTGCCTCAGCCTGAGTGTGCAATACATCATACACCTCACATTTCATTGATCAGAAATTTCCAAAGACAATTTGCAAAAACAAGACAGGAAACACAATCAAACTAACCTGCAGAGAGATGGGACAAGACATTGATTCCATTTCTTAAAGAAAAAAAGAAAGAAAGAAAGAAAGAAAGAAAGAAAGAAAGAAAGAAAGAAAGAAAGAAAGAAAGAAAGAAAGAAAGAAAGAAAGAAAGAAAATAATGCCAAATAAATAAATGCTTTGAAATTAAAAACATAGATGGGACTTCTATTTCTTTTCAAGGTAGAATGACAAGGGACAGATCTACTCTCTTGCTTTAAATAATAAAAAATGGACAAAATATATAAAACAATGGATGACAAGACATTGGACAACAGACAACAAAGGACAGTGGTCTGAAAATTGAGAAATGAATAAATTAAACCCTACAATAAGCCCAGTTATTGCTTGGAGAGAGTTTCTAGGTTATGGTGAGGGAAGAAGAACTCAGGTAGAGCCTGGCAGACCCCCTGACTTGGAAAAAGGAACCAATATCTTAGGAAGCAATCCAGATAGAATTTAAGAACAGACAGCTGAAGAGAAGAGAGAAGCCTCAGATAGAGGCCCTTAGAGATCTACAGACAGTTGCTTTCAAGTGTGCAGCTGAGTCCTGATTAACGCATATGTTAAAGAAAGGAATCTGAAAGTATTAGATGTGACAATGCCCCCATGCTTACACAAACTGGTATAAAGCCTGTTTCCAGCCCCCGTGTAGGAAAACCGCATGATAGTGATGATTTGAGAACACAGAGGGGTCTTGCCTTAGTACTGACGAGGTATTAGCCCTAGACTGAGTTTTGCTCCAGTTCTACTTAACAAACATTAAAAACAAAAACCAAAAGGATTAAGCCTTTCTAAATAACTAAATCATATCTCAGAACAGAGACTAAAAATGCTTATTGTAATACAAACATATTAGACATCCAAAAAGGTAAAATTCACAGCGAAGCATCCAATAAAAAATGAAAAGGCATGAAAATAAGTAGAAAATAAGGTCATTATATGGAGAAAAATTAATCAAGATTGATCCAGAACTAACTTGGATGTTACAATTAGCAGACAAGAACATTAAAAGAGTAATCATAATTGTATTCCACATGTTTTAAAAATTAAGTAGAGACAGAAAAGATATAAAAAAGATTTAGCTCAAACTCCAAAAATGAAAACTAAAAGATCTAAGATGAAAAATACACTCAATGAGATTAACAGCAGATTACATATTGCAGAAGAAAAGATTACGATATTTGAAGATATAGCAAAAGAAACTTTTCAATGAAGCACGAAAAGAGAATTTTTAAAAATAAACAGGAATTGTGAGATGTGGGACAACTTCAAGTGCCCTAACGTACATGTAATTGGAATTCCTGAAAGGGGTGGGGAAGAAGAAAATTACTTAAGAAATAATGCCTGAAATTTTTTTAAGTTTGATGAAAACTAAAAACCCACAGATCCACTAATCTCAATGAATTCTGAGCCATAATTTTTTTTGTCTAAATATGGAAAATAAAAACTAGACCAAGTTACATCATTATCCAGTTTCTCAAAACCAGTGATACAGAGTACATTTTTTTAAACAGCCAGAGTAAAAGGTAGGAAAAGGGGAAATGTTTGTTTTTCATATAATTCCATTAGAATTTTTTAGTGAAAAATACATAATGCTTTGCTGGAAGCAAAAATTTAAGTCAAAACATTAATAGTCATAGATACAATTAGCCAGCTAAAGAGAGGAGGGAAGAACTCACCTGTCAGAGGAACTATGTGTGAAAATGATGTGAGGTAATGGTGAATTCTGAGTACCCAAATTCTCTGAGACAGGACAGGACATGAAGTGAGAGTGTGATTAGTGTATAGTTTGGGGAATAGTATGGGATGGATTATGTCAAATCTTACGATCCATATTAAGGAGGTTGGATTTGATAGAATACATTGAAGTGTTGTTGAACAGGTCCGATTTTACTTAGAGCAGATTCAATTATGTAGGAGTGAAGGTGAATCTATATGTGTCAGTTATACTATCTGAGGCCAGGCCCTCGCTAGTAATTATAATACATGATGATGATCAGAAAATGAGATGTTTGAATGAACCACTGAAAAAAATTGTCAATCATTGTATCAGGCTTTATTTTAAAGTGGTGTGGGGGAGTTTATCAAAGTAATTAAAATTGACCATAGTACTTTCAGCATCAAAATAAAAAGAACACTATAGTTTTTAAAAAGAACTATATTTTTCATGAGTAATTATTTTTAGTTTACCTATATAGCATATGATTTTATTCTAGTTACTTTGTAGAAAAAATGGCTAGAAAGATTCTTTAGATCTTTCTCCCCTGTCACACTGCATTGCTGTTTATCTTAAGTTCACCTACAGTATTTTATTGTGTAAATGTCTTTGGATTTTCTTTAAAAGACTGATTCTTGCCTAAATGCAATGACATCTGTGCTTGGTGGCGGGGGAAGGCTAAGCATAGAATTATTCACCTCTACTAAGTAAATCATTCAGAGCCAATTCAGTCACTAATTAAGATGACTTAAATTTCTAGAGATGAATATAGGCAAAGGCAAGGCTACATTTCCTTTGGGGCAATGGAGGATGATGAAAATCATCAATGAGCTGCTAAAGAACAGAAAAAAAAATGCAAACATCTCTAATGTTCTTCAAATGATGTGCCAAAAACGTATTTAAAATGTTAAACTACTGTTACCATTTGAAAGCATGAAAATTGTATAAGCTGTAAACAGAAAATGGAAGAGATAACATAGAATCACAAATTTGTGAATTTTCCCTCTTTTTATAACTGACAAAAACTCTTTGATCAAGTGGATTCTGTTGATAATTTTTTTTTTTTTTTTCCCCAGCAGATGGAAGCTCTTATCTGGAAGCTACAAAACAGAAAAACTGTTGATAAAGATTTCCTTGAGTGTCAGTTTCTCTGTATTATGTAAGTTTGGGGATTTGAAACATACAAAAATGTGTGAGATAAAAGGTACAATGCAGCATGTATTTTAATACATGGTAATTTACTGCCGTTTTTACCATTAAATATCTTTGTAGTGAACATTGCTCCACATTCAGAAATTATACCAGTGTATAAGCTAATTTTTATAATAAAAATTATTTTGTACAATATGAATTTCCTTTAAAACTGCCATATTATCTGTTTAGCCTGATAGTTTTCCTGTTAATTCAGTCATAGATCTTAAAACTACGTACATTTTGTTCAATACTATTAGACTAGCTGAAAAGAGGATGGAAGAAATGAAACTTTTTTAAGGGTAAAAAAAAAAAAGAATACCTAATATGAAACTGTCTGTAGCTTATTAAAATCCATATGTCTTTAGATAAAACTAATTATATCAGATTTTAACCATGCTTCATAATGGGGATCTTTCTCTTTGCATCATTAATTAAATCGGTACAGTGGAAGTTTAAAGTGACCTTTCACCTTTGGATACAGGGTTGCAGTTTTAGCAACAGCCTTTTAAAAATAATAAAATAATTTAATAGAAGTTGAAGATTTCAAAGGTTGTTTTAGTAAGAAAATTGAGATTTTTTTTTTTTTTTTAAAGTAAGAGGAGTCATTATAGTTAGTTTGGCCAAGAGAGAATTTTTGGAACCAAATAACAAATGTTTTATAATAAACTGCTTGTAGGGAAGATAGTATGCTTGGGGATCAGCCAATTGCAATAATTTGGGGGAGTAAATCTTTTAGAAGAATTATTTTTTCTTCCTCCCTGGTAGAAATAGTGTTGGTATTAAGCTGCTCTGCTGGGGGAAAAAAGATGTTAGAAGTGATATAAAGTGAGCTTCCACTACTATGCTGCAAGTGTAACATTTGAATGTTTATTCAGAAAAAAAAAACTAATTAAAACAAACATTAATACACTATATGAGAGAAGATATATTGACATGATTATTAGACATATGAATTTTTTATAAACAGCTTTGAGCTCTGCAGTTTTGTTTTGTTTTGTTTTGTTTTTCCTCTTTTAAATCCAACCTAGAAAATCCTCAGAGAAGTGAGCAAGAGTATTGAGAAAAATTGTAAACCCCTGAAGTTTTCATGGCTCTTCCAAGGGCAGAGGGAGCAGGGCATTGTGATGTAAAGTGGTTGGGTAAAGATGCACTAATTTTTATTTGGGTGCTTTTAGAATAATTGGGGAAATCTTGGAATCTTCCATCTTCGTTTCACTTCATAATCCGGAAGTAGATCTTTCCTTTTTCACTTATTTAGCAGTGCAGCCAATTGACGTTTTAGAAAACCCTATTCTTTGACCATCATAGATACACAGCTTATAGGGAACTATTAATTATAGAAGGTGATTAATTTGACCCATAATTTGAATTTAACCAGCTGAAGACAGTGAACAACAAATACCAATCAATCCCTTGGCCACTAAGCCTTTGTGAAGAAAATCTAAGGTGGCAAAATCAGGCAGGATACACTCTTGCACATCCCATCTTCCTCTCCAGCTATGGCTTTATTTCTTTTTTTTAAATCTTGTACTTAAACTTCCATTTCTCTTTAGCTTATGATTAAATCTCTCATTGAAAGCCATTTATTTTTCTTTGGATGATAGATTGCTTGAGGAAAGAAATTGGACTGCATTAATATATCTATGTATTCAGAAAATCTTGTAAGCTACAATAAAATGTCACAAATATTAAAGATACATTATATCTACTGTGAAAACATTTCTATACCTAGAATTTACTATAAGAAAAGATCTTAAAATATCAATATTTTATTTTATTGACAAGCTCACAAAAATGTGAAAATATAAGGTGATATATGCTCTAGTATGTACATATAGAGACATTTTTCTATTTAGGTAAGTATAATTTTTTTTACCAATTATTGTCATACATGATAGTTTGGTGGCATAGTAGAGCCTCTCATTAAAGACCTGCTTATCATTTATGTAGAATGCGTATATATGTAGATGTAAGATCTTAAGAGAGACAGAGCTGCCTTTGATGTTCACACTATTACTGTTAACTAATAGAGTTTTTTTTTTTATTTGTTTAAAACAAAAATACTCTAAATTATTCCAGGAAAGCAGCAAATGTCATAATAACCCAAATCTGCCATTGGTAACCTGGTGCCTTTAAAAGTTGTAAACTCCTAGCATGTGTTTTTGCTATAATGAGCTAACATTAATTTAATGCTTACTACTAGCACAGTTTTTTCATTATATAAACTCATTTAATATTCACAACACCCTAAAAGCAACTACTGTCATCTCCATCATAAGATTCAAAACTGAGGCAAAAAGAACTTAGGTAAATGCTTCAAGGTAGGAGCTACAATTCAAACCAGTGAGTCTGAGTGTAAGCCTATGCTCCTAATCACTTTGTTGTACTTTACCCTCTCTTCTAACCTGAAACTTCTTCATTGACAACTCACTCAATTCCTGTCTATGTGTTAATGGGAGGAGCCATTTTATTTATTTATTTATTTTTACTATTTATGTACCTTAGTCTATTTGAGCCTTTCTCAAAATATCACAGACTAGATAGTTTATAAACAACTGAAATTTATTTCTCACAGTACTATCTACTGGAAAAACCAAGATCAAGGTGCCAACAAAGTTACAGTCTAATGAGAGCCCCTTTTTAAAAATCACAGCTGGTGCCTTCTTGCTGTGTCCTCAACAGGGTAGAAGAGACAAGGAAGTTCTCTGGAGCTTCTCTCAGAAAGGCACTAATTCCATCTATGAGGGTTCCACCCTCATAAACTAAGCACCACCCAAAAGCCCTTTTTCCTAATACTGTCATTTTGTGGGTTAAAATTTCAACACATAAATTTTAAGGGGATGCAAATATTCAGAACATAGCACTACTATTTATTTTATCAAGATTTTTTCTGAGCCAGTATATCTTGCTTTTGTTGTTGTCTATTCTGCTTGGTACTCTGGTGGTGGGATTATGACAATTGAGAGGCATAGACTTTCAGAATTTCTCAAATTACTCTCTCTCTCTCTCTCTTTCTCATACACACACACACATACACACCCCCCAAAATAATGCTTTAAAGTACTTCTTTTTTGGTTATTATACGAGAATATGGAGAAAATATTTTTGAAAGACCATTAACAGGATAGAGTGATCTCAATTTATACATAGATTTTCAAAAAGACTTTCGCAACAAGAATTATGCAACAATGATTTCCTGGTAAAATCAGGGGGTGCCAAATACTTGCTCCAGCAGAAGCTAATAGAGTTACAGTTGCTGGTTGGAATCACAACAAGCCAAGATACGATCATCATTTTTCATCTCCAGAAATTATACTGTGTGAGTATGCTCAAGCAGCACTTTTCCCATGATTCCAAACACTCCAGAGACTATTGTATAAGTGAAGACGTCAGTGAACTAATTTATAATGAGAATTATAGCTACCAAATGAACAACATCTTTCGTGTTTAGTGGTTAGAGCATTCTTCCCCTGTTGGTCCTTGTGATTGAAGATAAATTATAAACTGAGTGTTGCTCACTAAACATAGAAGAGATCAAGGGAATTAGAAAGGACCCCCAAAATTGATGTAACTTTATTGTCATGTTTTGGTGACTACCCAAGTGCTCATTCCTGAAAGGAAAGAACCCAAGTTATAAAGAACATTTTTTTCTCCTGTCACTTGCCCGTGTAATATTTTGTGATTTGACTACCTCTTATTAATTAAAAGATTATTTTTTAAAAATTAAATGATCATCCTTTCATGAATGTTATGAATAGCTAAGAATTTACGAGTATATACAGATATGTTTTAGAATCTATTACTCACAATTTTTGAAAAAAACTATGTGCTAAATTGAAGTTTTTCACAGGAGACACCTTGGAAAATCTTTCCAATATATCTGTGGGAAATCCCTTTTTGTACATGGGAAATATTTCATTACATTGTAGTGCAGAGCTAGAAAATAAAATGATGTGGATCGGAAATAATATCCGAGACTCTTTTTATTTATCTATAACTTTCATTTTTGTCTTCCTACCATTTCAATTTTGTTAAAATTGTCATTCAATGACCATTTGAAAATTATTAGAGAATTCAAAGCTTTATTAGATTTAGAGCTAATGTGATGATTAAAAAAAAATGTAACTGACAATTGTTCTGAGTATTCATTTCTCTCCTGCTTCAAAGACAATCAAATTTGTTCCCACCTTGTGAAACCCGGATATCATCAGTCACCTTGGTCCCTCAAAACAATCAATCTACATAATGGAAAAATGTAAAAATTCGGGGTCAGAAAAGAGCTCTTGCTACTTGAAAGCTAAAGAATATTTTATTAACATATTATAGAGATTTCAACTGTGCATTTAGCATAAATTGGAGAAATATTTTTATGTTCTACCTTTCTTTTCAAATGAGGTGAAAAATAGACTTTCTGAGGTTATCTCTTTGTATAAACTTTTTTTGAAAAATTTAGATGTTCCACTATCTCACCTTTTAATCTATAACATGGGCATGTTTTTAAAATTTATTCTTAAAAAACATTAGAATAAATTATCATAACTTGACCCTATACTTAAGTATCTATCCTATTTTAATCTCTAAATCAGTATAGAAATCAAAATTTAAATTAATATTTAACAAATAGATAATAAGACCTTTTAAATTCATCTATGCTTACCAAAGTTTACCAAGGCAGGGTTAGTTGACTTTCCAAAGTTCTTTTTTGCCTTTACTTTTATAGTAATGTCTAGCAAGTAAATTAAATTTTAAAGTAAACAAATTGTTTGAATATCTGAACAGGAAAAAACTGCAGAGGGAAAAGATCTTAAACTAATGGAGTTTCAGATTTTAAAGGAGAAAATCATAAATCAGCAAAAATAAAAACATTTAATTTTTTTCAAAAAAGATGTTAGTGTACTTAACACAGCAGGGCTCATAGTGCTCTGAATTTGTATATATTGACTCATGTATGATAATTATTAAGTAGATAAAATTTTCATGTTACCCATATGTCAAAATAAGTCTCATGTTTTGAAACTAATTTAGAATTATTTATGATTTTTACATAATAACATTTCAGGGTCTTTTGACATAAAAAGGGCAAACTCGGTGAGGTAAATCAACAGAGACAAACCAAGTTGAAATAAAAACTGTGTAAAGAAGAGAGTTTCAGTTTGAGAATCATAGTCATGGAAAGCATTTACTAAAATTGCTACAAGAAGCAAAAAGAAAACTATGGCACATACCTCTTTGTGAGGAGGGTATTTTAGACTTGTCATTTGAACACCTAAAGAAAAAATTGGTGCAAAAACTTAATATCATGATTCTCAGCAAGAATAGAGAGTAAAGAGTTGGAAGTAGAGCTGAAAATGAACCTGCAGCTCTAAAAGGAGTTTGGTTTTGTGTAAAATTTTTGAAGAGATTTATAACTATTTAACACCTCTTTTTAAGGATAATTTCAAGTAAGACCCTTCTTGAAAGGAGAAGAAATGTGCTAGTGATTCATCAGATACAAGAGCACAGATTAGAGCTGAGGCCTGTTTTCTTGTCTCTCTGACAACTTTCCTGCTTCCCACAGGTCCTGAGAAAGTATTTGCTTACTCCTCACCAAATGGCATTCCCTCTTTTTAGGTGTTCTCTCTTCTTTTCCTATTTTTTTTTTTTAAATTAGCCATCTTTGACTTTGTGTAGTTTATTTATTCAAATACTTGTGCACCCTAACCTTGTGCACCCTAACCTTTTAACTCATTGATGTTAAAAGATGTGGAAGGTATAGCCCCTGACATTGAAGAACTTACAAGCTAAATGAGCTGCAAACAAAACAAATAAACCAAACCTTAAACCTCAATGGCACATACATTTCACTAATGACTTATGATGCCAGACCCTTATTCACATGTATGCGGGCCACCCATATAGATTCTTTTGTGAAGTGACTGTTCAAGACTTGTCTCTTTATAATGTGTTCTTTATCATTTTATTATTGAAATTTGGGGTTGGGGGTTATATATTGTGAATACAAGTCCTAATGTCAGTTTTTTGTGCCACTATGTTTTCCCCTGGTCTACCACTTGCCTGCTATTTCATTAATGGTGTCTTTGGACTTTTTATTTTTATTTTCTGTTTTTTTTTTTTTTTCCAATCTGCCTTTTATTTGTTCTCTTTCTCTGTTATTTGGGGGAATAGGCAAGAATATTTTTGTACTTTGTCTAATATCTTTTATTTCCATTTTACTTATGCCTTTTTGTGTAATTTTTTAGTGGTTGCTAACTATGCAAATGTAACTTATCTACTTTTAAAGTTCATTTCACTCTTTCACAAACAATGTATGAACTTTAAAATAGTATATATTAGCAATTTATCCTCTATGTTCTTATTATTGTATTCTTTTACTTATGTTATATACCCCTCAATACATTATTTTTGCTTTAACAGTCAATACTTTTTGAAGAGTATTAAAGATGCACACACATACATATATACACACACACATACATATATATATATATATGTATAAAATAACTTTTAAAGGCCCTTGTGTTAACATGTTTAAACTTTCTCATGTCCTTTGATTTGTTCTTCAGAATTCACTTTCTATCTAGTGAATATTGCTTTAATCTTAAATTTTTTAACTTAGTTTGTGTTAGAAATTTAATGGAGGATACATTTTTTTAATTTATAATTGGCTGAAAATGTCTTTATTTCATCTTACTTTTTAAAATGAAGATATAATATACATACAATAAATTTCACCCTATTAATATTTGTAATTGATCACTCATTTTTTGCTAGGCTTTATTGTGGGAGCTGAGTCAACCTATGTAAAGGTCGAGCTGGGTTTGGGTCTGTTGTTACTTTTGCTGCATTTGGGTTATCGTGGGTTTCAACTGTATTGAGTACTACTTTATGCTGATATTGGGGCTGGTTTGTTAGTTTTTCTCAATGTCATTTCTGCCTTCAGCCTAGGTGTTTCAGTGCCTCAAAAAAAAAAAAGTCTTCCTCACACTCCTTATCTTGTTCCATTAGTGAAATAGTGTTACTTGTTAGTTAAAACTTGCAAGCCTAGTGGTAATAGTGGGGGGTTGGAAGCTTGTATTCTATTGTTCTGTTTAAGCTTTAGCCTCAAACAGCATTGGGTCCTTAGGTCTCAGGGATGAGGACTTCTTAGGGATTCTGTCCTTCTGTCAGGTATAGACCTGGTGGAGGCCAGCAAGAGGAATTTGACTATACTTTCTAAAGTAGCATTCAGCACTGTCCTGTCAGTTTTGCTATTTTAGCATCCTTTACAGAATTTACTTTTAATTGTTTTATTTAATTATTTGTTCATTTTTTTCTGTTTCACTTATCAGAGATAATAACCCCATGGAGGATAAGAGTAAGTCTACTTTTTTAACTTTCATATCCACAATACTTAGTAAAGGGCTTAGATCACAGGTGCAACATAGAAGATATATTTGAATGAAATTATGAACGCTTGTTTTAGTTTTTGGCAAAATACTAGTTTTATCTTTTATGTAACTTTTGTTAGTATTTAATTTTAAGTGTACAGAAAAGTTGCAAAAATAATACAAGAATATACCATAAACCCAGTCAAAAGTTTAGCTATGCTCCTGCATGATATTGCTGCCTTAGCACCCATTTTGTTTGACCAAACAGCTTGTGGAGGCCTTCAACTGACACTAATCTCTCATGCACACGTGTACCTGCAGAGTCACAAGCAAATATAAGTTCCTGATGTGACTTCCACAATAGCCCTATGATCAACAGCCTCCCCTGCGGCCTAAGGCCTTTCCCTTGGTGGCCTTTAGATAAGACTCCTGTGGAGTTTACAAAAACCCAGCCTTTTTTTATTTGGTTTGAATGAACAAATCCAGTCTTAGAGCAGGAACCCAAAAATATTCCACTAAGAACCCTACTAAAGGCATATATACCCATGCTGTCAGTCTCCCTATCTGTACTCTGCTTTGATTTTCTCTGTGGCCCCTCAGGTGTGCCATGTGTCTCCTCTAGGACTTGTGAGTAATACACTTCTCTATTTCAATTTCTCTTGTGGTCTATAGTTGAACAGAGGCCTATCATCTGGCATCCTGTGCTCTACTTAATAAATGTTAACAAGGTCATAACATACTCATTATCCAAATTTATTATTTACATTTTGCCCTTGGATTTATCATCTTTTTTTTTTCTCCTTCTGTGTGTTGTGTACATATACGTATATACTTTTTTTCTGAATTATTTGAGAGTAATTTAGAGAAATTTATCTTTTATCTTGCTTATCCCTTAAAAACAGTAGTGTATATTTCCTAAGAACAGTGGCTTTTTATTCCATAGACATATCATAATTATCAAAATTAGGTAATTTAAATCTCTAAATTGGCATTAAATTAGAATTAAATCCAAACAAAACAGTAAGAAAATATATACAGACTAACTACTGCATTTAAAAGATATAGGTTATCTATAATAAAAATAACTGATAAGAAATATATTTCAATCAAAAGGAACATACATTAACAAAAAAATGCAAAGATAAATTGACTAAAAAAGAAAGTTATAGTATAAAAACGCTAACTAAATAATGTTTAAACAAATAAAAGACTCATTATAAAATAAATTTAAAGGCAAAATGTATAACAAGTTTCAAACACATAAAGCAAAAATTGAAAAAAGTAAAGGAAAAACTAACAAATACAAAAAGTAGGAGACTTAAGTATAATTCTGTCATTTGCTTATAAAAGAATTAAATAAAACATTTTATAAATGATGCAATAACTTTTATAAGATCTTTATATGTAATATTATATATGCAACAGTAACACAATACTTATGTCACATGCAAATAAATTTTTTTAATCAAAATTGGTAATATACTGCATCAAACACCTAACAATAATGTCAAAGGATTAAAATCAGTTTTTTTCTATTGATTGGAGTGGACTTAAGATACTAATCAATATGTAAAATAACTATTTTATAACGATTTAGAAATAAATCAATATATTTCAACATAAGCTATGAGCTAAAAAGAGAAATAATGATAAATTTAGAAAATATTTTAAAGTGAATGAATAATTAAAATATTACATGTCGAAATGAGTGAGATACAGCAAAAACAGTATTTGAGAAAAATGTATAGCCATAGTGCATGTATTAGGAAAGAATAAAGAACAAGAATCTATGTTTATCTTTAAAATTATGTTTAAAAATGCATAAGGAAGGAAAAAGATGAGCATAAATTTTGAAATAAAAAACATACATAAAGTATAAATAAATCAACAAAGCCAAATGTTTGTTCAATTAAATGGCTAATATAAATTCATAAACTTCTTGAAATCTGTTAAATAAAATGAAAAAAATAGACCAATATTAACAAATAGTAAATTAAAGGGGAGATAACTACAAATCTTAAAGGTGTAAAAATATATATTATAAATTATCTTTGATTATAAACTTAACAATTTAGATAAAATGGACAAATCCTTAGAAGAGCAAAACACCCAGACTCACAAAGCAGTAGAAAATAAAAATATTCTTTAACTATTAAAGGAATTGTATCTGTAATTGTAAAAAAAAAAAAAAAAAAAAAAAAAAAAAGGCTCCCAATAAGATAATGGCTGCCTTGATGAATTTTCCAAAAATTTGTGGAATGTATAAAACCCTATTACACAAACTTGTCCAGAAATTCAAAAATGAGAAAACATTATTTACATTGTTTTACAAGACTTCTCCAACTTTAATACCAAATGAAAATTTTGAGCCAATTACTCTTAAGAACATAAAGGAAAAGCCTAAGTAAATTAGTAAATTGAATTCTTAGGAAGCAGAATTCAGCAATATACAGAAAGATTATATATTAGACTGAGTTGAAATTATATCAAGAATGCAATTTTTTCAGCTTCACTTTTTAATAAAGTAAAATGTACATACGGAAAAGTGTAAAAAGTACTCCATGTATTTTCATGAAATGAACACACCTGTGCTATCAGAACCTAAATCAAGAAAGAGAACAGTATAGTATCCTTGAACATACTCAGTTGCCCCCTCTCAGTAACTATTTCATCTAAGTAACCATAAACTTCATTTCTTTTTTTCTTTCAGCTTAATTTAAAAATTATTCTTTTTGTCCAACATCTTAGCAAGGCTGCGGTGGTAGCAACTCTCTTGGAACTTCATTTCGCTGCCCAAGGATGACAACAAGAAGAAAGATACTAGAAAGTCAGCCAAGAAAGACAAAGACCCAATGAACAAATCTTGGGGGAAGGCCAAAAGGAAGAACTGATCCAAAGGCAAAGTGTGGGACAAGCTTAATAACCTAGTCTTGTTTGACAAAGCAACATATGATAAACTCTGCAAGGAAGTTCCAAACTAGAAGCTTATAACCCCAGCTGTTATCCCAGAGACAGAAGATCAGAGGCTCCTTGCCCAGGGCAGCCCTTCAAGAGCTCCTTAGTAAAGGGCATATTAAACTAGCTTCAAAGCACAGAGCTCAAGTAATTTACATTGGAAACACCAAGGGTGGAGATGCCCCAGTTGCCGGTGAAGATGCATGAACAATAGGTCCCACCAACTGTACACTTTGAAAATAAAAATGTATTACATCAAAAAAAAAAAAAAAAGAAAAAGAAAAAAAAGAAAAAGAAAGAAAGAAATTATTGACATATAACATCTAAGTTTAGGTGTACAGGAGATTATTTTTTTATAATTGAAAAATTAATCTATGTAATTCACTACATGTGTAGAATAAAAAGAAAAGTCATATAAAAATATCCATAGATGTAGAACAAAAATTTGATAATGTTTGAACATCCATTTATAACAAAAACAACATTATTCCTCAGCAACCATGGAGGATTGGTCCCAGGATTCCCTGCAGATACCAAAATTTACAGAAGCTCAACTTCCTTATATAAAAAGGTGTTGTATTTGGATATAATCAAAACACACACACATCTCATATTTTAAATCATCTCTAGATTATTTATACTACATAATACAATGTAAATGCTATGTAAATACTTGTTATACTCTATTGTTTAGGAAATAATAACAGAAAAAAGTTTGTATATGTTCAATACACATGCAACCATTGTAGGCCTAACTACATAGTACATATCAGCAACAATGTAACTTTTTTCAAATATTTTTGGTACACAGTTTGTTGAATTTGTAGGCCAGGAGCTGCGGATATCGAGGGCCAACTGTACCTGACATTTTAAGAATTGCAGGTAGCTTCTTAACCTAATAAAGTGTATTCTTTTTTAAAAAAAGCAAAAAAGAAAAGATAAAACATTAAAAGCTTTCTACCTAAAATTTTGAACAATACAGGATGCTCACAATCAATACTTTTGTTTGAAGTCATAGCCAGGAAAATAAGACTTAAAAATATATATAGATTGAAAAGGTAGACATAAAACTTTCATTTAATGTGCATAGTGACTTCTTTACAAAGAATATGCAGTATGAAAAGGGGAAATAAGAGTACCTCTGTATTGGACAAACATGACAAACATTACCTTATTCAGGTGATCAAGGTCAACATCAACAGTCATAAATCATGTCGATAGTATGTACCCTTGATAGGATGTAATGAAAAATAGCAAATTTACCTCTGTGGCTTTCCTCCACAAAACCCATAACCCCAGTGTAATGATCAGGAAACTATCAGATGAATTCCAATAAAAAGGCATCCCGATACCTGACCAATATTTCTCAAAACTGTAAGATCATTACAAAAAAGAGAAGTCTAAAGAAATTGTCACAGCCTAGAGAAGCCCAAGCAGTCATAATCACTAAATGTAATGAGATATCTGGGATGGGATCTTGGAACAGATAACAAATGTTATACAAAAGTCTTAATCAACTATGGATTTACCTTAATAATAATGTATCTACATGATGTACTGTGTCAAATGTACTATACTAAATAAGATATTAATAATAGGAAAAATGGTAGTGTGGAGTATGTAAGAACTCTCTGTATAATTTTAACACTTTTCTGTAAATCTAAAATTGTTCTAAAATTTAAAGTTTATTTAAATAATATTTACATAAATTTTACTTATAAAAGAAAAGATATGTATTGAAAACTTTCTTTCTAAGGAGAGAGGACATTTTTGCCAGACAAAGTATTATAAACCTAGCTAATCCAGGTGTGAGTATATGTGTAAAGAAAGCCAAAGACTCATGAAATTGTTCATACCACAATCCCCAAAGGTGTAAGTTAGACTTGGTCAATATATATAACACATCATGAAAAAAATCTGTTTTTCAGGAAAAAGCAAAATTTTTTCATCACAATTTGAATTATTTCAAATAGAATGGCAATCTCCAATTGGAAACAAAGCCATATATATCATGCTTGTAGGATTGGCTTTTAAAAATGTTTTGCATTAACAGATTTCATTGTTCATCCTTTGGGAGTCTATTTAAACATTATTTGTATGTCAACTTGATGGTGTTCTTTCATCATAAAGCCTACTTAATTTAAAGTTAATTGGGTCATAAAACAAAATACAAACCAAAAGGGAAAGCTTGTTATATTTAGGGGAAGTTATTTCTAACAGGTGTTGGTAGAGAAATTTGTTGGCCATAGAAAGTTCAAGCACAAATTGAAACAAGACCTTTTCGTGACATTTATAAAACATAAATGTTACATAGATGGCAATGAAAATTTAATGAAGATATGTAGAATTACTTCAAATATTAACAAACTTACATTACTTTGTTTAATAAAAAAAATATTATGTGATCCTTAGCCAACATGGGCATGTTGCTGTATATTTATTTCTTTAATTTTTTTTATAACTTTAAGTCTAAAATAAAATATTCATACTGTTATCTGTCATTAATATATAACAACTACAAAACTATTAGTTCCTACATAAAAATGTTACACATCATATTTATTAACATTCTCTGAAAAATATAATTACTTATGGGATGATATAGGAAAGAAACTTTGTGGCTCATAATCTTTTGGAAATTTCCATTCTCTTTCCAAGTGGGAAATTTCTGAGGAAACATTTTGTGTTTCTTGATTCCTCTCATATGAGAAATGAGCCATCACTAGTCCAAGTTATTAGTTACAGTGTATTGTGGTTTATATCCTCAACACCCAGTTCCACTTCCTCTTCAAAGAGACCATGAATGTTCCAGTTGTGACATTCAGAAGGGAGAGATTACTCACTTCTAAAAAATGGGCCATTTCTGGCTTAACCAATCAGTGTATTTCCACACTCTTTTTCAGTTTTTGTTTCAAGGTTAGACACAGATCTAAATAATGACTTCCTTCCTCCTAACCACAGTGGTTAACTTAGTGGGGAAATGAAACTTTGAGCAATTGGTTAGGTGGGTGGGTGCAGAAGAGTAAATTGAAGCAAGGACTAGAAGACATCTATTTTAATCTCAGATATAAGTCATATTCTCAGATACAACTCTATTAGCCCCAACTCTCCTTTGAGAATTATAGTTACCTCCTGCCCATCATTAATATGTCCTATGGTTCTCATTTGGTCATCAGTTCATTTTGTATAATTTTTCCATAGTTTTAAAACTAAAGGGAAAAGATGGTGAATTTAGGTCCCATGCTTACATAATAAATATATTTATTTGGAAAATTATCTATGTAGTATATTCAAATAATTAATAACTTTGCATAAAAATGCATAATGTATCATCTACAGATTTTGGAGAAAAGGGCATGCTCCGTATTGTACATATTTTCTTATCTTCATCACAAGTACTCTACATGTGTTCAGGGAGGTTCCAGAACTTGGTCAAAGGCAATAAGGATTTGACAGAGCTTGCTTCTCAGAACAAGCCTGAATTTCTACTGCATTACTTGGGGCAGCAAAATAGAGACTTAAACATTTTAGTGCCTGCTGACTTCCTTATCCTCTAAGCATCATCAGTGAAACTCCTGGAAACCCTCGAATCTTTCACCTGCTTAAATTCTCTACTACAACTTCCCTGGTTATAACTTTTCTCACCTCTCATCTGAATTGTCAGAACTTTCTTAAAGTTTACATGACTCTATAGGTTCTCCTCATCAGTAAACTTCAAGGCCACCTACTTGTGTGACTTGGAATAAATTATAAAACTTTTATCAATGTTTTTTCCTTGGATGTAAATTACATAGTACACTCTTAATTTAGGATTAGGTCCAGGATGAAATGTGCTTAAATAAATTGAGGTGCCAGGAATGTTGATCGGCACTCAACAAATGTTATTTTGATTTCTTTCCTTTCCTTAAACAACAGTTTTAAAGTTTAACTTGTCAAAGGCTCCTCTTATTCAGAAACTTTGCTGAATCCATGTAATTTACAAAATAAAGCTCAGACTTTTTAGACATATTTATGATTCCCCACAATAAATAATTACTCCTTTATAATTGTATTTCCCAACACAACCTCACCATATTACTATGGTTCCCAGATCATACTATGTACTACATACATGTCTTGTATATTCAGGGATGTTCTTAAATCTATTTGGAATTTTGTTCTCTTCCTGTTAAAATTCTACTTATCCTTCAAAGTTTACCTTACATTTCATCTTCTTCAGTCTTCCCTAATCTCTAGATTATAGATTTATAGATTATATCCTATAGTTCCCTCAAAACTTGCTTTTTTGTTAATTTTGACTTTATGTGTTTACTCTTAAAGTGCATCTCCACTTTTATCCTATAAAATGTAACTAATATTTTCTTAATTAATATTTATTAATTTTTGTTATGAGAAAGAGTATGTGAATTATCTGAATAATATTTAGTAGCCATAAATGTGATGGACTATGATACTGAGAAATATACTCCTCTGGGGGTGGGGGGTGGAAACTCAACTAAGATGTCAAGCTAAAGAGTAATTTCTATTTCTGAGTTTATGGGAAGAAGAATTTCTGGTGTGTTGATCTTGTTTTATATGCGGATAAATGAATTTTTTTTTTAATTTTGAGAATTTAGAAAAGCCTTTTGTACATTTGTGAATGAGTGAGGACAGAATGTTCAGAAAGCTAATTTAATGACAAGCATGGAGAGTTCACTTTTATTTGACTGACTATATCATGTATCAATCTTTCCTGAGATTTTGTGTAAACACATAAAAATGGACTATTTATTCATTAAAATTATTAATATAAAAGCAGTGCAATACTCACTTTGAAGATAAAACTATATCTAATATATGTTTCTCTACAGTAGATAACATTGTTGAAACTTAAGTAGTTGGCCTAGATGGATTCCTTCTCTTTATCAGGGTTAGTGGGATGCCTCTGAAAAAAGGAAAGAAAGAAAGTGACCAGCTAATCTCCTTATAAGACCTTCAAGTAAGTGTCTAATGATATATTCTCAGAGGAAGAGACCCAATCTATTGAATGTTTTTAGCAGAATATTTATGGATAAAAGATTCATTAGATCCAGAATCTATAGAGCATAGGTCCCTGGAGAATAAGTAAGTGATACAAATCTCTGGGGTATAACATGGAGATTTTTCATAACTGAAATGACCTCTTCTGTGTTAAGTAAACACATAAAAATTACTTAGAAACCTCATTTATTATTCTGGGCCAGAGGTGTATGTCCAAGGCAAGAAGAACATTTTATCCACCATGTTAAATTGTTTTCTGGAGGAAAATGAAAATTTTAATATTTTTATTTATCTAGAAAATTTAAGATTTTATGTAGATGACTACTCAGAAATAAAAAAAAATTGATATATGAGCTGAATATCTAGAAGTAAATGTTGCCATTTTTAAATGGCTAATTAACAGTGACTTTTATAGGAGTAAAATATGGATTGTGCTACTGAATGATCTGAAAATTAATTAGGAACATTTCCATAAATTTTTATTTTGAATTTCACGTTTGCCTATTTTTTGTCAGAGTTTCCAAAAAGTCATTTTCCCCCCACAAGTCCTCTCTAAGCCTCCCTGTGATTTGTTGTTTAATTTAGAAAAAGGGTCTCTTGGGTTTAATATTATTTCTTCTAAATGAAACTTGTGGTTAGTTCCTTTTTCTTCATTTAACATGCATACAATGTCTCTAGGATTTATTTTACCAGGAAAATATTTGTTATTAATAATGGGAACATAATTTTTTGTTAAAAATTATGCATGTTGAATGAAATATCTGAGCAGTATATAGGAATTAGAACTGTAGATAATTCACATAGATCATCACATCCAAACAAGTACACCCTCTTAGAGGAAAGGAAATTCTGCAAAGATATATATTGGTCCACTCGAATTAGGCATTTATAATACAGCTCAAGAGTTTCCTAAACATTTAATCTAAACTGGCAGAGGAGCATAATTAACTCAGTATTTATGCTGAAACTAAGAAAATAAAAGTCTGCTTACTACCAAGTAGTAAAATGAAACCAGATAAAGTAATATCATATATTTTGCATCTATTTTGACATTTTTATTTTTAAAAGATAATTTATGCAATCATAAAAGTATATGTACTCAAATATACTATAGAGATGAAATGTAAGGCGAGTATACTTTAGTATTAATTTACAATTGACAAAAAGTGGATTGTGATTTCTACCTCAGACTAAGGTGTGGAAGCAAGAATTAGATGTAGCTTTCCTCCTGAAGCAACTAAAAAATATAAGACAAAACATAAGAAACAGTGGTTTTTAAGATACTAAATATGATGCAATGAACAATGATCACCGAGAGACTAAAACAAGTGAGATGAGCCCTCTGACTGTCACGGCTTATTACCTTGAAAGAGTTTCTCAACTCTAGTTCCTTGAGTTGAGGACATGGAGCTGAGTGCAGAAGATCAAAGAGGCTGGAGTTTGCAGGAGAGAGTACTGGAGAAGAGAAAGCTGTAGAGAGAGAGGACCCTAGATATCTGCAGAGAATGCGCCTTGAATATTCAGTAGAGTGATGATCGGTGCATTCATGTAAGGAAAGAATCATCAAGGTCTACTGGGAATATTATCTGGTTCTCACAAATAATGTCTGTCCTTACTTGACAGTCTAGAAAACTTTATAATTTATTGGACGCTGAACACAGTACTTAGAAGCGTCTAATTTTAGTGTTAAGGCATAATTTGCCTTAGACTAAATGTTGCTCTGGTCCTGATTAACGAATCTTTAGAGAAAACCAGAAAGGATCAAGCTACTTCCAAGTAACTTAACTGCATCCAAGGAAAAAGCTCTAGAATATTTATAAGAATAAAAGAAGTCAGCACTAGTATTATGAATTGTACACTTGAAACATATTTGATTTCGTTAACTAATGTCACCCCAACAATTTTAATTAAAAAATAAGTAACAAACAACAAAAAAAGGAATCAGCATTTGTAAAGTAAAACACAGTATCTGCAAAATAAAACACCTTTTTTTAAATACTGCTCATGACACTTCTGAAACCAAATATGTGAGTTTTTCTGCACAAGCAATCCCCCATTTCCTGGTGAACACTGACCAAGTGTCCTACAATTTAACGCTGCTGAAATTTGAGAGTTTACCTATATGACTTCTGATATATTTACAAGTACCTTGCTTATAATAACTTCCATTTAATTTTATACCTTTTTTCTAATTTATACCAAGATAATGATATTATAATTAGTGATAAATGAAGAAATAAGTAATATAAAATTGTCTTCATTCACAATGGATGAATATGTATTTTCAAGCATTCAATTTCTTTATTAGCATAATAAACATTTTGATACTACTTGAAATTACCTTATTTTTCCCCTCAGGACATTACCTATAAGCTCAGAATTTAGAATACTATCTTTGGGTTTCTCTTACATAGGAAGTTGATAGGAAGACTATTAAAACAATATATATATATATATATATATATATATATATACACAATATTATATATGGATTTTCTATGGTAACTTTTTGAAGCAGAGTATTATTATATATTACAAGTAAAATGTATTTTTAAAAGGATGTTAACTTTAGAAGAGTAAATAATTTTATTATAAATAAAAAATATATTTTATTATGAATAAGAATACAAAATCCAAGCAAGCAATTGTTATTTACCCTTATAATAACATAAGAGTTTATAGACATTTGTCATTATGTATATAATATGTATACCTTTTCACTCATTCAGATATTGAAAGTATCTATTGAAAATGAAAAGCAAAAAGCGGACCTCATTTGTTTATGCAAATTCACTTTTAAATATATTTAACAGTTTACATATCAGAATGAAGCTTAATATAGAAGTCTTCAAGTTTTGCTATAATTTCTGAAAAACAATGGTATAGAAAACAAGAAAGATAAGCAATTGTCACACAATATAAATAGAATCATTGTGCTGTTCTTTATAGATTACAAGCACTCTTGTGGTTAGCACCTTCTGTGCTAACAAGAATGTAGTTCTGTTGGTACACAGTTTTTGTTTTTTTCTTTAATTAATGCAATAACTCTATTTCTGATACATATCCTTCTATGCTACGATTATAAGAACGACAAAGAGCCATTTATCTACACCATGAATGACTCTGATAACATTCTTGCTTGTTGCCACAGAAACTCAGATCATGGTCATACACTACCATGAAAATAGGAAATATGAGAATATTAAGACTTGCAGCTCCATTTTTTAAATTTTTCATTGATTTTGACACAAAATCAGATCTTGACTTGATTTTCTCACCTGTGTTACTTCTATCTGATAACCCACCTTCATGTTTTGCTCTACGAAAAGTATGTCTTGGCAATTGCAGACCATCAAATGGAATAGAGCACCCAATATGTTGAATTTTCTTCTAAGAATACATACTGAACAGATTCTTGTAATTCTAATGGCCATATCATAATATTGTAAAAATCATGCCAACTGTATCTCTAATATATTGATACTTATAATTATTCAAAGCTATTTGCTTAGCATTCTTTTCAAAACTCTTCAATGATTATACCTTCAAATAGATTAAACTCATTTGTACTTCCCTTAGCAATGTTAGGTTATGTACGTCACAATAACTGAACGACTTTTTCTGATTCATTTTATTGTGCTTCAACATGTCTTTTTACTGTCTATTGTTTGAAGACTAAAACATAAATCTTTCAACAGAAGTATAAATTGTTTACATATGTGCCCACATTTGCTTTGTTTCTAGTGATATAAAAGCAACTGGGAATTAATTAAGAGATGCTATATAACAAGAGTATAGACCACACTATAAATTTTTTAATCATCCTAAAAAATTTTAACTTGCATTTTTACTTTAAAAAATTATGTAACCTAAAACTAAAATTACTAAAGTCTTTTCTGCAATAATTTTTAGTAAGAAAAAATTAAAATTTGCACATTTTTTTTACTTCATACACCTTATTTAGCTAATTTGATCTAAAAATTTTCAGGTCACCTCAGATGCATAGATTTTTTAAAATTATCATGAAATTATATCTAGTAAAATACATATTAAGAATACAGTTTGGTGGGTTTTGACAAATGCACATAGTCATTCAATCAATATCCAATCAAAATATTGAACTCTACTACCACACTAAAGTTCCCTTCTGTGCCTTTCCAATTATTTCTCATCCATACTCCCTGACCTAGACGCAGCCACTATTCTCATTTTTCTCCCAAAAGAATAGTTTTGTCTCTTCTACAATTTCATGTAAGTGGAATCATATATAGTATCCACTATTTAGTGCCCTGCTTCTTTAGCTTAATGTAATGTTTTTGAGATTCACATACGTCATGCGTATCTGTTTTGTAAATGCTGGGTAGTGTGCTTTCGTATAAATATACCACATTGTGCTTATCCAATGTTCTGATAATGTTTATTTGTGTTGTTTCCTTTTTTTGCTATAATGGACAAAGCTGTAATGAACATCCTCATAAAAAGCTTTAATGATGAACATGTTTTAATAGCCTTTGCAAATTATTACCTGGAAATTACTTTGGAAATTAAATACCTGCAAATGTGTGCTGGCTATTGATTCATATCCTCTCAGTTCCAAATTCACAAATTGGGCCTGCTCTGTGAAAATAGATCTGGGACCCTTTTTCCCTTTTGTCAATTTGCCTTTGTTAAATTTTGTCAACAGAGGGCGCTAAAGAAACATTGCAAAAGAAAGAAGGTTTGTGTCAGGGTTCCAGATCTCTTCCCTGCACGTTTCTGAACTGTAGATGACTTCTTCTCTGGCCTTGGGCTTCTTGAATGCGTGGGGCTTCTCCAGCGCCTGACTCCCAAAGCATGGCAGACAGCTGCATCAAGTAACTAAGTTTTCCCTGGCAGCCTACCCACTTGAGAAGTTTTGTAAGAGAATGTCTTCACTGAGATACCTCTCTATGAACAACTTCACCCAGAACTCTTTCTTAAAACAATGACAACAAACTTTATTGAGGTATAATTGATATACAAAAAAATAGGCACATATTTAATGTAAACATTTGATGAGTTAGACATAAGCATATGCCTGTGATGTCATGACTATAATCAAGATAATAAACATAACCATTATGCTAAATGAAATGTCACTCATGGAAGGACAAATACAGTATGATTCCACTGATACCAGGCATCTAAAATAGTCAAATATATAGGAGCAGAAAATAGAATGTTGGAGTGATGGGAGGAGGAAATAGAGAGTCATTCAATGGGTATAAAATTACAATTATACAAGATAATAAATTCTAGAGATCTGCTGCACATAGTACCTGCCATTAACAATACACTGTGTGTGTTTACCCAAGACTCTTAAGGAGTCAATTTCCAGCCAGTTCTGCCAGCACAGCACCACCATACATCTCTGCCATCCAGTGAGCCCCACTGGGCCTGCTCTTGACAAGGGGGTGCCTCTTCCTTGGGTGTTCTATCTCAGAGCTAGAAGCAGTGGCTATTCCTTCTGTGTATGCTATTCCTGTATTCTCTAGCATTCTCTTTACTTGTTAAATCTCTAATCCTTGTTATAGTTAATCATTTTTACATTGAACTGTCCCTGTCCAGATTGCTCATGGTTTCTCTCTTCTGATTGAACCAAATTGCTCGATCTTATGGTAGGTGCATATCTAACATTATTAGAAACTACCAAGCGGTTTCCCGAATTGGTTGTATAATTTTACACTCCTACCAAAAATATAGTCTTCTAGACACCCTCATATCCTCTCTACCATTAGATATTATGTAGTCTTTTAAATTTTAGCCTTTCTAATGTGTGCGTGTTGGTTGCTGTACTTTTATTTACAATTCCCTAAAGACTAGTAACGTTGAACATCTTTTCATGTACTTGCTGGTTATTTATACACTATCCTCTGTGAAATGCCTTTCCAAGTCCTTTGCCTATTTTTAAAAATAGGTTATCATTTTATTGCTGGTTTTTGGAATCCTCATATATTTAGGACACCAGTCTATTATCAGATAAATGTATGGTATTTTCTCCCACTCCGTGTCTTGCTTTTTTTAATTTCTCAACTGCGTCTTTTGAGGAGAAGTTTTTCATAATAACAAAGAACAATTAAGAAATTTTAAATTTTCAGTTAGTTTTTTTTTCTTTTGTATTTTCTTTAAGAAATCTTTGCCTAGAATAAGATCACAAAGATATTCTACATGTCGTCTTCTAGGTGCTTTGTACTTTAGCTTTCGAATTTTAGAAATACCTCAAGTTAATTAATCTAATTAATTAATTAATCTATCTCAAAATTAATATTGTGCACAGTGTAAGTAATGGTTAAGATTCTTTTTTCCCCTCATATTGATATCTAGTTGATCCAGCACCCTATAATGAAAATATTTCACTTTTCTTATTGAATTACATTGAGAGCTTTTAATTGTTTTTCTTCCCTTACTGCCTTATTGGCTCTAACCAGCAGTGTAAGGCTGCAGAAACCACAGAACTAGCCATCTTGCTCTGACCCCAAACTTAGGGTAAAAGCATTCAAAATGTTATAAGTGGTTTCTTATTATAGCTGTAATGAGGTACAAATGACACATATAATATGTATATATACATATATTAACATATGCAAAAATGTACAATTTGATAAGTTTTGATATATGTATATAGCTGGAAAATCATCACCATATCCAATATGATAAATAAATCCATGACTCTCAAAAATTTCCTTATAAACCTGCCTTCCTATTCCTCTCATCTTTTAACACTAAGCAATCATAGATCTACTTTTTGTCACTATTGATTAATTGCATTTTCTAGAATTTTATATAAATAGAATAGTATCGTATGTGATCTTTTCTTGTCTATATACTGTCACTCTACATAATTGCTTATAGATCCATCCACATTTTTGTATGAATAAATAGTTCATACTGTTTTATTGCTAAATAATATTCCATTTTGTAAATATATCATAATTTACTCATTCATTCATCTATTGGAAGATATCTGGGTTGCTTCCAAGTTTTGTCTATTATAAACAAATCTGCTATGAACTTTCATGTACAAGTTTTTGTAATGACATATGCTTTCATTTCTCTTTTGTAAATGCCCAGTAGTTGAATGGCCATGCCATAGGGTAGGTGTTTACTGAACTTTTAAAGAAACTCACAGACTGTCTTCCAAGGTGATTATACATTTTATATTCCTACCAGCAATGTATAAGAATGTATTTGCTCTTCATCTTTGCCAACACATGATATGATCACTCTTCTTAATGTCAGTTATTCTAATAGGTGTGCCATAGAAGCTCGTTGTGATATTAATTTGCATTTCCCTAATAACTCATGATGATGACCATCTTTTTATGTAATAATTTGCCATTTACACATTAACTTTGATAAATTGTCAATATCTTGTCCATTCTTTTTCAATTCAATTATTCCTTTACCATTATTTCTTTTTCTGAGCTTCTTATCTATACTGTATATGTATCTTTTAACATATTTTAAAATACTTAGTTTGCAAGTACTTGCCCCCATCTATGGCTTGTATATTTATTCTTTCAAGAGTCTTTTTTGAAGAGCAGATATTCTTATTCATAATAAAGTATAATTCATCATGTTTTTATCTCTACAAACTATGTTTTTCATTTCATATCTAAGAATTCTTTGCACGATTCTGGAGTTTTAGAGATAAAGATTTTTTTACTTGGGAATATAATTCATTTTGAGTTCATTTTCCTATATAATATAGGGTATAAATGAGGTTAATTTGGGGGGTACATGGATAGCTAATTTTTCCAGCATCATTTGTGGAAGAGATTATCCTTTCGCTATTGAATTGTCTTTTCTCCCTTAATAAAAAAATCACTGGACCTTATTCTTGGGGTCTATTTCTGGATTCTTAATAATTTCAAGGGATGCAGAAAATATCATTCAGTAAAAATGAACATTCAGTTATGATTTCAAAAAAATCATCAAATGTAGGTAGAATGAAGTTTACTTAAACTGATAAAGGACATTCACAATTACCTAATAATATACCTAATAATACCTAATAATATAAGAAAGAGACCACGAAGATTACTATCTAATCAGTATGGTAAGGCAAGAAAAAGAAAAAATTATTTGAATTGGAAAAGGAAAAAAATAACCTTTTATTGTTCATAGATTATGTAATTATCTAAGTTGAAAACCTACAGTGATTTACAGAAATCATTAAAATTTATAAATTTAACCAAATTGTGCATGTATAATTACTCTAAAAACATTTTTATTTATGTATAATTTATATAATTTAAAAATGTATATTACTGAGATTAACCAACAATACAAAAGTCTTATAAAGCATACAATGCCTATTATGAAAAAAAAATATTGAAAGATGAGTAAATGGAAATATTTATCATGTTTATAGAAAGAGTAAATATGATATCGTAAATGCTTTACAAACTGATTTATGCATGTAATTTAGTTCCAAGTAAAAATTACAAAAAAAAATATTTTAGAATTTGACATGACATTTAATAACTTTAAAAATTTTATTTGAGAACATGGAATAGCCAAAGTATTTTTAACAAAGAAGAGGAAGGGGGTGACTTACCATAACAGATATCCAGAATTACCATAAAGCTAAAATTACCATGAGATTCTGCACGGGGACAAAGCAAGATAAACAAACCAATGGAGAAAGTAGAGGGTAAAGAAACATATTCATACATATATGGACAGTTCATATCTGACAAAGAAGCAATGCAGATTAGTTATAAAAACAACACTATTAAATGAATGGTTCTGGTAAAATTTGTTATTTCTATGGCAAATTATATTGAACATTTATACCATTTTTATTTTATTATTATTTTCAAAAGAACTAAAGATTTAAATGTAAAATGTATAACTGTAAAGATTTCAGAGGACAACATGGGAGACTACACAATCTTGAAGTGGGGAAATGACTTCTTTAAACAAGATACAGAGAGTATAAAACATAAGTTAAAAGTCTGAGCA
Source organism: Eonycteris spelaea (assembly GCA_003508835.1). Classification (NCBI taxonomy): domain Eukaryota; kingdom Metazoa; phylum Chordata; class Mammalia; order Chiroptera; family Pteropodidae; genus Eonycteris; species Eonycteris spelaea. Next base: position 4,858,845 of record PUFA01000003.1, read on the forward strand.
TTTTACTTGCGATAAAACGAAGAATGTTTATTAATCAGATTAAAAGTTAATCACAAAATTGGAGAATGTATTTGCATTGTGTGTACACACCTACATATATACCCACACACACATATATTTATAATAGATTATTATATATATTCTATATCTCTAAAACATATTATAGAAGATAAAAATAATTCATACAAACGATACAAAAGATAAACTAATGATTGAAATAATTGAATAGGTATTTTTAGGAAGAGGATTTGTAAATGTTCATCAAAAATGTTTTTAAAATTGTAACTGGCAAATTAGTAGTAAAATGCTACAATAAAATACAATTTAATTATCATATTGGCAAAAAAAAAGTCAAGAAATATAGTTTTAATGAGAATTAACAACAACAACAAAAACTGCTGATGGGACCACAAATTAGAACAGTCATTTTGAAAAATAACAGCATCATCTAAAGGTGAAGAGTACACACTGTAATCCAACTGTCTGACCTCGGAGAGAACATCCACACGTGCTGCAGAAGATATGGTTAAGAACATTCATGGCAGCTTTGTAAAAATAACACGAAACAAAACAAAAATTCCCAAAACAAATTCTAGCAATAGGTGAATAAATAGAGGCATTTTATAATAATTCTACAGGAAAGACAACACATAAATGCAAATAAATGAAACACATCTCTAGGTGTGAAAGTCTTAGGACTATAAAATGGAGTAAAACTGCAAGTCACTTAATTATACAGCTAATATCATTTATGTGAATGTCAAAAAGTAGAAAACTAAATACATTATGTAATAAACTCCACAAAGTAAAAGTAAAAGCAATGAAAACCACAAAAATCAGGATCGCATAATCCTAAAATAGGCAGAAATGGGATTTCAATCACATCTAAATTTCCATTTCTTAAATTGCAGTAGATACATTAATGTTTATTCCACTGTCATTCATTTTATCTTACACATGTATTATAAATTTGCTTGTATGTAGTTAATGTATTATGTATATAACATAAAATGCATATTATATTTTAATAAATAGCAAATGTATTTTAATTATATAATATAGTATATGTGTAATTATTTTATATATATAGATTATATAACATAATACACATTATATATAGTTATATGTACTATATTAAATGTCAAACCTATATTTTCTTTAAATAGAAGATTAAAATGAAGACAATGGGGTAACATTTTCAAATTTTTAAGAAAAACTTAAACATCAATTATTATATGTAGTTAAATTATCATGTAAATATGAGGGAGAAATAAATATTCTCTGAGTAAAAAGACTTTAGAATTTTTTATCAAAAAGTTTGATTTCAAAAGCATTCTTAAAGGAAATATTTCAGCAAAAAAGGAAATTATCTCCATTAGGAATACTGAGCAATGGGAATTAAGCATGAATGAATCAAAAATCAAATGATTTGTTGCAAACTTAAGTAGAATTTTATGTGGAAGAATAAATAAATTTCAATTTCTTAACACTAAGTGAAACAACTTGAAATTAAGGAATATAATTAATAGATTAGTCAGAAATATCATAACCAAATGCCACAGAAATGGGGTGTGATTTTTTAAATGTTCACATACATTGCACTAATTATAGGATGGAATGGAAGAACACATGTTAAATTTATTAGCGTGGCGATCTGTTGGCATGAGAAGAGTCAGAGGAGAAATGAAGCACAGAGGTGAGAGGAGAGTATAAGGGAGTAGAAGATAAAGAAAAGCAAAAGAAAAGTGCAAGATAATAGAAATTACATTTTGGTTTCTGTCCCGGCTCCTGATACAGGGGTCCTGAAACCCTGTGATTTCCTCGGCGATAAGAGTATTTTCTGAGGTGACTCTGAGTGGACTCCTGGATGAGGTCTGGTTACTGGAAGGGCCAAGCCATAACTAGGAGCTTGGAATTTTCAGTCCCATTTCCCATTCTCTCGAGATGGAGCTAATCATCAATCATGCTTACATGATGAAGTCTCTGTAAAATCCCCAAAGTACGGATTTTAGGGAGCTTCTGGGTTGGTGAACACGCGGAGGTACTGGGAGAATGGTACCCTCAAAAAAGGAATGCAAGCTTTATGCCCCTTCGCATATGCCTTGCCCCAAGCTATCTCTTCATCTGATTGTTCATCTGTATGCTTTATCACATCTTCAAAAAACTGGCAAATTCAAGTGTTTCCCTGAGTTCTGTGAGCTGCTCCAAAAATGAATCAAACTCATGGAAGAGGCAGAAGCATAGGTGATAACCTGGGGGGTGGGGCATGTCTCATGGGACTGAGCCGTTAACCTGTGGAATCTGATGCTATCTCAGAGTGTCGGATTTGAGTTAAATTGTAGAACACCCAGCTGGTGTTTGAGAATTGCTGGTTGTGGAAAAATGCCTCCCCTTTGATGGCCAAAAGTGTCAGGAATGAAGTGTTCTGTGTGAATGTGGTAGTAACAGAGATAGACAAAAAATAAACTGCACAGAGGTTTTTCTTACACAAGAAGTCTCTTATGTACCCATGAAGGTTAACAATGTAACTCAATCATATCTACCTTAAGTTAGAAAAAAAGCAATGAAATAGTGGACTTACGAAGATAGACAATGAATTGAGCAGTGAACAGAAAAGCAAGAGACAAGATAGAAAACCAGATCATGAGGCCTGCTCGCCTTAGGTAATGAGGATTCAGTGGATGTTTTTGAAGGGGGAATAAGTTGAACAGATTCATATTTTAATAAAAATCATTCCTTTGTTAGGTGGAGAAAGGCTTTTAAGGTTTGGGAATGAAGGCAAAACTCAGAGAACAGAGAATTTAAACACTAGATGGATGGAGACAGAAGAGGATTTGAGACAACAAAGTGAAGTGAGCTTAAAGGTCTGAACTGGAGAGAGGGAGGAGCAGGCGACAAGACAGGTGACCTGGACAAAAGTGGGCATGTGCAGAGCTGACAATGATCAATAGTGCCCAAATCCTCAGAAACAGGGCTGTTTTCAGTCCCTTGAGTTTTGCAATTAGGAATTTATGGGTGAATTTCTCCGCTGCAGTTTTACTGGTATATTTGATATGGAAGCTTTATTTTATGACTCAGGTATAAGTGAGATTTGAAGTAGCTACGGTAAATAGAATAAATTTAGTTTTAACTGCAGGCAAAAAATATAGACATGAAGTGAGTTGAGGATAAAGCAAGTTGAAGGTAAGGACTTTTTATTTTTTTTTTTAATAGAATTTCCTACCTCATATTCCCAGAGTACATTTTGTAAAAGTCTTCTGCGGAAGCATTTATTCTGTTTGCCTTGTTAATGATAAATTTAAGTATATACCTACGATTGTAGTCTCAACCAGTTGATGCATTCTTAGAGGACAGGGACTATATTTTATTTCTTTTTTTAATAATTTATTTTTTAATTACAGCTGGCATACTGTATTATATTAGTTTTAGGTGTACAACATAGTGACTAGATATTTATATTACTTAAAAAGTGATCACCCTGATAGATCTAGTATCTATCTGACACCATCGTTATTACAACATTGTTGACTATATTCCTTATGCTATACTTTGTATTCCCATAACTATTTAAAACTACCGATCTGTGCTTCTTAATCCCTTTTTCACGTGTCCCAAACCCCTCCATTCTGGCAACTATCAAAATGGTCTCTGTATCTATGAGTTTGTTTCTGTTTTGTTTGTTTATTTTGTTCTTTAGGTTCCACATGTAAGTGAAATCATATATCCTTTGTCTGCCTTCCTCCACTCAGCACAACACCCTCTAGATCCATCCATGTTGTTACAAATGGCAAAGTTTCATTCTTTTTTATAGTTAGTGATATTCTTTATCCGTTCATCCATTGATGGACACTCAGGTTGCCTTCATACCTTGACTATTGTAAATAATGCTGCAATGGACATATGGATTCACACGTCCCTTCGAAGCAGTGTTTTGGGATTCTTCAGATAAATACCCAGAAGTGAGATTACTGCATCCTTCTTTGTCTCTTGTCATAGCCTTTGTTTTAAAGTCTATTTTGTCTGCTATCAGTATTGCTACTCCAGTTTTTCTGTTTGTTTCCATTCTCATGAAACATCTTTTTCTATCCCTTTACTTTTAGTCTATGTGTGTCTTTCAATATGAAGTGAGTCTCTTATAGACGGTATATGTAAGGGTCTTGTTTTCTTATCCATTCAGCTACCCTTCATTTTGATTGGAGCATTTAATTCATTTACATTTAAAGTAATTATTGATAGGTATGTAGTTATTGCTATTTTATTATTCATATTTTTTATCTTTTTATCTTTTTTCTTCTTAAAGAAGTCACTCCAACATTTCCTGTAATATGGTGATGAACCACTTTAGCTTTTCCTTGTCTGGGAAGCTCTTTTATGTCCTTCTCTTCTAAATGATAGTCTTGCTGGGTCGGCTAACCTTAGTTGTGGGATTATATTTTATATATTATTTTTGTTTACATTGCATGTAATTTCTAGATGCATAAGAATAAGAATTTAATAAAATTTAATTCATCAGTATGTAGTATTTCAACTTTCAAATGGTTCTCAAACATTTTATCTTGAATAGCAAATCTTGTCAGTAGTAAAATGTCAAATACACCAAGTATGTTTCTCTAATAAGAGTCAGCAGAGTATAGAGAAGTGTTTTCAAAATGTGGACCTCAGGTCAGCAGCATTTGAGAATTTAAAAAAAAAAAAGTAAATTCTTAGACCACACCCAGATCTACTGAATAGGTCTTGGGTTTGGGGGCCCAGCAATCTGTGTTTTTACAAGCCCTCCAACTGATACTGATTTACTCTAATATTTGAGAACTATTGATAAAGAGAAACAAAAAGACCCTCGGATTTAACTAGATTTGTTTCACATCTCACTTTTGTCAAGGAGGAAACATTTTCCTTCTACTCTTCTAGATTCTTTGTCTGGTTTAATAATTAAATTGGCATAAAACAGATTAACAGGAGAAAAACATATTTAATTTTGTACATACAGGAGCCCCACACACACACACACACACACACACAAAAAACAAAAAAAAAACAAAAAACAAAAAAACAAACCCAAAGGCAAGTCAGGCAGTTGAGGCTTTTATGCCATCCTGAGCTCAGGAATAGGATAGGGCCCTGGAACATCAAAAGGGAGGAGGACAATTCACAAGACTATGAGAGCAGATGTTTATTATTAATTAGATGTTTGTGCTGTCATACAGATAGGTCTTTCAGATGAAAAGTTATCCGTAATAATAGCTCTCTTTCTAGGCTGTCCCCTATCTACATTCTTTGAGACAGTTAAGGGAGAGGTGACAGATTTTCATGGGTGTACTAGGTCTTGATTGCATTTAGCTCAAAATAATCCTCATGCCAAAGTGGCATATTTTAGGGTGGCAAAATCTGCTCTCCTTCAGCTTCCTGAGGTCAGCATGTTTCTAATAACTTCAGAATACAGTTTCCTTAAGCGAAATGGTGGGGACTAACTTGAAGAATCATTATGAGAAATGAGTGATATGACAGGTGAAAGCATTTAGCCCATTGTCTAATACAATGTCACTATTAAATATGAATTTTTCGACTTAATATGAAATGTGTTGCTATTATGGAATTATGTGTTCCTAGAGAAACATAGAAATAACCTAGTTAAAAAGAACGGAGAAATGGGAATTGATGTAAGCCGAGCACTTATTTTCATTTGGCAATTGTCCTGGGTGTTTTTCAAGTGTCATCTAGATTCTAAAGGAAGTCTGTCTCAATTCAAAGACTATTTTATTTTTAGTATCACTCCAGGTATCTTTGTGCCAAAAATGAGTTTATTAATTGCAAAAACAAAACGAAATAAGGCATAAAGATGTCTATAGGGAATTCCACCTTTTCACTTAAAAACTTCAAATTCTTTTTTTTTTCTTTAAATCTGAGGGGGATATACTACAGTAAATGTTTTAATAGCAAAATTCTAAATAAGGAACATTTCTCATATTTGCAAAAAATGAAGACATTAAGACTTGTTTGCCCTGTAAATGCTTTTCATCACCTGGGTAGGAAGGAAAAGATAAAAGAATCAATCACAGGGAAAGGCATGCATTTTTCAGAGCTTTGTCTCTTTCTATTGTTCACTTTAGTAAAGGTATTAAAACAGCTTCCTATAAACAGCACTTATTCATACTGCTCACACTTTCTTACAGCTTCTTCCCCCTCGTGCCCCTCCCCATCTCTATCTTTAAATGCAAGGTCAGCTCTGCACTGTTATGGAAAAAAAAAATGTTTCAAAATCACATCTCTCCTTTCTTTCATGCCTCAAATGTATCTCTGAGCCTCCTTCTTGAATTGACATACATTTAAAACAATTCAATCATGGATTGATCAGCTGATTCAGTGATACACAGACTACAGTTTGCTCTTGCCATTGTTTCTTTGTTGCTAGTGGGCCTTTGTTTGAATCCTGCAGCATCAGCCCTGGCTGCAATAATTGATTGACTGAGCTTTGCCAGAGGGCACAAAATAACAAAGGAAGAAAAATATGAACAGTTAGTGAAAGAAGCCCTGGGAGAAGACATAAATAAATGTACTGTACCCAAATACTGCAGCATTGGTGGAATCCTAAGCAAGGCAAGATAAATCAGGTGACTGTATCTTTCTTTTACGTCAGGGAGGTGAATTCAAAGAAAGGAATGTTAAGCCTTCAAATGATCATTTCCTAAGATAATGGGACAAACACACCCATTCATGGATAAATTCTAAACCTGAATGGACTTCACAGTTTGAGCTCCTTAGATAATATGGTAATAAACATTTTTTAGATTCTACGTAGATAATAGTCATCACATCAATAAATATTGACTGGTTACATCTTTAGTAACATTAGCATATAAATCCTTTTGGATAAACCATTCAGAGCTCAGCATTTAGCCTTTCCATGATTTCAAATGGGATCTAATAAAATCCTTAAACTCTCTGTGACATTCGTAAGTACACAAGGGAATCAAGGCCTTCTAAAATCTCAGGATTGGAAAGGAACTTAAAGATCAGATAATCCAGTTACCTTGCAATGAGTTGTTTGGGGAAAAAAGCAATGTTATCAAGTTATATCTATTGTAAACTCACACACAATTGGTAATTTGGGCAGAAGCTCAGCATCCGAGGCACTTTAATTGGTGGCAACTCATGCAGCAAGTTTCAGGTGAAAGCATCATTTTGAGCTCGATGCCTTTTGCAAGAGGAAGCAGCATTTATATTCTATTAAATAAAGAGATTTCCTTAAAATGTTCTTGTTTACACCTAAGTTGTCTGGCTTCTTAAGACTTCCTTCTCTTCCCTAGGTCTCTTCCTTTTTTTCCTGTCCTTTCTCCCTTCTCCCCTCCCTCCTTTTTCCCTTTCTCGCCTTTCGTCTTTCTAGATTAATACTAGCTGAAAGCTAATTACAGAATGCATCTCCGGAATTGTTTACAAACACACCTAATAAAGCTCTTTAACCAAAAACATGAGACTGCTGAGACTGACAACCGTTGGCTGGGGCTAGGCTGCTGTCCTGAGCTTGCCAGGATTTGTTTGTGGATCGTCAGCTGGGGGATAGAGGACCTGAGCAATTGCTTTGAAATACCTACCTGTGAAGAATCCCCAGAGGCCACAACAGTTATAGATTTTTGTGACCAGTGATATTTCAATGTTTAAAAATGTTTGCTGGGCAGTACTGTAACATAATGCCTTTCTATTTCCTCAATATTTTAATAAAGTATGCTCACGTGAAATCATCTTGTCTTAAATGAAGTTGAAGGAAGATAAAACAAACAAACAAGCCTGTGCTTCAGCTCTAGATTAATGTAGTGCAGAGGGAAAAATCACAGATAATGAGAAGAGATTGAGATCAAGATTTCAGCAGAAACAAAAAGTAATAGTTTACATTTAAGAAGGAAAAGGGCCGCACACTGTGTTATGGACTTACATGATTTTTCCCCTCTATTTAAACACCTTAGAAAAGAATGATTATTTTTCTCATGATCTACAACAAGAAAATAGGAACACAATGAAATTAAGTCACTTTCATAAAAAGCAAACAGTTAATTATGTGAATGAGCTTGGAACCTAGAGAGTCTGACAACAACACAGAAAATAGATAAATAGAGAAAAAGTAGATAATGATAGGCATGTTACTGATGGGGGCGATCTAAATCTTTCTTTGCCGCTGTGGCCTGGGAGTCCTCAGTCCTTTCTTCGAACACAGTAAAGAATTACAGATCAGCGAAGTTCAGGAAAAGTTAAGATTTATTGAAGTACGTTTCAAGAGAGAAACGAGCTACATCAGAGAGGGCCATAGCCTCGTAGAAGTGAGGAAGTCTGTTTTATATTTGGACCATGTTTGGAGGTTACAAAGGTTGTGCTAGCTGATTGGTGTATGAGGTCATTTTGATTGACAGTTGGCTGTTATATAACCTATTGTCAAATGTACACGTCCTTGCCCAGAATTCAGTCTGTTATAATTAGATTCATGAACTTCTGGGCATATGGATAACATTATTATGATGGTATAATGAGGCTGAGGTGACAAGAAGGTCAGAGTACTCCTTACTGCACAAACATTTGTGGCTGGCCTAAACCAGTTGCTATGTTATGATCATTTATTTTCCTGTATTCCAGGAAGTAGGGGTATTGTTATTTGAAAAATGAGTTTTTTTTCTGGGAGGTCCTAGGGGCAGCATTTTGGATTGGGCCATCATTGTTGTCATTTCTATAGTTACAGAGCTGGGCTTTCTCTCCCATAGCTCAAAACTACCTAACTGCCTAACAGGTGATAGATTAGATAGACAGACAAACAGACAGACAGACAGTTATGAACTGAATGTTGGTATCTCTCCAAAATTTGTATGTTGAAATCCTACTCCCCAATATAAAGATGTTAGGAAGTGGGACCTTTGGGAGGTGATCAGGATTAGATGAGGTCTGAGGGTGAAGACCTTATGAATGGGATTAATACCCTTAAAAAGGTCACTAAAGAGCTTGTTTTTCCTCGCTGCCCTTCACTATGTGAGAATTCAAGCCAGCAGTCTTCACCTTAGAAGAGGGTTCTCGGCAGAACTCAAACTTACTGGTACCTTGATCTTGGATTTCCATCTTCCAGAATTGTGAGAAATAAATTTTTTATGTGATAAGCCACTCAATCTACAGTATTTTGTTATAGCATCCCAAACTAAATAAGATAGATAGATACTAGATAAATAGATATTTGTTAAATAAATATTTTTTTCTAAGTAAAATCTGTGTTACTCTACTTCAAAAGATCATTAATACATACTGTAGATAGGTAATATGTTTTTACTACACTTGATCTTAGCCAAAAGACCAAGAATCGATAGATAATATGTTTTTAAACATAGCCTTCGAATTATTTCCTCTGTAATGCAACTGTCGTCCTGTGATCCACACTTGGAGTGGCAGTTTAAAGAGTGACTTAATCTTTGAAGTTCTGCATACTATATTGTTAATTAACATTAAGAAAGTGATAATAAATTTAAAAGACCTGTTGCTTGTTGATATACCCAAAGTATATGATACTGCTTCTTCAATCTCTAGTCCTAATCACAGATATGGCTGTCTATTTTGTTCTGGAAAGGGATTTGTGGGGGCAATAAATAAATAAATAATACTTTTATTCCCACCTTCTAAATTCTTCTAGCTGGGATAATAATCAAATTAACAGGAAATAATCAAATTTCCATACACATACATGAGGAATTTATATAAGCATGAAAATTTTAATTGGGTATAGATGACATTTTGGACAACATTGGGTATAGATGACATTTTGGACAAAGAGGAAAATGTAGAGGAGATGGGATATCAGATTTCAGAAGTGAGAATGGGCAATTTATGGGTGGTTGAGGAAGAGCAGAAAACATGACAGGCAAATTCTTGCTAGGCAACTCAGAAACAATGGGATACAGGAAGTATCTAGCTAACAGTCCCCACCTCGCACCCCCGAAGCCCTCCTATTTAGCCAAATTAGATAAAGCGAGCATCCTAAGATTTCCTTCTTGAAGCAGGTTTTTCTACCTGAATTTCTTGGGCAGCAAATGGGGAGGGTCAAAGGTTCTCTCTGAGTCTTCTGTTTCTTAATAACCAGCTTAAAATCAATATCCCAAAAGGCAAAACTTTTGGTCCCTTTCAGATGCCATGCCTTAAATGCTGAATTACCGATTGCAGAAGGAATATGAAAATACAAAATGTGTATTTATTGATTATAGTGGCTCTCAGAAATGTTTCAGTAGACTAAAGTAAAAGGTTTGTCCATTGACTTTTCATAGATTTTGTTTTTAATATCTTTTATTTTCCTATTCCCAGGCTCTACACGCATGAAAAATTTACCTTTTTACAAATTCATGATCTTTTCTAAAGGAATAGAAACTTTTAAGAGCCATCTCAAAAAAGATCAATAAATATGATTTAACTTGAAAGAAATTTTATAAAAGTAAAAAGGACATGCAAAATGACATCAAATGTAGTTTCAGTACTTCAAATATAAATGTATTTAATTCTGCTTCCAGTAGAAATGAAAATATAATAACTGGATTTTTATTCTTTCCTGAAACAACCAAACAACTGGAAAAAAATACAAGTAACATCATTCTCAAGCCATTAGATATTAAACAACGAAGGCCAGTGATTTCTGAGATGCAGGACACAAACAAAAAGATGCCTATCACTTTCCACAAGTGAATGCCTAGAGAAAGTTTCTAGGCTGTGAAACAGAGCCAAGTGAAGTGGCGTGGGGCAGGACCCAGGCAAAGACTAGTCATCTTCCTGAGTTGAAGAGACTAAGCTTGGAGTCCAGAGAAACCAAGGAGGCTAGAATTTATAGGTTAGAGTATCGGAGAGGAGAGAATCAAATAGAGAGAAAAATGGGGATTTGTGGAGGTTTCTTTCAAATATGTAGCTGAGCACTGATCAGCATTTAAATGTGAGGAATTTTCCTGAGGCTGGGAAAGAACTACATGGAAGAATCTAGGGAATGCTAACCAAGGCTCATACAAAGCTGGCAATAGTACCCATCCTCCACAGCCAAGTGGAAATTCTTATAATTCAGGGAACATTAGACTATTAAGAAGGGTTTTGACTTCTGGGGAGAGTAATTAGTCTTATACTAATGTATAATGAATAAATGGAATACTGGAGGAAGAAGGAGAGGCAGAAAAAATATTTGAAGGAATAGTAAGCCCAAATTTCCAATTTTGAAGAAAAGTTGTTATGTGTATGTGAAGTAACAGATCATTTTAACCCACATTCAGATAACTTGCAGATGTATATAAGTCCTACAACAGATAAGTATGGACTTTTATAAATAATGAATCAATAAAGGCAATAAAATTTAATTATAAAAATTACACAATCCAAACGAAGGAAAAGGAAATAGAAAGTAGGTGAGACAAATTAAAAACAAAAAGATGATAGATTTAAATCTAATAGTATTGATAATCATGTTAAATATTAATATTCTGAACATTTCAGTTAAAAGGCAGAGATTGTAAGATTGTATAAAAATGCAAGACCCAATTCCATATGGATCCCACAATAAACTCAATTTAAATTTAAAAACACAAATGGTGAAAAGTAAAAGGAAAGAAAAAATAAAAAATATGTTCCATATTAATACTAACCATGAACACTGGAGTGACTATGTTGAAATAACAATGTACATTTCAGAATAAAGAATACTCCAAAATTAAAGAAAGTAATTTCATAAGAGGATATAAGAATCCAACATATTTATGCAGCAAATAACAGAGCTTCAAAGTACAGGAAGCTAAAATTAATAGAATTGCAAGGAAAAATACACAAATATGAAAATAAAAGATTGTAATATCTCTTCCTGAATAGTTAATAAGAGAAATAAAAAGATAACGAACAAGATTATAATAGACTTGAATAAAACTGTAAATCATCTTGACCTGATCTATGTTATAGAACACTCCACTCAACAACAGTAGAATACATGTCCTTTTTAAATTGTCAAAACGTATGTACATAGAGTTGTCAAAAAACTTTCAATAAATCATTAAAAATTAGTCATACTAAGCAAGTTCTCTCACCAAAATAGACAAATTAGAAATCATCAACAAAAGATTTCTGAAAATTCTCAAATATTTGAGAATTCAATAACACTCATCCTCATAACCTATGATCCAAAGAACTCAAATGTAACTTAGAAAATATTTTGAACAGAATAAAATTGAAAACAAAACATATCAATATTTGTGTGATGCATGTAAAGCAGTGCTTAGAGGGAAATTAAAATACTAGATACACATTATAAAAAAAGAAATTACTACAACAATGAAATAGAGATACATTTGACAAAAGCTGTGGAAGATTGTGTGCTGAAAACTACAGATCAGTGCTGAGAAAAATTTAAAAAGTCCTAAATAGCTAGAAAGATACTCCATGTAATGAATCAGAAGAAAAGAGGAGAATTTTTTGAAACTCTTACTTAAGAAAAGATTTTTTTTGCATATGACACCAAAAGAATGATCAAAAAAATGTGAAAATGGACTTGTTAACCTTAATTACTTCTACTCATCAAAAGGTTCTGGTAAGAGAAGACTAGTAGCCATGGACTGAAAGAAATATTTACATGATAAAGCACTTATATCCAGAATATATAAAATCCTGGTTACAAGTTGCTATTGAATGAATGTTTGTGTCTTCTGAAATATGAATGCTGGAGCCATATCCCCCAATGAAATGGTATTTAGAGATGAGGACTTTGAGAGGAAATTAGAGTTAGATTAGGTCATGAGGCTGGGAGCGTTGCGATGGCATTAGTGATGATATAAGAAGAGGAAGAGAGCGCTCTCTCCCCATGCTCATGTCCCAAAGAAAGGCCCTGTGAAGAAACAGGGACCAGGTGGCTGTCTACAAGCCAGAAAGAGAACTCTTACCAGGAATAGAGCTCTGCCAGAACCTTGAGCTTGGACTTTCCACCAGAACTGTAAGAAATAAAGTTTTCTTCTAGCCATCCAGTCTGTGGTATTTTGTATACCAGCCTGAGCAGACTAAGACGTAGTATATAAAACTCAATAATATTAAAACAACTCAATTAAAAGTAGAAATGTTTTCAACTGATATTTTACTTACACACAAATAGCATATATGCATATGAATTGATGTTCAACATCATTCGATATTTAGGAGATGCAAATTAAAACCTCAATGAGCTACCACTATATGCCTATTAGAAAACCAAAAATGAAAAAGACGGATGAAATTATGACAGAAAGCAAATCAGTATTTCTCTGTTCATTAGTGGGAAAGAAAGAGTGGAAGGGAGTAGCTATAAAAAACATGAGGAAACTTTTTGAGGTGACAAATATGGCTATGATCTTGACTGCGCTGATGATTTCATGGATGTCCACATATGTCTAAACTTATCAAAACTACATTTAGAGGCAGCTTCCGTACTTAGATGGAGAGTTATATAAGATTTAACCCTTAGCTAGAATGTTCATCAAAATTTTAGCAACAAGAGAGTAAGAATACATTTTATTACCTTAGTAAGAGTGATTAGTTTCTAATCCAGCAACATATATCTGGATTTGGTGATGTAGGTATTGATATTGATGCATACATTTTGTATATATATACATATATATATATATGTATGTATGTATGTATGTATCTGTATATATGTATATCTGTATATGTATCTGTATATATCTGTATATATGTAGATATATATAGATATATGTGTGTGTGTATACACATGCACATCTATATATTATGTATGTGTATATATATATAAAGAGAGAAAGAACACACACGAACTATATATATATAGCTGTTTATATATAAACAGATATACAGATATATCTATGCACATTTTGTATGTGTATGTAATGTTTTACACTGCATTTGAGTATAAATCCTTACACATTAGTGTGTATATACATGTATACATTTGCGTATATATATATATATGTACATACATATGTCATTTAATTTATGCTGAACTAATAAAATAGTTTTTATTTATTCTCAATTGGCATATAAACTGTGAATGTTCTTTAACTACAAGGGGAGCTACAAAAGTTAAAATTGGTTAGGAGGGATAAAAGAGGTAAAATGTGAATCGATACATGTGGACTTGGTCAATGCAAATTTTGCAAGCTCTACATACATTTTATAGACCTAACGATTTTTGAAAACCATTTCCAAGGCTGTTTATGTCTCATGTGGAAATCTAAATGGGATCTTACAGGAGCTGGATTAAAGAATTTAGCTCTTGTCAAATATTGCTGGTCTCTGCTTTTTAATTTTTCTTCTCCTCTTGCTTTTAATACATGCTTAGACTTAGTAGGCCAAAAGTAGAGCTCTAGCTAATTTTTATTTTCTGTTGTGCAAAGGAATTCTTTAATGCTTACATGGTTATTTGAGTTTTACCATAGAATGCTGTGCATTGCAGTTTTGCTTCGAAATGAATAATCTTTTTTGTTTGTTTCAAGATAAACCATTTTCTGCAGTGTTTTTGTTGCACATTGTTAGAAATCATCCTATTGCTTAGATGTAGAAGGGGATATTTTTGTAAGTCACTGCTGTGAACAACTAGCTTTTTGATCAGCGATGCTTCCTTTTTTTTTGTTTTTCTTCCTCCTTTTGTCTTGGTCTTAGTCCCTGTCTGTTCTCTATGACACATCAGGATATGACTAGCTGGTACCACTGACAGTGGAAGCAATTTAATCTTTGTTAGGAAAGTACCCTGTTTCTCAGAAGTCATGTAAACATCTTAGGAAGAATGGTTGATCAAATTGGTTTTTGCCAGCAGTAACACTTATCTGACCACATATTTTCTTTGTGCAGAATTTGGATTTTTTTTTCTCTTTCACTTTAGAGGATATAATCAGAGTCAATTTCTCCCTGTATGTGCATGCTTTGTTCTTTGAGCCTTTACTATGGAAAGAGTGAATTTCGGTTGTTCTGAACTTATTTTTTATAACTGCGTACAAACTTCATTTCTTTAATATAGCTTTTTTTCTGTGATTCAAATAGGTTTTGCCCAGATGATGGCTTTGTGACTCACTTGCTTTGTTCTTTCCTTATCCTTCTGCATACTGCAGAACCACTCCCTTAATTATTAAGCCCTTAGGTCAGCATCAAACAGTCTTAGGAACAAAGACTCAGGTCTGTTGACCACAGAGATAGTTTCGGTCAAACTAAAGGTAATGTTTTACAGCTCCACACCCAAGAAGATGGATGACCCTACCAGAAACTCCTGAAACCAAACAGAAGTGCACAATCACTGACATCAGGATCTCAAGCGATAATCAACTATCTCCTACTCTAGCCCCCACCGATCAGTAGAGCTTACAACCCAATCTCCTTTAGTTTCCATGACTACTTGATTTCTCCCTATATAATCTGTACTCCTGAAACACCCAGGTAGCCAGGCCTTTGAACGATAGCTTGCCTGTGTCTCCAGGACGGGCAACACTCTAATAAACTTTGCTTTCCTTCTGGAAAAACCGCATGTATCTCTTTGGCTTAGACACACACAGGCAGATGGAGCCCTTTCAGTAGAAAACCTAGTTGTTGTTCGGCATTTTAAGGAGCAGAGGTAATACCTTAGCTTTAAACATCCATTTGGAGCTTTGTCTCCTATCCAGTAAATAAAGTAAGCATATTTGATAAATGGCATTTCATCTCATTGTTAGAATCATTTCTTCCACCAAAGTAGACTTTGTATACGTATTTAAGCTGAGTGAAAGATTTAGTAAAAGACTGGTATGAACTAGCTGAAAATGATGTACCTCCCTGCCGAGAGCCTAGCTTTATTTTATTGTTTCCTGTAATTTGAGAGAAAAGGACAGTTGGTGTTTTTTAGAACTGAGTTTAAAAGTGATTAAGGAGGACAATGGACATTCTACAATACAAGGCAGAGTTAGAACTAGAAGCAAATAAAATATTTCATTTGTTGGGACAATGAAAGTTTAAAATGGGGAATAAAACAAAAGACTTCATTATTACAAATACTTTGTGAAAATAGGTGTATTTTATCCACCTATATGAATGGATAATTTGGAAAATATTATCTTTCTCTGATTAGATTTATAGCTATTTTGAATAAAATTTCATAGAATTAATAAATTAAATTTATGTACTTGTGTTTAGAGTTAGTTCAGCAAAATACAGTGGTATTTAAAAAAATATATGCAAAAGCTTGAGCATTAAGGTTAGATGCTAACTTATTTAAAAACTAAAGTTAAAAAATTTGAAAAAAATATTATTTGAAAATGAAGAAAATTTCAAATGGTTTAACAATATTTGAATTACTCTGACTACTAAAGAGGATACAACTTTATATAAAATTAGATAATAATCTATCATTATAAAAAAAATTCTGCATTTCCTTGTTGATTGATACCACTAAAAGAATTTTTAAAAAATCTTCATGATACGATTTTGGAATAGGGGCCAGTAAAGGAAGTATGATTGATTTATAGTTGATACAGTGATCATTTAAAAAGACAAACATTTATAATGAGAAAACTTGTTACCTATATGTTGAAGGTATTACTCCATTTTCTGTACTTAATGTTCAATATGCTTAATGTTCTCTATTCAATACGCTTTCCCAGGAAATGACTAAAGCATTTTCATGTATAAAACAGCCACCTTCAAATACACCTCTGATTCAATGCTGCCATAATAATATTTTGCCCGAAACACTTTTCTTGGTGTTGACAAAAGAGTAAATTCTGGTCGTAGCCAAAGTATTTTCATTTTCTTTGCCTTGTCTATAATAAATGTCTATAATCTTCGCTTAGATAAATGTTTCCTGTCGTGATGGCAACTTTGTGTTCCTTTTGTGAAAACCGCTTTGAATGAACAAAATGAATCCAATTTTACTTCCCTGGAACATGCGAGTGAGAAGGTTATTTCTGCCCTTCTCCCACTTTGTATTTCTCACCAGTTCTTTTTGATATTCTAACTATGTTTTCGCACAATTTATTTTTTAGACATACTTCTGTATAAATTCAGCTTTCTTCTGTACCTCTCCATCCTGGGTTAGTGTTTGTTTTAATTATCTATATTCATGGACCACCAGCCATTTTTACTCAAGAAGTTGTTGAAAAGGTGCTTCTGTAAACTGTAAGAATGTTCTAAGTTTTTATTAGCTGTAGCTAAAAATTAGCTATAACTTATTAATTTTATTAGCTATAGCTCATGCAGCTAATTTACAAGAAGTCTCATGAGACAACAATATCTTTTTGTCATTTTACAATACTCAGACAAAATCTTTTTTTTTTTTTTTGGTCTGTAATATTAGTAGATGAACAGTTTATATCTGGCTTACTATAATAAACTAGAAAATAAAAAGAAATGTTTGAACCTATAGGAGAAAGAAAAAAATCCTATATCTCCACACTTTCAACCTTATGCTCTTCCTTTACCAAATACCTAGTTGTTATTTTGGGTTATGTCACTTTATTTTTGGTCTATTTATTTTTGAAAGTTCAGAAATAGAGCTAGAAGGGAAAATTAAAAAAAAATACTGAGGCAGTGATTCTCTCCTCTCTGCTTAAGTATAAATAGTACATAATCAGTTACACATTTGCATGGATGAGGATTATTGAATGTGCAGTAAAGAATTTCTCATTGTAACAATTAGCAAAGTGTATTAATCAGGGCTATGGTATGAATTTAGCTTATTACAGAATAAACCGCTGTCAATAATATTCATTACATTGGGGATTTTTAGACACTACATGAAACTATGTTTTCACTGATCTGTACTTGAATGATAAATAACATCAGGTCTTTAATCTTAGGAAAATTATAATTTTCATTATTATTTATAATTCAAAAATTTTCAAGGCCATCCTTTTATTTTACTAAAGTTTTTCATTTTGAGGTAATTGCAGATACACATGCAGTTGTAGGAAATAAGACAGATATCATGTATTATTTACCTAAAATGGTAATATCTTGCAAAACTTCAGTACAGTATCACAACCAGATCTTGGCACTGATGTAGTCAAGATAAACATTTCCATCACTGTAAAGATCCCTCTTGTTACCCATTTACAGCCACGATTACCCCCTAGACTTTGTTCTGCACTTCTACAAATTTTCACTTCCTAAGTTTTTAAATTCCATTTATTTAAAATCAAAGCAGCAGTTCACCCATTTCTCCTGCCTCCCCACCCCTACCTCTTGAAACCACCAATCTGTTCTCTGTATGTGTGAGCTTGTTATCTTTTTTACATTCCCATATAAAAGAGATCATATGGTATTTGTTTTTTTTCTATCTAACTTATTTCATTTAGCATAATGTCCTCAAAGTCCACCCATGTCAATATTTCATTATCTTATAACTGAATAATGTTTTATTATATATATATATGTATATATATACATATATATATGTATATATATATATACACAGACACCATTATTTCTTTTAAAATGTTTAATAAGTGGAATGCTACATTATGAGATAATTTTTAGAATTTTTTTTTTCACCCAGCATAATTCTTTGGAGATTTATCCAGGTTGCTGCATTAACATAAGTTTTCGTTTTTTTTCTGGGATAAATGCCCAGGAGTATAATTGCTAGCTCATATGATAGCTGCATGCTTAATTTTTAAGCAACTGCCAAAAAGTTTTTTTAGAGTGACTGCCATTTTACATTGGCACTAGCAATGTATGGGTGATGTACTTTTTCTGCACTCTTTTTGGTTTTATCATTGCTGTTTATGTAAACCAGTCTGAAAAATATGTGGTCGTATCTCATTGTGATTTGCATTTCTCTGATGGCTAAAAACATGAAATATCTTTTTATGTGTTTATTTGCCATCTGTATATTCTTTTCACTGAAATATCTCTCATGTCTTTTGTCCTTTATGTAATTAGATTGATCTTTTTACTGTAGAATTTTGAGAGTTCTTTATATATTCTAGATACTAGTCCTATGTCGGATATCTGGTTTGCAGATATTTTCTCCCACTCTGTAGCTTGTCCTTTTTATTGTCCTTACATGGTCTTTTGTGGAACAAAAGGTATTAATTTTAATAAAGTCTAATTTATCAAATTTTCCTTACATAGATAATTATTTTGGTGTTAAGTCTAATGCTTTATCCAGCCTTAGATTGCAATAATATTCCCCTACATTCTCTCTGAAAGTTTATAGCTTTATAAGTTATATTTTGTGTTAATTTTTGTATGAGATCAAGGTTCATTATTTTCCCCTAAGTAAGTATAAATGTCTTAATACCATTTGTTAAATATATTATCCTTCCTCTATTGAATTTTTCACTTTTGTTAAAAAATCAGTTGGTTATATTTTTATGATTCTTATCTCTGGGTTCTCTGTTCTGTTCTATTGATCTGTGTGTATCTCTCATCAGTACCACACATTCATGAATACTGTAGCTATATAATATGTTTGAAAATTAGGCAAATTCTTTCCCTTTATTGTTCTCTTTCAAAATTGTTTAGCTATATACTATTTCATTTGCCTTCCCACACTTATTTTAGAAAATCTGTTTATATTCACAAATAATATTTCTGGGGTTTTGACAGAAATTTCCTGAAATGTGTATACCAGTTTGTAGAGAATTGGCATCTTTACTTTATTGTTTCCAATACAGTGTATCTTTTAATTTATTTAGATGATCTTTGATTTATTTTATCAATATTTTGTAGTTTTTAGCATACAAGTCCTGTACATGTTTTGTTAGATTTACACTTATTTCTCTCTCTTTTTTAAAAAGATTATAAATAGCATTGTATTTTAATTTTAGTGTTCCCATTTCAATGCTAGTATTATGACACATAACTTTTTTTTTTTTATGTTGATCTCGTATCCTACAACATTGCTAAACTCAGTTATTGGTTCTAGGATTTTTTTCCTTAGGTTTCTTAGAAATTTCTACAAATACAATCATGTCATATGCAAATAGATCCATTTTTTAAAAAGTAATCCATACATATTTTATTTATTTTTAAAACTTGCTTTATTACAAATCTATTACTGTGTTGAATAAGATTAGTGAGAGTAGACATCCTTGAACTATCCTTAGTCTTAGTCTTCCTCCCTTAGGGGAAAGAATTTAGTCTTTTTTCTTTAAATATTTGGTAGTATTCAGTAAACTCATCAAGACTTAGAGATTTATTTTTCTGGAGGTTTTAAATTATAAATTTAATTTCTGTAATAATTAGCAAGCCATTCAAATCATCTATTTCACATTAGATGAGTTTTGGTTGTTGTATGTTTGAGGAGCTGATCTATTTCATCTAAGTCATCCAATTTATGTGAGAATTATCCATAGTATTTCCTTATTTCCTTTTTGATATCTGCAGAGGCTATAGTGATATGCCCTGTTTCCTGATATCAATAATTGTTTGAGATCATCCTTTGAGATCTTTTGGTTCCTGGTATGACAAGTGATTTTTTATTAGAACCTGAATATTTGGGGTAATATGTACTTAGACTCTTGATTTTATTTAAATGTTTTATTTTACTTGGTTTTCACTGACTCCACTTTTGCATAGGAAGCTGTCAAGGTGAGAAGAGAGTGTCCCCTCATTACATGCAGGTTGGTGTATGCATGTGATTCCTCAACTGATCTTTGTTTACCCTAGAGATGGCAGGGTCTCTCTATTAGTACTAGAAGGATGTGGAAGGACTGGCACCCTATTGGGCCACTGACACTACCACCTTCTCTGAGAGTGATTGGAGTGATTGTAATTGCCCACATGGCCTCCACTGACACCTTTGAGGGTGTGCCTTATTTTTATTGGTGCATGTTTTGATTTTCTACTGACTATTAGAGGATATCACATACATGAAAATGAAACAATTGTGACATATAAATAATCGTTTATCCAAAAAAAATGGATTAAGATAACAACATAATTTTCAAAATAAAATCTTAAAGGAGAATTCAACTACGCATTACACAAAGTCATTGGATAAACTTAAAATAACTTAGAACAAGGATAGAAAGAATAAAACAACCAACCAACCAATCAGACAAACAAACAAAAAAGTATATCCAAGAGTAAGATGAGAGATGGGCAATGTATTTAATATAATTTTCATGTCTGGGGGTGGGGGTTGGGTTAACAAATAATAATAATTATGATTTAAAAGTTTTAAAAGTTTAAGGAAAACTTGAAAATTTTGACTTTTACGTTATTAAGATTTTACAAAGAATTAAGCAAACATAATTTTTAAAAATCTGTAAACCTAAATTTTAAAATTCTCAAAAAATCATATGATAAGAGAAAAGTATTCACTCCAAACATAATTCAATTAATAATATAATTCAGTTAAGAGGCCAGTTTCAAAATGCACTTAAAAAGTTTATATTATATATTGAATAATGACAACACTGACAAATTATTTAACTCTTACTGTATGTCAGAACTTTTTGAAGAAGTACATTACAAAGATCTCACAGCAGCACTATAAGATAGTTATTATTATTCCCACTTTACAGATAGGAAATTGAGGCATAGGAAAAGTAAATAAACTGTGCAATGTCACACAGCTGATAAGTGGTATATAACCAAACAAAAATATTTTCTCCTAAAAGCAAGGTTAAAATCCCCTAAGTTTCTCATTAACACATTTTTTTTTAAATTGGAAAAATGATATTAATTACAGGAATTAGGAATAGAGAAGAGGGATGAGACTCATGGAACCTGGCTCCCTGGGGAAGGTTTTCAAATTCTTCTGGTTTTGCCCTATAAGTCTTCATTCACAACAACTGTAAGTAGAGTAGATTGGTCCAAACAGATCCACATGCCTACGTCTGGACTGCTGGATGAGTGAGGAAGCAGGGTAGAAACTGGTTGATTAAAAACCTTGCTACAAATACATAGAGTTGGATAAGCTAAGTGCTGCCAAGGAAAGGGTACAAGAAGACATAAATTACGTATATATTGGTCTCTTGAGGGGAAGACTAGAAGATTTGGGCAACAGAAAGTGGTATAAATTCACTTCCACGATAATGAAGAGATTGATTTCCTGCTGAAACCTGAACATATTATGTTTTAAAGATTACTTGAGAGCAAACTGAAGAGTCTTATGTTGGTAACTTTCTATCTAGGATTCACTATAAGTGGCTTTTACTCTTTCTATTTTGAATCAAATCAAAGAGATGACCCTGATAGAAGTATGTTCCACAGAGTTTGAGGGATCCAAATATTGGTTTTCACTTGGTCAAACAAGGGACTTTTGAAAGTATACTTATTAGTGTACCATCAATCATTGCACAGAAGTTTAAACGTTATAAAAAGAACTGAATGCTTAATTAAATCATTAGATTGGTGTGATCTGTTCGATAGCATTGGAATGTTTTTTATTTGAATTACTTTGATATTTAATAGTACCTTAAGAAAAACCTTGAATTTAAGATAAGCCTCTAAAATAAATGTTGTGCATGAACTAGGATATCTCAACTTTGACACTATTGACCTTTTTGGATAGATAATTTTTTGCTTGGCATACAGAGTCTGTCCTATCCATTGCAGGATGTTTACCAGAATTCCTGGCCTCTGCTCATTAAATGTTAGTGGTACTCTTCCAGCTGTAGGAATCAAAAATATCTCCAGACATTGTCAAGTATCTCCAGGGTAAGGGTGAAGGGCAAAAATTCCCTGGTTAAGAACAACTATTGTAGATGAAGCAGGAAATTCTGGGCAACAGAATTACCAAACACCTTAAATAAATACTGCAGAATATTACCAGATTAAGATTACAAGGACAAAGTTCTACCAATCTAATAAGGACTAACCTAGGTGTTCTGTAGGAACTCAGTATGTACATTTTTTGATTGGAAAACTATTCCAGGAAGTGAATTTCAACTGTGGATGTATAATTAGAATCATCTGTGGGACTTAAAAAAAATACTGATGCTTAGGCCATAATCTAGAAAAATATATCAGAAATTTTGGTGGTAGACTTAGACATTTTTATTTTTGAGATGTTCTCCAAGGGATTCTAACATATGGCAATCTAATACTCACTAATCTAAATTTATTGTCTTTGAAAATCCACCAGAATCAAACCGAAAAATGTGTGCAGTGTTTACCACACATGGATTCCTGCCTGACCATTCACATGGCCACAAGAATTGTATCTTATACAGAAGGTGCTGGGACAGAGTGTCTCAGGGCACTACTCCAGTGGTTTACAACACTAGGAAACTGTATTCCAACTGGATGATCATTAAAAGAAACAGAATAAAGGAAATGTACAGATTAACTAAGAAACTGAATAAAGGAAATGTGCTTAAATGAGTCCAGGCATTGCACCAGTTTACTGGAAAGCTAGATGATACACTTTCAGCATCATGGAAGACATCCTTGGGCAAATTTCAACTAATTGTTACTATATAGTGCTACACTAATTGTCCTGGATTAAACAGCAGGCCTGATCATTACCCATCTGTATCTAGTCCATAGATCTAACTCCACCATATGCTTTGGATTAATTCTAATCATCAGAGGACTTAATTAAGAGAACATATACACTTTAGACAACCATACAAAAAACTTAAAATCAGTCAAAAATGTTGAGACTGGGAATGTTCTGGGTCAGGTTCCTCAGAAGTAGAGTTTTCCACGTGATTCTTGTTCCGGTGGTTTATTCATTAGGGGTCACTCTGAGAAGACAGGAACTGAGGAAAGCAGGATATGGCATAGGCAAAAAACAAACAAGAATGTGGTCTCAGCAGGAGACTAGTTTTAGTCTTATCTTATTGCGACCTCTAGAGACAAAATCACAGTGCAGAGATACACCTACCTCAAGGCAAGAAGGACCATCTTTTGGACTTCCTGCCAGTCAGTGAGTTATTGGCTAATCTGAAGGGAAGAGGGAGGGAGAAATCTCCTGGGATTCTGTTTGGCTGAGTGCAGTTCTCTGGAGAAGTATCTGATTTGTTGTTAATCAACATACAGGGCAGGTAGGGGACCAGTTCACCACTGTGAGGAGGACCTGGGCAGACCACCAAGCATCCACTGGAGTGTACACTACAATTAGTTCTTTTGAGATTTTCAGATGTTGTATCCTATTTTAAACAAAATTGAATCAGATAATGTGAACCGGTAATATAATGTTTGTATATCTTCATGTTTCAACATCTTAAGCACTTGTAATCAAAACTGCTCTGTAATTTTCAGGAAGCCATTTGAGACATGACTGATCAATGGTGAGACATGACTAATCAACAGCTTCCTAGGATCACATACTTCCTAAATAAAAAGTCAACTTTTATATGGCTGGTCCTCCTTTTTTTTTTTTTTTTTTTAAACTGAGAAACAAAAA
Organism: Eonycteris spelaea; assembly: GCA_003508835.1. Lineage (NCBI taxonomy): Eukaryota > Metazoa > Chordata > Mammalia > Chiroptera > Pteropodidae > Eonycteris > Eonycteris spelaea. The sequence continues at coordinate 4,883,149 of PUFA01000003.1, forward strand.
TCCGAAACATAAACTAATCTTTCATAGATATGAAATTTATGTATTCATTTATTCAACAAATGTTTACTGAGTACCCTCTACATACTTTATAATGTTATATAATTTGGAGCTACAGAAGTGCAGAAAATAAATAACTTCTGGAGACAGCTCCCATGGAAGAGAAACGAATAAACAAATAAAAAGGTAATAGTTTAGGTGATAAGTACTACAGTGAAAAATAAAGCATTAAGGATATGGATACTGGTGGTGATGGGAATGAATAGATGCTATTTAGATCAGTTGTTGGATCTCTGATAAGCTGACAAGTAAGCAAAGAGCAAAATGAAGTGATGGAGCAAGCACTGCAGGTACAAAATTTCCTAACCTGAAAATGACCTGTTAAAAACAAATAACAAAATGATCTAGTAAATTTGGTGCTGGTTTCCCATTAATAAAGGTTAAGGCACAGACAACTATTTTAGTAAGTAAGTATGGTGTTACCGCATCAATAGTTACCTATCACTGCCAATCACTAATGACAAGATGTCTCTGAGTTGTACCAGATGAGTGAGGACATCAACACAGATCTGGGTTTGATTTGAAAAACAAGCATGTTTATGAATCTACTGCTAGAAACCACCAACAGTCTTTGGTAAGGAATTAACTTCTAAGAAGTCTAATGCATGCTTAATATAATAAATCCCCTTTATTTCACTATAAATTTATAGATGTGATTTTATTATATGTAATCTAATGTTTATAAAACAATTTTTTTTCTAAAAGATATAGGAACATAAAAAGGGGTATTGATTCTAACATGCCTCACTTAGAAGGGCATTATAGGTTTGATCTTAGGAAAACAGAAAACAACATAAGTATATTTGATGATTAGCAGAAGAGATGAAGGTGAAGTCAAATGAAACTGTTCATAGCATCTCATAAAATGCATAACATTTTGGATTAAATTGGGAGCAGTGAACTGAATATCAGTTTAATTTATTAACCACATAGGAACTAAATTTTAATAATTTACATTTTTCTACTTATTGCCTATTGACTGTTAAAGCTCTTGGAGCATCTTAATGGAAAATATGAATTGCTTTAACTATTTAGAACAGCTTTTAGAAATTCAGTCACCACTTAACAAAAACCAGCTTTTTATGTAAAAATTAGAATAATTTTAATTTTCTTAATCATACTACATTTGCAAAATCAGATCTAAAAATGTGCTACATGTAGTAAATTGCATACGGCATTATTGAAAAATTGTGGGAAACTTTGGCTGTTTACCAAAGACTATAGTTTTGTTTTATCTCAAGAATAACATTAGAACTGCCTAATTATTAATGGAAACTGAAGCCAAGTTCCTACTACACTTTCCTTTGTCAAAATTTGAGATGTTTTTCATCCTTATTGTTAGATTTCTTAGTGAAATTATGTCCTTGGGAATAAATGGAAATAGTTTCTAATAATATCATCTTTGTGAGTCAATTTTTTTAGAGTGTTATGAACAGATTATTTAATCAGAGAATTAAAACAAGTTGGCTTGTTCTACTCTTGTATCACTGGCAGTACATTGTTTCACAGATCTAAAAGGCCTCCCTGAATTTTTACTTATGCACCAGAAATTACATGCTACTGAAATAGTTATCTTATACTTGGAAGAGCCGAGGTTGTGTGTGCTGCTGATGATACTGTGCCTCTCCTCAGGTTTCACTGCAGTCATATCCGTGTTTTAAAAAGTTTAAAGAGAGAGATTATGAGACATGAATTATTTTCGGAATCTAAAATATTTCTCTTGGTTTGAGCAAAACTCACTTATTCAAAAGCATATTAAACCAATGATTTCAGAAAAGATATTTCCACATGCAATGTTAATTATGTTTATTATAAATGAACATTTTAAAATTGCTGGAATGAATTAATTTAGGGCCTTGGTAAGAAACTCCACTCATGTTCACATCCTCAAATGAAATATATGTATCTTCAAATGAAAACCTTCTCTAAGTCAGAGATACTACCAATGAGGATTCTATCTTACTTATTAGAAGCTGAGTCTGCCCAACAACAGAAATTTTTTAATGATCTTAGTGTCATTTTTTTGACACTAGAAATAGGCATTTCAAAGATGTACTTATGTACTTAAGTCTTGAAAACAATAACAATTAGTAGATCGCTAATTCTAGGTATGCATTTTCTAACTTTCTCAAATTGCTCATGTTCCTTAAATAAGTTATTGATTATATAACAGGAATTAGAATGCATGACATCTATGTGATTGGTAAGTATATAACATAATGCATAGAATTCGTAGGCCAATTAATGAGATTCCCCAAAACAGATTAAAGGATGTAATTAAATGTGCAGATACCATAAACACATTTTTTTGTCACTAAAGCATAGTGAGTTTTTTTCCAAGTGGTGAAAATGGGAAGCACTGAGACTCATATTTTAAAAATATGGGAGTTTCAGATTTGTGAACAGTTTATATGAAATGAAAAACATAATTCTATAGGCTTTTTCAAATTATACAGATTAAATATGAATCCATTCAACATTTGAATGCCTAAATACTCAATACTGTGTCAGGTGATATCTTTTTTATGGGAGAAAAATCCAACTTCAAGTAAAGCCATTATTGCTATCAACTTTATTAATTATGGATTATTATATAACTCATTATATTATATTATATATATAATATGATTATATAATATAAAAAGCAATATACATTATAAATTATTGTTATAACTTATTATATTATTATAAATTGTTGCACATATTATATTGTTATAACATAAAATGTATAATAATTTATAATAATCTCTATAAGACAATACTTTATTTTATAATTTTTATAATTTGTTATGTAATTAAATTATTTATATAATCTATGTATGATAATTTATAGTATAGTTCAATAGTATATAATAATAGAATTATTAATATATATTATTACATTATAAGAGTATAACTTCTTATATTATTACAACTGATTGTTATAGAATCTCAAGAAGGTTTTGTTTAGCATCTAAATTGAGAGTTAAATAAGACTGACTCAAATATGAATAGCAAATATAATAAATGTTTTTGGAGAATGAAGAATCCTGTGTCAAATATTATGAGGGCTCTGTATTCTTCAATGTTCCTTAAAGATGATATGAAAAACTTCGACATTTTCAGAAATTCTAAGTGAACCACATTAAACTTTTGGCTAATAAACTTTTAGACAGGAAAGATATAAAGGCATTAAATCAGAAACATGACCAGGAAGTATGCCAGGTTCAAGCTGATCACTTTGTCCACATTTTCAAATAGCACACTTACATGTTAGCATGAAGATTGAAAAACGTGTAAAACAGGAGAAGCAACAGTTAAAGGGTAGCGTCTTTCTTCTGTAACTTCCCTCATTAACTAAAGATTTGAATACCCCTCCCCAGGTTCTAATCTTGATTTTCAAACCCTGATATAACTGATTGGAATCTTTTGGCTTGAAAGCAGAGGGTTGATAAGCAAAAATAACAAACTTTAAGGGCATGAAAACCTATCATTTTGAACATACTTGTTTGTTATTGTTACTTTTATAATAAAAGAAACTGAAAGAAACTAAAGAGACACAGGACAATCCAGGAGAATGTTATTTGTTCAATTGTGCTTTTCAAAATGTGACTCACAGGCATCAGAATCATCTGGGATGCATGCTACACATGTGCACATTCCATCTGTTTCACTCCCATCACATGCACATGTAATGAATCAGCATCTCTGGAGGTGGCCTCGTCGGGATCTGTAGCTTTAACAATCAATCAAGGTGATTCAGCACCCTGAAGGCTATTGGTAGCTCTCCCCTAAGAACTCCTGATTGTGGTATTGATGGCCTTATTTCTCAGGCACAAAGAGACCCAACAAAGACTTACTGAAGGGAAACACAAATATTTACCCAAACTCATGTGCACTTACACTCACCTTACTGAGTTTCTACCTTGTGTTTTCTGGTGACTTCTTCCTCAGAGAAAATGAAGGAAATGAGTATCAGGTGCAGTCCTACCCCTAACATTCAAGGAGTTATACATGCCCTGTATCTAAATACTTAAAAGTGCTAAATGAAGCTAACCATTTGTCAAATAAAAAATGTTTCACCTCCTTCTTCGGTAAACATTCCTTTATAATGTCCTATACAATATGGACAGGTCCAATATGGAATTTGTAGATTCCTTGAAGTTCTGTGTTGTTAATTGGTGACCTAGGCAGAGCTAGCTCCAGACCCTCAGCCTTCAGGCCATAGATCATCCTTTTTTTTTTTTTTTTTTTTTTTTTAATCTCAGTCTGACCAGACCTATACTTTGAGGGGCCTCGTTTACATAGAAGTGTGCACTATATCCTGCAAGTACAGGTGCCATCTACCTGAACCACACAAAGACTTGGCCACGGCCAGTCTTCAGTATTCACATTTGTCCTTGGAAGTAATGGCCCTTGCAGCTTCTAGAAGCGAGCTAGAGGTTGTTCTACTTAGGTGTAGAATCCCAAGTGTGCTCTCAGAGGAAGTACTATGGGCTCTTGGAAGTATGCTCCCTTGGCCTGAGGACTTATCATTCTAGGAGAAGTGGTGTAACTTGAGGAAGGCCAAACCAGGACTTGATAAAGCACAGGGACCATCGCAAAGACTCATGGAGTTGTCTTATGAGTATAATTCTTAAAATTTAAATATTATCTAGTCTAAATTTCTGGCTGATTTATTAATTTATTCTCCAAGTATATTTTGAGCTATATGACAAGTATTAATCTAGACATTTGAGATATATGAGTGAATAAAGTATTCTAAGCATCTGCTTTATGGGGCCTACATTCTAATGGATTCTTAAATCCCTTCTACAACATGTCCGAAATCTGCTGTCTGAGGTCAGCTTGAACGGATCCATTGATGGGCAATTCAGTTTCTTTCATTACTGGCTACAGTTTTTATCTGACATTTTATTTATTTATTTTTATTCTTTTATTTTATTAGTTTCAAATATACAGGACATTGGTTAGACATATATATAGTTTATAAAACAGTCCCCCTCATTGTTCTTTCTTTCCTCTGGCTCTCCACCTAGCCAACACATTGATGTTAACTGCATTCCCTATGCCATGCTCCCCATCCCTGTGACCATCATCAGCTACTAATTTGTATTTCTTTAATCCTTCACCCCATTCTCCCAGGCCCCCCAAGCCTCTTGACTTTTAAAATTGAATATATACTTTCCAAAGACAGTAAAAATTCCTTCTGGGAAAACTTTTGCAATTAATTTATTGTAGTTTTTCAAGTGTTTTAAAGCAATTTCCTAAAGCCAGGAAAAATGAAGAAAAATAAAAGTTATAAATGTATTGTGAACTGTTTATTGGTTGTGATTCTGACATCCCAATTAATTTATTTTCTGACCTTCTTTTTTAACACAAGAACAAACCAAAGTTTATAAGACTTTATAAACCCATAATTTAAAAAAAGTTTATAAACTTAAAAGTTGTGAACTCCTGAAATTTTTGAATTGAAAATATTTTAATCATTGCTTAAAATATGCAAAACCATGAGTTATCCGTGCAAAGAATGATCACAGTACCTAATTTCATGTGAGAAACTGAGGTTTAGATATTTTAAATATGATAAATAGTACTGCTGTGTTGATTGATAACTCTCCAAAAATATCACCAGAAAACATGTTGATACAAAAAAGCTAAGTTAGTACATAAGTGCACCCCCTGACTGTGTCTTTGAAGTGTTGCAGAGATCTCCGGGGAAGATGTTTATTATGTTTATGGCCTTGGCTGAACACTTTTAAGTGCTTTAAGATCTGGACTGGGTGATTTTAGGGCAGATCTTGCAAAGTGGAACACTGGTTGGGATGTCAGTTTGCGACAGTAGCTTTGGTTTGGCAGGCATAACAAGAAGAGGATTTTCAAGTCCTCTGATGAGTAAGTTATGTTAGTAATTCGCTGTCATATTGTGGAGGTTCGAAATGAGTCACCTCAAGATGTGGCTCTGTGGTATGCAGATTATTTTGAGCTAGAGGTGACTTTATTCTCTGGCTCAAGAGAAACTTCTGCCCTTACCTTAACTATCTCGAAGAATTTAAATTAGAGGCCTTGCCCATAATAAGAAAGTATCAGAGATAACCTCTTTTGACCTATGGATAAGGCAGGGCAGATGTCTCTTTACTAAACATAGGCTCTTCTTATCATCCTGTAATGACCTTTTGAAAACCCCAAGGCACCTTACCTCATTCCTAGCTCAGAATGTCTTACATACCCATGTTCCCTTTCTGTCTCTGAACCTCTCAAGCATGTGAGGTCTCTGACTTCTTGATGTGGGCGAGGTTCCCATACATATATAGGTATTAAATTTGGTTATTTTCTTTTGCTAATCGTTTTCATGTCTTTTGATTGTTAGACCAGTCGAAAGAAACTTGAGGGTAGGAAAAAGTTGTTCCTCTTTCACAATATCTTCCAGGAACAAGAATTTCTTGGAGAAAATAGGTGATTTTTACCTGATCTTTGTGTTGCTTAGATTGTTTCACACAAAACCAGGAGTATGCTTTGTTCCAAAATAGATTAGCATGAGAACAAGAAAGTATAGTGATTTCAGTTCACCATAGAACCTCATTTTTTTCTTTCTAATAAGTCACTGTTGTAAGGAAGTGGCAAGTTATTTAGCTGTAGTTTATTCAAGAAGAAAGGAAACAACAGCTTAATCATCATTTATAAGAAAATATGATGCCTACAAAATGAAATAATCTTGCCAGTTTTGCATTTCTACCAGCCATACTGACATTTCATGTTTCTACACATTGATTTTTTAAACAATATTTCTTTTCTCTTGAATGTCTTGACCTCTAGAAAATTCTATGATTGAAGAAATAACAAATTCAATGACACAGAGAATAATCTTGAAAATTGTATGATTTGTACTTGATTTTGGTTTTCCTCTTGAGACTGTATAGGGACTGGGGTCCTTGCAGAAGGAATACCACCATCCCATCACTTTTCATGCAAAAATGCAGAAGTAGTTGATTTATCTTCCTTCTAACTATTTGCTTGCAGATGTTGAAACCACTATTTTGCATACACAATTGATCAAGTTTCGTCTGCTATATGACCTTTCTGAGGTAGTGTAACTGCAAATCTTCACTTCTTTAAAATGACTTTTTCTCTTCTCTTTCTCCTTGATCCACATTGACTCTGTGCTCACTTGCTTCTTTTCTTTGCTTACTGCATGACCACTCCCTTAATTATTAAGCTCTTAGGTCAACATTGAACGGTCTTAAGAACAAAACGTCAGGTCTGTTGAACAAACCAGAAACTAAAGATAACATCTTGCAGCTCCACATCCTGAAGGCAGAATCCTACCAGCATCCCCCGGAAATGAGACAGAATGACATCATGACCTGATGCATTGAACAACTGCCTCTTACCGTAATCTCGACCAATCAGTAGAGCCCATGACCTCAACTCTCTTAGCTACCATGACTAATGAGTTTCCCCTGTATAACCTGTCCCCTAGATACCATTCATTGGAGAAGCAGGTCTTTGAGTGTTAGCTCACCTGTGTCTACAGGTGGAGTCATTTCCTTAAATAAAACTTTACTTTTTTGTTGTTGTTGTTGCAAACTCCTGTCCATGTCTCTTTTGGCTTTGACGCCTGCAGGGAAATTAACTTTTTGAGTTTGGTAATAGTAGCGGTAATGAGCAGTCCACCATCTTGCCCCACAGCATGGGTGCAAATATGGTTACAAGGCAACTGACCAGTAAAGAGAATCCTTTGCTTTGAAAAAGCCTGTCATTCCTACAAGCCTGCTTTGTCTGTAGCTTATAAAAGCAGCCAAGCAGAGCCAGGCCCCAAGCCAGTTAAGAGGACCTTCCTTTCCTCTGTGTTGTCTCCCTTGTGCTCAAGAATAACTTTAATAAAATCTGCCTTGCAATTTTTCTGAGGTTTCCTTTCGAATTCTATCTTGAGGAACCCAAGAACCCAAAGACTGATAATACCCTGTTCCTGTTAAAGACAAAATTCCATGAAGTAAACTTGAAGATTCAGTCGGATCTTCATTAAGCAATTCATGAGTAGAGCAGCATTCCATCTAGCAATAGATACTTAGGGACCATACAAAATGAAAAGTTTTTACAGACAGAAGGAGGGCAGCGGCAAGGAAGTTATTAGCAAAAGAAAAGAAATGCTTTATTTAGGCCAGAACATCTTCTTTTGTGGGGCGGGAGTGGTCAGCGGAATAACAAGGTTTTGATCATGCAGATTATCTAACTAGTACTAATCTACAAAATTTAGAATGTCTGCTTAATAATCACATTCTTGGGAGATGTTAAAACTACAACTAAGTCCAGTTTGCTGTCCCAAGGGCAAATTACTCCATTTCGAGCCTGTTATTTATTTATTTTAAAAATACTTCTTCTGACCAAGTACAATCCTGCCATGATAATGATTTCCTGTAAATAAGTAAAATAAAGAATTCAAGTTTCTTTCCTTAGACACTCAGCTTTGAAAAATTATTTAAAGGCTGCCTTTAAGCTGAAATTGATGTACCAAGAACACCTTTGCCTTTTCTTTACTTCATTCTAAACTTAATTAGCATAGGTACACAAAGCCATTAGAACTGGATCAATTGTAGCTTCTTTTCATCTCTTGTCCATGGACCCTCACCTCAGATACAAACCCTTGAGTTACTCTGGGTGAGCAACAGTTAATATTAGACTGGACTGTAAGATGTTTAAAACCAAGCATTTAGGAAATTGAAGCTGACATTAATCAGTTAAGAGTGATAAAACTTTCAGTTTAATCTTATTTTGTCACTATTTCCATGGTCTACAATTTTAGTTGTTTGTTTGTTTGTTTGTTTTTTGCATATTTTTAGTTGTGTTGTTGGTTTTTAAGTTTGCTTCTAAATTCTTTAACAACAAAAAACTTTTTTATTGTTTAGGACCATTCTGTTTAGTTTTGATGTGTTCTAATGGTCATATTAAGAGACTATTGCCATTCATTTGCAAAATGTGACTACAAGTGTATCACAATGCAACAAAAATTACAATAGGAGTCAGGCAAGCTGTGTTCTTGCATTGACAATCTAAGGAACTAATTGTATAAATCTAGGAAAGCTCTACAGTCCTAAAGTTCTTTATTTGAACAAATGAAAGTATTGAGATAGTTGATTAATAAAGTTTTATATGTCTATAAAGGTTTAATTTAGCTTTAATTATAAAATAGTCCTAGTGACTTAGATTATATGTGAAAAAGGATATTACAGAAGTAAACAAGTCAAAACATGGTGCTTTTAATATGTTGTTGATTATAGTATGTGTAATGGATGTATAATTTGTTTATAAAATATGAATGAGAACCCGAAGGCCAAATTAAAATTAACATTTTTAAATCAAATTAAAAGATTAATAGAGATCTAAAAAATTAAGGGAACACTTGAAGAAAAACTTTGGTTCATAAAATGAATTTAACTTTGAACAAATGTAACAGAGAAAAATGTAATGTTTCTAAATAAAATCTGGGTGCCTTCTCCTTTCCTTCCCCCTTTTTTTTTCCCCTGGCCTTTCTGCTGATAATGTTGACTTTTACCTGATCCCTATGCTCAGGAAAAGTGTTGGATAAGAAATCTCTCTAAGCTTTTGTTATCGGAAATCCCTTTTTTGTGTGTTATAGAAAATAGCTTACCTCACCAAACCACCCTTGCCCACATGGGTTAAGTAAGACCTACTGTCCACCTTTTCTCACAACACCCATAAAATTCTTAGTTGACTCCCTTGTTTACTGTGACAAGGTCCAACACAGACCTTTCTGTTTTGCTGAAGCTGCTGACAAAGCCAGACAGAACTTCCCGTTAGGTAGCTAGTCAGACATGAGCAACAGAGAACAAAGAAATAGGGGTTAGCCCAGAGACCACCCAAAGAACACCCTGTTGGTAGTTAGAAAATTCTTCTTGCATCCCCACAGACAATGGCAAGTCATAGTCTCAGCTGCCCTATTTTGGCTGCGTAGAAGGTACTACCTTAATTTGCCCACAATTTAACTTCATTATAACACTATGCTTATACCTGGAAGTTCCTGAATTTAATGATAACAGACTGAATTCTGGGTAAGCACATGCACACTTATATAGCAGTCAAGTGTCAACAAAATGACCTCACTTGCCAATGACCTAAGAACATTTTATAACCACCCATCACATCCTTAATATAATACAGACCTCTACCTCCCCAGGGGTTGTTACAGCTCTCCATCTTCCCTGGCTGTAACCTGAACCCCTCCTCATTTCCCCATAGTTAACCAGTTTTCAGCTTGACCCATCTTCTACCTCATGTTGTGCTTTTAATAAACTAATATATCTCGTATGCACTGAGTTGAAATTAATTTCTTCATCAGTTATAAGGACCTAGAGGTGTGTGTTTGTGTGTGTTACCAGAACTCCAGTAGCCACAACGGTGACATTCTTACTTCCATTCTTTATCTCATGAAAGATTATGTTAGATTAGAACTATTTATCCTCTTTGAAACTAGATAGACACAAGGATAAACATTTTCATTTTAGCTGACTGAGACTCTCCCGATTGAGGGGTGGGGGAAATCCCACCATGAATCACCCCACCTTTAATGTATTTATTCCTCCCTGTAAAAGTCTTAGACAAAACTGCACTGCTCAGACCCTGGTGTTTTGATCTCCTTATTGCAATTGCCTAAATGAAATCAATCTCTTGTTTGACTTTTGTCTTGTCATTCATTGCCTTACATTCTTATTCTTTTTCTCCTATTTCCCATTCTTGCTTCTCCTTAATTTTTATTGTCTATTCACAGGGTTCCTCAGATTTTATTCAAGGTGAAACTTAAAACACAGAGAAGACATTTCCCTTTCCTTGCTAAACAGTAAGACTGATGAGTAGCAGATGGGCATGTGTCTACTAAAATGAGAAAAGAAAAGATTAATTGCCTACTTCTGAGCTGAATAACATTATAAGGACCACATAGCACTCAGTTATGATAGAAGAGTTTAATTTGGATTCATCATTAGGAAAGCTTGGATTTGATTCTGATTATAAATTCCTCAGAATTAATTGTTTCAATGTTATCAATTCATATGGCCGTGAATGTGTGTGTGTGTGTGTGTGTGTGTGTGTGTGTGTGTGTGTTTGATACATATTTATTTCTGACTATAAGGTTTTTCAGGTTAAAGAGACTCAAAATAATGTAACTTAATTAAAAGTATATATGTGTGTGTGTATTTGTGTGTATGAATTTTAATTTGTTTCCACTAAATTTGAAATGTATATTCCTTTCTCTCTCTCTCTGTATCTGTATAATGCACACAATCATATATAAAGTACATAACTCCTTTATCAAATTGAAAGCAATTTAATAAAGTGAAATTTTAAGGTTTCAGTTTAAATGAAATTCGTCTGGAATTAATTTAATTTTATATTCCCTTAATCTATAATAGCAACTCCTTAAATAAGAAATGTTGATCCAAACTTTTACTAGAGTTCTTGGTTTTCATAAATTTAACTCTCCATGTACTAATGCAATATCGCCTTTATCTGTAAAAGATTTATAGACAGGAAAATCTCGAAAGATTTCATTTGAATTTATAGCAGAGAGACATAAACATTTCTATACTTCTCATATTATAAAGGTATTATACTCCTTCTCTTTGTGCAGACACATTACTCTAAGTGATGAGGTTCATGACACTACACAGCATGTTTTCTTGGATCAACACCAGATCTTCAATCCCAACACTTCTCTGAGTGTACTTTTGATGAATAAATTACCAAACTAATGAGACTCACTACGAGGTTAAGAATTGATCAAGTACTTACTCTTTTTAATGAAGGACACAGCATGAAGCACATTCTTACAAATAGATACAACAAACAATCTTCTAAAAGCTAATTAGAATAAAAATACAAAGAAAGCTGCAGAGTCTTAGAATTTGTCTACCAAATAATAACAGCATTCTCTGCAACAATGGAAAAGCTTTAAGTCATCAACTTTATTTATATTTGAATCAGGTGGTTCTCAGAAGTTCACCAAATTAAGTACTGTCAGTAACAAAAAATCTTTATTATAAACTGTAATAATACCCATAAGGGATCAGGTGGTACACTGAAACAAGCAAAACACCTGGATTAAAAAAATATACAGCAAAACGCTGGAACTTACTGAGATTAAATCTAAATAAGAGCCTAACATTTAGGTTTATGATGTACTTACTTACACAATGCTTCCCTTTTCAAGTAGTTAAAGTTTAACAGGTTAATTATTAGGTTTCGTTATTGTTGATTAATTATACCATAATACTGTTATACAGTATGCACTGGGGTAATATACTCTTTTATTTTTTAAATTATACACCATCTGCTTGAGTTGAATATTCAGAGTATATTGCTAACCACATCTACTGTAGATATCACTATGGTATTTAACAAATCTCAATTGTGTAATTTAATTTTCCTTCCAGAGGCTCTGAAATCTGTTGTAAATCTGTTTAACAAAGGGTTATGTCTGAATTGTGGCATCAGTAAACAAGATTTTACTCCCTACTGATAAGAAGAAAGAAGCTACACCATCATAAAGTAACAGAAAACAGGAAATTCAAACTCACTTGAACATATCCAAAGTTGTACTGGATCTTAAATATTAAATGGGCTTTTAATTAAAAAGAAAGAGAGAAAGAGAGAGAGAGAGAAAGAAAGAAAGAAAGAAAAGAAAGAAAGAAAGAAAGAAAGAAGAAGAAGAAAGAAGAAAGAAAGAAAAGAAAGAAAGAAAGAAAAAGAGATTTCTATCCAGTAGACTAGTATCTTCCCAGTAAAACTTAAATTATTGATTAAAATGGAATATCAGTGGTGTGGTTCAAAGAATAATAGGTATAATTTCAAATAAAAGTAACTGCAATGTTCTCTTGTTTTAATATTGTTCGATCAGAGGTCATTAGATACTGAAAAAGCATAGGATCTACTCTTAGGAGAAAGATGGATCTCTTTTATTATAGCTAAAATATAACTAAATACTTTTAATTGTATAGAAGCAATCAACATTTTGCAACATACACACATTTTTGTTTCCATGCAAAATAATTTATATTCTTGGACACCAAACCCTATTTATTAAATTGCTTTCTCTTGTTTATGACTATTTGCTGTAGAAGAGTTATGTTATAACTCTTACCTTATTATTATATTATTTAAACAGAGAGCTAGAAAACCAAAAGTGAACCCCCAAATCTTTAAATCCCTTGAATTAGAATAATAATTAGAGAAAAAGAAGAACAAAAGTCAAGAAATAACAAGACTTGACAAGGATATGAAGGAAAGGAGACCCTTGGTACTCATGATAGAAATGTAAATTGGTGCAGCCACTATGGAAAACAGTATGAAGTTCCTCAAAAAGTTAAAAATGGAACTGCCATAGGATTCAGCAACTCCACTTGTGGATACTTATTTGAAGAAAACAAAAACACTAACTCAGAAAGATATAATGCATTCCCATGTTCTCTGCAGCATTATTTATAATAGCTAAGATGTGGAAACAATCTAAGTGTTCATTGATGGATGAATATATTTAACAATTGTGATTATCATACAGAGTAGAATACTATCCAATCACAACAAAGGAAGAAATCAAATCCCATTTGTGACAACATAATAAGTCCAAAAGACATTATACTAAAAGATGTTATACTAACTCACACAGAGAAAGACAAATACCATATGATTTCATTTATATGTGGATCTGAAAACACACACACACACACCACACACACACACACACACACCACACACAACACACACACACACACCCCAAAAGAGAGAGGTAGATAAAATGGGTGAAGAAGGCCAAAAGGTATAAACTTTCAGTTATAAGTAAGTCCTGGAATTGCAAGGTACAGCATGGTGACTATAGTTAATAATACTGTATGTATATTTGAAAGTTGCTAAGAGATTAGAACTTCAAAATTCTCATCATAAGAAAAAAAATTGTAGCTATGTATGATGATGAATGCTAACTAGGTTCATTGTGGTAATCATTTTGCAATATATACAAATATCAGATCATTGTGTTGTACATCTAAAATTAATATAGTATTATATGACAATCATATCTCAATTTTTAAAATTCTGTAGATATCTGTTAAGAGGTATCACTGGGGGAAAAAAAAGCCGTGGTATAATATACATTTGTTTCATTATCCTAAAACATTTCTCTTCGGAAGCATATGAGTATATTGGACAAGTCATTAGAAGACATGAGTTAAATAGCTGATTATGTATTTATTTCATGTTTTCTAACTTTTGGTTCTAAAGCTCCACATCTATGAAAATAAAAAAGGTTGAGTCACTCCAATAATTTCTGGTTTTGAAATAAAAAGTTTTAATAAAATTAACACTAATGATCACAAACAAGTTGTATTTGTTCTTTAAGAATTGTTATAGCTCAGTTTTCTTACATGTATTAATACATAATTACCTCACATGACACTCACTGTTAATCAACGTGACATCAAATGTCTGTATGCAAAATTAAATTTCCAAATTATTCGTGTATTTATAAATACCCTCATGTTTGTTTCCAGTAACCAGTATTTGTGATTAGGATTATTTCATTCTAAGCTATGATATTTTCAGGCCCATCAATAATATCTTTAATAATATTAGCTTCTATAGAAGACTAAAAGAATTAAAAGAACTCATAAACCTTTAGAAGGTGTCCAATTCTTTCCCATATTAATCTATAATTAAAAAACTAATTTATTTCTTTATAATTTACAATTTCACCACTTACCAAATTTAAAATTGACTCTGGCAAAGTGCACTGGACACATTTTATGCAAAATATGAAGAACGTTTTCTTTTTTCAAAATACATAACTCTCCAAATTTATTGCTTTATGGATTTTTATGGCTATAAAACAACATTTTTTCATGCCCCATTTTTTCTTTTAGGACTTTAAGTAATACATTTGGCCATAAGTATGATAAATCATGAAAACTCTAAATTTAGTATGTCTTCCTTTTAAAGTCCTACAATGCTAGTTTGCCCAAAATCTTTTTAAACATTTGGTTTTGGCTTGTTTTTCTCTCTCTTGCTTTTTTATTTTTTCTGAAAATGACACCAAGTAAATGTACCCCTGTAATCATATCAAAAAATAGAATTTTACCAGGACCTTAGAATACCCTACCAGAGTCCCCCTCTCAGTAACTATCCCTGTCTAATGGTTATCTACATCATGACATTCAGTGTCATGGAAGTCTGCCTGATTTTAAACTATAAAAACAGAAGCATATAGCAAGCTCTCTTATCTGGCTTTTTAATTTGCTTTTTTTTTTTTTTAATTTGTCCATGAATTTGCAAATAAATGTGAATTGTTCTTGTAGATCTTTTCATAGTTAATAGCCAAAAGGTAGTAGTTGAACTGTTTGAGGGAAAAAAGTTCTTATAAGGGATGTACAAATGTCTATTCTTCATTATAACATGTTATCTTCCTCTTATGCAGGACCTTCTATACTTATATACCAAAGCCTGGCTCTTTTCACCTCTTTCAATTTCATGGCTCAAATTTTATCTTAGAGATTCCACAGAACATAGTTTCTCTCCTGAAGTGAATGTTGAGACACACTGCATTTTGGGGCAGAAAATAAAAGAATTTCATATATATGACTTTTGAATTATAAGAGAAAGTTAATCGAATAGACTATATATTATGCTAATTCCAGATTAGCATTATACATTCTCCTCCTTTTCTGCCTTTCATTTTAAATGTATACCATTTCCACTGCTCGACTATGTTTAAGTTATTTAGGTGGGAAGATTTTTGTGTCTGATTTATTTTTTTATCTCTCAAATTTAAAGTAACTTTGTAAACTAAAGCAGGTGCTTGTTAAGTGTTTGTGGTCTAAATAAATAAAATGTCAAGATTTCCATTTTCCAAATGAAGAATAAGAGTCAGAATCTCTATTTTTGCATTTACTCTATGAATTGACATCTTTAATACTGATTTTGTTTTGATCAAATTTAAAAATCTCTCATTTCTGAGGTGCAGAACTATTTTCTGTTCTGTCTAATATAAGGACCCATGTTATTTGCTTTAGAATAACTAAACATTTCTAAAATATTGTTGAATTTTCAAACAAAAACTAAGCTCAGAGCTTTTCCAAAGCCCGTGAACATTTCTTTTGTCAATAGGAAAAATATATAAGAGAAAGTGATATTTTTACTTCAATCTCTAAATCAATATATGATAATATCCCAAAATTATTGAATTCCAATGGATTGTTAAGTACTACTCTAGAGTGCATCAACGGCTGCCAACCTTTGCCATGGAAACAATCAGAGAACAGGCCAGTGGGCTAGAAAAATGTTTTAAAAAGAGAGAGAGAGAGAGAGAGAGAGAGAGAGAGAGAGAAAAGAAGATAATCAATTGGCTAAGTAATTTCACCTCATGAGAGAAAATGATGAGATACATTAACTTCAATCTTCAGGCATCATATTGCTAACTCTCAGAAAGTCGATATAACAAAGTGAAGATATTTTCAGATTTATTTTTTATTTTGGTGTGGTTCAGTCTATAAAATAAAAATAAAGTGGAGGAGAAAATAAAAGGAGTTATCTTTCTGTTTCTTTTAGTCACAGTTAGTTTGAAATTGTTCCGTGAGGCAGACAGACATTTCATCAGGAGAACTGGATCATAGTGACTCATGAGTTTTTGTCCTATAAGAAAAAATGTTTATTTGAATTCCCAGCCTAGGTTTTTTCTATATGTATCAACTTATTTAGACATATTTAACATCTTCTAAGCATTAGTAGTCTAACAAAGAATACCATGTGCAAATCTTTTCAGCTTGGGAAGTTTTAGTTAAAATCATCCAGGAAGTATGGTAGAGATTAGTGTTCTTGTCTAATCTTCTTCCTAAATGGCAGCCATGCTTGAGCTGTGCAGCAAAGCAAAGGAAGAAGCAGAGAAGTCAGAGAAGCCAGCAAGCAGATGGCTTAATTGTCAAGTCCATCCTATCTATCACTGGGCCATGTGCTATTTTGGCAATCCAAGACATGTTATTTCTAGGAACAGCATGAACTGCTGTCAAAGCAAGCAAATACTTTTTTGTGTGTGTGGTAGCATCATTGGCCAGTAATATTTAATGCCACAGCTAGAGATAACAAGAATTTTACATCACAGGTAGTGGTATTAAGTGTTGAGCATCACAGGTAATGATATTCAATATTTAATACCATATGTAGTGATGCAGATGCATTTCCTTCTTACTCCATCCTAGAGAAATAGGAACATCAAGGTAATCCTTACGTGCCTTTAAAATCACTTTCAAAATCTAAGATATGCTTGTGGGTTTGTTAAACACTACTATAACATTTACACACATATTTAATTCCGTTGGTAATTTTTATTTTTAATGTGAAAGCTTTTAGTAATGTCTATTTTTTTCCCAGGATGATGAAAACTTTAATAATAGAGGACTGTATTTTTCATAATCTGGTAATATTAAAAACATTTATGTGCAAACCAGCTCACACAAAATGACATATGATACTCAGATTAAAATGAAAGCTTTGTTTTTGTCAATATTTGGACTGATAATGAGTAATAGTTAACAAATGAATTGAAAAGAGGGATAGTACATCAGTCAAAGAGCTACATTTAAATAGGTTTGGAGTTTACATGTGAAGAAAATGAGAGAGAGAGGATGGGGGTTGGAGCTGATATATTAAGAATACTACTTTTAAAATTCAGCTTTGAAAAGTAGTTAATATGAGCACATTTGTAAAAAAAAAATAGTTACTGCCTAGAGATATTTAAAACAATTGATACAAGAGAGTTGTTTTTTGGCAAGAAGCAAGAAAACATTGTCTGTATTTAGTATAAAATGGTATACAAATTGTTTTGTCCATTTACTTGGCAAACATATTTGCTTTCTTTGAAATAACAAGAGCTTCATGTCTAGATGTTCAGATAGTCATCATACAGAGAAAGGCCATCATGATTAAAAACACAACGAATATATAATAAATACCATAAAAGGGAGATTTTGAATTTTTTAATTTTTTAAAATTTTGAAAAACATTCTTCTAATTTCTGTTTCTACAATCTATTCAAATATGATTTAAATATGTACATCTGTAAATTTCCTTATTTTTAAAAAAGTAGCACTTAAAAAAAGCTTTCACAGATCTAGTCTTTTTGTTCCCTTAAAACAGTAACTCAGTCCAAAAACTATAACCATTGTGGTGAGGGAAAACAAGGAATTGACTCATTTGAGTTTACACACAGGAACTTAATGTGGGGGATGTGTATGAAAGAAGATGTGATTAATAGTTGTCAGCTGTATGTTAGACATCTTTATGTAATTAAACCCAAATTCCCGAAGTTCTCTGGATAACGGAGGCCTAACGCCCTTCATTTTCTGAGTCACAAATCAACCTGAGCAGAGGCTGGTCTTGCATTAGTCCTCCCAGAAGCAGTCCCTGAGGCAATGATTCAGGTGCAAGTGATTTGTTAAGGTTATCCCCCCAGGAGAAAGAGGAAGAAACAGAGAGGGTCAAATTATTGCTTGATTTCAGTTGAATCCCAGACTCAGCCTAAGGCCCCCAGCTCTACTGTATAACACCCTGGGATTATCCAGACTTTAGGCAAAGGAGATGAGCTTCTTTGCTTTCATCCACTCTTGGAATCCTGGCTGGGCTGGGTCATGGCTCTCCAGAAAGGCAAGTGCCAGGATGCCAGTCCTCTGAGGATGGCAGATACAACAAGCAGCTCCAAAGAGCACTGAAGCTGGGAAGCGGTTGCACAGAGATTGTTCACCAGTCTGTGGGAACTCGAAGGGCACCACTAATGCTGGCTCTGGCCCCACCTTGCATGAGCACAGAAGGTATGGTTCTCCCTTAGTTATTTCTGAGGAATCCCAGCAAGGGTCTATTTTTTCCTGGCTGTTGCTTGTTTCCTGTTCCCTTTACTAGCTCCTTTCATTCTGACATTGTGTTTTCCTGACCATCTGGTGACTGCTACTCCAAGCTGTAATACTGCTTCTCTAGTCCGCTTTACCCTGAGGGTGGGTGCAGGCCTTTGTCTTTAATCACAGTAACACAATGAATACAAGGCTGTGCAGTGAATAGACTTAAGTAAATCTTTAAGATAATATACTAGAATTACAAAGTGTTAAGGGTGGAAAATTTTCAAATGGCCAACTTCTGCTTCCATTGTTTAATGTTAAATGGGGTGTAGTTCTAGGAGATATTCTGTGCAAAAATATGCTAATGTTAAGGGTGTAGTTATCCTGTGTAAAGATGTATTAATGACCAGCCTCTGCTTCTGTAAACCTGCTTGCTTGCTAGAGCGGGTTTTGGGGCTTTTTAAGCTATCCCTCTAGAGAGTCAGGCTGATCTCTTCTAACCCTGCGTGGTAGAGAGTCAGTCGCAGGCAGGCTAATAAAGGCTCACAATCATCTCAATTGGCTCCATGGGTCTTAGATTTGATCGCAACACCAAAAGCATAAAAGGAAAACTTAACTGGCTCCTGAGTGTATGGCTCTGTCATTCCTTAGAGTGACAACCCCTCCTCAGCTTTCTCCTTGTTCTTCCACCATATTCTTGAAATCTGAACTGCCCCTGACCCCAAACAAGGTAAGAATCCTCCTCTTGTTTGGCACATTTAATAAACCTTATTTAAGTCAGTATGAGAAGTGTAAAAGAAGTTATTATAATTACCTTTCGAGAGGAAAAGAAAAATCATTATAACATGTATTAAATAGAATTCCTAGAGTCCAATCTCAAGCATGTACATGTAGGTTACTCTCTGTATTCATTTTTCTAAAAGAAGAGTGGCTGGGTCCTTGCCTTACCTCAGCACCACTGAAAATTCACATGAAAGATTTACCAAGACAGCTTTCAGCCTAGATCTAGAATGCAGAAACTGTTGCTTTTTTAAAACCAACACTCGTTTCTTCTGCTCTATCTATACATTGCATCTAGATCACATGTGATGACAAATTATTTTATAGAAGAGGAAGTTAAGCCTTAAAACTTGAAGTAACTTTTAGAAATCCCATGGTTATTACATGGCAGAACTAGGATTCCACTTTGTATCATGCGACTCCAAATATACTTTTTTGTTGTTTAATATCTATTTTTTATTTTTAAAAAAAAGCTATTATAATGCCAGAATTTGTCTTATGTTTTTGTGCCATCCGTGTGAGCTTTAGAGACCATTTGCCACATAGTTTTGTCTCAGAATATTCTGAAAAATTCTCCTCTGTTTGGAGACTGTCCCTCATAGTGAATCCTGCTTTCCTAAGACAAGAACTACACCTGAATTTTCCAAAATTCTTAATTAATAGTTTGGGCACAAGATTACAATCCAGGAACTGGAAACTCAAATTTGAGACTTTGCTGTGGAAGGAACCAATGTAAAGAAACAGGCCCCCACTGAACCCATCTTTAAGAGAGTGCAGTGGCAGAGGTAGCTGGCTTTTGTTGGTAACAGTGGTGAAGATTCTGGCATTCGGTTCTAGGCATCCATTCTGTAAGCAATTGACTCGTTTCCAAAAAACTAACTTGGGGATAAAATTCATACTTACAAGTGTGGGTGGTTAAGAGGATTACATGAGATAATGCTTGCACAGTGTTTAAAAGTGTGCATAACTCAGAATAAGCCCCCGATATAAATTAGCTTTTATGGAGATGATGATGATGATGGTGATGATAATGATAATGACAATGATGATAATGGTGATGATTATGATAGTGGTGTCATCCTTCTGAAATCTGTTGGTGGTTCCCAGCTTTTTTAACATAGAGGTTAAATGCTATACCTCATGCCACAAAGGTCTGTGTGAACTTGGTTTTGCTTCCTTTCCAAACTCTTCCTTTCTCTGCACAAGATATAGGGATTTGCATGTTACATCCACCTACTTCCAGTTTCTAAGTATATAATATTTTTAGAAATCTCAGTGCCTTCACACATACAATCTTATCCCAGAATTGCCCTATTCTTGGCTATAAAATTTACTTGTTTTTCAAACAGAAATATCTCTAGGAAGTTTATGTTGACCCAATTTAAACTGATGCTCCCTCCTCTTTGTTCTCATAAGGTGGCATTTTTTTCTCCAACCCATTTAATCAGAGACTTTTGGTAAAAACAACAACAAAAAAATAGGGATACCTTAAATTAAAATGATTCAATTGATGAGGGCAACATTTACTCCCTCCCAAAAGTGTAAAGAGAACACCTATTATTTATTTTTAAATGTCTGAAAATCTTCCTTTTTAAACACAACCGCAAAACAAATAACATCAACCTATCCCCACACAGCCACTGCTTTCTCCCTCCCTTGCCCATGAGTTTTCTATGCTCACCATGTCTACTCTGTATCTCTTATTACATTTCTATCTGGATTTACCACCATTCCATCACACCCACCAGTTGATTCTCACCAATGTCACCGATAATCTCCAGGTCTATAATGAACATTTTTTCATTTTGCTTGCTAGACTTTTTGCCTACATTAAAAATATTAAAACATTCTCTTCCCTTTGTCTTTGCCATATACTCTCCTGGTATTCTTCTTGCCTATTTGTAATCTCCTTTCCAAGCCTAGCCTCTCCTATTGCCTTAAAATCCTAAAGTTCTTCACGGCGTAATCTAAGGCCTATATCTCCTTTTGTTTGATATCAAAATAATTTTTCTAAGACTATGGCATTGGCATGTTCTAGATCTTATTGCCACCTAGAGCCTAGAACAGCGTCTGATACATGGTAAGCAGTCAGTTTCTATTTTTCAACGTATGATTGAGTAAATGAACAAAGCACCAGAAAACTAGAGTGAGAGCCTTTTTTATGGCATACTAGCCCTTAACATGAGCAGGAAAGAGCTCAATAGGCTTTGTATAATAGTGGAGGACTATTATAATTATATAATATGACTAGAATCTCTGATCTGAGATTATACTTCATGATCTCTGAAAAAATATGTATCTATAGTAGGTGTGTTATTTAATAACAGCCCATCAGGATATTTTGCTCAAAGTTTGAAGTCCATGTTCCACTCTGGGCAGAATTGACTATGCATGCCTGTTCAGCTGAAGCCCTGAGTTCAACTTCAGGCCTAAGGAACAGGAAAGAAACAATAGAAAGGCTTCCTATTATTAGTAGAAGATTGACTTTTCCCTCAGGGAAGCAGTAGGGTTGTGGAACACAGAAACTTATACAAGGGTATGACATTTTGTTGGGATGGGCAATGAACAAACCTGAGAAGAAAGGATCAGCAGTAAAAAGAGTAAGAACACTTTCTTATAATTTCTATTGTTTATTTTAACACATAAACATTATGGTATTTTTTGTGCTAGATAGTTCACACTTCAACTCTAAGGGCAGTGAGTTGTCCTAAATGAGAATCTACACTCTAAAGATCCTCACTGGCAAAATACCTAAAAGGCTACACTTTAAAAATACTATATGTAAGTACTATGTAAATACTGTGTTAACTATGTCCAACATTATATAATGCAAGAGACCAGACACGTACAAGAAACCAAATCTTTTGACTTCCCTGGAAATAATCAGAATCTGCCATTGTTGAGGAAACAAAGGTGGATACAGAAACATCTAGGTTACATGATTGATTTAGAATGTGTCTAAGACATAAACCAAAGCCTTGTAAGTTCTCAACAAATGCTTTAGGATGAAGAAACGAATGTGTTTAGCCTTTAGATTTTAAAGGTTAGTATCATTCCTTCAGCAAATTCTAACAGAAAAGGGAGTCCTCACCAACAGTCTAACTCAATACTCAGGGCTTGGCATTCTGGTAAGTGCTTAAATATGTTTACTGGATGAATGAATGTTTACTGGAAGAAAAAAAAATCAATGAATGAATAAATAAAAAAAGTACTCACTAGATTCTGAATATTAAAGTGCATTATGATGGGACAAAATTATACCATGTCTAACAGATGAAACACATGTTCTTTATATTAAGAAGCATACTCATGAACTTTTTCTATTGCTAGATAATAAAACAGTGCATCTGAAAACTTTTTATGTATTGCACAATGGTTACATAAATTAAGATTAGAATAAATTTTAAAATATTGGCAAACAATGTCACATTGCTCATATACAGGTAAGAAAGGAAAAGAATGGTTCCCTTTGAAAAATTTTATTTTATGATTAGTAGTGCCTTAGTATGGGGACCCATGTAACAGTATTTTTAAGCTATTGGTTTTGATTTTTTACTGTTAAGGTCTGTTACCAATAGGCTTTTACCAATTTCTTAAACAGTGGAAGAGATAAATGCATTTAAAAGTAAAGAGTTAGTGATGTCATGATGTCATCTAGAGATATTAAGTGAACAGTGTAAATCATTCCTGAATAGTATATTTCTTGGGTCATCAGTTGGACTTGATAGTCTGGATTAGAAGTCCAGAAACATGATTATTGCCCAGCTGTTGAAGTTGATTAATATAATAAAATGAACACAAACTAATCTCAGAAAAGGTTTCTATACAAAACAATACCAATTAATAGTTTTACATTTGATCACTACACAGACTTACCCCATATCAGAGAATTTAGAAAGCTTGAATTTGTAATGATGGAGTTACTTGGTATACATGAAATCAAAAGAAAGAAGGTAGAACTTTTATGTTTGTTTGTTTGTTTTTTTCCAACTAGAATGAATTACCCACACCTATAGCAGAACATTCATCTCCCCTGACTAGAAAGATTTTGTCTGCCAGATATGGGAGGAGGGAGTAGAATGATACTAAATATATATTTTCTACTTTTATAGATGATCGAAAAGGGAATGAACTTAAATTACATGCATTGGTTATATTCTCTGTAATTGATTAAGTAGTCATATTTCAATTGGTTTAAGTTCTTACCTAGAAGTTTAGGAAACATCATACTAAGCAGAGTTCATAGAGGTATCCCATACCTTGAAAAAATTCGGGGAGCACTCTAAAATTTAATTCTTATCACACTAATGTGAAGACTCATTCTTAGACATAAGCATTGCTTGCCCATTTTGGTTCCATTGTGATTATAATCAGCTCTGCCTAAATAATGCCAATTACTCTTCTCTACAACGATAACTCACCTGGAAACTTAGTTTCTGAATGCTGCTATTAAGTTGATCCATATGTTGTATACAGATTCCCTAACTTTAGTGAATATTAAAGTCATCCAGAATGTGTAGTAACATTTCCAATTCCTTGAAGAAACTCCACAGTTTCTCATTCGGGAATCTGCACTTTTAACAAGCAACTCAAATGATTTTAGGTAAGAAGTCCAGAAACGAGGATTTGGAAAAACCCTTAGTGATTTCATCATATCCCAGCGAGGCCATCAATTCCACTTCCCTTTGATGTTGGGTGGATTGGTGTCTCTTCCCATCCAGATGACTGACTGGGTTATTCTGGAGCTAATGATCTGGTCTGAAGGTCAATTACTGCCCACTGGTACAGTCACTGGTCTATTTAGCCAGTTCTGTCAGGGAAGGCATCTATAATGATCAGTGCTGCTCTGATGTACTATTTAGCATTTAAGTAGTACCTTCGTTAACAGTGATCTTGGTCCTTTTATTTCCTGAAATAGAATTCTTTCTGACTTGTCTTTAAAATAATATTATTTTCTCTTTCACTGGAAAAATGTTTCTATTCAAATTTCCTGAGAAGCTGGGTAAATTTTCTTCCAATTCAATGACCAAGATGCAGTTTTGTGACATGCCCACACATCTGTGGCCAAAGTTTGACAATCACATAACCTAGTTTCTTCCAAAAGTGTCATGGTTATTTTTGGCCCATTATGCAAACTTCGAAACAAAAATTTCTCCACGATTAAGATGGATTGCATACAGAAAAAAATATATATTGAATTTAGAATTTATTAATTTTCTGAAATATGAGTTGTCAAAAGCCAGGAAATAGTATTAGGAGAGGCAGCAGATTGCTTTGTTCTCTTTGGTAGTGTATCATAGATTTTAAGGAAAAATTAAGCATTTGCCTCTCTGGCCTGGTGAGAATATAGCTAGGTGAGGAAGAGGCATAATGGGAGTACACGAGCTATGAAGAGCCCATCTATTTATTTGTTCTTTTCCTGTGTTTAGATGTGGCAGTGATGGATGCTATTTTCACACAGCACAATGCCTGTAACTGGCACTGGGACCACATTTTTTAATGAGCTAGATGCAGCCCTTTGCTTTTCACACGTTTGCTACTGGTCTATTTGATGGGGACTTTGAAAAAAAAAAAAAAATTTAGTTAATGTTTAATCATTTTTTAAAAATAAATACAGTTTTCAGAAAGCTGTACTTGGAAAAGTTGATTTAGACTATAAATATGTGTATTTAACCTGATTTCAACAATCTATAGTGTTATATTTTATAATATTTGTTTCTTAACACATAATGCTGCCATTTTTCTTTCCTTGCCTTTTAGACTTTAGCTTTAACTTATTATTACTTTAATCTGTTCTACTTGTTAACTTGAAGTAATTAATTTTATGACACACATAGAAGTAGTTTCATACTAAATGATAATGAGGCTCATATTTATCTCTGTATTATGTTTTTAAAATTCCATCTAATTAACAAAGAGGCATAATGTAGAGATATATACCGAGCACTCATATACTTGTGTACTTTTTTCAAGTGGGGGGTATAACATTTTGAAGAGAGAGAACTGTTAAAAGGGTGAAAAAAACAAACAGAAGAAGCCTATAGCATTTTTGTGCATTTTAAACACCAGTTAATAAAGATTAAACATAAGAATAAAATTAAACCTTTTTTTCTAGAAAGCCTTTTTTTTTTTTCCAGAAGCTTCTTCCTTCTTTTATCTGTTATTTTAACAATTCCTTGAAGCACTACAGTTTGTCTCTGCTCATTGATTTGAAGCCGACAGCAATATTTTGAACTCGTCATCAGTGGTACAAACTCTTTCCTTTTTCATATATTCATCATCATAATTTTGAAGTCTGGGTATTGAAACTGTTTTAGGGCATAATTGGAGAAGTGTCTTAAAATTTTTCTGAAGGCAATGTTGTTCTGATGTGGCCGATGGTGAACTTGGACTCATTGCTGTGATGGTATCTGCGTTGGGCAGTAAACAATGACTTTTATCAAGATTCTAAATGTTCTTCAGATTAAATTGCTTTCTAAAGTTCTCTGATTTTATACAGTTGGAGTGGGTGTTTTTGTTTCTCTTTTGTAGTTTCATTGACCTAGATGCTATTTCTCTTAAATCCAAAGCCAAAAGTAACTAAGAAAAATCTTGCTATTTACTTACTGATCACTTTTTGTTATACAATCTGAAGCATATAGATTTTAGCAACAGGAGAAATAAAGAAAAGAAATGCACCCTATTTTTTTCCTTTTTCATTATCATTTTCCTTGAACCTATAGGAGGAATAGTGCACAAAAGGCAAGTTATATTGCTGGTCACGTGAAAATTTATCTAAACAAATTAGGTATCAGTTGCTTAAATGCTGTCACCTCATTAGGCTGTGTTCTCATTTCCCTGCTCTTGCAATTGCCCTGTACAGCTTGATCCAAAATGTTAGAACTGTTTTCAGAACCAGAAGCAGGTTTATTTTTATGCCTTCTTTATGTTTTTCCTTCTGTTGTTTCTTCCTTCCTTATCCATCTTTCTTCTCTCTTTTTCTTCTTACCAACTCCTTCCTCGCTTTCTTGTTTTCTTCTTGGCAGGATTTGGAGGCAAAACTCACAAAATAGGGATCTCTAAGATGAGGACTCTGGAGTTTTTAACTCTCACTCGTCCACACTGAGCCTTCAGCAATTTGTCAATTACTTGTTTTCCTACCCAGTTATTGGTTCTAGTGGAAGTTTTGCTCTGATATCTTGTGAATCTCTGTTTCACCTCTGTCTGTTTCTCCAATTTGGGGACAGCAATTTGCCCTGTGACCTCAGTTCTCTGATAAACCTAAGAAGAGTAGTAGATTTTTAGTTTAGCTTTTTCTTGCTGTGAAGATGGGAGTGACAGTTTTTTAGTTCCTCACATACTGGATCAGAAACTAGAAGAGTCTGAAACCTACTTTTAATGAATGAGAAGTTAGAGCTTTGCAGAGAGTCTTGTACATGTTGTTTTCTATCATTTTTAAGTATCATTATTATTTAGTACACCATATCCTATTGATTCTAGAGCTGTATATTTTCAGATTTCAACAGTCCTGAAAACATGATATGGTGCCTTATGGTTGGTTACATGTAATTCTGCTGCTTTTTACCTTTACTCCACTAAGGGAGAAGCCTATGTGCTGTAAGGGTAGATCTTGGCAATTGTTCCCTCTCCTTTCACACTTCCCAGGCCCTGGCCCCTGTCTGAGGGTCCCTTGTACCAACCTTTTGTGTTAGGCATGAGCCCAAACATCCCTAACTGTTACACCCGGTAGCACATTGCAAGGCAACTTTGATTTCTTTGGCTACACCCAGTTCTAGTATCTGTTGGTTATGATAGCACTTCCATCCAGAGCTCTCTGTCTGTGTCTGTGTCTGTCTGTCTATCTGTCTGGCTCTCTCCATATCTTTCTGTCTCATTCAAGCGAATAGCAGATAGGGAACCATTCTAGGACCAGAGGATCTTTGAAAAAGCTTTTCAATAAGTACAAAAGTAAGTAATAGAGAAATAAATAGATAAAATGATAAGACAATGTTGTTATAATTAATTGGCAGCATTATTTTTCTTTTTACTGGTACTAAAATGATGTTATACAATTAACAATAATTTATATTTGATCAAATCATCCAGCAATGTGCTGAAACCAGCTCCTCCTGACTCATGAAGTGAACTGTGCGCATCGCTTTCCACTCATGCCCAGTGATGTCAAGTTGGTGGCTTAATGTTAGCCAGGTGGAAATTTTAATGCCACATAAATCAGCAAATACAAAAAATCAACACCCCTGTCCTGAGAGCTGGTTGTTAAATGTTTGTCAGGACACCACTGATTTTATCTCTGGGTTACAAATTTCATTCTGGAGAAGCATTGTCTATATGTGATTGGTCACATAAAACACAAACTTATAAAATTAAAACATATTTAAGATATTTACACACATCACCATTTATTGGCATGAACCAGTCACTAATGAAGTCAGAAGAGCTTAGTGTGGATTTTGCAAAAATTTTATTTAGGTGATAATAAAGCCAGAGATAAAATTCTAATTATTTTATTTTATTTCTCTTTCCTTGTTGAATATTAAGCTTAAATGTTTTAAAGAATGCTTTTATAACAAAACACAGTTGGGTTTATCTATTAGTGTAAAGAAGATCTATCATTATTTCTCTGGATCTTTCAAATTATAGCAATTGGACATTCTATCT
This sequence comes from Eonycteris spelaea, assembly GCA_003508835.1. Taxonomy (NCBI): domain Eukaryota; kingdom Metazoa; phylum Chordata; class Mammalia; order Chiroptera; family Pteropodidae; genus Eonycteris; species Eonycteris spelaea. Next base: position 4,911,507 of record PUFA01000003.1, read on the forward strand.
TTTAAAATCATGTTTCAGATTTAGCTAGTAGTTAAAAGATTTTTAAAAAAAGAAACTTTGTAAGATTGAAAAATTTTTCAAAAAGCAGCATTTTTTTTTAGCTAATATTTTTCCTTTGACTATTATTAAACTGTGGCCTTACAAAGACCAGTTTTTTTTTATTTGAGATCTAGCAATGAAAAAGCAATCTTTTGTTTCTGATATAAAAGAAGCAACGTCCTCTGGAGAACTGTAGGTGAGGGAATATAATTTTCTGCAGAATCCAGTACAAATGAGTTATTAAGATGGGAACTTTTATTATGGTATTTATACCTTTGACTGAAAGAGCAAGTAGAAATTACATAATAAAAATGTTAAGTACATTAATCACTCCCTGAGCCTATAAAATGCCTTAAAATTTTTGTCTGGGTCAAGTGAATACCCTTGTAAAAATTATCACTTATTCCTCTTCACATTTTTGAATTTTTATTGTTCATCTAGTTTAATTATTTATTAATCTCATTTCGTGTATCTCCAGTTCTGAGGACAATGTCTTACATATAATTGGAGCTCAAAATATTTATTAAGCATATGAATATACCTGTGCCTATCTATCTCTATCATCTATCTATCATCTATTTATTATCTATCTAGTTATCTAGCTACCTGTCTATTTCTTCTTATCTATAGATCTATTTAAATAAATTGATTGATAAGATTCAGAATAGTATATGACAAGAGGAGAGTTTTCAAAAATTAAAGGCCATTAACAGGGACTAAATGAACTTCTGCTTCTGCTCAAGTTCAACTTTAACTTTGCTTTCTTCCATTACAGGCATTTTAAATTTTTATTTCTTGAATCATTTTCTCCTCTCTTTTGCTATTTTATTTGCTAACCTCTGAAATCACTTTTGTTTTTAAATTCATGCTACTTCTTTTCATAGGAATTGCTGAGTCATATAGGCATGTGAAGTATTGACCCCAATTCCTTACCTTCCTTCATATAAAATGTATTACTGCATTATAAGTCACAAAAATGGTGACTAAAAGCTCTGTGAAGTTAGATTTCTATGTATCCAAAGATAAATACAGCACATAGTGCCAGAAAACAGAAAAATATAGTCAAGAATTTCATCCACTGCCGTTACTATTCAAGTGGAAAACCATTTCTAAAATATCTAAAATGCCACTCTGGCTTGATCATTGATAAATAAATAATAAATGAACTCTTCCTTTCTCCAAATGGTTTATAAATCAATATTTTATAAAATATAAATATTATTTCCATAATTTACCCAATGATCTTTATTGAAATAACTAACAAATATTAACTTTCTTAATTTAAATGATATATTTCTTTAGCTTATTGATTTAAATAATATATGTAGAAAGGTTTTATTCATTCTCTCTTACTCAGTTTGTAAGGCTGTTAATTTTTTATATTTTAGATAAAAATTATAATTCATGTGGTATATATTAGAAACACCTTCAAATGAGTAAGATAAAACATTTAACTATGGTGAAACTACAATGTAATTAAGAATATCAACACTAAGAAGTTAAAATAATTTGTTTAGAAAGAAAAATATTGTTTAAAAAGGCAAAGGCTCTATATACATAACATATACCAGTTGATAACATATTTTATTTTTCAGCACTCTGGTCTCTGTGGAAGAGTTAGAATATAGAGATTTTTATTAATTTTCTAAGGCAAATAGAACTAGAATTTAAATGTAATTAATCACATATTAACAAACATATCAGATTCAAACCTCAGAGTTCATATAACTTTCCAGTAAAAGATTATGGAAGTAATGAACGTGTAGAAAATGGGGTATATCTGCTGTCAATCTCACATATTTTTCCTATGGGGAAACTGAGTTTGGAGCTTCTTGTCTAATTAGGAAACCCCACACCTGAGTGGGCACTGTAAGGTGGTTTTCAATGTGAGAACTGAACCCATTTGCTTCCTTCCTTGATTCTACTTAAATTATATTGACTCCTTCCTCCCTAACCCCCAAAATGTATTTGATTAGGTATAATTTTTTTAAAAATGCTCATGCTAATATTACATGGCTATTACCTGTGGAAAACAGAAAGTGTTTACATCTGTTGTAGTACTTTAGAGATTAAGCCTGTAGTCATTGTCTAAAGAAGAACCAGATTTATTTTCTTTCTCTTTAAATTTCTAACCCTTCCCTCAGAAAGTCTTGGAAGACATATTTCTGAAACAATTTTTAAGACTCTGAGATAATTAGCAGAAATGAAAAGAAATGACCATAAGTCAGCAGTGTTTCTGATCTGCTGTGATCAAGGCCACGGTGTACATTATGAGTATTTCATTTGTCGGGGTGGGGAATGGCAATGCTGCTGCTCATCTCTTGATTAAAGGAATACAAGAAAAAAAGGGTAAAGTTAGCATAACTCAATGATGTTTGCTTACTCAAAAATGCAATGCAATATACCAATTTATTTGCAAAGTCATTCGCATATAATTAAATGATACTGCTTATATTCAAAATCCATAAACTCCTAAGGAGCTTTAAAATTTTTAAATTTTCTAACTTGAATATACATTTTTCCTCCCTGACAGTTTTTACAAGGAATTTGAGGGAGAAGTTCACATTTGCTCAATAGGGCTGATTTTAGTGTGGTGAAGGTAAAAACTCATCTTAAAAAGCTCTTGAGATATAACTTAGGAGTTTCTAAGCAGCAGCAAAAAACTCACCATAAATGTTGAAGGACTCATCCTTTCCTTTTGATCACTTGAAATCAGCAGCCCTATTATAAAAAAAAAAAAAAAAAAAAAAAAAAAAAAAAAAAAAAAAAGGGCCCTTGGGGTGTATATGTTTAGAGTGCCAGCAAAAAAGAAAATAATTTCTCTTGTCTGGCCCAAAAATATTCATTCTAAAGATAAAAGTAATCAGAAAGGAGCAACTGGTTCTAGCATTCTGAACTGGTTATAAAATTAGTACAAATAAATTTGTCTTAGATTTTGTTCTTTGTTTGCACACAGTTGAGGTGAGGAGCTTTGCATTGAATCTGACATATCTGTTTCTGTGTCTAGAGAAAGCAATCTCTATTTCTTGACAGCCTCCATATCATCCTCTCACTAAACATTGGCTTCAGGTTTCCAAAGTTAATTATTTCTATTTAATTATTTCAAAAATATGTGGACTCTATAAAGCTTTATAACAATTATAAAATATGACAAGATATTGAGTCAAATCAACTCCAATTAATTAGGTCTAGAATACAGTACATATAAAAAGCAAATAAGATTCTATTGTCTCTGCTAATGATTGTTAATTTAGTTCAACAAAGAAGAAGAGAAAAAAATAAATAAATGCACTACAAAAATCAGTTAATGAATATCAAACAAAATGTTATTAAGTAGTCATAATAGGTAAAGAGCATGGACTTGGGAATCAGGAAAATGGTATTTTAAACACAAACCATTTTCCCTATTCATGATGTAATTTCTGAAATGCTTCTTGTTTTTGCAAATGTTTTTTCAAATGATGTAATTTCCGAAATGCTTCTTGTTTTTTCAAATATTGACTTACCTCATTTGTGAAATAGGGAAATTAATACCAAACGTTCAATTTGCTTAATCTTATAAATAGAAATGGTTTGGTTTATAAGAGTTACTCAGAAAAAGTAGCTTTTATTATAGATTTTAAGATGGAATATTTCATAGAACTAAAGTACCATAGTTATAACTTTAAAAAGATTTTATCATCTATTTAATACTATAAGCTAGCAAACAATTCACATTCTTAGTTGAGGGATACAAATAATAGTTATTTTTTATACCTTTGGGATAAATCTTTCCTTAGAATTGCCATATACACACACACACAATATACACATGTGTGGGTGTGCAAACACATGTACACACATGCTTAGTTGTGCTGTAATGTAATTGTTCTTACAGTAACTTCAAGAAATAACACATAATAATTTTTAATAATTTAATAATATTGCTTTGATACATTTAGAAGTTATTTCTAATGAGAAAATGTATTAAGATTCAAGTCTATAACATCTCCTTCTGGATAAAATCACAAAATGACTCTTGTAAACATTTTTGCTATTCATTGTTTTCTATATTTTTTATCTTTTTTGTTTTCTGTGAGGAAAATGATATTATTTTTCATTACTTTCATATCACAACCTGACAGATCTTATTGCTCCATCTATATTTTAATAAACCAATTTTTAAAATGAACTATGCTTTACAATAGATATGCTTTATCTACTTGATTTTGCTGATTTTGCTGCTTATTTTTAATGCAAATCTATTGACTTTAGCTCATAGGTGTATATTTTTTGTGTGTTCATGTTTGTGTGTATAAATGTTCAAATAAACAAAAAATCATATATCTTCAAATTATTTTTAGATAGGGATGCCATTTGTAGTTCACCACAGGCCCTGCTACTCCTTATTGCCTGTTTTGAACTGCTTCATATTCTGAGTTTGGACCATAAGTTTAGAGGTCTCCAGATTGATAGAGACATTTAACAAATCACTGCCATCACCTATTGGGACACAATGGTTTAGTGTTGTCCAACAATTTTTTGCTTGGTTTTGCTGTCAAACTTATCGCTTAAATATTTGACATTTTTATTTTAAAACAATTCAGATTAAATTCATAGATTAATAAAGGTCTTAGGTCATGTGTAACAGATGACTAAATCTATGTAAACTATTCAAAAAGCTTTTATTCTTGTGACATTACATTTATCAGATAGCAAAATAGTTAACTTTTGCTGTTAAGTATTTCGGCGAAGACTTATGACATTTCCACAATTTTTAATGTGTATCTTATATAAAAATGAAAAAAAACCAAATCTCACTAATTTTGACTAACGATTTGAACATACATTTACCCTTTGTGAAAATGTGGCACTGTTTTATTTCTTTGCAAAGCCATATTCAATCGATTTTAATTATTTTTTAAATGACAGGCAGATAGCATTAGTTATTTCCAAGCCTAGTGGAGGTTTGTATTTGGTCTCTTTCAAAGAATAACTCTCCTAAAGGTCAGCAGACTTTTAAAATATTTATTCTCAAATTTTGGATTTCTCTTAAATAAGAATTATAATAAATTTTATCATACCCTCTAAATTCTAAGTGTGTAAGGAAAGATAATATATATCCAAATACAAAAACATGTATATATGTACATGTATGTATTCTTGTAAATATATAATATAAATATATTATATATGTATGTGTGTATAAATATGTACATGTATATATGTATATCTGCCTTCTGCATCAGATCATAGGTAGGTATTATATTTAATGACTTATAGTAGAAGCATGGCGATTTGCCTGAAAAGTCTAGGAGAGGGGGTTGGAGGGTAGGAGTTATATCTGCCAAGAGATTGGAGGAATCGAAACAGGTGCTGACAACGGAGTTTCAAACAGTGAACACAGGAATGGAGTCTAATTTTTATGAAGTTTAGTTAATACTGAAGAAAATATAAACTATGTCAGTCTGATGGGAAAACCAGGATTTTACACAGCAGCAGAAATCTAGTTTATGTTTTCAGTTATTGCCTTTCAGGTTAACAGGCCCAAGAAACGTGTACAAGGATAATAAGACTAAAACCTAGTTTTCAAGGTAAAATCTTAGTCTCTAGAGAAGATGTTCTGGCAAATAAGCAGGGTTTTATTTCTGATCAGAGGATGATACAGAAAATGAGAGGCAAGTTGGCAGTTACTGGGTGTTTTGTACTATATGCTGTGCTGGATGCAGATAATCAAGACTGCATTTGAAACAGGAACCGAGAGAAAGCCACAGCAAATGGGAGAGATGCACCCTCAGGTCTGGAGAGCCACAAGGCAGAATACTGAGACAATTGTTCCCTAAACACCACACACAGAAGCTGCTCCTGGACAGCTGAAGAAAAAGGGTGAGAGAATGTTAAGCCTTTGAAATGAGGTACTTGTGTAGTTGGAACTCCTTGACTTAGGAAGAAATAGTTCAGAAACTGAGTTCAAACTGGCCTGCAAATAGAATGTTCAGTGGAACCTAGTTATTGAGGAGCTGGAAAAAGGAATATAATATTTATGGCTAATATTTAGTATGTAAAACAATGAAGTTTAAATCAGAATACTTCAGATTAATAAGTGTACATTTTAAAAACTCATAAGTATCATTCTTTTATGTAACTGCAGTCATAACTCTACTTTATAAAATAGATGTGTGCCTAAAAATGTATATGTAAGTGATTACCGTTTGAACAAATTGACTTGTATTTCAAGTGCTTAAAAACTCACTGTTTAAAAAATATCAAATGAGGTCATCAGTAATATGAACTTTGTCCTTCAATATATGACCTTTATAATGGTTCACAAATTACAATAAACATTATCACTTCCATCATCTCCTTTGAATGTTATACTTCTGTAAGTTACACAAGTAGATATAATTAGTCATATTTTATGGAAGTAGCCAAGGCTTAGAAAGAGTAATATGGCCAATGTCAGACAACTTCTAAAAGCTCTAGAAGCTCTTAAGCCACCCTTTCTCTCTCTCTCTCTTCCCCCCCTCTCTCTCGCCCTTCCTCCTTTCTACCCTCTCTGTCTTTTTTCATGTTTCTTTTCATCTTTTCCTACTAAACTGCTTCTATGTTTTCTATAAATTTATTCTTACTTCTCAGTCTTTGGTTGGGATCTAATTAGCAAAAGGAACTGCCTTATTTCTTGGAAACATCAGTGATAGTTTAGCCTATCCTCTTGGCAGGTAACATGGTAGCTTTGAGCTCGGAGTATGCTGATCCCCTTTTTCATACCTGACTCCTCTTTAGGCATCATTATTATTCACATTGTCACTCATCGTTCTGACACCGAATCTGGACCCTAGTCAACACTCCCATAAGTTGTTTGTGTCTTCTCTATGGAGCATTAACCATATTTAGGAGAGTAACCGGTATAATTAGTCATGAATCAGGAGGCTTGGTAGAATTTCTCTCATTTCATTTCAATTATTTTTCTACCACATATATTCCTTAGATCTCACTGTCTCTATTCACCCACTATTTTGAAATATCTTAACAGATCACCAAACATAGTTTCCTACACAGTTGAAGATTGACTGTGCTATGCCCTTGTTTTAGATGGGCTCATAGTTCCTAATTGTTAAGCTTCCCTGCTTGACTCAATGATTTTCATATTCAATAAGCATTCATCACGTATAAGAGCTCTAGCATTAAATTTTTTTTATTATACATAGTCAACAGAAAAATGGACTACCTGTCAATCTTTTCCTTCAATATTAACCTTTAAGATAAACAAAATAATTAATGTTTCTTTTGGCTTAATTTATTCACTAAATTTGTGACTCAACAACTTTTCGAAATAGTTTTATTATTGCTTATTGGAATTGTACAGTGTTACATTTATAAAATAGGTTACATGCAAATCAGGGGCTGATTTGTAGAAATAACTTGCCACATGGTTCTTTTGGGAAATATTCATAGGATATTCCAAACAAATAATTCAATCCTAAATTTAAAAAGAAAATCAACCCATTTGCAGCTTCAAGGTTGCTTGTTTTGAAATGATGCACACCTGCTTGACTCAAATTACCAGCACCATATTTATCATTTCTTCTGACTATTACAGCTGAGTTTACACATACTACTTGTTCAGTGGAAGCCATTTCTAACTCTGGGGTCAGTAAAGTGAAATATTATAACTTTAGAAGCTTGTGTTGCTCAATCATGCTTTAGTTGAATTCGCATATTGTGTTTCAGAAAACAAGGTTTGATTTGTGAAATATTGGAATTCCCATAATAACTGAGAGTCATAACATACCTTGAAGGAAAATGTATTTGAAAAAAATATATATGTCATTTAATCAAGAGTTTTATATTGAAATGAGAAAAGAAGAGAGGAAGGAATAAGTAGGGTCAAATTTGAAATAAGGTATTTAGAAAATATATATATAACTAAAAAAATTAAGGGAAGGCTGTAATGGAAAAAGAGACTAGTAGTTTTCAGTAGAAAATAGAAGACAGTCAAGAAGTCTGAATATTAAAAACCCAGATGATAAAAGTAAGTGGAGAGGATTTTAGTGAGGACAAAAGTATGAATTTGTAAGCTAGAAACTAACAAGCTAGAAAAAAGAACACACATGATACTTCATGATACTTCCTAATAAAAACGGAGCATACACAAGATATGACATTGATTGAGGAAATCCACTCTTCAGATATCCGCAGAAACCCTAACTTTTTTGAAAGCTGACAATCTGACAAATTTTTGTCTTGTCAGTTTTATCTCTCACAAGCTATGAGAAAATATATATGTACTGTCAGTGTTTGGATTGGAGAAGAGAAGAAGTATCATGATGGCTGTCTTTAAATAAATGAAAAGTTGTCATATGAGAAAAAGATTATTTAGCTTAATATACAATTCCAGAGGCTATAATTAGGACCAAGTGACAGAAATTCAAGGGGAATTAAATTTAACTCAATAAATGTAAGAGCGACTATTAATTTACTTACTTACTGTTAATGAGTAGAGATACAAAACAATGGAATCGGCTTTCCAGTGAGGAAGTAAGGTGGTAGTCATGGATTTATTTGAGCCCAAAGAAATGAAGTCTCTGAGCCTAATCTTCATTAAACACTAAACTTTATTAGAAGGGAAGGAAATATTGCTACTACTACTAATAGGTAAAATAATTGAATGCTTAATATAATTTACGCATTATTTTAAGCCTGTATTTATTAACTTATTTGAGAAGGTGGAGAGTCACCAAAGAGTTGACAATAACCAGCAGAAAACTAATATAGGATGTAATCAAGAAACTCTTGATGAGAAAAAAGAAAAAGAAAAAAAGGTAGTTGTACATATTGGTTGTTTGAATTACACAAAAGAAATTGGAGTGAATATCTGGAATATTAGCTAATAAGATATTAGTAATCTGAAGAAAGCACTTTTAATATAATACTGAGAAAAGTCTAAACAAACCTAAAAGTTGGTAATGACCTAACTGTAGTAATTATAATTAAGGATTTTAGATGTTATAGTCAAAGACGGTATCATTTGCTCTCAATTCTCAGTTTGTCTTATTCTTTTTGATGCTGAGTGTTTTCATATTTCTGAATTCTTTCCCCCTTTCTACTTACACTTATGTAGAGAAGTCTACATATATTAGCACTGGTAGAGAGTTGGGTCCTTAACCAATATTCTTATTAGTGATCAATTCCTTTAGTTTCAGACAAAAGTCTAAGTATTTAGATATATTATAAACTTTCTTATGTTAAGTATTAAATTTACTTAGGAGCGATTGGCTTTGGCAGAGAGAAACAGTTTTGGAGCCAGTTTTCTCTCTTTTAGAAACAATCTCTTCTTTAAGTGTGCATTGGCAGCCCAAAGACTGGTAAAGCAGCCTCCCCTCTCTAACTGGCCACCTGGCATGTGTGAATCTCCATGTTTGCACCAGCTCCACCCAACACGCTGCCTTTATGAATCTATTCCCTGATCACTACAGACTAGGCAAGACTTGGAGGCTCAAATAGGGTCACAATTTATTCTTATGTCCTGTTCTCCAGTCCATCTAACCACCAGTCTCCATTTAATAAATACAATTTCTTATGGTTGTAATTTTATCTTGGTAGTAATTAACATTCTGACTTTTAGATATATAACAATTAATAGAATTACAATATTTTTAAAATTCGCAAACAATTCAATTGCTTTCTATGTGTATTTCTGTCACGTATTTTTACCATATGATGTAGTCGCAAAATGTTTTCCTTAGTTTTGATGTTTTAAATTTCTTCATGTATTTAAAATAACCTATTCTATTCTATCAATTTATTTTGTATTTTCTTAATAATTTTGAGTCTAGTGTTATTCTTTGTATGTAATGAATGTTGACATCACAGCATTATTGGTTTTTGTTAATATAATGTTAATGTTACGACTATATTGTTTAGGGTTATACTTTATATAGAACTTATTCTTTTCTTACTCAGCTTTAGAGAAATATAACTGTGTATAACGTTGTACAAATTTAAGGTGTTGATCTGATGCACTTATATATCGCAAAATGATTATTGCTATAGCCTTAGCTAACATCTCCATCACCTGGCATAATTACAATTCCTTTTTTATGTGGTAAGACTATTTAAGATCCATTGTCTAAGCAACTTTCAAGTATAAAATACAGTACTGTTAATTATAGTCATCCAGCTGTGCATTAGATCCAAGAACTTGTTCATTTCATAATTGGAAGTTTGTACTCTTGGAAAACACTTTTCCATTTCCCCCACCCCACAGTCCCTGGCAACCACCGTTCGACTCTGTTTCTGAGTTCAATGTTTTTAGATTTCATGTATATGTATCTGTCTTTGTCTGATTTATTCGACTTACCATAATGCCCTCGAGGTCCATCCATAATGTTGCAAATGGCAAGATTTCCTTCTTTCTTATGGCTAAATAATATCCATTGTTTATCTATCAGTCTTTATTCATTAATCTGTTGATGGATACATACATCGTTTCCATATCTTGGCTATAGTGAGTAATGCTGGATTGAACATGGGAGTTCAGATGTTTCTTCTGGGTCCTGACTTCATTTTCTTAGTATACATGCCCAGACGTGGAATTGCTAGATCATATGGTAGTTCTATTTTTAATTTTTTGAGGAATCTCCATACTACTTTCCATAGGAGCAGCACCAATTTACATTTTCATGAGCAGTGCACAAGGGTTTATTTATCCCCATATACTCGCTAACACTTCTCTCTCTCTCTCTTCTCTCTCTCTCTTTTTTTTTTTTTGATTATTAGCCATTCTGACAGGTGTGAAGTGATATCTCATTGTTGTTTTGACTTGCATGTTCCTGATAATTAGTGATGTTGAGCATCTTTTCATGTACCTGTTGGTCATTGCATGTTTTCTGGGGAAATGTCTGTACAACCTCTCTGCCAATTTTTAAAATCGAATTGTTTGTTTGTTTGCTATTGAGTTGCATGAGTTTTTCACATATTTTGGATATTAATCCCTTATCAAATATATGATTTGTAAATATTTTATCCCAGCCCATGGGTTTTTTTTTCATTTTGTTAATTCCTTCTTTTTTTGTGTGTAGAAACTTTTTGTTTGATGTAGCCCACTCACCTATTAATTTTTGTTTTTGTTGCTTGTTTTCCAAATTTTTAAAGCTTTCTTTTCATTTATTTTGCTTTTGTCTGCTTCCATTTAGGATATTTTACTCATTTATAACTTCTTCATGTATTTTCAATTTGTTTTAAATTCTACAAGAAGATTCTTTTAAATTATGCAAAACCAATCTTTAATGTACATTTAAGTCATTATAAAATTAAGAAAAAATTATTAACTCTTACTTAAATAGGGCAAGTAATTTTGTAGTCTTTTGTTCTTTTGTCACTATTAATATAATCTAAGATTTTAATATCTTATCTCTGTCATTAATTTAACAATATTGAACAAATTATCCTTCAATAGTTTTTGACATTTTAACAGACATAGCTCCTATATCTATGTAAAGTACTCATTTTAAGTTGATTTGACACTGCTTTTGATGTCTACCTCATGACATCTATTTTGAGGTCTTCTTCATATTATATTTTTGTATGTCATGAAGCATCTTTTTCTTTTCCACAACAATATGTATATAAATATTTTATTGACTTCGTACATGAAAGGCAATGTGAGTGGCTATAGAATTCTGGGGTTTTAATATATTTGGTGTTGTAGAAGATAAAACTATTTATTTTTATTTTTTATTTTATCCTATAACTTTACAAAAGTTAGATTTATTATGTAATTCAAAATCTTTGTTAATTCTTAGATAGTTCTAGGTGTGAACCTTCCTTTGTATATCTGGTACTTAATAAAGATATTTGGTGGTCACTATCAAGATCCACTTTTAAGTCAGAAAATAGTTTTTCTCTTGGAATCTTATTATTTATTTTTTATAGCTTATATATATCCTTGGCATACTTCATCAGAATTTTTAATTTTCTGTATGTTTAATCTTTTTATTCTTTCTAATGTAAAATATCTTTGTTATTATTTTTATATTTTTGTACTTTTAGATACACCCTGCATTCAGAAAAAGTTCCTCCTCTTCCTCCAGGAGTTTAAAAGAGACAATACCTGACAGTCTTATAATTTCTGTAATTTTTGTTAATTTCACAAATTGGTAGGCACTTTATTAATGTGAGGGCCATAATCTTCCCGAGTTGCATCTGACTTAGCTAACTATTCTGAGAGGGAATCTCAGTTACTTAGGATCAACAAAGATATCCAAGGCTATACAAAATTAGTTCAATTTACCAGTAACAGATTTATTGTTAACAGTATTCAATTATTGACTACTGCTTGACATAATTATATTAAAATAATCAATATATTGCAAAATATATATATTTTTTATGTCTGAAAGAAGATTTCTGTGTTACAAAAGATGGAGATTGAAGGTCTTCCATTTTATAGCATTGCATGCTGAATCAAAATTTGTTCTTGAAATTCATCAGGTTATACATTTCTTTTTTATATATTTTATAAAACTACTATAAAGCTCCTAAAATATTCTGAGTTTTAGGGCTTTTGGTTATTTGATAATATAAGAAGTTCATATTTTGCCTACTATCTTTCATTCTCTTGATCCTAGCACTTTTCAGAGAACCTAATGACAGAGCTGAAATTACACACACACAAAATTATTAAACCAAATTCAGAATTATTCAAATATTGGTATGACTATTGATAATCATTTACATTGGTATGAATTTCTCTCCATACCTTTTATTACAATCACACAGATAGTAATATCTTTCTACAGTATAAATACTGAAAAATGAATCTTATTTATTAATTAAAATTTCTCATAATTTGTATTATTCAAGGGTATCTATTAAATAAATATATTAATGAACTTTATAAATAGATGTAAAAAAAGTCTTATACATACTTATGATGATTAATGAACTCATAAATACTGATTTACTCTCCAAGCTCCTATACAATCTGAGACATTAGACATTAAAGTAACATTTCTTTTAGGAACAAATGCTTTATTCCATAGAATGTTTAATTTGCTGTATTATCTGGAACATTAGGCAAGTTTTTCATATAATGAGACATCTACTTCAGACCAAGATAGAGTAGTAGGGACTAACTTTACTCTCTTGTCTGAAACAACTAAAACAAAACAAAACAGAACAAAAACAGAGTAATATGGGAAAAAAGGGTTCTCAGAATATTGAAACAGGTAATTTAAGACAGTAATCCTTAAAATATAGAAGACAAAAGAGTTTAGATGTACAGCTGCTCCAGGCTATTTGTTAATGCAGCATTCAAGGCTATAACACGGAGAGGAGGACTCAGGCTGTTTCAGTGGTCCCTTGAGTTGAGGAGATGTAACTAGGAGTTCGTAGAAGACAAGGCAGTTTGAATTCATGAGGGAGAATACATGAGGGAACAGAGTATTCTAGCCAGAAAGAAAAAAAGAAAAAGAAAAAGTACAAGAGATTTTTGCCTGTCCACATTTAGAAATACGATAAAAAGAATTACCGGAAAGAATCTAGTGTGGCGAGTCAGAGTGCTGTGTTCTTTTAGGTACAGAGATGCACAGGAAGTGGCCTCTGCTCTCCAGTCTTTAATTCAATAGGATGAGACGTGATTCACAGATAGCTATGGTGCAGATCATTACCTACTGTGTGTGTCTGTGTGCCTGTATGTGTCTCTGTTATTCCTTCTTTCCCTCCTTCCTTTCCTTTCTCTATTCCTTCCTCTCTCTCTTTTGAAGAGAAACACAATCAAAGGGGGAGAAATTCAAAGAAGGAAAATATCACTACTCATCAGGATAATCAGAGGGTGTCAGTAAGCATACAGATCATTCAATAGAGGCAAAAGTGAAAAAAAGTAGGGGTTGTCCTGGACTAAGTATTGAAGACAGAATAGGGAACACACACTGTGGCACAGTGAACAGCACAGTTTGATTGAAACAGATGTATCAGGAAGGTAATTGCCATTAGAAAAATTGAGAAAAGAACCATCACATTTTTTAGAGCCTTAAAACATAAGGTTAGATCTCCCTCCTGAATGTCTTACCTATTCATCCAACTAACTTCTAGAAATCGGTATGAGATGTTTCACTTCAAATTAATCATATTCAAAAGACAGAGGGGAACTTAGGAGAATTTTTTTAAAGGCTGTTACTGATTCGATGTGCGGGAAATGAGAAAGTGGTAGCTTTACCGCTAAAAATTGTATTTGAAATTGAGAAGCCCATGTACTTCTCTCTACCTAAAATAAGAAATGTGAAGGCTGCATTGGAAAGAAGGTTAAAGGTTAGTATCTTTAGGAAACAGCAGTAGTAGGGCATGATCGATGACCTGAGAAAAAGTTTGAAAAAGGTTTAATTAAAGGTAGCAGGAGTGAGAGATGTGTGGTCAGATTTTCAACTGGTTAATAGGAATGTAAGGAGTGGTGTTTTATAGGTGAGAGAGGATACCTGTGATGACATAGTATAGTGCTGTGTTTTGGGGGTCAGAGAATGAAGGGATAGTTTCACTGAGGGGATGGGAAATGTAAATATCCAAGTACGGTGAAGCACAACATATGATCCCTAATATGCAATTTTGATTAGGGGAATATTAAAATGCTTTAATAATTAGCCATAGAAAAGAGAAATAGTATAATTATTTTACTGTGTTATTTAAAATTATGTGACACAAAAGTGACTTTCAAGGTGATACTTATTTTTAAGGAAATAAGGAATATGGATCAAGTAAACTAAAAATCAGCAAAAGTTGGGTTACTTTAGTAACTATAGTTATTTAAATTCAGTATTTGGTTAAGACGAAGCTCCTAGTAATTTTTAACTTAATTATTTGAAAATAAGGACACATTTCAAAAAGAATTTCACTCATTCAAATCATATTCATTATTTTAATTTCACATGAATACTTCACTAGCAGTGAAATAAGATATTTATATTTTACTAACAACTCCATATATAACTATATGCATTTAATATATTAAACATAAGTAAAAAAAGTGACCCTATGAATAATTTCAAAGAAACTCATTTTGAGAACACTTGCATGACCTGTTCCTTTGTTCATTAATTACTTTTCTGTGAGTTGCTGTTAGATACATGACATCTCCCTTGCCCTTCAGAATTAAAGATAGAAATGATCCCATCATGCCGGAGTGCCTTTTAGACATAACAAAACTTTTAAAAGGTAGATGAGACCATAATCAATAGATTAAGGTCAAAATCAATCAGTATTTACTAAGCATCTTTTTAGAGTCTTCATTAGGCCTTTCTAATTCAACATGCCCATCATTGAACCAAGTGTCTCCATTTACAACTCTGACCATTCCTTCTCTTTCTTCTTCTCTTACTATCTCCCCCAACCCTGCCCCAGATATCCAATGTGAGGAGCTACAATAATAAATAAACTACACATGGTCCATGCCTCTTGGGGGTAACAGTCAAATGAAATAACAATTTTTAACAGATCAAACTGGTGGTCAGATGATGAAAGAAACCGACATAATATGAAGGTAAAAGGATAAGCTACTATAATTATAATATGACAATATGCTCTATTAACTTAGCAGCAGCTTGTGGTTACTGACAACTTTTGGAATGTTAAAATGCCTTCATAATTAAATCTTTTGCAGAACACTGGCAGTGCCTCCCTTCTCACCCCTACCTCCTCACCTCCAGGTGTTAGTTAGACAAAGATGTCAATGAAAAATTTTATTAGATTTCCTCCTAGCATGTTCTACCAAATAATGAAGAACCTGTACTTGATTCAAAAGGCTCTGTAACTTAAATAAATGAATACATACATACATACATACATACATACATACATACATATATACATACATAAAAATTAGAGTGAGCAGTGAAATCTACTTAATTGTGAAAAATTTCTACTAAAATCTGTATTAGTACTAGTTAAATGAGAGATCCTTGGTCGTTTTTATGTCTGATTGAAATGCTTGCCAGTTGAGGCTTTTGCAGAGCAACAGTAGGCAACACTGTACTGCCACATTTATTTTATTTTATTATTTTTTGTAATTGGGACAAATTTTTGAAACACTAAACTTTGTTAAGTCTACCAAACCGTTAGCCCCAGGCTTTAAAGATGAGGCAAAAATGGCTTTATACCTCTAAGAGTAGGTCAGGGCACACTTCCCTTTTGTTAGGAGACTCTTATGTTGATTAGAAGCTGTGAACTGTGCCTAGCTGAAAATGGTTTAGTAGCAAAACATTTTTGGAACAAGCTGGTTGCTTAACAACCAGAGACAGACTCTTCTCTCTCTTTTCCTCCCTCCCTCACTCCCTCCCTCCCTTTCTCTCTTTCTCATTCTTTCTCATCCTTTGCCAGGATAATGAAGCCAATACTAAATGAAAACACATTCATTATTCTTTAAATGTGTTCTAAATTAACTCTTTTTGATTAGTTTTGCAGTCAGTTCACTTCTAAGGATTTAGAAGTTGAAGTACTTTCAAAACAAGTACTATTGCCCCTAATAAATTGGCTATCAATTTCATACCCCAAGAAAATTGATGTAATGTAAATTTTAAGGCATTTCTTTGACTACTGCCAGAGTCTCCATCTTTGGCTATTTTGGGATACATCCCAGAAAAAGCTAAGATTAAAAAAATTGAGTTTTTGTTTCAACTTTAATTTTCCGATAAGGTAAGATCTACATTAAGTTCTCAGTTAATATTGTCGATATGTTCTGTGACTTTAAGCAAAACAATGTGTAGCAAAACCAATTTGGCATAATCTAATTGATATAAATAAGATATAGGTTCCTGAGGCATCTCATCAACATTATAACAAAGTGATGAACCAGGTAACTTTATTCAAGGACCAGCCATACTGAGCAGGATGGCACATGGAACAGCTTCATGTTGTCTGTCCAAATGAAGAAGGACCTGATACAAGGACCCCAGTATTATGGGCCTCATGGTGTCCCTGGCCTCACCTCTTCTTACCTGATAGCTTGTAACCACATACAAACTTAATTTCTTAATTAAGTTTTTTCCCCTCTGATTCAAGCTGGTTTTGCCCAGATAATAACACTGTGATTCACTTGCCTTCCTCCCCTACCCCTGTCCTTATCCTCTGTATGCCTGCTTCTTTAATCATTAAGCCTTAGGACATAAGAATAATTGAGCCTTGGGTCTATAAGTCTATAATCATGGAGACAAATAGATTTCAGTTGGACTTTAGACTAAAGATAACATCTTGGTTTTAGATGTGTTTTATTCAGCCCCAGCCCCACTGAGGCAGAACATAACCCCCACCAGCCAAGGAACAAGACCGTGGGATCAGATGAGATGGTGCCATGGCTGATTCCAAAACTGGATACAATGATCAATTACCTCATCCCCTTTTAATCATCCAATCAGTAGCACCCACAACACCAACTCCCTTAGTTGCCAGGACGACTGATTTTTCCCTACATAATCTTTGCTTCCAAGATTTTCAGGGAGCCAGCCCTTAGAGCAATAGCTTGCTTATTTTCCTGGGACTTGCAACTCTCTAATAAAATGTTTATTCTAAATAGCCCAACTCCTGTGGCAGTCTATTGGCTCAAAAGCACAGGCAGCACGAGCCGCTGACTGGTTTATCTGCTGGTTTCACAAATGTGAGACATAATAAAAAGGTTCAGCAAAAATTAAATGGTTTTTCAGTCCTTCCCAAAATACTTTACTCTCTTTCCGGACATAATAACCTTTCTGAAGCTGTTTTGGATATTCTTCCCTTCCATCCCCATCTATGTGTATCCATGAATGAGACAGTATGTGATTTGTTTCCAAGTTATAGAAATATCATAATAAACATGCTTCAACAGTGTTATTTAGATTTGCTCATATTGATATATGGATCCAGTGTGTTATTTTATTTATTTATTTTTACCAAAAATTTAGTTTTATATTTTATAAATATACCATCACTCTATCCATTTTTCTACTCTGGACAA
This sequence comes from Eonycteris spelaea, assembly GCA_003508835.1. NCBI lineage: Eukaryota > Metazoa > Chordata > Mammalia > Chiroptera > Pteropodidae > Eonycteris > Eonycteris spelaea. Next base: position 4,929,502 of record PUFA01000003.1, read on the forward strand.
TTAAGTTGTTTCCAGTTCTAGGTAAACACCGTTAACATGGACAATCTGGTACACGTGTCCTCCTACACGTGTGTAATAGTCTCTGCAAGGTGTGTACTTAGAAGTAGAATTGCCTTGTCCATCTGCACTGTTATCCTTTTTGTGCTTTGTTTTTGCAGGTAATATTTTTATTAGACCTCCAGATTTAAAAATTTCTTAGTGCTTGGTTTCTTTGGTTACTCAAACATATATATTTTTTTCTTTTTTCTTTGTTTTTAATAAAAGTTTATTTTGTTTTCATTTATATTCTGTTCAGTGTTTTGTTTTGTTTTGTTTGTTAATATGTCTGTTTTTCCATTCTTTTACTTTCAATATTTCTGTGTCATTTTGTTTGAATGTGACATTATAAAAGGTATAATGGTAGATTTTTAAAAATATAATTTGAGAATTCTTGTCTTTTAAATGGTGTACTTAACTCACTTTTGTCATTACTGACAAAATAGAATTAATTCTACCATTTTATTTTCATCATCTGTTTATAGTGAATTTTCTTTGCTACTTCTTAACTTTTATTTTTTTCTATTAAATTTAGCATTTATTTCCTTTTTTTCCTTCTACTAATTAGGGAGTATACATCTATTTTTCTTCCATAGTGAGTATAATTTTCTAAACTATTTAACTAATTTAAATCTAAAGTTTACTAATGTGTCCACCCTTTTTCAAAGTACATGTGGATAGACCTTAGTATTTTAGCCCTGATTACGCCTCTTACATGTCCCCTTAAGACATTCTCATATGGCATTTTAGATCCATGTTTTTAATGTTCCCCAAGTCGCTGTAAATTTCATTCATCCACAATTTTCATAATCACCTTACTGTCGCTTCTTGTGTACTACTCCATTTTGGGGGGTAGAATTTTCTTTTTGCAGAATTTTACATTTAATTGTTATATAATTGAATTTATGTGAGTAGAAAACATGTGGCCTTTCTTTTCTTTTTTTACCTAAAAATACAATTTGTCCTCTGTTTTTATGAAAATGTATAGAGTATGGATCTCTACATGCAAGCACACTGAAGGTAGTACTCCAGTGGCCTTCTTTGTCTCTTTTAGAAAGAGTCTTCTCAATGCCACTGTCGTCTCTCTGGCAATCTGTGTTTTTGCTGTTGCTCTTTAGATTTTCTTCTTTGTTATACTATTTTGTAGTTTCACTACGATGTTTTTAGTTCTTTATATTTATTTATTTTAGTTGAACTCATGGCTTTCTAACATGTATAACTTTCACCGTTTCTGGAATATTCTCAGTAATTGTCTTATTAAATAATTTTCCTTCCTATTTCTTTCTTTTCCTCCTCCCCAGACCACCTATTTAATTTATGTGGTAATTTTTCATTTTAATTTATATATCTTAATTGACCTTTTATATTTTTCATCTTTGTTTCTTTGTGCTGATTTATAGGTAATTTTCTCAATTCCATCTTTTACCCATTGAGTATTTAATTACAGTGCTATTTTTCATTTCCAAAAGTTTATTTTGATTTTTATAAACTTGCTTTTTATAACCTTAAAAAATTCTCTATTGTTTCAAATCCTTCTTTTATCTCTTTAGTGACTTCAACTATATGTATTTTGTAATCTTTTTCAGAATTACTCACATAAAATTGATAGGAATCTAAACCTACTTTTGTTATTATGTATGCTACCTTTTACTCCTTTAGAAGTTGTTCATGTTTTTTTAAGCTAATTTTTAGTGTAATTCATTTATTTTAGTTATAGAGTTAATTTGCCCCCTTTCCTTTTTTTCTTTTAATCTTGTGTATACTCCAGGGTTTTCATGGCCTGGAACAGGATCAAACATATAAATGATCATTTTAGGATTTTAATTTCCATGCCCTGTGTAAATTTGGAGCCTACTCCTGTGTCTGGCATAACTTTAGTTTTTTTTTAAGTTTCTTTCCCCCACTTAGAGATAGTGAAATAAACTATTATTATTATTGTTGTTGTTGTTGTTGTTGTTGTTTTGTTATTTCAGGGATGCAATATCTTTCCTGGATCTCAGCTTTAAGTTTCTCTACCATGCTCAGATCAAATTTATATTACCTCTTCCCAGTCGGGAATCCCAGATTTGTAAAGATTTTTAAAGGCTATATTCGTGTCTAAAATAATAATATTTATAAAACATTGTGATCATTTTACTACAAAGTTTTAATAAGCTTCTTGTTACTCCTCAGATAAAGCTAAATGTTTTCAAATTCATGAGTATTTTTCAGGTCTTGCTACTCATTCCTTCTTCTTGAAGATATTTAAAAAATATATATTATTAGTTTCAAGTATAAAGTACATTGGTTAGACATTTATATAGTTTATAAAACAATCCCCCTGATTACTCTTTCTTTCCTCTGGCTCTACACCTAGCCATTACATTAATTCTAACTGCATTCCCTATGCTGTGTTCTCCATCCCCATTACCATCAACTACTAATTTGTATTTTTTAATCCTTCCCAGTTCCCTAGTTATCCTCTCCATCTCGCCATCACCAGATTGTCCTCTATATTCGTGAGTCTGTTTTTGGTTATTTTGTTCTTTTCGTTCCTTAGATTCTGCATATAAGTGAAATCATATAGTATTTCTCTTCCTCTGACTTATTTCACTCAGCCTAATAACCTCTAGGTCTATCCATGTCGTTGAGAATGGTAGGATTGCATTTTTTAATGGCTGAGTAATATTCCATTGTATATATGAACCATAACTACTTTATCCAATCATCTGTTGATGGGCTAAAGATATCTTTTTTATTTTCAACATCATGTTCTACATTCCAGTTTCTCCAGTATGTCATGTTCTCTCTTGATTTGGGACTTTAAAAAACAGTTTCTACTTCATAGATCATTCTTTCCCCCTTTCCTTCCTAACTCTTAACTCCTTCCTATCACTAGCATTCTTTCTTTTTAAATTTTTATTTATTTATTTTCAGATACTCCCTAACTATGCCAGTTCCTCCGAATGTAATTTTTATCCTGCATGTGCTTCTTTATCTTAAAACTTACCATCTGTCATTGCAGCATCCTGTTTAACCATTTATCTTCCATGCTAAACTATGTACTTCACAAGGGCAGGAAAAATATCTATCATGTTTACTACTACATACCCAGTGCCTAACAAACTTTTTATACATAGTAAATATTCAATTACTATTTGTTTTATGACACAAATTAAATGCATATATTGATAAAATGAATGAATAATGGCTTTATTATTATTTTTTTTGCTTTTGGTTGTCACATAATAAATATTGTTAAATCTAATTAGCTTGCTTGTGAAAACCTTAATCTAATTTTATATACATAATGCTTGACTTATCCTATATATGAAATATCTTAAAGAAATTTATGTGAATTTTCTAGTTTTATGTGAATAGCTAGTTTCTGTAAATGTAGAAATATATTATCATAGGTTTCTGGAATTAATTTTGTTCTCAGCAATTTCACTAAAATGATTAGTTAATTTATGCTTTGAATATTTGATGTCATATAGATTCTCAAGGATCCTTTAAACTATGCAATCAGCTTCTTTGGCTCAACTTTGGGCTAATTCTATGCCCAGATATTATCAATGCGCTTTTTTTTTTTTGTCATTGCAACATAGAAGCTAAAATTATGTTAATATTTCATTATACAAAGTATAGTCTTTAATGATTATCTATGAATATGGACAAGAGAAGTGGGCCCCACTTCTTCCTGAAGAGAGTTAAAGCCATTCTAGGTGAAAGATTTGAGGAGGCAGATATTGCACACATGATCCCCAGCTGGTACATGATCCCCAGCTTGTACTGGAAAAAAATTCTGAAATGAAATTACAGAAGTTGTCTTCATGCTGCCTTACCAGTGGGGATCTGTAGATGAGCTGTCAAGAACACTTGACCTATGGTTCTAGGGGGAAAGAAAGCAAATAAACATCAATGTACATTTGCTTACATTTATTAGAGAGTGAGATAATGGTACTCCATTTTTTACTCAATTATTCAATAATACATACTAAGATATAAAAATTTATACTATAAATGGAAAACATAAAAAATATGTATTTTTGATCTAGGTTCACAATACAAGATTAATATTCTATACAGAGAGAGGAGATGTTTTTCTTTAAATTTTTCAGAATCATTTTATTTTATCCATATTGAAAGAAGCCATACTACAGTGAATCCATTCCATGTAGGTACTCCATACGTTCCAATTTTTTACTGTAAAAAAACCCCAAAAACTCAAAAATAAAAAACCATGGTTGAATCTTGTCCTAACATAATTGGGAATTTAAACAGCAGCAAGTTTGTAAATTGTTTATTTGTCAAATCTGTTCAGAGTAAATGTGTTCTTGACTGAGATTTTAAATTCCACTCAGCTATAACCTTGTGTTATAAAATAAGAGGTAGCAGTTGATTGCACTTTAGTAGTGTTCTTCTATCTCCATATGTTACTAGCAAGCTGTATTTAAAACACTTTTTTTTCTTCCTTTCTGGTAATGGACTGGTGTCCAATGCTTGAATTTCTACAAAATTTGGAGTAGTATTAAGCAGAAAGCTAGACTTTCTGTGCAAATTCTCTGACCATAAAGTCTAGGCTGATGTATTATGGAAAGTGTGTTGATTTCTTTTTACACAGTGTAGTATACATTTTATGTTGTGTTCTTCATTTATCTATAGAAAGTACAAGAATAAATGTGAAGTGCTTTTTGTATTTTATGAATCCATCTGTTTTCTAAACATCATCTCTGTGAAAACTGCTTTTAGTTTAGTAAACAAGTACTATTACATTGTAAGCTTCGAAGTGAAAGGGGCAATAATATAATAGTAAATCAATATTAGATTTATTTGAGAAATGGAACCTATATAGCATAGCCAGATCAACCCTAGAATTCGGATTCAGTGTGTGTGTGTGTTGTGTGTGTGTGTGTGTGTGTGATTGACAAGGCTGTTAAATTTAAGGCAAATGAGTATTTTTTCTTTTTTTTTTTTTAAGCTAATGTCCACTGTGATTAATATTAGTATAAGATACCAAGAAATGGAGAAACATGGTTTAGACTATTTCTGGAATTGATAATAGTAAGTGTCCTAGATATTAATGTTTTGCTTTAGAGAATCCTCTCATTAATTTCATTATAACTTAACAATTTCAAGGAACTCACAATGGTAACACATGCTGTAATTATGGCTACAGTGGTTTTTTAAGAGTGATATCAAATACTGTTAGAAGAAGATTTGGCCATTTCAGGTAATTTTCCTAAATTCATTGAGTTTAGACACACAAATCTTCTAGTTGACTAGGGAAGAAAAAATGGCTTCATTTTCATGAGTATGCCATTGTATTTATGAGCACACACTCTGGGGTTTTTACTTTAGATCACCTACATACTAGCTTTGCATCTTGTTCCATTACTTACTTTTGTTGTCTTTCAGTTACTTCTTTTGCAAAATGAAAATATTGTATGTCTACCTCATTGGTTACTATAAATATTAATTTATAATTATATAAATAGCTTTTGCACTCTGGCAAAAAGAATGTTGACTCTAAAGTAGATAATGTTAGTTTTTGTTATTTTTTAACCAAACTATTACAATGACAGGCTTCTCTCAGAAATCAGAACTTCCCACACAATGCTGTTCCTGAACTTCATATAAACAATTTTGCAGCGATTAAAATCCTTGAAATTCATGATTGTGAAATAATGGCACAATATTTTATTTTTATTTTTATATAAACTATTTTTCAGACCTTTTCAATTTTGGAATCATACAGTTTTTATCTATCAGGATTGTTTTATTTATTATTATAAATTTATCTTTACTTCTCTGTAAAAAGATTAGACTGAAAAAGTGAGTTTCTAGGCCTTGAAAGCATCTTAGATTATTTCTTTAATAGTATTTGGGCATTCTTTTTTATTATAGTTCAACTTTATAGAAAAGTCCAACATGTAGTTTCCCTCATTAGATTTAAAGGTAACATTTGCAAAGTAAAAGAATAAAGAAAATTCTCTGATTCTTTATTAGGGAGCCTGATATTCTGTACTGATTTTGTCACAAGTGAGTTTCCTAGCCTGTGATGATAAATTAATTTGATAGCTGTTCATGGTGCAACATCTTTACATGTATCCAGCTTTTACTGACAGCAACGCTGCTCTGGAGACCCCGAGAACTATGGTCTCAGACTTGGAGATTTTCATCCCCTGTGACCTCAAATGTAATTTCAGAAGTATTCATAAATCTCTGCCACTAAACAAATAATTGACCACTGTGATAGTCACTCATATTCATATAGTTTCACTGCTTATGTGACAGGCCCTGCTGTTGACTATTGAGATTATAAGGAGGTTCAGACTGTTTAATATAGAATGGGGAAGGCATAAGATTGCATCTGAAATGACACTATTCATGTTCATTGAGGCTGCCAGTTAAGTGAAGGGATGATGTCAAAACAAGAGAGCTCCTAGGGGTTTGATGACGTTTTTAGAAATAACAAGCAAAACATAACCCGCTTTCCTCCAGCAGAATGCAACTGTTGGAAAAGAATTTCATGAGGTAGCTACTACAGATTTTATCCTTTGGTTCCCTAGAATCACATGTCTAATAAGAGAATATTTCCATGAAACAATGACTTCTCTTCTCTGCTATACCTCTGATCTTAAATGAGGGAAAGAATCAAGACGTCACATCATTACAAGTTATCTTCCATTGAGCAATACTGGGATGCTTTTTATTGTTTAAAGTGTGTTGCAAATGTTAAGTGGCTTATATTATTTGAGATGTATAGCTTGAGACATTTGTATCAGGACCCTCTTGACTGGGAGTTATAACCATGTTGATATTCAAGGATACATTTTAAGGCTTATCGGGCAAGCTATAAATGAGGTCAGAGTGCAGTAAAGGCTCCTCCAGATTATTAAATGTCTTTCAGGGTCGTATATAACTATTATCTCCTTTCTTATGATGCAATAGAGCTATTCCCTTTTCCATTTCTATAACCAACACTCTTAGTCTGTCTTATTATATTCATAGTCACACGATGTAAATCTCCTAATTAATCTTTGGGATAAATGTATTGCTCAGGGGGAGAACGTTATGGGGATATAAATTAATGTGGTTTTTCTTAACTTCATACAATATATTGTGTCATCTTGTTCTATCTTAGCCTTGTGAAGTTAACATGATAGTTTCCATTAACCATTGGCTCCCCCTTTGCCAACCTTCTCTTCAAGTAGGATGACTTTTATTTGGAACTAGAATCTGTTCTATCAATGTTAACCACTCACCAATCTTTGTCTTTTTACCTTACAAATGATTAATTTCTTAATGTAGTCTCAACATACCACCAGAGACTTAATTATAAATTGACAGAGTCAGAATTATTCCTATAACCTAGACTCTGTTTTTTTTTTCTTTTGTGTGTGTGGGGGGGGGGGGGGATCTTATTCTTTTCTTTTCTTTTTTCTTTTTTTTTTTTTTGTTCTTTTAACTAACACATTTTCCTTCCTTTAGAAAAAAAGAAATTTAAGTACATTTTGGTAGGTCATAAATTAATTCTAAATGTAGGTACTAAAAATACATATCTCCATCTCCAAAATTTAATCAACCTTCTAATGCTGCTAGTGAGTAGCTGACAAGAATATATTACTAAAAAGTGAGGATATTCTCTCAGATTAAATTTTGTAGAAACTAAAGTACCTCCTTTATTCAGTAATCCCATCCCAGACTAAATGTCTATTGATTTGTCAATAAGGAAAGTAATATCTGGCCTTGGGTCATCTTGCAACAAAGATAGACAGTTTCACAGGAAATTGATAAATGATGTGCTTACAGAAAGAACCCAGGCTTCCCAGGCATGACCTTGTAGTTTGTCTGCCACTTAACTTATATTAATTTATAATTTACAATTCGACTTTCATAGAGAAAACGTTCTCTGTTCATGTTAAAAGAGGAGATTGGAGCTGGAGAAAAATAGAGCCTACCTAGATTCTACATCCTCAGCATTCTTTTTGAGAATTTACATTGTTTAAAACCCACTGATCCTTGGCAGACAGTTCATTTAAATAATTCTAGTCTTTAAATTTTAGTGCTTTTAAACTGTCTTCAATTTCCCATTCTACCATGACATACAATTATTTGTGCATTACTATACTGGAAGCACCTCAAGGGCAGGTTTTTAAAAGTAATATTATTATTCATACTTGTCTTCTAGCACACTGTATTTTTCAACTTATATGTTTGAGTTGAAATAGATTGAAGCTAGAAACTATGTTAAAAAGAACAAAATTTCATAATGAATTGCTAAAGTGGGAAAAAGAGAACCTACTTTTCTTAAATGTTTTCTGTTTTTGTTGCTTGCATTAAATAAAGGCATATCTGACTAATTTGGGTTATTTTCTATTCTTACTGCAATATGGTTACCAAAGTAAATCGACTAACAGCTAAGATAGATACTATTAGTAGCACATTCAACACTCTGGGAAGTTCAAGGTTATTCTATCCTGGTGAAGAGGGCATCTGATTATATTCAAATAAACAATTTCTATTCTAGCCTTGAGAATTTATACCACTGTGCTAGGGGAAGCTGTAAGATGAAGAAATAAGAGGATAAATGGAACAGGTCTGGATGGATATCCCTTGGATCACTGCTGTGTGGCCTTTGATCAACTCATCTTTCTATAGCCTGTGTTACAACCCAGCTTGGGGAAACCTCCTATTGGGGATGGATGACCATTGCCCATAGAAGGCTAAAAATGGACTTAGAAAGGATTTTATGAATTTGACCTCAAAGGCAAGGGAAGTAAAAGCAAAAATAAATGAATGGAACATCACACTATAAAAGCTTCTGTACAGCAAAAGAAACTGTTGACAAGGCAAAGAGGCAACCATCTGAATGGGAGGATATATTTGTACAAACAATTCCTCTGCTAAGTGCCTAATATTCAAAATATACAAAGAACTCATACAGCTCAATAGAAACAATAACAACAACAACAGAACAATCCAATTTAAAAAAACAGGCAGAGGACCTAAACAGACACTTCTCCCAAGAAGGCATACAAATGGCCAACAGACATATGAAAAGTTGTTCAAATTTACTAGCTATTAGGGAAATGCAAATCAAAACCACAATAAGATATCATTTCACATCTGTTAGAATGGCTATAGCCAATAGAACAAGTGATAACCAAGTTGGAGAGGATGTGGGAAAAGAGAAAACTTCATACACTGCTGGTGGGAAGGTAAACTAGTGCAGCCACTATGGAAAACAGTATGGAGGTTCTTCAAAAAACTAAGAATTGAATTAACATATGATCCAGCAATCCCTCTCCTGGTTATTTATCCAAAAAACCTGAAAACATTTATCTGCAAAGATATATGCACCCCGATGTTCATAGCAGCATCATTTATGGTGGCCAGGACATGAAGGCAACCAAAGTACCCTACAATAGATGACTGGATAAATAAAATGTGGTACATATATATATACAATGGAATATTACTCAGTCATAAGAAAAGATGAAATGCTGCCTTTTGCAACCACATGGTTGGATCTTGTGTTAATCAAGCTAAGCAAAATAAACCAGACAGAAAAAGTTGAAAACCATATGATTTCACTCATATGTGAGATATAATTCTAAAAACAACAAATGTACATGATAAACAAACAGAGATTCATGGGCACAGAGAGTGCATTAGTGGTTACCAGAGGGAATGGGGAGGAGAGAGGTAGGTAAGGGTAAAAAGGGTTAAATATTAAATATTTGGTAATGAAAGGAAATCTAACTCTGGGTGATGAACACACAATGCAATATATATATATATGGCTTACTGTTGAATGATACATTTGAAACTTATTTGATTTTGTTAATCAATGCCACCCCAATAATTTTCAGTGAAAAAAAAAAAAAAAGGCCAAAAATGAGCCAGTATGGGTTCAGAAAAAAGCCACGTAAATGTGAATCCAGACAAGACAGGAACCTTAAGGTAGCATTTGAAACCCAAACTTGACATAATAACAAAAAATATGATGTTCTGCTTTCACATACTCAAGTCCTAGTCGCAACTCATGTGTTTAAAAACGGAAATTCCTAGTCTTAGACTTTTCACCGAGTCCTAGTTCTAATAAATATTTCCTACAACTTACCTGACTCATTTCAGAAATAAGTAGCGGCTCAGCAGTAATGGTGACCTTGGGACAGCGGTAAGATGATAAAATTTGCAAGGAAATGTGTAGCTAGTTTTATATCTTTTTTTTTCCCCTAACATATTTCAAATTCCTTTCTTCCTTTACTGTCTCTTAATTAGTGCTCTCCTCTCAAACTTTTGGCCTCTTCTTAAAAAAATTGTTTTATATTGAGTTAATCTGAGGTTAAGAGGTTATGCTGAAAAATGATTATTGCCAGCTACACAGTACCCAGAGGCTTTTTACAATTGGGGCAGGCGAGGGGGGTGGGGCTTAAAATTTAACACATAAAAATATACTATTGACTTAGTATGTAAAGTTTGTGCATACACACATGCGCACACACACATATATATATATATATATATATATATATATATATATACACACCCATACTCACATCATATAGTAATTAACAAAGGAAAACATAGCAAAAATATTGAAATTACCCATTAAGTTACTTATGGTGCCTTACAAAATGTTAAATAAAGCTAGTATACCCAGAATCCTAAGTGTTTAAGCAGCTACTCAGTCACTTTATAGCTAAAGTTGACTCACTTTTTCAAGTACTAACACCTCAACTAGTCAGGTGGCTCATTGAGACAGAAACCTGGAAGTAATTGCCTAATTAAGGTAGTGTTGGGGAGACGGAGTGAGCAGAGTTAAGTCAAATTAGATAATGGTTCTCAATCTTGACTTTACACTGGGAATCACCTGGGAAGATTTAAAAATTAGGTCCTACACCAGAGATTCTAATATAATTTAAGTGGGGTATGGCCTCAGCCTTAAGACTTAAAACCCACCCCCCCCCATGTCATATTAATGCAGACAAGCCTATGACTTGCTGAATTAGAGGTTGAGAGGTATCACATTTCATCAATTAATGCTTACTTGGTAGTAGTATTTCTACTAAATTATATGTGAAATATTGAAATAAGACAGATTATATAAAGAAAAAAATTTTTTTAAATATGGCACACAACTCCTATAGAATTTGAAGAATAAAGGGATTTTCCAGAAAGGAAGAAACACTAGAGTCCCTTGTGTTTCTGAATATATTCATCATTTATGTTATTATTTAATACAAATTGTGTGATTTTATTTGGGACAAAGAGTGCTCCCCGTTTGCTGTACAAAGTTACCATTGCAAATGGTTTTAAAGATGGAGTAAATAATTAGTATGAGTAAAAGTTAATTCCAAAGTAAGCATGAGCTCATTGATGTTCTTTTTCTAGAAGTCATCTTCAAAGCTTTACTTAATAAAATTACTGGAGTACACAGTAGATTGGAAAATTATACAGCTACTCCTTGATTTGTGATGGTATTATGTCCTGATAAATCCAGCATAAATTGAAAATGTTGTAAGTTGAAAATGCATGTAAGAAAAAGTTGAAAACCACATGATATCATGTATACGTGGTCTATAAACCTAAAAGCAACAAATGGACACGACAAACAAACAGAGACTCATGGACATGGACAATGTACTAGTGGTTACTGGAGGGTAGCAGGGAGGGTGGAGGGAGGAGGTAAATGGGGTAAAAGGGGTCAAGTATGTGGTGGCAGAAAAAAAATCTAACTATGGGAGGTGAACACACAATGCAATATATATATATACCTACCTTACCATTGAATTGTACACCTGACACTTACTGGATTTCGTTAACTAATGTCCCAACAAAAAAAATCAACTAATTAATTAATGTGTTTAATACACCTAACCTACTTAACATCATAGCTTAGCCTAGCGTACCTTAAATGTTCTCAGAACAATTACATTAGTCCACAGCTGGAAAATATCTCACTGTTATTGAGATATTATGAGGGAATCATGAGCGAATATCCTGCCACATATAGCTAGATCGTGAAGAGATCAAAGTTCAAAATTTGAAGTACAATTTCTCCTGAATGTGTGTCACTTTCACACCATTGTAAAGTAGAAAAATTTGTGTCAAACCATCATAAATTGGAGACCATCTGTAATTAGATTTTAAGTGTAAAACGTAATCCCAGAGTATGCTACTTATTGGAAATTTGGGTTACTTTAGTATTTGTAACTATTAAATTGATCTTTTCTTTTTCATTTGTAAAAATAATAACCAGGTAGAAGGAGCATATGGAAAAGTATAAAGCAGGCATTCAGTTATATATATATATAAAGAGTTGGGTTGGGGGTCAAACTACCTGGCTTGGATTCCTGTTTCTACGTATTTTTAAAGTATTCTAGGAGAGTTTTGCTCTTCTTTGTCATATTGCTTTTTGTAATTAGAGAACAATACCATTTATAATATAGGATCAGAGGAGAAACAATACATTTTAAGAATTTAGATTTTCACAAGTACCCAATATCATAAGAAATAAATATCGATAAGTGGTGTGTTAAAATTTAAAGCATTATAAAACAACAACATGCTTTTAACATTGGGGCCCAGATATAAAGTCCAGAATCTACAACTTAATATAGTATACTATGTTATATATTGTAGTATTTCTGCCTCTTTTTTAGTCAGTGTTTAATCAAATGGTAATTGATAGCTTAATTTTAACAGAATAAATAATAGTTTTCATGAGAATGCTTTTAAAAAATCCAGAAATAAGTACATTTCAAATGAAACTAATTAGGCAAAAAGTACTGTGATGTTTACATTATGCACTCTGTATAATTTTTAATTTGATTGTTAAACAGCTGTTTGCTTTAGTTTAAGCAGATAGTGGATATTTTATACATTTTAAATAGAAGCAAATTATAACTTTAGGAGATTTTTTAAAAGAAATACTTAAATTGTATGTTTTTATTTTTGAGAAAAAGGATTTATGAAAAATTAAAACATGTTAATTTTTAAGTCTAAAAGATAAAAAGATAAAAAAGTCTAAAAGATGAGAACAACACTGTATAAAGTTAGTCAATTAGTGAATCAAAATTTAAGTGCTTATCACGTGCCTTTCATAGTTTAAATGAACAATACCTGCTGATCAGTTTTGATTATTACTTATTAATAAACTACTTGGTTTGTTCCTTTAAGCAACTCAAAAAGTCATTAATTTCATTCTTTCTCGAATTATAAAGTGTGTCTTTGTGACAAGATGTTGAATAAAACTCTTCTGAAAGGCCAACAGTTCCTGTTTTTGTTTGTTTTGTTTTTTCTCTTCTACTTTAAAAAGCAGACTAGCTGTGCCATTTTATACGTGTCAAGTAGTTTGTGCTTCCCGTTTCCATTTTCTTCAGCTACTAATGCTATCTCGCAGCAATGCTGTTCAGTGGGCCCATGGGAGCCGAGTGTCAGTTTTTCCAGATGGCAAGCTGCCAGTCTACAGACACTGCTAAAGTCACCAAGGGAATTCATTTCTTTGCAAAATCAAAGAACATCAATTCATGCACACCTTGTGTACGTGATCAGCTCACAATAGCTGAAGTAGCCAAAATAAGAGACAGATGAAGAGAGAGAGAGAGAGAGAAGAGAGAGAGAGAGAGAGAGAGAGAGAGAGAGAAGGAGAGAGATATTGTTTTAATGAATTTAGTCCATTTTCCAGGCTATTATACAATGACATGTTGCATTTTAGAAACAGAAAGTTTTTAAACATTATTGCCAATACGCAGGAACTCCTCTCCTAATAGCTGGAACAAAATTCTCAATTTGCCCTAATTAAAATACTAGTTTTGGGGAATGAGTTTTTTCCCTTCATATTTAAACTGAACATTAAAAAAAGTTAAATCACTTTAAATGGTCTTTAAATTGCATTCTCTCTATCAGAACTGTTAATTTTTTTTGCCTGAGGGGGAAAAAAATTTCAATATGACTATGACATCAGAGCAGTGTAGAAAGTAGTTTTTCTATAATAAATATTTTGGCTATTACAGAGTTTGTATTTAAATGGGAAATATTATGAGTTCTACCAATGGGGGATACTGATTGAGAAATACATTACTTTTTTTAATAGCCATGTAAATGGAGACCCAAAACATGGGAAACTGTATGATCTAAAACATTATTTCAAAAGTCGAACAGAGATATCTACAGGTAGAAAGTTTAAATGCAAAGGGCTATATATCAAAGGATGCAGCAAAATATAGAATACAGATTATAAAACTAAGAGACAGGAATTTCACTTCCAAGTCCACTAATTACCAGTGGCCTCGGGAGGCCTCTCTGGGCTTAATCTGTAAAACAAGCAGTTTGGTTTGCTTCCTTAAATTTCTCCCTTCTCTCTGGGGATATTATTTGGTTAAAGTACAAACCAAATACTGTTCTGAGCAAGGGTTACTCTGTGATAGGTTTGTTATAATAATAACTCTTTGTTTTATGATAAACAACAATAATTTTTTAATGGAGGAGAAATCTAGAAATGTATTATTTTTCTGATGGTTCAGTCTCTAAACTTAAATATTGATAATTCCTAGAGTTTGCATATACTGAATAAGCGCAGCACGTTACTGTTCACACTATGATTATTACTGTTCTTACATATTTTCAGCACCTTCTAAAGTCTTTAATCAAATAATTAATGAATTTTATTAACTTGAAAATTGAAGGAATAAATAATTGTTATACTGGAAAGAAGTTATATTAATTCACAATTGAATGTGTATTTGTAACAATGGGCAACCAAAGAAATAAAATTATTTTTTAGAGAACTTAAAGCTAAACTATATTTTAAAACACTCTAAACATATTCTAAAAAAATAATATATTTTTATTTGTCATATATAGTACCTTCTACTATGATAAAATTTGAATTACACTTTCGAATCTCCTTTAAGTTACTATAATATCTCAACTTTTAATATAAGCTTATAAGTTTATGGTAGGATAAGTAGAAAGAAAACATTGCAAAAAAATATTTTGAATTTCAAAAACCCTTTTCAATAGTTTCTATTTTGCTAATTTTCCCATTCCTTTATCAAAGACTCCCCCAAAATGTATGATGCTAGTTCAGGTGCTATGAAATTTGTAGAAAAACAATCATTTACTTTGCTCTTCATAAGCATAAAGTCTTAAAAAGGCAATGTAGTATTTGGAGTCCACAAATACATACCATCATCATGCAGAACCAAATATATACATTTAAAACTTTATAACTAAAAGAGAATTAATTTCATATTCTAAGTATTTAATTTTTAGATGTGAAATCTCTGGTCAGGAATCAGGGGACAAGTTTTTAAGAAAAAGTTAACTATTTTTCTGATAAGAGAATCAGAGGGGAATTGGCAATTGTTATGAATCTGAAAGGTAAACCTGAACAGCTTTGTATTTATGTGAGAAATCAATGGCTCACATACACCGAGTAGCTTTCCCAAGATGCAGGTTGGCAACACAAGGAGTATGTCGAGAATTCTGCATCTAAGAGTAGGGCTCACTTATACTATTTCCCAAGGAAGCCAGACTTCATGCAATCGGTCCAACTTTTCGTTGCTTTTGTTTTCAGTATTGTGACTGCAGAGGCTGGCATGTGATAATTTGTTTTAAAAGTGTTTGGTTTGTTGAGGGGAAAAGTCAATGAAGAAACTCTAGGGCAAGAATTTTAACTGGAGTGTAACATAGACCAACTAGAACAGCTGAGCACCTTCTTTCTCATTGTCTTTCAGTAGATTGTCCAAAAATCCTCATTACTGTCCCATGCAAGTATAAAAGACAGTATGATTTTCAGAAAGCCTGGCTCCTACCTGGCTTTTAGATACTTTTACATTAATATAATATGAAATACTTCATATGTTATTAACATAATAATTAGTGTTCATTGTAACAGGAACCTAAATCAACACCCCTTCTCAGCTCAACATGGATGCTACATTTACTATGAAAAGAAAAGGAACAAAGGCTTGGGACTGAAACTTTCTCAGATCAAACTGTTAATAAGTGTCAGGCCTGGGATCTCAACCCTGTGTTGACTGTCGCCGGCAAGGCTTTGCTTCTAACACGGGAGTATTTTATATAAAATATATCTTCTGCATAAGTTAGTTTCATCTATAAAGACAGGAACAAGGGAAAATTATTCTCCTCTAAGTTTGAAAAATATGTTGGATCCAAGAAACCTATTTGTCTTCTTTTCTAAGATTTCTCGAGATTTTAATTCGTTATATGCATTAAATTTCCAAAGGGATGGAAGAAGAATGTACATTGTATTTCATAAACTTATTTGATCAATTAACCTTTTTTGAAAGTTAAAAAAAAAGTCTAATTCATTTGTTTGTTTTTCTAGGTTATATTATCTATAAGATGAAATCATGTGTCACTTCGAACTGTAAAAACAAATAAACAAAAAAAACAAAATTTTAAATTAAAGTGAATACTTCTTGATGGTAGGGATGATATTTTTTCATACTGATGTTCCTCTCTACAAATGATAAAAATCTCAATAAGTATTTCCCAAATGTGACTTTCTTTTATTCCCACTCTGATTCAGCATCCCTGTGAACACTGATGTATAGACTATATTTATTTCTACCCTTCCACAAATTAGATTATTTATCAGATCTTCATATATGAGGTTGTAGTTTACTAGAGGTCTTCTCATAAGACTTATCAGAGGTCCCAGTTTTCATATTTCTTCAGTTGGTAAAGAACAGATCCTGGAATTTATTTTTTCTCAGCAAAGTACATTTCATAAACTACATATTTTTTCTGATTGTAACAGATAACAATTTGAGATTTCACAGCATCTGTTCACACTAGGAAATCTAAGGGAGAGGAGATTACAGTTATCCAGTTTGGATATGACAGGCTCTTATGCTGGGAATGGAAAGGAAAAATCAGCTTCAAACAGTGGAGTAAATAGGGTGGTGTGGTCACATTGGTTATAAACACAGATGGAGAGAACAGGGCCCAAAGTATTTGCTCTGGATGCCTTCTGCTAAGCCATCCCATCGTCTGCAATGACTCTTGATAGCCTCCATTGCAAAGAATGGCCCTGCTTCATTTCGATTTTATCTTTTGATCTGCAGGCCTCTTACAACTTTCACATTTTTGTACTGACTAGGCTTGTATTGACACATCTAACCTGTTACCTGCCCAGGGTCATCTTTCTTCTAGTTCCTGAGAAATTATTCTGTTTTTGCTCTGCTCTAACCTCAATCCAGACTGAGTTTTATACCTAGTCAGTCAGAGCCATTAATAAATCTCATTATACTGATTCTAAGAATCATCACTTTATGGTTTTCAGCATATTTTCATTTGTGCTAAACTGACTAAATTTTCATTTTCTTTAATTTTGCTCTGATCTATGCATAGTTTTAATATTTATGTAGCACTTGAGTAAATTCTAACTACTTCTGTCTCTCCTGATGGCACCAGCTATATTTATGAGAGTCCAGAGGTAAACAGATGTCCATATACTTAAAAACCACATGATGTCTAAAATCTGTATCTTTTTAGAACAGTTTTGCTATTGTTATGATTACTTTTTAATAACCAATTATTTTTTACTAGCCAAGGTGGTCAAATAAGGTTGAGAATCATTCATGACAACATTCATTAAGAAAAAAAAATTAACTGAGGTAGTAGAGAAAGGAAACTGATTTTTTTATATGATCGATAACAAAAAAATGTGTCCATTTTACTTTCTTCTGTGGTTCATAAACTGGTTCTGAAAGTAATTTCAGAAGAGTTTTCAAAATGTAGCATCATTGGACTAACCGGTGGGTCATTATTTATGAATATGAATATGAATATATTTATTTGTACATATAAATCCTATCCAAAAGAATACAAAGGACTGAAGACAAGCCTGGTAAAAAATCGTAAATTATCAAAGTTCTCACTACATAAATGATATCCACTTACTTACATACAATGGAGACAATTCACCA
Organism: Eonycteris spelaea; assembly: GCA_003508835.1. Classification (NCBI taxonomy): domain Eukaryota; kingdom Metazoa; phylum Chordata; class Mammalia; order Chiroptera; family Pteropodidae; genus Eonycteris; species Eonycteris spelaea. The sequence continues at coordinate 4,947,489 of PUFA01000003.1, forward strand.
GACTCTGGCAGAGCTGCAGTTTTAGCCAATCTAACATGCAGGGCTCAGTTATGTTTGCCTGAATAAGTAGTGAGGTGAATGAAAGTCAAAAGTGGAAATCTCAGTTTAAGGAAAGCAATGTTTTCTTGACCCTCAGGGCTACTTTCATCGTTACTGCTAATTCCAACTTGGCTCCTGCTAATCACTGGCAAAAAGATCTGATACTGTTTTACTTTCAATTGTGGAAATATTTTAGAATTTGCCTCAGAGGAGAAAGCTCAAGTTAAAACTCTTTTCATGCCAATGAAATAAGTCATCGATACATGTTTCTTGAATCAAATTGATTTGAATTGAACACCACTGGATGCAATTAGTATCATAACAGGAAAGAGATTTGTGTTATTTCTCAATGTATACTAGATGTTATGAAGAGAGAGCAAAGTTAATGACATTTCTGACATCTTAAAGCTCCCGGTCCCGTGATGAATGAGAGTGAGGACTACTGACTTGTTCAAAAACATATAGCTATAATGAAGGAGAGCAGAGCAAACTATTACCATGCCCCAGGTGATATTACAGAGAAGTTCAAACCATGCTTCAAGCCCAGACTGTAAATACATGCTCTTGTCAAGTTATACAATTATACCGCCCTAGTAGAGTTGTCATACATATAAATATTTACATATTGCTTAGCGTAATATTTGGCATCTAGTAAAAACTCAACAATGGACATTTTTGCAGAATCAGGGTGGGGGGCTTCTGGCTATTTGTTAGTTGCAGTGTTTCCTTAGGAACATCAATTGGGAAAGCAACCTAGGAAACCATAGTAGTGTAAGGCTAATATCCGAGAAAATTCAGTGGAACTAATCATTGGGTATTTTCTAGGTCTTAGTAGGTTATATTTTTTTTCATATGATTATTTTGTAAAGGCGTTATAAGAGATTTCAGGAAGCACCTCTTCAAAGTTTCAAATGAGAAGAGAAAATATAGTTGGATAGTATGTTTGGTATAAAAGAGGGAAGCAGGAAATTTCAGGTGAGGAAGTGGGAACCAAATAATATCCAATGTACTCTGTCAAAATCAAAATCATCTTGTAGCCCTCATCTCTGAGCAAAAGGAATGGTTTCAAATGTAAGTTTAGACCATTGGGAAAGTCCAGAACTTAAATGGGTGACCTCTTCAACTAACTGTTGGGTAACTAGTTTGGGTAATTATGGTTAATATGTAAAAATCATTTGCTGAATAAAAGAAGCATTCAACTAAAAAATTTTAACATTGATTTCAGTCTCTTAGGTTGAAAATTTAAACTATTTACTCAATGACTCAAAAAAAAAATCTCTGAGGGTTTTTTTTATTATTTGTTTTTTGAATTGGGTTTGGCAAGTTATTCTCCACTGATCAGATTTTTTCTAAATGAAGTGTCAATATTGTCTATTTTTCCTCACTATTTTTCTGTTTTCTTTCTCCCATTTTAACCTTGAATTGTAGGCAACCACTTTCCTCAGGCTCATCAGGTCACTTTGTCAATGGAGATGCTCTCTGTCCCATTTCTGTGCTATGTAATAGATTTCTTGTTACATTTTCCCACTGATGGCCCCCACCTTCAAGTTCAGGTCTGATCTTACTGAAATATGCACAAAATTGCATTATAGTGGCAGCCTCGGAGGTTTTGCCCCTTGATCTCCACCTCCCAGTACTCTCACCTTTGTGTAGTTTCCTCCCACATTATACAAAGTTTCTTTGTGTGACCAATAAAATATGGCGGGAGTGATGATATATCATTAGCAAATTTTAATTCTGAAAGACTCTGTTTCTATATTGATATCCTCTCTGTCGCTCTGTCTCACTTCTCTGTGTCTGTCTGTCTATTTTTCTGTCTGCCTGTGTATTACCATTTGCTCTAAGAGAGATGAGCTGCCATATCACAAGGACACTCAGGCAGCCTATACAGAAGATCATGTGGTGAATAATGATGCCTTTTTCCAACAGGCCAAAAGAATGCAGGTTTACCAACAGCAGTTTGAGTGAACTTAGAAGCTGGTTCCCCAACCTCAGTTGAATCTTGAGATGCCTGCAGCCTTGTCCTACATTATACCGTAGCCAGAACCATTCAACTAAGCTGTTCCTGAATTTCTTACTCTTAGAAATTGTATGACATAATAAATGTTTGATGTTATAAGCTGCCAAATTGTGAGGTAATTTGTTAACAGCAATAGATAACTAATGAAAGCATATGTGTGCACATAGTATGATCTCATCACTCTTCCTTTCTTTTGAGAGCCTGGAATTAAGACATACTTCCTACATCTTGGATTCAATGCTCTAAAGCTGACATTTAAGTTTTTGTAAAACTACTGAATGGTAGCATTCTCTGCCTTTCATGTTGGCCCAGAATGTAGAGCTCCTAGGGGAAAGAGAGCGCAAGGTTCCTGCAAGCTTCTGGTCACAATTTCATTAACTGATCAATAGATAGCCTTGTTTAATGAGTATTCATTTAAAGATGTCTTATTTAATATGTACTGTTGCTTTGTTAACACAAAACTCACAGCTAACATCACTGTAACTTGTGCCTAAACAAACCTTTTTAATATATATCTCCTCTGTAAGTGACTTATGAACATTAAATAGCACTTCAGTGCTATGTGGGCTATTTTAAACAGTGAAATTACCAATAAAGCCAAAAATGCAAAAAATTTATACGAAGGGGATAACCTTGTTCAACTTTGTTCAATGGGCACATTGAGGAACTCAAATTTTTTACCCCTCTGCATGTGTCCACAAATGACTGCAAACATGCCTCAAATGATGATTTTGAGATTATGAATAAATTTTACCAAGTAGATAAATTTGCAAACTTGGAGTCCACGAATAATGAAGATAGACTGCATATTTGGTTCCACAGATATTCTTATTGGTAAACAAGGCAGAGCCTTTGTCATGTAGGTACTTGCTATCTGGTTGGGGATATGAAAAACTGAAAGATGTAATATCTGCTCTACCTCACTGGCCCCTGAACACTTTCAGTTAACCTAAATACCTACTGTCCTATAGTATCAAACTGAATTAGATGGTTGGGTTTCACCATTTCAAGTTGGACTGGATGGATCCCTTTACCCATTGAGGCCAGACAGCTTGGCTACTTTGTACTTTCAGACTCTGCAGCTGAATAAGATTGCTGATAACTATCTTCACCTGCCCAGCAGTTTCTCTAAGTTTTCATATACTCCCAATTCCCAACTATATGTTGTCAATTATCTTGGGGGAAATATAGATCTTTACTGAATGGATTTCTTCCTTCTTCACTCCATTAAAACCTCTTTCACTCATCTCCACATTAACTAGGAAGCATAAAAAATCTAATCAGACCTGCTTGTTCATAAAATTGCCTAGAGATCTTATTTTAAAGAAACATAGATTTCTCCAAAATATAGATCAGAATTTCCAGGGAAATTCCTGAAATCTGTACTTCTATCAAGTGTTCTATGATTTGACAAGTTTTCAGCCTTAACAGTTCTCCAAAAATTTTTAGAATTTGAAAAAGAATGAATAAATGAAAAAAAATATATAACTTTATCAAGATTTTTCTTAGACTTTCTATTTGGACCCAGGTTTTTAATTGAAATGAGCTATGAGAAAGACTCAGCCTTAAATAATTTGCAATAAGTAATAGTTATAAGCATAGTAATTGAATTTCAATGAATAAATTATTTGAAGGTATATCTTATGGTCTTGGTTTGAGAGTAAGGAGGTGGCAAATTGTAAATTACTTAATATATTTAAATGTGAGACTCAGTGATTCTAAGGGCTTTCTGGATCTTATCAGAAGGCACCAACAGAAAAATTTTAGCAACTATGTCAAAGCTGCTACCTGGCTGATAGCAATTATAAAACACAAAGACACAATTTTTGTTAGATAAATTTCCATAGTAGATAAAATAAAATGTAAAACAAACCAATAAAAATGGTGGCAAATAATTGATGAATTCAGGTTATATTATTATATTGATTTATTTCATATAGATTGTAATTGTCCCAATAACATTAAAAACTATTTTTCTAACTAGGAGAAAAATAAACTGAGATAATTTTGAATCATTTGAATGTGTGAATCATTTTTTTCAGGGTTATATGTTTTGTTTAACATAACTGAAAAAAAAAAAGGTCCTCTATTTTTTTACTAGCTCATATTATTTACTTCTTAACAATATCTCTTTTTTTCCTTTTTATTCATTACCTGTCCCTGGTTGCCTTTCAATTATCCATTTAAACTCCTATTTAACATTCTCTTACCATTGTTTGAATTTTTACTACTGCAGTTACTCCTCTGAAGTGCATCATGGAAAGGTACTGTGTTAATAAAGAGCTCTATTTTTACTTAATCTCAAAGCCATCCACTCATGGATCATTCTCCTCTAGTTTTTTTGTAATAATTAGTCCAGATTAGTGGTTCTCAAACTCTGTGGACCTTCTTAAAAACACAGCTGCTACAGTTGTATCTTAGAGTCTCTGAGTCAGATCCTGAACCAGATACAGGCATGGGAAGCATAGTGTATCATCAGGACAATCCAGAGTGAATTTTGGCACTCTTAGAATTTATTCATGTTCAGAAAAGAGCATCTGCACACAAATTTTGCTGCCCATGGCTGCACTGACTTTACCTTTGGTTTCTTAATAGACCTAACACTTCCAGTTTAAATTTCTACTCATAACAGCTAAAAGTGCACATTGCCATTAACTAATAGAGTTTATTTGTTCCATTTTGATAATCAATAAATCATACAGAATTTCTGGCTAGGAAATTTAATTTATGAAGGCTATTAAAAGAATGGGTGTGAATTAGTTAATATGATATCATTTATAGGTTAGGTAAATGCATTTTAATTTTTTTCTGAGAAAATGCTTTAAACAAAAAATTACATTAATAAAGAGTACTGTTAAAGTGATTTTTAAATTTTAATCAGAGTTTTGGGATCCTTCAAATCAGATCCAGAAATTGGTCTCATATTTTCCTTCTGTGTATGGTCAATCTGTTATCACTTTTAGAAGCTTATCTCAAACCAATTATTTGGTATTACATTGTAATTCACCTATCCACAGGGTAATTTACCTTTTGAAATAATATCAAACAATACAAAAATCCAAGTGCTATATATGAATAAAAATGGCTGGGTAGATGTTTTTCTCATTATAAGAATAATTTTTAAAAACTGAAAGTAAGAAATATATTGCATATTCTAAAAAAAAATTTATAACATAGATTGGATGCTTAATGTGATCGCTATTAAAACAAATCAATAATGAAACACTTCAAACATTAAAGCAATCAAAACACAGCTGAGTAATATTAATTGGAAATAATTATATATTTTATAAATCAAAGATGGCAAATCGATAACAAGGTTGAAGGTGCACCTGTGGTGATCAGTCTTGGTTGCATTTTCCTGACAGATTACCACATAATATTGATTGGTAAGAAGCTTATATTGAATAAATGAGATAAGCTGATGTCTGGGCCATTCACTGCTTATGTCCACAGTGAAGACTGGGACTTAATTAATTAGTCCTCTTAGGTGTACATACTTACATAAGCAAACAAGATATATTTATGTGAGAGTAGTGACATGGTTAAATTAAATGGTTAGTATATATTGGATTATATGAAATTGAAAATAGGAAGCTGTGTCATAAATCATAAAATTTTGGAATTATGGTACCTTAGAGACCATAATTCAACGCTCTCATTTTATGATGTAGAAACAAAAAAGAAGAGCAGATAAATGATTTGATCAATTCAAAATAATAGGTAAAATCTAGATCTAGAAACCAAGACAATATTTTTTCTGTTTCTAACATATTTATACATATATGTATATATACAGATATATTACCTAGGAATTACACACACATGGAGGCACACATGATTAATATTTTCATAGTGAAAGATATTTATGAGTTGGTTTTCTGGAATTTGGATTCTATTTTACCAGAAATAGAATTTTACTTACAAAAACTACATCTCAATAGAAATCTATAAAAGTTTTCATGCCAAACACTCATCTTTCATTCTGCAAATGGGAAGAGGATTATCGATACATTTTAACTTATGTAACTTTAAGGAGAAAAATTTGAATCTAAAAGGTTTTATTATAAATTTAAATAGTTACAGTGAATAAAAGTTCTAGTTTGTTTTCTATGTTGACATTTTATAGTATGTGTCTACATTTTTACTAACCCCAAATTTCAAATTCAGTAAATGTGAGATAGAGTTTGGAATTGTGTTTTAAGGAACCCAGTGACTAGACTGCCCCCCAAATAATTATTTTAAGACCCTTAGCATCACATATAGATTCCTTTATGATCTTAAAAAAATAATGTCTTTCATTTCTTTCTGTTATAATCAGTATAAACAGTTTCCCTTGACTTTCAAACCAAATGTAATGATTCATCATCACCTTATAAAACATATTGTAAATCATCATGGAGAATTTTGCACTTCCAGTGTTTCTATTCAGAAACTAACTAGTATTTAATCATCTCCAATCCTAATTCTCACTGACTTTATATATCAGTTACCTATTGGTTTACAACAAACCACCAAAACGTCTGGTGGTTTGAAATAATCATTTATTTAACACTTGATTCTGTGAGTTAGCAACTTGAGCCGACCCCCAGCTGGATTGTTCTTCGTTGGTCTCAACCAAGATCACTTATGTAAATACATTCACCTGCCAGTCAGTTGGAAAGCTTTCCTTTTGGGGATTGGATGGCTGTAGGCTGTAATGTCAAAAGTGAGTGGGCCACCTGTTGTCCATCAAATAGCAGGCCAGCCAGGGTTTTGTCAGATACTGGTGGTGGCAGGGATCCAAAAGGCATATGCAGAGGGAAAACCTTGTTTTGCAACAACTTTTAAGTCTCTGCTTGCTTCATCATTCTAATATTCTATTGTTCAATGAAAATGACATGACCAACCCAGATTTAAGAAGTAAATTAACAGTCTTTACCTCTTGATATGAAGACCTGCATAATCATATTACAAGAGCATAGATGGAGAGATGAGAACTTTTCATCATTTTTACAATCTATCATACGTTAGTACTCTTCATGACTGCTCATTTGCCTGACTAGTATGCCAGAAATTAAATTGTTTGATCAAAGTTCCACACCTACTCAGTTTTAGAGAAAATTCAAGACAAGATTTGTTTGATGCCAAAGCTATCAAATCCATCTTATGACAGATATTAAATACATCTCACACCTCTTCCTTCTTTCATCTCTACTCTATTACCTTAGTTCAAACCGTCATCCCTGACTTCCATATAATCACTTTCAAATTGATTATCCTGTTTCCAACTTCCCTATCTGTAATACATTTTCCATGAAGTAACTATTTTAAAATATAAATGAAATCATACTATTTCTATAACGAAAACCATCCAATGTTTTGTCATCTTTCTTCTTAGAAAATATAAATCTGAAGTTCTTATCATGATTTATAAGACCTTGCTTTGCTCCGCACCCCCAATACATACATCATTCTATCCTGTCCGGGAGTAACTATGTTTGAGCCACACTGACCTGTTCATTATTTCTTTAATACATTGAGTTTATTCTCCTTAAAAGTCTCTGCTTTTGCTGTCTCTGGAGAAAGGACTTCTGAAAGGAAAGCTCCTATTTTGGACTGCTTGGCTCTCTTTCATTATGCAGGCTCATTGTCAGTGGCAACTTCATAGAAAGGTCTTGACTGTTTTCTGTAAAGTAGCCATATATCTCTCTGAGTCCTTCCCAAAGGCAATTTATTACACTAATTTTGGGTGGGAGCTGAAAGAATGGTGTCAATATAGTACTTATCAGGATTTGAAAGTATCTTGCATGTCCATTTACTTTTATAAGATCTATTTCCTTTCTATCCTTGCACATCAAATGACAGTAGAAATCTTGTTTATCATAATCACTGCTGCACACTTAATGAAGGACAAGTTCTTGATATGATATTTGTTGAATTTAAGAAATGACATGCTTTAGATCTTGGAAAAATCCGTGAAAAATAACACAGGGCTCTTTTCATATACTTGGCAGCCTTCAGCTATAAGCGGATGCCCAACTATTACAAGGTTCATCCTCCTAAAGATAATTTCCTTTGCTGAAGTCCCTACACTTTGTTGAACGTGATCCTAAAAGAATTAAAGCATTTATCTTCAGGATATATAGGCCTGATACGACTTTAGTGATGTCTACATAACCAAAGGGGAAACAATGGCCTTCTTTGAAATTAATTTTCTGTAATATTTAAATGACCAGTAATATAGTCCCATCAAATATAACAAAGGGAAAATGATAAAGGTTGAAGTCAATTGAAGACCTGAATGATGGACAGAGATATATAAAATAATTGTGGATTTAGACAAAGATTGCTTTAATTAACCCTATTTTAACTAGGTAGAGACAACAAAACTATAAGTTATGTCTGAAGTATTTTTGTCATTCCTGACAAAGTAAAGGCAGCCATGTCTTAGATATTTTATGACAACTTTTAACACAGATTGTGTAAAGGATTTCAGTCTCAGTGGAATAAAATATACTTGACAGCAGAGTTATAACTAGAAGGATTGATAAGAACAGAAATACGTCCTAGATGTATATGAGTGTACACCAAATAGTTCAGTCTTATAATTACCTTAGAGAATTAGTAGAGAAAAGAAAATAGCTTGTTAACTGCAAAGTATACTCTTCTCTCTTAGTGCTGCTCCTTGAGGTATTTTTTAAAATGTTATATGAGCATTATACCAAAATGGTATTCCTGAGATTATTTATGTTGAAATATTGACATTTCCAGAAGATATGTGATATATCAAGATGGCTAAAAAGATTATTTTATCTTTTAATTAATTAATTATTATTTTTTAAATTATGGTGACATTGGTTAACAAAATCCAGTGTTTCAAGTGTATAATTAAAAAGTAAGAAAAGCATATATACATATATTACATTTTGTGTTCACTGCCCATAATTAGATTTCTCTCTGTCATCACATATTTGACCCTTTTTACTACATCTATCTTCCCCCTTCCCTCCATGATCTGGTAACCACTAGTCTATTGTTCATGTCCATGAGTCTCTGGTTCTTTGTTCTGTTTGTTTGTTGCTTTTAGGTTTATATCTCACATATAAGTGATATCATGTGGTTTTCAACTTTTTCTGTCTGGCTTATTTTGCTTAGCATGATTATCCCAAGGTCCATCCATGTTGTCACAATGGCAGTATTTATCTCTTCTTATGGCTGAGTAATATTCCAGTGTATATATGTACCACAGCTTCTTTAGCCAATCATCTATTGTAGGACATGTCAGTTACTTCCATATCCTGGCCATCATGAATAATGCTGTTATGAACATTGGTGTGCAAATATCTTTTTGGACATATGTTTTCTAGTCTTTGGGGTAAATACCCAGTAGAAGGATTGCTGGATCATTTGGTAGCTCAATTCTTTGTTTTTTGAGGAAACTCCATACTGTTTTTTATAGTGGCTGTACCAATTTGTAGTCCTATCGGCAGAGTATGAGGGTTCCTTTTTCTCCACTTTCTTTTCAACACTTGTTATTACTTGTTCTGGTGATAACCACTATTCTAACAGGTGTGAGATGGTATCTCATTGTGGTTTTGAGTTGCATTTCCCTAATAGCTAGCTATGTAGAGCATCCTTTCACATATTTGTTGGCCATTTTTATGTCTTCTTGGAATAAGTGTCTGTTCACATCCTCTGTCCAGTTTTTAATTGGATTATTTTGTTGTTGTTGTTGAGATGTATGAATTTAAAAAGAGTATTTTAGATACTCACCAGAGAGAGCATATATCTTGTTTAGTTGAATTCTCAGTTGAAAATGGTACTTATTATATACTAGGTGTAGAGGTATGCATTACATACATTTATTCTATTTTTATTTTTAAATTTTTTGTTTTTATGAAATGGTAATATCCTGCACATAGACTCATTCACATCTTTGTAGAACTACATTGCTAAACTTGATCATCAAGTTTTGATTTTAAAAAATTGTTGTAGCTATTGTTCTGTTTTCATGTATCCAGACCCCTAAATACTTCAGCTATTGGAACATAAATTCAAGTAGATTAGAAATATTTAAGAATCAATATTATTTACTCACTTATTCAATAAAGCTGTGCTTCATTAATATCTACTAGGTGGAGGGACTAGGCAAGAGGTTGTGGAAAATGCAAGATAAGAGACAAATGTCTTTTTAGAAATATAATTTAAATTACTTTTTGGTAAAAATCATACACATTCACAAATCAATAAAACATAAGATAGAAACACTGCAATTAAATTACACACTTTAAATATTAGTTATATCTCAATAAATATGTCCAAAAACACTATATGCAAGCTGATATATAAGGAAATATGACTGTCCTTTACTGTTGACATCTATTCTGATTGAGATGGCCTCTCCTGATTATAAATGCACACGCTTTACGAGTTATTAAGTATTTGATCATCACCCTTGCTTCCAGGCAGAAGGTTTGGAGTAAAAAATATCCTTGAAAATTGGGCAAATTATCCAGAAGAAGTGAGACCAAGCAAAATGCAATGGAAGAAATTGCATTAGCTTACTGGGATAAAGGCTTAGGACAGAGTTTCTCAAAGAATGGTCAAAAAACTACTGTATCAGAATATCATAGCAGCTTATTAGAAATGAAAATTTCATAACTCTACCCTAAATCTAGGAAATCTGATTACCTGTGTATAAAACTAAGCTAAACCAGTTTCATTTTAATAAGCACCCTCAAGTAATTTTTAAGGATTGAAACTAGAAGTTTAAGAGCCGTTAGTTTAGAATACATCTTTATACTATCTAGTTTGATGAAATCATTGAAACAGGAAAATGACTGTGAAAACTAGACAGAAAGTTTGCTTCAGGTTTGGAAATAGTAGTAAAATGACTTACAGAGACCTGGAGAAATTGAGATTACAAGAGTTTTGCTTAATTCAGTTACATCAATTGGCATTTCCTAATTATTAGAAAATTATTTAAAAATTAAAAATCAATATATAAAAGGATTGAGGTATACTTCTGTTTCTTCTACAGATGCAGAGAACTGGAAATAGCATACTTCCACTGCTACATGAAAAATCGTTGGACAAACTGCAAATTTATGAAATTTTTGAATCCGTTAGAGAGTTGAAGTCACAGTGCAGTGAACTAGCCTGAAATCTAAAGAGACACAGGCACCTGGAGGAGAGATGACATTTCAGCCTTGGAGCAGATGTAGCTACACAGCAGTATAAAAAAGTGAGCCAGAATATTTAACAAATTGGTGGAGGGCAAGTGTAAGCTGATGAAAGAGTGGAACACTGGGAGCTGCAGACACAAGGAGAGTTCATATCCTCTTGGCAGGTTTTCTCTCCATAAAGCCCAATTGCTAAAATTGTGATAAAGCGTCCCTTCTTGAGGAGACCTGGGAGAGGGGGAAATCAACGATGGGAGGGATATGAAACTACTCAAATCTTTCCCCCCAGTCTTTTTTATGGAACGAGTCAATCTCAATCTCAATTAGTTTATCCAACACTAATAAACGTTTAGTTTATTTATGAAAAGCCATTGCAGCTGGATGAAGGTAACCAGAAAAAAAGTAAAACAAAAACAAAACAAAAAACTCATCACAGGAATTGCAGGTTGGGAGACAGGATATATATGCTGGGAACAGAAATGCAGCTGAGGGTGGGTTAAAAGAATTGAGATCACTGTCCTGACAAGCAGAGACACACTGCCTGCTTAATACTGAGGCTTAATCAACACAACAGAATTGCTTTTCCCCAACCAAACCTTCACCAGTCTAATAAGCATCATATAACAAATAACAGTGAATGGTGCCAGAAGAGTTTCAAGAACATGAAAACAGACCAGCCCTAAGGCACAGTGAAAAGGGAATACTTAAAGCTAAGATTAAAACATAAGAAAAACCCTTGCAAATCTGCTTCCATCTTAAACCAAAAGCAGTGCTAGAGAAATTCAAAGTAGTTCTATAATGTTGACTATAGCAACAACGAACCTCAAACTCAGACCATATCTACATTAAGTCAAATGCCCATACTAAAGGCCTGACAGATGTAAAGGTGTGCATATTTCTAGGCATAAAAACAAAAAATACACAAAACAACAAAACAAAATAAAACAAAGCAATAAAAATCTGTCTATTATTTTTTACATGTCTATTCTTCATCCGAAAGTTATTAGACATATACAAGAGAATAAAAAATGACATACTATTAATAGATGAAGCAATCAACAGAACTAGATTCATATATGACACAGATGTTAGAACTATTTGGCAGGAAATTTAATTGAACTAAATTTATATGTTAAATGACCTAACAGAAAATAACCCAAAATAATAGATGGGCTAATTTAGTAGAGAGGAGAAAACTATAAGAAAAAATCTAATAGAAATGTGAGAAATAAAACCCATGATAATAAAAGATTAAGTCTATCTTCCATGAACTCATAAGTAGACTCAATCAACTGAATAAACACTCAGTGAACCTGGAGAGAAAAATGAAATAGAAACTACAAAGAGAAATAAAAATGAGCAAAACAAGTCAGGGAATCCAAAAGCTGTAGGTCAATAATAAATGGTCCAATACATATAATAAGTGTTCCAGAAAGAGGACAGGGAGTGAAAGTCAAAAGAAATATTTGAAGAAAAAATAGCCAAAAATTGTCTATAATTAATGACAGTTATCAAATCACAGATACAAGATGCTAAGAAAACACCAAACAAGATAAATACCAATAAACTACACCTAATTATATCATATTCAAAAATAAAAACAAAAGACTATGAGAAGGTCTTGAAGGTAACTAGAGGGAAAAACACAAATTACATACAGAAGAATAAACATAAGAATTACAACAGACATAGAAGAGCACCTTTAAAGGGTTAAACAGCAAAAATATGTCAATTCAGTTTTCTACCCCATGAAATATGCTTCAAAAGTAAAGTAGAAATAAAGAGTCTCAGCAGTGAAAAACTGAGAGTACTCATTGCCAATAGATGTACTCTGATGAAACAATGTTCACAAGTAAATGAAGTTCATTGGAAATACAAAAAGTGATAGTAATATAAATTTAATTTTGGCTTTATATTTTAATTGCTCTGAAATATAAAATACTATATAAAAAATAATAGCAATGTGTCCTATATGACACATTAAAAGACCATGTTATGGCAGTATTAACACAAAAGATTAAAAAAAATTGAAATATATTTTGTTAAGGTTCATAACAACACTTAAGGGGTATAATGTTATTTGAAAGTACAGATAAAATGCATTAACTTAAGACGTGTATTATAAACCTATAAAGTAAGCAATATTTTTTTAAAAAGAGAATTAGCAATATCAATAGAGGAAATAATATTAAAAATGTTTTAAATGTTCAATTAGCCCAAGGGAGGGAAGGAAAATAGGTACAGGGAGTAAGGAAGGACAGAGGGATAAATAGAGAACAGTTACCAAGATTTGAATCTAACAATATTAAAAACATCACATTAAATATGAACCAATTCATCAATTAAAAAGCAAAAATTGTCAAACTGGATAGAAAAAGCAAGGCACAAATCTATTCTTCAAAGAGAAACTCATCTGAATATAAAAATATAAATAATTAATATAAAGACAATTTTCAACACAGGTGCCAAAACAAGTTAATGTGAAAATGATAGTCTTTTCAATGAATGGTGCCAGATAATTGTTCAGCTAAAGCGTAAAGTTTAGATGCCTAACTCACCATCATATACAAAAATTAATTCAAAATGGATCATAGATCTAAATGTAATTCTAACATTACAGATTAAAACAGGGAGGTGTTTTCAAGATCTTAGGTCAGGAAATGGTATCTTATGTATGACACCAAAAAAACAAGCAATAACAACAAAAAATAGATAAATTGAACTTTGTCAAAATGAAAAACTCTTAAGATTGAAAAGATGTTATCACCAAAGTTGTGCTCACTCAAAAATGGAAAAAAGTATTTGCAAGTATATATCTGATAAGACTTCTATCTAGAATATATAAAAAATCAATTACAATTAAATAATGAAAAGATGAATAACCCAATTTAAAATGTGCAACAATCTGAGTAGATGGTACTCTAAAGAAGATATATAAATTGTCAATAGAACATGAAAAGATGCCCAACATTATTAGTCATTAGGGAAATGCAAATTAAAACCATAAAGAAATATCACTTCTCACCCACTAGAAGAGGTAAGACAAAAAGAAAGATTATAATAAGTGTTAGTGAGCATGTGGAAAATTAGAAGCCTTTTACACTGCTGGTGGGGATGATAAAATGGTATACCTGTTCTGGAAAACAGTTTGGCAATTTCTCAATATTGTAAACATAGAGTTATTATATGACCTAGTAATACTCTTTTGGGTATATATCCAAGAGATGAAAATATGTATCCACTCAAAAAGTTGTTGTGAATGTTCATGAAAATACTATCATAATACCAAAAAGTGGAAAAAACTCAAATGTTATCAACTTATTAAAAGATAACATATGATATATCTATCTAATGAAATATTGTTTAACCATTAAAGCAAAATGCTGATATGTGAATAAAATTGTGGATAAACCTTGGAAAACATTATGCTAAAAAAAATAAAAAGAGCCAATCAAAAAGACCACTTATTATATGATTCAATGTACATGAAGCACCCAGAATAGGTAAATTTAAAGAGATTGCAAATAGATTAGTGGTTGATGGGGATCGGGGGATGAGAATAGGAATGAGGAATGGCTGCTAATGGATGTAGTAAATATTTATATAACTATGAATACACTAAAAACTAAATTGTACAATTTTGTAAGTTAATTTTATCTCAATAGAGCTGTTTTGAAAAGTTAAAGATAAAGAAAGATATACTATTTAAACCCCAATCCGAAAAGCTGGATAGCTGTGTAAATATCAAAGGAAGATATGTGATAAACTTTAGAGCAAAGATATCATCAAGGATAATTGGGATAATTTTATAATGATGAAAAGGTCATTTAATCCAGAGAGGAGAACAAATATAAGCATGCATGCATCTACCAACAGAGCTTCAAAATAAATGAAGCAAAAACCGATAGATCTGAAACAATTGAGAGACATATCCATAATTATGGTTAGAGACTGCAACATTACTCCTTGGTAATTGATGGAACCTGTAGACACAAAGGCAGCAGGACATAAAAGACCTGAAAAACATTATCAGCCAATTTGAGCTAGTTGACATTTATAGAAAACTCCATGCAACAACAGAACATCCATTCTTTTCAAGTGTGTACATAATTAACCAAAGAGACCATATTCTGGGCCCTAAAACACAATTTAACAAATTTAAAACAATAGAAATTATATAAAGTATATTCTCAGAACATATGGGAATTAAACTAAAAATCAACAACAGATATCTGTATAACCTCCATTTGGAAATTAAATATCACACTTCTAAATAACCCATGGGTCAAATAGGTAGTCTTAAGAGAAATTAAAATATATTCTCTGTCATATGATAATTTTAAAAAATTATATGAAACTTATATGCAGATAATAGATGGCTTATGGTGAAATGTATAGCATTTAATGCTTTTTTTTAGAAAATGAGAAAGTCTAGGCTAAGTAACCTAAGCTTCAACTTTAAGAAACTAGAGAAAGAACAAATTAAATCCCAAATAAGAACAAAGAAGGAAACAACCAAGGCAAGAGCAGAAATCAAAAAAATTGAAGATGAAAATAACACAGAAAATCAATAAAACCAAAATCTGATTCTTTGAAAAGTTCGGTAAATTGATAAACTCTCAGCTAAAATGATTAAGGAAAAAGAATGGAAGATTCAATTTATAAATATGAGTGAAATAATGAATATCACTACAGGTGCACAATCATTACAAGGATAATAAGAGAATACTATGAACAATTCTATGCCCTTTCACTAAATGCTTAATGAAAGGGAAAATTCAATGAGAGGCAAAAACTACCAAATTCATCCCAAAAATAAATATAAAGCATCTATTAAAGAAATTGAAATTACAGTAAAAAGCATCTATTAAAGAAATTGAAATCACAGTAAAAAAATCTTTAAGAAATGAAATCATTTCACTGGAGAATTTTACTATATATGTAAAAAATTGCAATGGAAAACCACTTTTCAATTCATCATATCAAGATAAAATTATCATAATACCAAAATCAGATAACGATTATACAAAAAAAGAAAACTACACATCAATATACCTCATAAATACAGACACTAAAATTCTTAAAAACATTAGTATATCATATTCAACAATATATCACAACCAAGTAGGTTTTATTCTAGGAATTTAAAACTGGTTTAACATTAAAAATCAATGAATATAATCCACCAAATTAAAAATTTAGAGAAGAAAAAAAATGTGGTCATCTTAATAGGTGCATAAAATACTTTAATAAAATTTAACATCCTTTTATGATTAAAAAAAGTCTCTATTCTAGTAATGTTTTTAGGATACAGCTGTTTTACACCATGAACTCAAGCAGCTCCATGTTTATCTTTGGGCATGCCTGGATATCTGACTTTGATACTTAGCTCAGATAAAGTTCACGGGATCACTAACCAATTACCTAGTGATTTATTAGGTGCTGTTTAAAGTCTGAAACTCCCTTGTCGTCACCCAGACCCGGTGTGTTTGTTCACGGCTTTTAACTTTTGTAATCAGATTGACAACCTGATTTGGTTACATGACCAATGGACCATTAGGGACCCTGTTGAAAACTTCTTCATGGGCTCCCCTGAGGTCAAGATTCATTGCACAAATTTCGTGATTTGATCTGGAGATGAAACGCATCTTGTGGGAATCAGAAACACTGGATAGAACTGCACTTTGATGTCTCTCAAATTCCTGACACTTGTCTGTACTCTCTTACTTTTGCTATAACGTATACTTTACTTTTATCAAAAGACTTACCTGAGTATAGGTAAAGTATAATTTATAGTATAGTATAGTATAGTATAGTATAGTATAGTATAGTATAGTATGTATAGTATAGTATATAGTATATAGTATAGTATAGCACTAGTACAGTATAGAACAGGTAAAATATACTTGTTTTGTGAGATCTTGTGAGTCGCTTAAAATACCACCTGTAATTTTTATAGAAGAAAACTTGCTTAACCTGATAATGGGCATGAATTAAAATTTATAGCAAGCACCATACATAATGTGACACACTAAGTTCTCTTAAGATTGAGAATAAAACAAAAATGTGCTCTCGTCTATCCAACATTCTATAGGAAGTCCTAACCAGTGCAGTTAGGTAAGAAAAAATAATGCATACATATTGAAAAGTAAAACATAAAACAGTCTCTTTTGGTATATAACATAATTAACTATGTAGAAAATCTCAAAGCACAGAAAAGTTTCAAGAAATAATTAATGGATTTAGCAAGGTCATGGGCTATAAGGTCATAGGATACAAAGTCAGTGCACCAAAATCAATTTTGGAAAATAGTATTTGGTTAGATGCTATATTGATAAAGACATAAGAACTATAACACACAAATACTGTACTCCCTAGCTAGTAAATTTGTTCTAATAATTCTGAAATTACTTTAAATGTGTATAAGGATTGAAGAAATAAATAAATATATTGTTGATATTGAGAGGCAAGTTTCTCACTGCCTGAAAGTTACAAATGAGAAAATCTCAAAGACTAGAATAAAATCTATGGTGTTCATTGGAAGTTCTGAAGGTAGTAATATTAATTATTTTTAAATATATAACTACACACACGTACAGAGTATATAGAGATGCAGAAGTAAGTATGGTTATGTGTATGCAAGGGCAAGTATACATACTTATATTTTCTACCTCTGTATGGTGAGAAAGTCAAGTAGCAATGATGCCTCAGTTGCAATGAAATACTGCTTCAGATTTTGATTTCTAAATATCATTTTCCAATAGAAGGAACCAGGGCTCTTTAGATAAATCATTATTTCCAGAGATTGAACAGGAAAAACACAAGAGTAATAAAAATAAATAATTGAATAAATTAAGTGGGAAAAGGGACAGCTCTTTCTTACATAAGACTTCCAATTAAAAAATATAAAAGAAATGAGAGAAATAGAAAATCCCCATTAGAACATCATAGTAATAATTGTTACAGGTCTAATATATAGATGGATGCTAAAATTTATGGGTGAAGGTTTAATTAGGAACAGGCTATTTGCATAGTCCAAAAGTATCTTCTTCCAAATAATTATTCATTACAAAAGGAAAAGTGTTAACTTTAAAGTAGAGAAACCTGCCATACACCATGTTAACCAAGTGATCATGGTTAACTTCACCATTGATAAGGTCATGTAACCCTTGATATGATGCAGTGAAAAGAGAATATCACTTGTGTGGTATTTTTACATAAACACAATCTCAACCTAATAATAATAAGATATCAAACACACACTAATAAGGGGACATTGTACCGAAAATTAATCAATCTCTAAAAGTGTCAAGCTCATGAAAATCAAGGAGAGAACAAGAAACTGGTATAGATTGGAGGAGACTAAGGAGACATGAAATCAAATGCAATGCAAACTAAATTAATAGGATGCTGAGGAAAACAAACCAAAGTATATTCATGGAAAAACTGGTGAAATAAAGTCTGTGGTTTAATTAATAGTATTGTATCTACCAATCTTATTATACACATACATACACACATACAAACTCTTTCACTGGTAAAAATGTGTGGAAGCAGAGACAACTTTCTTTTTTTTTTCAGAGACAACTTTCTGAATCTGTAGCTTTTTTAAAAAAATTTTTGCTTATGTTTAGTTTTATATTTTTACTTATAAAATAATAATTACCATTTTAATATACAATATCTGCTTTCAGGGTTGGATATTGACAAACTGAGTCTAAAATTTACATGGAGAGGCAAAAGAATAGCCAGAATAGCCAACACAATATTGAAGGAGAAGAACAAAGTTGAAGGACTGACACTACCCGACTTCGACACTACAGTAATCGAGACAGTGGTATTAGTGAAAGAATAGATAAGTGTATCAATGGAGCAAAATGGAGAGTCCCAAAATGGAGTTACACAAATCTAGCCAACTGATATTTGACAAGGAGCAAAAACAACACAATGGGGCAAAAATAGTCTTTTCAATAAATGGTTTGGGCAATACTAAACAAAAACATGCAAAAAAAAAAAAAATCCAGAAACAGACGTTATATGATTCAGAAAAAAATAACTTAAAATGGATCATACCCCTAAATGTAAAATGCAAAACTGCAAAACTCCTAGAAGATAATATAGGAAAATGACTTTGAGTATGGCAATGATATTTTATATACAATACTTACTGACCCAAAAAATAAATAATGGGTAAGCTAGACATCAGTAAGATTAAAAACTTATTTGTGGAAGGCAATGTCAAGAGATTAAGAAGATAATCTATAGACTTGGGAGAAATATTTGCAAACGACATATTTGATAAGGAACTCTTAAATTCAACTAAAAGGAAACAAGCCTAAATAATAAATAGGTCACAGACCTTAATAACTACCTCAACAAAGAATATATACTGATTACAAATAAACACATAAAAAGATGCTCCACGATTTTGTCATTGGGAAATGTGAAATAACACAACAATGAAATATCACTACACACCTATCAGAATGGTTAAAATTTAAAGCACTGCAACATCATGGGGCTGGCAAGGATGTTAAACAAGAACTCTTGTTAGTTGCTGGTGGGAATGCAAAATGAACTTTAGAAGACAGTTTGGCAGTTTTTTACAAAATTAAACATAATCTTACCATACAATCCAGCAATCACACTCCTCGGTATTTACCTAAAGAAGTTGAAAACGTTCTCACAAAAACCTGCACACAGATGTTTAGAGCACCTTAATTCACACTTGCCAAAACTTGGAAGCAACCAAGATTCCTTCAGTACATGAATGAATAAATAAACTGTGATATGCCCAGACAGTGGAATAATATTCAGCACTAATGAGAAATAAGTTCTCAAGCCAAGAAAAGACATGGAGAAATCTTAAATGCATGAATGAAAGAAGCCATTTTAAACAGCTACCCAGTGTAGATTCCATCTACGCATCCTACTGAAAAAGGAAACCGTGAAAACAGTAAAAAGATCAGTGTTTGAGAGGAGAGTAGAATAAATAGGCAGAGTAGAGAAGATTCATAGTAAAGTAAAAATATAATATAATAATGATAGATACAAGGCATTATATATACATTTGTCTAAACCCATAGACTTGTTACACCAAGAGTGAACCGACCCTAAGGCAAACTGGATTTTGTATTATAATGATGTGTCAATGTAAGGTTCATCTATTGTAACAAATGCACCATTCTGGTGGCGATGTTGATTACAAGGGATCATGTGTGGAGGCAAGAGGTAAGTGGGAAATCTCTGTACCTTCTTCTCAATTTTGCTGTGAAACTAAAACTGTCTAAATAAAAGTCAAAAAAATTAAAGCAACAACAAAAACACCTACTTGCTGAAGCAAAATGCAAATGTAATATTTTCCTTATTTGAAAGCAATAATTTGTCCTTGTAGTTACTTATTCTTAGCTCAAGAATGTAACCCTATGTATGTTTTTTATATCTTGGATCTATTTGAATAAGAATGTATCAGAAATTATTATTAAACCCTCCCTCAATATTTTTGCTTTAAAAAACTTTGGATTTCTTTTTTGAACTTGTTTTCTAAATTTTTAAGTCTTGTCCTGATAATTGAATGTTATCTTGATGTGAATAAAACAAAACAGCCACAACAAAGAAAAGAAAAAAAAAAAGAAAAAAATCCCTGAATTTAATTTTTGCCTCTACCAATTATAAGCAGCGTGATCCACCACGCATTGATATTTGACCCTCAATTTTCTCATATTTTAATTGGTAATAAGAAGGCCTGCTCTACTAATATATTTTGATTCTTGTTATTATCAAATGAGGCAATATAATATGAAAAGGGCAAACACAATATAAAGAAAAAAACAGATTAATACCTTGAGCAAGGCAGAAAGCAAAATCCTTTCAACTCTCAAGTTGTTCCTAGAGAGAATTTGTGGTGAAAGAGAACTATCCCTGAAGAAAAGGATTTTTGAACAGAACTAGAGAATCTTTGACATGAAATTTACCCTGGAAAAGCACCTTCACTATCACCTTCCATGTAAAAACTGAGGTTATTTGTTTCAGCTGGTGCAATCCATCAGGGCAGCTGCAGAAAGTAATTTACAGAAATATTGTAGCAGTCATTTATTTATTGATTTTTTTTAAAGCGTTAGGAGAGACCATTCACTTATTTAGGTAACTCAAATATCAGCTCTAGGCAAGTTGTCATGGACTACTGTTTAACCTTGCACTAAATTGTGGGGAGACCTGGTCTTTTTTGTCTTTCAGTGTGTCAGGTATTGGTGGTTTGTGGTGAATAATTTACTGGGGAAACTGTTGTATTGAGGAGCAGGCTGTGGATGGAGATAGTGTTGGTGTAATTTTGCATGTCTCCCACAGGATAATACCTCATTTTACACACACACACACACACACACACACACACACACACACACACACACACACATTTCCTTTGTTTCTCTTTAAAGTTCTCCTTATGCCACATAGCCAAGAAGTAGTTCTTTTTTCCCTAACTCTTTCTTTCTATTAATCATGTTCCTGTATTTTATCTCCATCTCACATGTTCCTTTTTGAAATATCAGATTTCTTTCCCATATGTCGTGAAGATTAGCTTAATGTTTCCTTAGGAAAATGGGGTACTCACTTCAATCTCTGCCTCTTGCTTCTTGCATTTATCTTGTGAAGGTATCCTTCTCAATAATAATAATGATAATAATGTTTTCTCTGCTAAGATAATTCCCTAGGTGTTCAGAATATAATCTTTTCCTAAACATTAACTATTGCATATATTGCTTTCAAACTGCTCCACATCCTCCCCATCCTTCTCTCCGATGATTTTAAAGGGCAGTTGATCCTACTCCAACTCCCTTCACTTCCGAATTGCTAACAGTCTATTAAAGCACAGTATCCTTTATAGCTCTCTTTCTAACTAAAATAAGCTTTTTTTTTGTTGTATATGGGTAGTTTCTGATTTCATAATTTTAGCAACATTTTAGAAAGCAGGCCCATGAACACCTCCATAAAAGCAGGCAATATGTGGGTCGTGCTTCCTTTTTGATGAGAGCTGTTTGTCTTTGGGATTTTGTATTTTAGTGCAGTTGGTAATCAGTGGACACACACACACACATTTACTACTGTTTAAACACATATATATCTCAAGCTAGAATCAGTTGTGTTTCCTTGGGTTCAGATTTACTTTGATTAGATTTACCTAAACATGACCTTGTTTGGCATTTAATATTTCCATCTCTCCTGCTTTATCTCCTTGAAAATCTGTGTTCCTCCCCTCCTTCATTTCACCTCGATAGAATTTGTTATTGTATGCTATTTTTTCAAAATTTACATGCAATAAATTTTCACTATTTAGAAGTGTACAGTTATGATTTCTTAATGTAAATAGATTCTTGTAACAAACCAGCCACAGACAGAGTACAGAAAAAAATTTTGATTATTCCACAAAGAATTTCCTCATGTTGCTTCTTTATATGCACACCCAGCCCCACTCCAACCCCTGGCAACCACTGATCTTTTCTCTGCCTCTGTATTCAGACCTTTTCCAGAAGAAATGGAACCATACAGTATGTAACATTTTGAAACAGTATTCTATTCTTTCATTTAGTATAATATGTTTGAGATACATTCATGTGTGAGTTGGGTGAATCCATTTTCCTTTCTCTTTTTATTGCTAAATAATATTCCATTTTATAGATGTGCCACAGTACGTCTATATATCCACTAAAGGACAATGGAATTGTTTCTAGATTTTGTCGACTATAATGGAAAGCTACTTTAGATTTTTGCATGTCTTCATGTAAAACATATTTTCCTTTCTTTTGGGTAAATATCTAGAGTGGGATCACCGAGCCCTATAGAAAGTTTATGTTTAATTATACAAAACAAACAAACAAACAAACAAAAAACCCTGCCAAACTGTTTTCCAAAATGGTTGTACAGCTGCCCTTTAAAATTTCTTTGATTTAATAATATAATTTTGTTTTATCTTAGTGAGAAAAGAAAATTGTTGCTATTTTCTAAATTTGTCTTTAGGCAGTTAATATATTGTAATAGAAGTCTTCCTCTGAGTCAATTTATTTTATTTTGTAGAAGTTTAAGAAAGCTATGCAGAAATGTTTTCTTAGCTAATTTTCCTTATTTTTTTAAATTTACTTTTCACTGATACTGTGCAGAAATAACATAAATTTGCCTCTAATATCCTATCATCTACCTTATAGGTTAAGTGGTTGGATTTATTTGGCTCTTGTGTTGTACAACAAGGTCTTGAAATAGTGTCACTTCTGCATTCTGGGCATCTGGACTTTCAGCATGAATTATGAATTAGAAGCCTAATTAGGAATAGCTGGAATAATTTGAAGGAAACATAAAGCCAATAGTATAGATATATTTCCTCTAGAACTTTCCTGAGTTTCAGTGTTCATTACACTTCAGATAGTTCTCTGGTGATCTGTAATCCAATCAGGCATGGACAAAGAAATGGTATCCACAAATATGTAGTTCTTACCTTGCACATAGTGGTCTTTTATACACCCTAAATCAGTGATGTGATATATGAATGAAGGACATTCCAAAACTAGATTTGTAAATTAAAGAAGTATGTCAGTTTGAGAATAGCTGGATTTGTGATTAGCAACTTAATTCAATTATTTCTAAACTTAAGGAGTTCTGCAATCATTATTTTTTCAACTTTTTCTCCCAGAGTCCAAGACCTCAGCTTGCCCACAACAGTGTTAGACTCCTTATCCCCAAGAATGTTCTTTTTATTGGGTCATTAATGAAGCCAGCAAAAAAGTTTCCTATCTTCCCTCTATAAATAACTTAAAGATAATCTTGGTAAAGACAGTCTACTAATGGGTACCTACTCTCTGGTTTGTCTACCCTAACATCAAGATGCTTATCTCAACGATGTCTGAGAGAATGTTCACCTCTCTATGTAAAGATACAGGAAGATTACAGGGTGACTGACTAAACCCACTCCACATAATGAGAAGTATGTATTAATTAAAACAATCCATCTAATTATAATCATACATGTGGACCCATGTTTTGTCTTTAGCAGAAACATGATAAATGATTGCCATGTACAGCTTGGGGAATGTTTTCGTCTTGGTCTTAAATCTGCATTTGTCTACATTTGGATTCTACCTTTCTGCTTTAGTTTTATGTCTACTTTTCTCTTGTTTCTGCCAGTATACTCTGAATTGTTATTTTCTAATTTGGGGATCTTTACTACAACTATTTTCATTTCCTATCTGTAATTACTCACAGTTTTATTATCAAGAATTCTCACTCTTCTTTATCATTGTAGTTTCACTTTCCTTTATTATACCCAATGAAATATGACCAACTATTATATAAATTTTAAAGGTTTATAATAGTATTAAACTAACAGAGGTGTGTGGCTCAGTTAACAATATTGTGCTAAATTCCTCCTTAGCTCTAATTGTGTCTTCAGAGGCAGGATTATTAGTTTCCTATTTTTTGTCTGACATCTCAATATAACTAAGTGTTATGTTTCCACATCATAAGTTAATTTATTTACTTTAGAGAGTACATATTAATGTTGTGCTTTAATAAGCAAGGATTTATCTACTTTACACCAACCTCTAACTTTTCTCCTGTTGTAGCTGCCAGTCCCCAAAAGACACATGGACCACCGGAACTCAGTGAGTTATAGGAAACAGTCTTTATTCAGCCAGCTGGGTCTGCCAGGGGTACACAGACCCCAAATTAAGCAGCCCCGAAATGTAGAGGTACAGGGTTTTTAAGCCCAAAATCCATTCTTCATTCTGTCTAAACACAAAGATCTATCCTTCTTCTATTCATTACCTGTCAACTCACAGGTCAGGTGCGTAAGCAGGGGTACAGAAGCAGAAAGCTTTTAGAATGTTATGTTCCTATAATCGAAGGCCTATGTGCCCATAGCAATAGTCAAACAGTAATTTCCAGTAAGAGTCAATTTTTCAGAACCACATTCCCCACTGGCCTTAGCAGACAATCAAATCTTTGATTCTTATACGGAATTTGCTTATAGCCTCTATTCTGTAATACTAAAAGACTTATAGAATTAACTCTTTTCTTATATAGTAAACAAGAAATTAAGGAAACATGGGCCAAAAGTTAACAAGAGGAGGAGGATGATTAAGGTCCAGCTACAGCAGATAAAAGGGTTGTTAGCCATGGTGACCAATTGAACATCCTATGAAACCAGTTATTTGATTCCTGTCTCTGTCTTTCTCTGGCATCTAAATTTCTCTGTACTAGTAGTAAGCTTTCTCTAATTACTCCAGAGTTATTGGCATAGAAGCAACAGGTTTACCTAGAGCCATACATAATCCATCTTGTTCTAAGAATAATAAATTTAAACCTCTTTATTCTGAAGGACTACTTCTGCTAGTGAATTGACTTGAAGTTCTAGCCTGCTGAGTCAGTTAAGTTTAGGGGAGTTCTACCCGACATAGTAAAGGGTTTTGGGTTTAGACACAACCAGCAATCTTGTCCTATGTCTGGGGTGGTCTTATTTAAGACCTTGTGTATTGTCATTAGCAAAGTTATTAATGTTCCTTCTGGTTCTGGTTGTGGCTGGTAATGCCTGGGCTAAAGAGGAAAAAGGAAGAAACAGAGGGTTAGACTTATGTAGCTTGAGTCTTAGTCTTAAGGGCCCTCTTCCTGAGCTGTCCACTCTCGTGCTGCCTTCACATGGGAGTGATGAATCCATGATGGGATGCCGTCTACTTTAACTGCAGTGGGCGTTGTCAGGTAGACAGTGAAGGGTCCTTTCATTTGGGTTCTAGTCCTTTGGAAGTGAACTTCGGATCCACACAGAGTCCCCAGGCTGAAACTGATGGGGAAGTCCCCCCCTGGGCTGAGGACAGCACGAACCCGGGACCAAATCTCCTTCTGTACACTTTGAAGGGCCTGTAAAGACTCAAGTAAGACAAGGTTATGCAGTTCTGCCTTTTTTTCATCTTCTATTCTAGGTACTAAAGGTGGGGTTTTCCAAAGAAAATTTCAAATGGGGTGAATCCATTAATATACAGAGTACACCTGGCTGGAGAAGAGCAAAGGAGAAGTTCTACCCAGGTCCCACCAGTTTCTAATCCTAACTTGACTAATGTCTCTTTAGGGTCTGATTCATTTGCTCTACTTGGCCCGAACTTTGGGGCCAGTAGGCACAGTGGAGTTTCATTGCAAATTTAGGTAGCTAGCCAATTGCTGTGATACCTTTGCTACGAAGGCTGGCCCGTCATCTGACCCTAAAGTTCTGGGGAGACCAAATCAAGGGAGGATTTCTTGTAGTAGTTTCTTAGTAACTACTAAGGCAGTCTCTTTCCTGGTAGGGAAGGCCTCTACCCATCCTGAAAAGGTGTCTGTAAAAACAAGTAAATATTTGTAGCCCCCCACAGTCGGGGTTACCTCAGTGAAATGACTTCCCAGTGGTCCCCAGATAAGTTCCTCTTTCTCTATGCCTAGGTTCTTCTATCTTCCCCTTCTTTGGATTAACTTGGGCACAAGCTGGGCATGTGAGGCAATCCCTCTGCGGTTCTTCGTTCTGGGCATCTTAGTTCACCCTAGGTGTGTGGTCTGGTGTAGTTGGTGGAGGAGAGTCCTTCCAAGGGCCCATAAGAAGCTGTTTTTTCCATCTGGGTCATCCACCAACCCTGTTGGTCCCTAGTGGCTCCCTTATCTTGAAACAGAGGCAGTTCTGGGTAAGGACAACAGTCAGTAGATGTGGTGGGGGGCCCCACTGGCCTTGTGGCCGCTGCTCTTGCCCTTTACAAAGAACAATAGCCAGAACCTTAGGTATCCATATGGCTTTAAGTAAGGCTAAGATCGCCTCTTTGTTTTTAATGTCCTTTCTAGCTGAAGTCAGAAGCTCTCTTTCCTTGTAGATGGCTCCATGTACATGCGCAGTGGCAAAGGTGTATCGACTGTCAGTGATTATTGTGACTGTCTTATCCTTTTTCCATCTTAGTGCCTCAGTGAAGGCGATGAGTTCTGCTTTTTGAGCAGAAGTCTTATGGGGAAGAGCTTGTGACCAGATAGTGCCAGTTAGAGTTACGACCCCTGCCCCAGCATACCTTCTTCCTTCCTGCATGAAGTTGCTCCTGTCCGTGAACAGAACTTTATCAGCCTCAGGCAGAGGGGAGTCTTTGAGGTCTGGCTGTGAGGAACACACAGCATCTGTGAAATCTGTGCAGTCATGAACGGGGGTCTCGGGGCCTGAGTCTGGCAACAGATTGGCTGGGTTGATGACAGTAGCTTTGGATTTTAGCCATACGTTTGGGGTCATCTGGTGCTTCCCTGTTGTTGAACACCTTTGGGCTACCTCAACAAGTTGGGAAAGGTTCATCCTTGCAAAACCTTCTAATTTTTTGGATATTAGGGGCTGCCTGAGTAGCAAAGGCTATATTAATTTCCTGCTGGTTCTCAGGGGCCTCAGGATCAATGGGGGTGTATACCCAGTACACCTCATTTAAGAAATGCTCCAGGGGATTCCTAAGGTCCCTCCCTGTATAACTTCAGTTACCTTAGAAAGGTTAGTTGGCTGGCGAGCAGCCATCCTAATTCCCCCAATTAGAATCAGGTGGTACCAATCTAATGCCATTCTCCCTGCCTGAGAATTGTGTCCCCAGTCTGGGCAGGTAGAGGGAAATTCCTCTTCAATCTGTTCCCCTGCTTCCTCAACTCTCCTCCCTCCCACAGGTATCTTCTGTGTTTCAGTCCGAATGCATCTGTGTTCTTCAGCGTGCGGTGAAAGGGGTAATTAAAAGCTGTTGGCAATCATCCCAGGTGGGGCAGTGAGTCTAAAAGACACTTTCTAAGAGTCCCATTAATGCCTAGGGTTTTTCAGAGAAAGGCGGATTCTGTGCCTTCCAGTTGTACAGGTCACTAGTCAAGAAAGGCACGTAAATCATAAAGGGCCTGTCAGTGTGCTGCCCCTGGGGTGGTGCTTCTCCCAAGGGGAGGATGGCTGGGGTGGTGGTATCCGCTGATGCCCCACCCGGAGCAGAGCAGGAAGCCCATAGGGGTTACCTGCTGGCCAGCCATCTGAGGAGGTAAGGCGGTGCTACTTGGCCTCTGTTGTCCTGGATTATAGGGTAGGGGAAGGTCACTGTCTCGGTGGAGATTGGAGGACTGAGGGACTGGGCTGTCTTGGAGATTTAGTTGCTGCATGTTTCAGGTGCCCACACCCCTAGAGAAAGGGCACAGTGGAGCCAAGGAGGGGTTCTGAACAAGGTTTAACCATTGATCAATGTAGGGAAACTGATCGGGATGTCCCAGGTCTCCCGTGACAACCTTCCAAACATTCCTCACCAAACCCTTGTCAAAAGAGCCCTCCGGAGGCCAGTTTACATCAAAAGACAGCCACTCAACTTTACACAATGTTCTTAGTCTGCCTGGAGAAAACTTTATACCATAGTTAGCTCCCTCTACAAACCCTTCTTTGAAATGTGCAGGAGACACCCCAAGGGTGTCTTCTGTGAACTGGGCTTCCCCCCATCGCTTGCGCAGAAAACACAAAACAGAAAACACAAAACACACACTCAGACAAGAACAATACTGAGGTGTAGGTGGACCCAGAGAAGTCCGCCACCTACAACCTAGACAGGACCAGAGACAATAAACAGAACCCGACAACAGGGCACAGGAGCGGCATCCCGCGGCCTGGCCATGGTCCGGGAGATATGACTGTGTCCAGTCTCTCCACGGACCCCCAATGACCGGTCAACAGAACCAGGAAGGTACCTTTTATCCAGACACCGAGGCCTCGGAGATTCCAGATTCCCGTTGGGACCAGGAACAAAGAGTGTGTCCTGAAAGTTGCGTCCTTGACGATTGCATTAACCCCGTCGGCATTCAAGGGCCCTGGAACATCTCAGGTTGGCCACCCCTTTGAATCCGTAACAGGGACAGCAGCCGCTTCAGAGGCAGTGCGGTCTTAGATCTCAGGGTCACTCCCTGAGATCTCGCTGGGGCCTCCAATGTTGTAGCCGCCAGCCCCTGAAAGATACACGGACCACCAGAACTCAGTGAGTTATAGGGAACACTCTTTATTCAGCCAGCTGGGCTGCCAGGGTTATGCAGACCCCAAATTAAGCAGCCCTGAAATGTAGAGGTACAGGGGTTTTAAGCCCAAAGTCCCATTCTTCATTCTGTGTAAACATAAAGGGCTATCTTTCTTCTATTCTCTACCTATCAACTCACAGGTCAGGTGCGTAAGCAGGGGTACAGAAGCAGAAAGCTTGCTTAGAACGTTATGTTCCTGTAATCGAAGGCCTATGTGCCCATAGCGATAGTCAAATAGTAATTTCCAGTAAGAGTTAATTTTTCAGCCACCACACTCCCTCTTCCTGAAGATATAGGGTCGCCATACTTGATAAATAAAAATGCAGAATCCCAAATTCCACTGGAATGTCCTATAAACAAAAAATAAAATCTTCAAAAAGTATATCTCAAACATCACATGTGCTATAGACTAAATGTGTTCCCTCAAATTCATATGTTGGAACCTAATCTCCAGGGTGAGGGTATGTGGAGGTGGGCCTGTGGGAAGTGATTAAATCACAAGGGTGGAGCCCTTATGAATGGGATTAATGCCCTTATAAAAAAGGCTAAGAGAGTTCCACACCCCTTTCTGCCACGTGAGGACGCAATGAGATGACCAGTTATGGACTGGAAAATAAGCTCTCACCAGACACTTAATTAGCCGATTCCTTGATTTTAGACTTCCTGGACTCCAGAACTATTAGAAATACGTTTCTCTTGTTTATAAGCCACTCAGTCTATAATATTCTGTTATAATAGAATGACAAGACTAAGAAAACATGGGATATACTTATACTAAAAAATTCTTTATCTGAAAACTCAATTTAACTGAGTTATCTATATTTCATTTGTCAACTTGGTCACAATAGTCATATCACTTTTTTTTTTTATCTCTCTGTTGGTTACCTTTTATAACCCATGTGTCTTTAATTCTCATTCCGACAAAAAGTATTTTTTTTATCTTCATTTTGTAAGATGCACAGATTTGTACTCTCCCTTTTCTTTTAACTTCATTCATGTTCTTGTTTATGCATTTGTAATTTGTAGGTAGGCAACACTGACATATAAAATGTTTGTATTATTTAAATTCTAAAAAAAACTTCACTGCATTACCAAGTCATAAATGATGACATTGGTTTTTACACAATTTTTGTGTTTCACCACGCTGAATATTTTTTAATGACATTCTTTTCTTTACTTGACTCTCCTATTTTCAAAGACTGACTTCCTGGGACCCTTCTGAACTGCAGTCATCCTGGGGATTGGTTTTGTTTAATGCTTTCCTGAATTCAATCCATTTTTTTTGTCTGGATTTTCATCCTTAGTTTATTTGTTTGTTTTGCCATAGCAAAAGACCTGCATTTTCAAGTAACTGTCTAAAGGGTTTGTTGGAGGTGAGTTTTTTGAGATCTTGCATGCTTGAAAATAGCTGAATTCTTTCTTCATATATGATTGATAGTTTGGGTGTGAATAGAATCCTAAGGTAAAAAAATTTCCCGTGGGAGCTTGGAGAGAATTGCTTTCTTGTCTTCTGGAATTCAGTGGTTGCTGTTGAGAGTCATGCCGTTCTGGTCTCGCTTTCCCTGTCTGCATCTCCCCAGTGTTTTTCTCCTTGAATTTACACAATCTTTTTATATTTACAATTCTAAAACTTTCATATGTTGTAATTAAGTGCATATTTTCCTCACTCATGCTGGGTGGGCTCTTTCAATTGAGAGACACGTGTCTTAATTTGGAGAATATTTTTTACATGTTTCTTTGATTGTTTTCACTACTCTGGACTCCCTAAAATACCTGTTAGTTGCATATCAGGGCTTCTGAATTATTTCTTGAGGTTCTTTATTTATTTCCCAACTATTAAATATCTTTTTCTTTGTTTTCAGCTCATTTGGGGAGACTTATCAAATTTCACTTTCTAATATATCTATTGATTTCCCCCAACATTTTATTATAAAATTTTCCAACATAAAGCAGTTGAAAGTTATAGTGAAACATGTATACCCATTACCTAGATTCTATTTATTGAATTTAAAACTTTTTATATTTATTGCATATATTTAAGTTTCAAAAAAGTAAAAACAAACTTGCCCTCTGCTTCTTTTACAGTGTATCTTGTTTTGAGTATATGTATTTTTTTTTCACATATCTTTTTCTTTGAGGGTAATGTCATCTATTATCTTTGTCTAAAACAGACAAGATGCTTAGAAGTCCCCAAATATCTCATGCATCTTGTCTTATTAATTCACATTTTCAATTGAATGAATAATTAATAACTTGGCAACTGCTTAACATGGGACAACTGGTGAACAGGTGAGCTGTGCTTTTGAGTGTTTGGACAAGGAGTGAGTGATCTTCACTTGGGAAGTCCTAACTACCAGATTAAGTGGTCTGTTCCTATGCCAGAGGGGAGAACTAATAGGGAATAGACTTCTGCAGTGTTCTGCACACAAGTAGAATCATATATATGAGAGTATGTATGTGTCTGTGTAAAAGTGAGTATGTATGGCTCTGAGTGGGTTAGCTGTCTTTCATAGCATAATCTAATCTTTCATCTTTCTTGTCCACTGGGTTTACAAAGCTGAAGATTCAGAGTTCTGCCAGGCAGAGTTGCATCCTTGTGAACATCCTTAGCAAGGTCTTATGAGATTTTGTATTTCTTTAGCAGAGTTCTTCAGCGTTCCTTTTTTTTTTTTTCTTTTCTCCATGTTTTTCTCTCTCTTAGTCTCTCAATCATCATGTCTATGCCTTTATATTTCTTCATTACAAGATTAGTGGGATTTTTCAGGGAGAGGGGTAAGGGTATGTGAACAATTATTATTTTAAGAATCAGCTTCACACAATCTACTCAATAATGCAGGTCTGGTTTTTCTTTATATCTGAGTACTCTGAGATCTGCTCTGCATTCTTGTTGTGAGCTGCATTTCAGAAACCATTCGGGATTTTTAAAAATAAATTTTAAAAACATACATAAAATAAAGTAGAAATGAACAAATAAAACTATTTTCAAGTTAAATTTGTTTGCACTAAACATTTTTTTTTCCAGATATGCAAAATTCTTGTGTTGCAAAAGCAAGCCTTTTGCCTGGGATAGTAATCTTGGGTTTCACACCTGTTGTCATACCTTGAAGAAGTCCTAAATATTTATTGCCAGAGGCTAGTCAGGAACATAAAGACTAGAATTTCCTGGGTTCAAATCTTGACTGTGCTATCTGCTTTCTCAGTGACTTGAGGAAGTGATATAATTTCAATGAGGATGAGTTCCTAACATTATTCGAAGAGTTACCTAAGACAATAATTTGTACCTAACAAGTGATAATAAATTACTATGAGTACTTTCCCAAGCACGGTATCTTGAAACTTTGCAGATTAACTTTAAATCTAGGTACTTCAGGATTATTACACATTAAGTCGCGTTAATAATTAATTTCCAAGGTGTTAAGAATAAAAGAAGTAACCAAAGGCCAGGCTCTAAAGGACCTTATAATACAACTGAGACCAGCAGCATATGGTGACTTGAGCAAATGTCATAGAATCCAGTGCTCCTGCATTGAGATAATAGTATCTAATTCATAATGTTGTCATTGGAATATGTTAATATATACAATGTGCTTAGAAATGTGCCTGGCAGAGACAGTCTCTCAAATATGCACTGTTGTTAAAATGATTTTTGTATTATTATCATTATTATTATTTGCTTTCTGTATCATGCGTTTTTAAGAATTTTACATATATCATTTCTTACCTCATCTAATCCCTAAATCATCACTTTGAGAGGTATTATTGTCATTCACATCTTATAAATGAAGACATGATGCATGGATAAATTAAGTAATTTGTTCAAGATGGCACAACCAATAGGTGGAGTAGACAAGATTTGATCTTAGGCCGTCTGATCTCACAACTAATATGCAATCACTAAACCAAACTATCTGAACAATAAAAATGTGAAAATCAGTTAAGTAAAAAATATATATTATAGGTTGGAGTTAGTATAGAAAGCTTTTTAGCATTTTTCAGACATCTTCCCTAGAGCCACTGTATAGGATTCAGATTAATACAGAAAGGAGAGTTTTCAGATAGAGTTAGTGGCACAAAGATGGCCAATATATTATACGGCAATGGATTCATCTTGTTGGAAACTATTAATTTTTTTTTAAGGAAAGTGTTAATTCTTGACAAATAGGACTTGATATAGTAAAAAGAATCCTTTGAAAGTGAATCAAAGTTAAATAATACATGTTAAATGTTATTTTTCTTCTTTTAGAGTTTTAAGCAATTGTAAAAAAAGAGCTACAAAACCGATAAAACAAATTTTTGGAAATCAAGAATCTCACAAAATGTAGCTTATTTCATTTTAATAGTTATATATATTATATATATTGTAATAAAACAAAGAACACTGAACCATTCCATAATATCCTCCACCTTTTTGTCTTATAAGTGTTTTAGTTTTTTTTCAAGGCACTTATTATTTTTCTTTTCCCCCTTGCTATTGATTGACTTATTTATATAATTTTAAAATTATAAAATCCATATGTTACCCATTTTTTCCAGTATAGTTCAATCCAAATTCATCACAGTCCTCTGGTTTGATTTAGGGCAGCAAATTTAATTCTGCACTGTAAATAAAGATACTTTGAATATGTAATAGGAATGGTACTTCTCTTTCCTCAGTCCTCATAGACATTTAAGTTATTCAGAGTCACTATTCCCATAGCACTTAAAGTGATTATATCTATTGCCAACTTCTGTAAATTATTAACATCAAAGCTAGCTTCCTTGGTACAAAATTTCAGCCTTCCATAGAAAGAGGAAAACTTAGGGAGGTTTAAATAGGTTAAGAAAATTCAATTGGTAACATAGTCACTGGAAATTTAATCTTTGTTTACAAATTCTTTCCCTTTCTTTCCTTGCCTTTTCTTGTGCATAAGAGTACTATGGAAAACAAAGATTCTGTGGAGATTGTGAAAGTTCAAGGATGATATAGCTGAGTAAAGTTCATTTTGCTCAATCTTTTCCCCACAGTTATAAGTTTTGAGGTAGCAGAGCCACCTATCACTTAACATCTTGCAGTTATTACAGATTACTCAGCAATGGCTTACAGACTGGATTCATTAAACAAGAATGTCTTCAATTCAAAGAAAGGAATGATGAAGATAAATTGAGAAATGTCTAAATGAAATTAAAAATTATTACTTTCTCAGAATTCAGAGAGTGGCTGCCTAGAGTACACAATATTCATTTAACAATGTTAGGAATTAAAGGTATGTAACTGATAAAGATGGATGGCTTGCTTTTATGGATACAATTGGGTAGTTTAAAATAAATATTGTAATAATTGATCTTTCTGAATGATGTGCAAATGCTAAATGACTCTTGATATATGCTATCAACTTCCTGCCTTTGACACTGATAGATGGTCCTTATATTTCTTCTAATAAAAAGATGGTCAAGCCTTCAATAACACATATCACAGTGTTGCAAATAAAGCTCAGTAGAAATGGGTGGGAGATTCTACTACCACCACTTCAATATTAGCCAAGACGAAAGCCATTTCTGCCAAGCATGCTGACACTAGGAAGATATTATAGATTAATGAGACTCGAATTGCACTGTCATAATAAAGAAATGGGGGAAGGGAAGCTAAGCTACTCTTTTTATAGCAACTCCTTGATTAACTCAGTAAATACGAATCAGCTTCTGAAAGATTATTAATAGCTCTATTGCCATTCTGATTGAAGGTAATTTTCGGCAGACTTGAGTGTAATTCAGTAGAGATTTTATTGGCTATTGAGCTGCAATTTTAAAGAAATACTTCAATTAGTAATGTAATAATATGTCTCCAGTCAGGGTGTGTTTATGACAATTATGCCTCAGCTCAGCTCTGAATTGTCTTGCAGATAAGAGTTTGCCTGTTTGTTTAGAACAGGGTCATTGTGACTCTTCAGGCTACAAGGGTAAATAACATTAGATGCTTAAGTAAATCAGAGTGCATTGGCCAAATATCCTTTTATTGGTGTCCAGAATTACTATAAGCCAGCTTTTAATTTTCTCGACCACATTTAAATCAGCATCTTCTAGTGGGTTTTTACCTTTTGTTCTGTTCAAAATTCAAAAACACTTTACTCTTTTGAGTTTCTACTCTTTTTTTATTTTGAGATAATAAATATTTATTTTTTCCTGTGCTGAAAGAATGAGTCACAGGTTGATAAAGCTCATAGATATGTATTTTACCAGAAAAACCATCTAGAGCTTTGTATATAGAAAGTCAAACTGAGATCCTATGGGCAATATAATCCATAATTTCATTGTTTTCTTGAAACTAATGCTGTCATCTGGTAATTAATTAAAATTGTTGCATATTAATGTGACTTTTGTATCATCTGTGCTCCACCTTATTAATAACAGCTTCTCTAATGTGAGAAGATGTTACCTGAATTTAAGTTCAACTTAATAACACTTTAGGATAAAGAGACTTGGATTGAATGGAGAAGAGTAGGCAGAAAGAGATGTTATTTATTTGTTTGTTGTTTGTTTATTATGGTGACATTGATTAACAAAATCCAGTAAGTTTCAAGAGTACAATTCAACAGTAAGTCATTTATAAATTGCATTCTGTGTTTTTTGCCCATAGTTAGATCTTTTTCTGTCACTACATATTTGACCCTTTTTACCCCATCTACCATTCCCCTACTCCTATTTCCTCCAGTAACCACTAGTCTACTGTCCACGTCCATGAGTCTCTGTCTGTCATGTTTATTTGCTGCTTTTAGATTTACATCCCACACATAAAGTGACATCATGTGGTTTTCAACTTTTTCTCTTGGTTTATTTCACTTAGCATAATTATCTCAAGGTCCATTCATGTTGTCACAAATGTCAGTATGTCATCTTTTTTCATGGCTGAGTAATATTCCATTATTTATATGCATCACATCTTCTTTATTCAATCATCTATCAAAGGGCACTTCAGTTGTTTTCATATCCTATCCACTGAAAAACACTTTGGTGAACATCGTGGTGCATATATCTTTATTGATAAATGTTTTTTGGGGGTAAATACCCAGAAGAGGGATTTCTGGGTTATATAGTAATTCTATTCTAACTAAATTTTTTGAGGAACCTCCATACTGTTTTCCATAATGGAAAACCTATTTATGTCCCCACCAGTGGTGGATGAGGGTTCCTTTCCCCCCAACAACCTCTACAATACTTGTTATTACTTGTCTTGTTGATGATAGCCATTCTAACAGGTATGAGGTGGTATCTCATTGTGGTTTTGATTTGCATTTCCCTAATAGTTAGTGAAGTTGGTCATCTTTTTATATGTCTGTTGGCTATTTGTATGTCTTCTTGGGAGAAGAGTCTGTCTGTTCAGGTCTTTTGCCTATTTTTTGTTATTGAGTTATATGAGTTCTTTATATATTTTGGATATTAGCCCCTTATCAGAGGTATTGTTTGCAAATATCTTCTCCCATTCAATTAGCTGCCTCTTTGTTTTGTTGATGATTTCTTTTGCTATGCAGAGCTTTTTAGTTTAATATAGCTTTTTACTTTTTTTTAATGTGTGCATGTGTTTTATCATGTAAGTGTGTTGATTTTTTTTAAAAAACCCTTTACTTTGAAGTGTAATATAGATAAATACATTATACATATGCATACATACACACAAAGCACACTACCATAAATATGATAATAAGTTTACCCAAAGTAAACACACCAATGTAAATATCACCTAGATTATGAAAATGAATGTTACTCAAGCCCCAGAAACTCCCTGTTTGTTCTCCTTTTAGTCACCACCTCCCTAAACACTATTCTGATCACATATGGCAGACATGAGTTTTATCTTTTTTATTTCACTGAATATAAATGGAATCCTACAGCAAGAACCCTTTGTGTTTGGCTACTTTTTCTCAGCATTGTGGGAATCATCCACAATGCTGCATATAATTGTATATGACTCAATTATTATTGCTGCATGATATTCCACAGTAGGAAAATTTATGTTTATTCATTCAGTAGCAGGTAAGACATTTGGAAAATTTCACAGTTGGGGTTAATATAGATTGTGCTACTTTGAACATTCGAGGAGATGCTTTTATGGTAAACATGTACATACATTTCTGATGGGTATATTACCAGGAGTGGAGGTTGTGTGCTATGCACATATTCAGCTTCAGTAAATACTGTCAAAAAGTTCCCCAAAGTGGTCGCACCACAAGAGAAAATTACTAGCAATGCATGAGAATTCTGGTTGTTTTATGTTCTCGCCAACACTTATTATTATTTTTTGCTATTCTAGTGAGTGTATAATCATATTTCTGTCGTTTTAGTTTGTATTTCTCTGTGGTTGAGTGTCTTTCATATTTTATTAGCCCGTGAATATCCTATTTGGTAATCTTTTTCCTGTTTAATTTCCTTTCTACTGGGTTGTCTTTTCTATTAATTTGTACTTCTTTAAATATTCTAGATATTCTGGCTCTATGTATCTTAAATAATTTTTTCCTGTTGGTGATTTGCTTAGCCTCCCTTAAATGTTCTTTTGAGTAACAGAAATCCCCAAGTTTAATAGTACAGCTGTATAGGAAACAACAGTAGATTTATAACATTTCCTCTCTGCTGAAGATTATCTGGAAAAACAATGGTTTCAATTAAATTTCCTTTTGAATAAATTAATGACCATACACCAAAAACCTCATGCTAGTGGCATTTACTAGTGGAAAGATAAAGGAGAGTCCTATCCACAAAATGATATTTTAGTAAGATATACCTGGTCTCTCTGATTGCGTGCTGAAAATAAATCTGGAAGTTATAAATATGGTGCACTGAGGGCTGAATATTGGGGACAACTGTACACTGTATAAATAACAGTGGATAACATGAAGAATATCTAAAACCAGAATGATTCCCATTGTGTGAATAATGTTTCCACATATATTTGCAGAAGGATAGCGGGTTTTTTTTTTTTGTTTTTTGTTTTTTTTGATACTCTCAGATATCGCTAAAAATATTAATTAAATTTTTAAAATACTATTTTTCTTGTAAAATAGTATTATACTAATGGTTCTTTGTTTCCTAAATATGTTTCAGAATTTCCTCTCTTCTTTTTATGAATCCCGTGTCTCTGGAACACTGGGTGAACGTTTCATCGAGGTACCTACAATAGGAATTTTTACCTCCTGTAACAAATGGATGTACTGAATGAACGGAATAATGTTTTAAAAATGTAATTTGAGAATATTAATTTAATACAACATGTTGATGACTTTAAATGCAATAGAGTTTCAGGAAACAAAACAAGCAATGGACCTAGAAAATTAGAAAAGATTGCATGGAAAAAAATGGGACTTCACTCACTGTGTATTTTGAGAACTAAGCTGATTAGGTAGGGTGGGCTAGAATATGAAGAATTTAGAAACTAGGCAGGGGAGTTGACCTTCATTAAGTATAATCTGTTTTGGTGCTTTCGATCATCAGGACTTACCCAAAATCATAACACAAAGCAATTAACTTTTTTCATTTTTTTTTCTTTTTAACAAATAAAGAAGAGGAGAAAAGATTTGAAAATCCTATTTTTTTTTAATTAGGAAAACGATATATATTAACTCACATTATCTGAAACATGGTCTAAAATTTCAAATCTTAAAGTTAACTGTATGTATAACATTTGTCTTCACATGCTTCACTTATCAAGGCCATGTTGTGAATCATAATTCTATGATTCTATGAAGACTTTTCTATTGTAAACATACAAAAACATTATCAGTGCATTTTACCTTAATTTGGTATGATACGAAACTTGAATTTGGAGAAAACTGAGAAATAAATGTTTACTTTGTCACATCTTATATTATTCCTCTCTGCTCCACTTCAAAATTTTTTGACTCAGTAAAGGATTTTTTTTTTTTATGAGAAATAGACTACAATTAACTGGTAGATGTATAAACTGGAGAAATTCTGTGTAATTTTTTAAAAGGAAAAATATTTTACATAAAAAGCAGATAGTTGTCAAATTTAACATTTTGCTATATAATTTAAAAAAAGAAAAATAAACTACTTTCAAGTCCAAGTAGGCCATCCCATTTCATATGGAAGTTAAACACAATAACACCTGCAGGTGTAGTCAATAGTTTCTCAAAAATCACTTTGTGATTCATATTTATTTTTCAAAAAAGTATTTTGATGAAGACCTAAAACTGTAACACAAACATATAAGACATTATCTTAGCCTGGGGGATATTTTAGGTGAGAGTAGCTAATTGCCTGTCTCTGTCATAAAGAAACCTTAATATGGTTCCTGAAGAACACTTTTGTGCAAAACTGTAACCCAATGAGCCCACCAGGATGAGTTAGCCACAAAATGTACCTCTGATAATTAAATCTTTGAGTAGAATTCTTGCTATTATCAATCTGGATGCTGGAGGATGTGTACCAAAAATGCTGATTATTCATTTCAGTTTATGAGCTATGCTTTCAGGCATTAAACAAAAATTTGGTTGAGTCTTTGAAACGTCATCAAATTATAAATGTTTTTAATTATATATAAATAATACCAATACATGCACAAGGAAAATATTTAAACAGTGCAGAAATAATTGTCACCTTTTGTCTAAATTTGACTTACTTCAAAGAGATGACTTCTAAAAATTTTTATTCTTACTTCTTTATTTCTGTGGGTCACAATTGTAATGTTAAAAATAACATACTCTAACCTTTATTTGCTGTCATGTATTACCTTCCTGCTTCCTTCCCTAAATCCTTAAATTGGTAATAGGAATCAGGCCACTGCAATATCTAAATTAATACAAAATATTAGGTAGATTAAAAATGCAAATGTATATGAACTGCTAGGGTGCTATGAGAGATATAGTGTAGCAGAAGATATGCTCTTGCCCTGAAGATAAAAGCATTTAAATTTTATAAATTTATAATATTCAACCTCTCTATTGAATTAATTTGTATTCCTCATGCCACTATAGTCCATCTCTAATAAACTATATAAAGGTTCCATTAAATAAATCAAAGGGACAGTGTGTGGATTATATTTCAGACTTTGCAGTTTTATCCAATAGTGACCTTTGCAGTTGTGATATCTGAGTGTCACATGAATTGAAAGAGATGTGAAGGTATAAACACTGAACAAATAACTTATCAGATCTTTATCAATTTACATCCAAACTTCAAGTTCAATAAAGCACTCCTTTGTGGTTTGCCTGTCAGTGTATTAACATTACAATACTGCTTTGTTTTTGAGTGTGTCTTTGTGTGTACCTATGTGTGTGAGTTGTGATTTTAAAAAGATCAATATTATTCAATGAAATGTAAAAGCTAGATTGCTAAATATAAGAACAGATGGCATTAAAATATTTATATATTCAGAAGATATAATCACACTGTAGGTACATAGAGTCAACAATATACATAGGTCAACTAAACAAGGTGGATATTTTCTTCTTTATTTTTACCTAGAATTATATTTCTTATAATAATGAATTATGTACTTCTTTGTGGCATATTAAAGAAACAAATCTAATTAATAAATTGAATTTATCTAAAATTCACTAACAGATAATTAAGTCAGATTTGTTTGTTTATTCTCTTATTTATGCCCAAATTTCTTCAGAAGAAATTAAGCTAATAAGGGGTATTATTTAATTGAAATATAAATTAGAAATAAATTTCACACATGTATCAAGAAACATCTGCTATAGTATTAATTAAAACTTGCTTATGTATTTTATTGCAAAATTTGAAGTAAGGATTTTATACAATCTATCCTTACAAACAGAACTCCTTAAGAGATAAAACCCAGGTAATCGCAATCAAAGATGTTAAATGGAATTATATAAAATCTGTAGTTGTATCTAGTTGGAAATATTCTGAACTCAATGCATAAAGTTTCTTCCCAGAAGAATGAGTTATATTACCTCAGAGGATGTGCAGAATGTCAGAGATTGGAAGCACAGACATCACACTAGTAGTTGACTAGCCTGCAGTCAATCATATCTCTGATTTCACTTCCTGACTTCTCTTTTCCTGCTTGGTTCAGTTTTAACTTTCTTCCCCAAAACAGCAATAAAATGTCTCTATCAAGGGATCCCAGTGACAGAGTCAATGGTTAGTCAATTTGTACCAAAGTCGATGGTTAATCATTTGTTGGCCACAGCTACCTCCTTATTTCTGTAGGATGATGTGGCACCACTGTAGTATGCCATCACTGGTTTCTGCTCTACTAGTCCTCTAAACGTTGTAGTGCCCCCAAACTCCTTCCCCCACTCTTTTTTCTCCTCTCTCTTCTTTCTTAGATGCACTTTTTAAAACCCATGGTTCTAGCAGCACTTTACACGCTAATGAATCTCAAACCTATGTCTGCCCCATTATCTGCAATCTAAGTACAAACCATGATTATCTCTAAACTGAAACTCTCTAAGTGCCTCCATACTAGTTTCCTTGTTTATTCTTTTGCTCCTCTATAATTTACTCTCCACAAGACAATCAGATTGATATTTCTAAAATGTTAAATAATTGTTACTCTTCTTAAA
This sequence comes from Eonycteris spelaea, assembly GCA_003508835.1. NCBI lineage: Eukaryota > Metazoa > Chordata > Mammalia > Chiroptera > Pteropodidae > Eonycteris > Eonycteris spelaea. The sequence goes on from PUFA01000003.1 coordinate 4,989,290, forward strand.
GCTCTGCTATTTTTATTGCAATGAGAATAATATTTCTCTAGCTCAGATCAAATGTCTCCTTCCAAAAGATATACACACACTTCACCTACCTACACGTAGGGACAAATAAAGATATATAAATACTTTCGTAACTGTAAATGAACTTTATCATATTAGCAATGGTGATGGCACTAATTATGAAGATAGGGATGAAACAATATCCTGATTAAACCTTTTGACCTGGGGATACCACAAAGCCAACCAGACTAAATGATGGGAACCACCCTCTTTACCAGAAGCATTTTTTTTTTTTTTTTACCGGAAATAAATGACACCATATTCTTCCTACACTGGGCTTGCATCTATCAGAAGTAATGTGCCTAAAAATTCCAGAGTGTATTAAGCACTGTATAATGGGTTTATAAATCTTAAATATATATAGATTTCTCACTGATAGAGTGTATCAGATGATTTTGGAAACTTGACTTACATATGCAAAAATGATATTTATTTCCCCTCTGCAACTCTCCCAGAAGCCTTTGGGAAGCCTTTGGGGTAAATGCCAGAGGAAAACTTTTTTGACCACAAGGATCCCTGTAGTCTTTTGTTTTACAGAGTCCTTTCTTTTAGATATTTTTTCTTCAAATGATGACAAATAAAATTAAAAACTTAATTACTATTAAGTTAATATAAGTTAAAAATCTTAATTTGAAGCCTCATCCCATTATGTGTAATGTATCTTTTAGAAGTATCATATCTAACTCATAGTAATGTTTCAAACAAAAATTTACAGTCCCCACTGAATGATTACAGACTGGGTTTGAGTCTCTTCCCACAGTATCTGGTAATATAGCTTCCAATCTAGGAGATCTTAAAGCGATCGTAATAACCCATTTAACATGGCAACACAGCATATGGTGTATGAAAGCAAATACAACTGGCTTTGAACTCTGGCTGTCACACTTCATTGTTTGGGGGGGGGGAAAGCTTTATTAGATAGATAGATAGATAGATTTGGTAAGTTATCTACCATTCTGAACCTCAGCCTTTTATTCAGTAGAAAAGAAATGATACAATCTTCATCATTGACTTATTATCAAAATTGTGATAATATTGTATGTGTTAAGTATAAGAACTGGTACTGCCAATTACTATAACATTATTCATGAAGAATTATTGACTGAAGTAGATTATTGGGCTTTACCTCAGTTTTGAACTACATTTAGTTATAATTGTTGAAAATGTATCTGGGTTTAGTATGAGGGGCTTGGCTACCTATCAGAAAATACCCTTACTTCATATGATATAAGCAAAATGGGAAAAATTCCTTGAGAAGTGATGAGTACCCCACTTTCATTCTTTCAATTCTATTCCATTATATTTTTCTATCCCTAGCATAATTTTTCTGAGTGTTTCTCTAAATTTTAGTTAGTTATTTTAGGTTTATTTTGTACCTTTTATATTTCTAGAAAGTTAATATATAGACATATATCCACACGGTACATATGGATACAGATATAGATACTAATAATTTTCCCTTTAGAACTTTTTGTGAAAAAGAATTAAGAGTAAAAAATATATATAACACATCACATAAAGCCTTGTTTTTGACTATCGCAAATTTATTTTAAACGCTGAAGAAAATGAAGCTGAGTTGAACTTGAAAGTTCTCATTCCCTTTCCCTAATCTCAACTTTATTTCATTTGTCTACCTAAAGAATTCAACAGCTTAGTCATAAACAGACTTTGGTGAAGGTCAACTTCTCCTACTATAATTCTGGATTGCATACTAATTAGGTCCTGTTGCTAGGCGATAAAGCTCTTGAAAGATGCTTTTCATCCTCATAGCCATTTAATATTAACATTTTCCTGATTAGAAGATAGTCATCTTTTCCTATTTTCCCTGAATGGTCTTATGTATATGTAGTTTGGTAGAACTTGATAAGCATATTATATGTTTATTTCTGTGAAAATTTTAAACTTAAAAAATCTGAAAGAATAATCCCTAGTACACTTGTTTTTCTATCACCTACTTAAGAACTAAAACATTTCAATTCCATTGAAATCTCTCCTAATAAGCAATCACTGGGCTTAATTTGGTATTCTTATATTTGGCAAGTAGTACATTTTATAAATATATGTTTTACCCTTAAAACATATATTTTCATTTTATTGATGTCTTTTTGAATGATATGTTATCTACATTGTTCTGAAATTGCTTATGTTTGTTCAATATATTTTTTAGAATAATTCACCTTGTAACCTAAGTCTTTTACAACCATCTCACACCTATTAAATATGTATAATACATGTATCTATTTTTCACTTTATGAAAATTTAGATTATTGCTAAATTTTCTTCATTATGAACATTTCTATGTATATATCTCCTTGTGTACTTCTATTTGATTATCTCCCTAGAGGAAAAAAAAACAAAACTGCTGGTCTTAGATATGTAGATCTTCAATTTTTTTTACTATGTTATCAAATTACTCTTCAAATTGGTTGTACCTATTTGAATTCCCACCAGCAGGCTATAAAAAATGTATTTGCTCTGCATCTTTGTCAAAACATCATATTTTTCAGAATAAATATTGCCAGTCTGTGAAATTGTTTCTTATTGCCTTCTTCTTATTACTACTGAGGTTAAATATTTTTGAACATGAATCACATTTCTTCGCCTTTGGATAGTGTGTTGCTATGTTTTGTCCACTTTTTTGATTTTTATTTTCTTTCACCCTTTTTTCTTTCCTTCCTTCCTTCCTTCCTTCCTTCCTTCCTTCCTTCCTTCCTTCCTTCCTTCCTTCCTTCCTTCCTTCTTTCCTTCTTTCCTTCCTTCCTTCCTTCCATTAACCAGACTTACTATAGTTTATTTTATATTCAACATATTAGTTCTTTGTCTATTTTATGCCAGTATTTCTCTCAGTCTCTGGATTGCCTTTTTATTTGTGTGTGTGTGTGTGTGTTTGCGCACACACACACACACGTGCACACACAATTATATGCAAATACTTTCACAAGTATACTTTATGGTTTGCATTTTACTTTTTTTTTAAAGGAAGTCCACCTTGATCCTCAGGTCATAAATACATTCTATATTTATATCAAAACAAAAGTTTTGATTTTCAGATTAAACACTTTGTGTCAAGACTTGATTTTTTCCACATGATTGATTTTTTCAGTACTTTTACTGAAATTTGTCATTCTGTCACCCCTCATCAGTAATGTTAATTATTTAAAAATAATAAGTTTCCATACAATGCTGCATACTTCACTAAATGCTTTGGTATCAAATTCTATCCTGTTTAGTCTATCCTATCCTATCCTATACTATCCTATCCTATCCATCTTATTCTATTTAACTCTTTGTGACTGGGCCAATACAAAACTATCTGATTTCTAAATTACTATATTATTAAACCTTATCTGTTATTTTTAATCTATGAGACCCATCTTTGTTATTTGTGGTCTCTTTTTTTCATATACCCATTTTTAACCACTTAACTTAAAACATATATTCCTTAAGACACGGTGTTAATTGGCATTACATTTCATTAAAAAATTAATTTGGGGAGAAGTGGTATCCTTAACATTTTGATCCTGTCTATTCATAAACATTTCATTTACATTTCTTTTTAATTAATTCTTCATTAAAGTCTTCAATAAAATTTTATTCATACTCCATGCAGTTTTTACTTATGTTTGTTAGATACAGTTATATGTCTCTTTTATTTGGGCTATAATTAAAATTATCTTTTAAAAATTACATTTCTAACAGAAATTATTTGTAGAAATGACACCCAGAAATCTTATTGTACAAACTTAATCTTATTAATTCCCATAATTTTTCTCTAGAGTCTATTTTATGTTCTATGTAATTATACCCAGTCATTCTTTATTTCCAAACTTTTGTGTTTATTTCATTTTTTTTTAGTAAGTTTATTATTACTTCCAGTATACATATTGGATGTAAACCATGATGATTGAATTTTTGTTTATGTTCAGATTGTAAAGGGTGGATTATGATTTTTACCATGAAGTGGTAAACACCATCTTGTAGTTGTTATGTTTTTCGTTTTGTTTTGTTTCGTTTTTTGGTATTCTACATCCATTTACAGAATGCCTCTGCTTTTCTTATTTGTTACTTTCATTTATTATGTATTGGTGTTGAGTTTTATGAAATTTGGGGGATAAACTTGATTTGGGCTTTTTTTGGTCTTAATTTCTTAATAAATCTGTTTGAGAATATTTTGGTTTGAACACTTACCTCTAAATTTAAATATATGGTTCAAATTTTTCCTGCCTATTATTGCTCTGTTTGGGATTCAAGAACAATGCTACTCAAAATCTGACATATAAACTGGTGTCGTTTTTGTGGTGGTAGTTTTGAACTGTTTATTATTGGATAATAATGAAATAGGACCTTGATCCAGATTATAACTTTACTATATCACTAAGCAGGCCAATTTTAATTGAGCTGATATTTTTTTAATGCAAAACTTTTTCAGTGAAGACAGCAACACATTAATTTATATTCTAGCGCAAACTCCTATGTCATTGCTGATCAATAACAAATAGCTCACTGGCTACTTTGATAAAACTATTCCAGGGTATACTAACTGCAAAATAGGTTGAGTAACAATTTTTTTTCTACTTCCTATAAGAATTTTTTAAAGTAATTATCCATTTCTTAAATATTTTCACAATTAAAACTTTAAAATTATTTTTTTTGCATTGTTTTGTGTGTCTGTTGGGGGTAGATTTTAAAGTTTTGATGGAATATAGTCATTATATTAATTTTTTCATTGAGTTAGCATTGTTAAATTACTCTTTCTTGGAAATTTTCTAAATTATTTAAATTTACATTCATTAGAGTAAAGATATTCATTATATTTTTATATTATTTTAAATCTCTTCTATACCCCTAGGTTCTCTCTCTGGACCCAACAATGTTTAATAACAACATTTTTTTTCTTTTTGTATCAATTTAGATAGAGGTATATCTCTAATTTTAACTTTTATGTAGAATCTACTATTGGTTTGTTAGTTCTATTTAAAATTCTTTTCTATTTAATTCACTTCTACTCATCTTATTTTTCTTTTTATTTTCCTTCTTTTTATTTTTTGTTGATTTCTTAAATATTTAATTTTAAAACTTTTCATTTCTAATATACATTTAATCTATATTTTTTTCATACAACAGTTAATATTTTACATACATACTTCATAAAAATATAGAGTAAAACAATACCTATAATATACCCTTTAACAAAACTCCACAAGATCAGCAGTGCACCCAAAGGTGGATTTGGAGCCTGGCATCCCCTCCTTGCTCCGGGCCGGACCCTGCCCCATCCTACTCTCCTGGTTGAGATGGGCTCAGCCAGGAGCATCCCAGTCACTCCAGTGCGGCATCCACGGCACAAGCATCTGTCTCAAGGGGCGGACCCGCGTTCACCTAGTGTCGGCATCCTGCGCACTCCCATACAGGTGGAGAACTTTCCACAGCCAAACCTACCAGTAGGGGACAGCTGGAGGGTCCTAATCAGGACCAGGGCTCAAATTCTCCCTCCTATCCTTGGCATTGCACGGACACCTATAAAGGCCAGAAGTGGAGCGCCCCCAAGCCCACTAGTGAAACAGCTCAGTGAAGTATTTGAGACTGAAGCCCCCAAATCAAATCTTCTGCCCAGAGCCTCTTCTGCCTCTAGAGGCACCTTCATCTTCTGAATTGGACTTGACTGCGGACAACCAGTTTCCTCTGAGGACCACATGGCACCTGGGAGTCAGACGGAGCTCCTCTCCAAGGAGGTATTTTCTGAGGAGGAAACAAGACAATCCTCAGAAACCCCTATAGCCAGCCAGTGCTCAGACAAGCCATTGAGAGACCCTGAGACTCCCAGATCTTTAGGTTCTAAGCACGTATACAAAAACCAAACCACAGGGTACTAGAGAGATCTGCCCTCAACCATCCTACAGGATGACAACTCCCCCAGACTCTCGCGCCAAGACAGGGTAAGTGACCTTCTACCTGGAGTGAAATGTTAGGGAACTAATGGAAGGGGCCATTCTGGGTATCAGACGACTTCTGAGAACTGGAGGGTGAGCGTGTGAGAGCAAGACCAGGACCACGACAAAAAATCAGCGCTTTGCCTTGGTAGAGAACTAGGCTGTGTGTGGTCCCAGCCCTAGGTTCACCAGAGGTTTAGTGGTATTTCATGTCTTCTGACACCTTTCTCTGGGAGACTGGAAAGGCTCATTTTCTTTGACATCCGAACTACCAGCTCTGGAACTGAGAGCTTTCTTGGGCTTTCTTTGTGTCTTATGTGTTTCTTGTATATTAAAGGAAGTGTTAAAAAAAAAAAAAAAAAAAAAACCCTCCACAAGAATCTTGAAACATTACATTTTTTTTTTATTGCTGGTTCATTTTCTCATAGTTTTATAGGTCTTATTTTACTCTCCTCTTAAAATGTCTGTTCCAAAGGCTGTTGTTAGTCCTAGTAATCGTTCCTCCTCTCTGTGTTAAAGATCTCCTCGTTATTTTTTGTGTTTTATAGTTTAGTACCAAGTATTGAGGAATAGATAGGTTGTTCTCTCTGTCTTTATTTTTCATCCTTTGGAATATTTGTGATTCCTCCCCAATTAAAACTACTTTAATGATATACTTTAAATCACATAAAGTGTGTTTAGTCCATGTTTTTAGTTAATTTTGTGTTTTTATTGAGAATGTTTTTTAGGATATCTAATCTGTGTTATTACTAGAAATGAAAGGTCTAATCACTAAATTTAAAATTATAAATTGTTTTGTTTATAAAGCATGTATAAAACTAATGTAACAAATGTAATTAAGAAAAGATCATGCTCCGAAAGCTAAACAAAGGAGAAACAATTAATAGTTTTATAATCAAGCACATATAACTTCTCCAAGAAGGCAGTATCTTCAGCTGGACATTAAATCGTTCAGAGACAATTTAGCAATAGAGTTTCATCTTCATTTCGTGAGGAATAAACCAACATATTTTCTTCTATCTTTTGCAATAAAGGGAAAGCCCTTGAACAAAATATGGACATAACATCATCTTTAGTTACTAAAGGTAATTGTCTGCTTTTAAACTGAAAGGCAAAGCAGAGTACTTCTTTACAGATAGAGTTCCCTGAAGCTTCTCTGGGGGAGCAAACAAGAAAAAATTGGGACATGAAAACCTCTCACTGTGCCAAGCCTGCAATATATGCTACCTGGTTCTCCAAAGATATTTTAAAGCCTTTCATTCACTACTAGTTACCAAAAAAATCAAAAGATAAATATTTAAGCATGTTTCAAATATATTTTTTTCTCTAACAAAAACATGCTTTCTTTCCCCTTAACTTAACAATTACCTTTCTGGCAGCATTTAGGAAACATTGTGTCATTACAGATTCCCTGCACTGAGACATAGCCCTGATTCACAGAGCTGCAGAAGACGCATCACATCAGGATGTGTCAGCCTCTGGGATCTAAGGAGATTTGGTATTCTTAACAAGCTACATCGAAGAATTTTTTCAGTGTAAAACCTTTTATTGTTTTTTCCTACATGAGTTTTTAAAAAAGTAAATGTCAAACTACTCACTGAAGAACTTACATCCGGGGCTAAAAGGGAACATTTTAATTAAATGGACATATTTGATCAGTATACATTAGGAATTTTATGTTATAACATGTTTTGAACTATTTTAAGTATATGTGAAGACTCTTTATGTCTAAACTGACACATCCTCATAAAAATCAATTAATTATATGTTAAATTATAAAAAATGAATTAATTAGGATTTTGTAATATTTTGTATTAAATATAATATGATTTGTATAAAGGGTACTGTATACTTGAAACTAATTTAAATAAATATATTAAAAACAAAACAAAACAAAAAACCATTCTGTTATAGTTCATCAAGAATTAGGAGATAGTCAGCTGGGTAATTCCTTTGGTTTCCATGGTGGAAGGATCTAATATGGCTTAATTCACATGCTTGGTTACCGGTGAAATTAACTAGAATTAGCTTAACTATGGACCTACTGTAGCCACTCCAGTACAGTGGTCTCAGGGTAGCTAGTCTTATATGGTGCTTGGTTTCACCTAAAGCATGCATTTTAAGAGGTTCAGGTGAAAGCTGAAAGGCAGCATGACTTTGGAAGTGCTACAAGATCGCTTCTGCCACATTATACTGCCAATGAAGCTAATAAATGTAGTCTTGATCCGAAGAGGGGTAAATTTTCCCTCTACCTTTCAATAGAAAGAGTAGCGAAGGATTCTTTTACCTACTTCAATAATATTGCAAGTTGATTTTTCACATAACTATTCTACAGAAGGATTCTGTAGATAGTATATAGCTGAGATATTATAAACACCATAAGAAGCAGTACTACAAAATTGTTTTAATCTTAAAATATAGGAATCAAACAGATGAGCTACTGCCTCTTCATACCACCCCCCCATCCTTTTTCAGCTGTTTTACTTGCATCCTGGTTAAAATCATGTGCTTATTAAGCTTGAAAATGTAAGGCCGCGATGTGTATTTCACACTTTTATTTTTATTCTGACATTCTAAACATTTTCCTACATAAAGTTTTAAAAAAATTGATCTTTAGAAAAATCTAAAAAGTAATTGAATATAAAATAAACATTTATAAAATATACTGAAGGACTTAAATTTTCCCATGGTCTTATCAAGACTTTAGCCTCAAATTGTTCCTTCCTACTCCAGCTGATAAATCTCAGTTGACCAAGAAGCAGCCAAAGTGGAAGCCCAGGCTTAGCTCTCCACATTTCATCCTGTGGCAAGCACCTGTTTTCTCACACGTTCTAAGCATTTTCACAGTGGACTGCATTGAACTAGGTACTTTTCCATGTATATAATATGATGCAATCTTTACATTTCTTACTTTCTGTTTGACATCAACATTAGATGTGAATTTTGTAATAGAATAATGTAAATAAGATAAAATTTAGATCTGGAGTCAATAGTAGAGTTACTCTTTCTCGGTGTCCTCATTTTGTAGACATAGAAACAAACAAGTAGGGAATAGGGAACATTAAACCATAACAGCATGTGGCCATTTTATTATTGCCCTAAGGTAAATAAATATTATTTATATTAATAGGTTAGTTTTCTGTTGCTGCACAAGTTACCCACAGTTTAGCAGCTTAAAACATCACGTGTATTATTTCACGGGTTGTGAGAAACAGGAATCTGGGTGTGGGTTATATGGGTCCTTGGGTTCAGGGTTTGCCACAAGACCACAATCCGAATTTTGGTCTGCCACTGTCCTCTCAAGGCTCCACCTCCAAGCCCTTTTATGGTTGTTAATAGGATTTGATGTCTCGCAGTTGTTGGCCTGAGGACCTTAGTTCCTTGCTGGCTATTGCTTAGTTCTAGTAAAGAAGCTGCTCTCACTTCCTTGTCATTAGGCCTCTCCAGAGGACAGCATAAAACACCATAGCTGGCTTCATCAGAATGAGTAAGAGGGAGCTCTAGCAAGACAGAAGTCACAGTCTTTCATCATCTAGTATCAGAGGTGACATCATATCACTTTGGTAGTATTTCATTAATTAAAAGCAAGGCACTAGTTATAGCCCACAGTCAAGAGTATGAATACTCTAGGGCATGGGTCAAGGCGAGTAATTTTAGAAGCTGTCTCTACCACAATTATGTACATATTCAAAAATTTTTAATATATTTATATTTTATTAAAATGTATCATCAACTTTTGAAGGTTTAGCTCATTTCCTATTAGCCACTTGACCTATTTGAATTATGATCTATCTTAAATATATTAATGGATAAATATAAAGATGTGTGTGTGTGTGTGTGTGTGTGTGTTCTGCCACTTTTTACTTCAAAATTGCCAAAGCTAATGAAAAAAAATAAAGCTTCTGTATTGTGATCTACTTATAAAAATTTTAAAACCATCTATAACCACCTGGAAAATATTTTTAAATGCATTCCATATCAAATGCAATAGAAGTCTTACCTTGCATTCTAAATTTACTTGTATACATGTCTCAGAATACATAGCAACTCTTTAGACTTATCAAGTGTTATTTAGGGTGTGAATGAAAAATATATAAATACAGTTTCATAACAGGATACACATAGAAACATTTAATTAAATTGAAGCATATAAAAGACTAATCTTATTATATGATTGTTCCATTTAGTAAAATTATTGTTTTAAAATATAATTTGAAATTTTTAGTAATTATATTAAATAAAGAAATTTCTGCTTCTGTGAATACCATTTTATGAATTCCAAAATATTTACTGACAATAGGATATTGCACAAATTAGAAATTCCTTGGTTTATATAAGTATGGGTGATGGTTTTTACATAAATGTGTTTACATGGTTGACTGTTATAGTAGTATTTTAAATGATATTTTATTTACTATGTTTTCTACCATTTTTATTTCACTTTTCAAAAACAAATTTTATGATTTTAAAATAAACATGTAGAACATATTAGGATATATGAAGCCTAAATAAAAATTTTTAGATTTAACTCTTATGCAATATATTTTGTGTATATTTAATATTTTAAACATTTACGGAGATATACACATGTATAGATCTCATACACTTTATTAGAACTGAAGAATTTATTTAAAATGTGATTTATTTTCTTTCATTTTCTCCATTGGCATTTCATTCATTCTTAAATTTCAGGGAGTTGCTACTTTTTCTGAAGCAATCCTCTTACATTCCCAGACATCTCAGGAAGAGAAAAATACTCTTTGAAGTATAAAGTTGCTGATGAAATTGTTCATGGTGATTGGAAATAAAAAAAATATGTGGAAGAAAAGAAAAATGCCAAAGGTAGCATATAAATTCATTAGCTAATAAGAACAATAGCATAAGTGTTCTAAAGACGATGTCCTTTATTATGTGAGTCTATTTTACTCCATGCTACATTTAAAATATAAGCACTGGGGGAAACTGTCTGTATTTAATAATAACCAGGTCATTTTCTTACTTAGAAAACTTGGTCTTTTATTATGTTTTATGAAGATGAATGCTGCAATATTTTATCCATATACTATACCATCTCTTATTAGAACATATTTTTATCTTTGATTTAAAACAAAGTTCAAATGTAAATCAATTACATCTGATTACTGTGAAAGGATTCATTGTCTCTACATATGTGAACAGACAAATGGATTTATTTGTATCAAAATTAGTGTAATTTCATTAACTTATGAGATAATAGTGTTTAAGTCTTTGTTCTCTTTTTTATAGGTATGTTGGTATTATGACCTATACCATCAGCGTGCTATACAAATACCATGTCATAACTTTGATTTCTCCAATTTAAAGCTGTTGCCACACTTCTCCGAAAGCATTGGAAATCCTGTACTTCCATCTTCAAGACTTTCACTGATCCATTAACTTAGCCCCTGTTATGTACTGAGTTTTTGTGTGTGCTTCCTCCATACATATACCAATTCATATGTTGAAGTCTCAACACCCAATGTGACTATATTTGGGAATAAGACTTTTATAGAAGTAATTAAGTTTAAATAAGGTTTTAATAGTGGGGCCCTGATCCAGTAGAATTAGGGTCTATATAAGAAGAGAGTCTAGAGAGCTTGCTACCTCTCTCTGCCACAGGACACAGAGAAAGTTGCCATTTGCAAGCCAGGAAGAGAGCTCTCACAAGGAATTGAATTGGCCAGAGCCTTGATCTTAGATTTCTAGTCTTTGAAACTGTGAGATAACAAATGCCTGTTGTTTAAGCTACCTATTGAATGGAATTTTGTTATGGCAGCCCAAGGTGACTAAAATAGCCCCTGTCATCTCACTTAGTTTACAGGGGTGCTGCTGACTTCTAAACACGAGGAGCAAGAACTAGATAGGGAGTTCAGCTGCTTTTGCCTTTCCTTCTTTGCTGCCATATAAATTCTTTAGCAAAAGTTATCACTTGGTATAGGGTAACTACTTGTCCACTGATGTTATGGCGACCTAGTTGGCAGTGTCCCAAATATTGTAGTAATGGTGGTCTATACTTAACCACAAGAGATCGTTCTTAAATTTTAGTTATACATTCAGATTTTTTTCTTAATCTGTAACTGTTGTTCTGGGAATTAACACTTCTCAAAAAACAATTAGACCTCAGCAGTATTGAACCCAGATCCCTACTGTAGATCTTTTCCCTTCCCTCAGGCTTAGTTCTTCTTTGTATTTTCTACCTGAAAGTCATGAAAAGAAGTATAGAACATGGCTTTTGATAAAAAGTGGAATTTATAACTATTTTCAATGAGATAGATGATCGGCAACAAATGCTCAGATAACTTTTGAAATATATGACATATATGTGTATGAATATATGTATATAGAAAGGTAGATATGGGTATATATAGAGAGTATATATAAATCTCCAGCCATTCTATGATGAGTGGGTGTTCTAAATATAAAATTACATGTATAGAATTTTTTAGAACATCCACTCATCATAGAATGGCTGGATATTTTTGGAGGTAAGTAAAAATATCATGACATTAATTTTAATGTATGTTAATGTATTTTAATGTTCATAGGTAGACTATTGCATTGAAAGAATTTTAAAGGGGTAGATCTATCAAATTACTTAGGGGATGTACTTCAGAAAACAATCAATAAAGAAGTAAAACTATCAGGAAGCTAAAATATACCAAAACAAAAGGCACAATGGTTATCTCTTGAATGAATTTGAATTTGACTTTTACTATTCTGGGAATATCATATCACTACCAATTAAATAACATTTAGTAGTGTGTTTGAAGGACTCAGACTTTTTAATTTATGGTTCTTGTCTATCCAACCTAAACTAAAATATAAATGTCAATCAAAAAAATAGAGAAAATGATGTGAAAATACATGTCAAATGATATCAGGGAACCCAGAACTACCACTGTGAAAAACTTCAATAAACTGAACCAGACATCTGAAAATTGAATAATCTTAGAAATCATATTCATATAAAAAGAAAACATTTTATTGAACTTGTATTGGATTTTAGAGGGTGAGTGAAATTTACACTATCTGTAAAACAGGTCTGCTTGTGAACGTCGAAGTCTTATAGATCTTCACAAAGATCAAATTTTACTATTTCTAATTGTGAAATTAGGGGAAAAATTTAATGTTTCTGACCATCAATTTACTTATCTATAAAATGGGAATTTTTGTATATATGTATGTTAGAATTATGATGAAATTATATGAGACAATGTATATAAAATGTATATACCTTAGTCGATTCCTAGAAAAATAAAAAATCATTATTTAATAGATAGGAGAGGTAATTAATTGCAGCTGGTGTTTATCTCTCAAAGGAAAGACATATATTACTGTCATATGCCAGCAGGTGTCTATCCACTCATTCATTTTCTTGACTCTAAAGCATCTTTTTGGTCTGTACCTTCATGTTGTAAGTTTTACAGGACCAGGCTGTCACTTAAACCTTTACTACCTAGTTGGGTTGATAAGTCTAATTTGGAGGGTTAAGGATTAAGGAGTCCATTTTTTGCATTAAAATAAACCATCTCCTCCAGTTAAAACTTTGCCAATAATTAAGTGATGTTTTAATTTACATCTATGTATTGTCTTAGTTTATTTTTTAAACACTTCCATATTCATTTTGTTAGAAAGGTGTTAACTGCTGTGCCTTTCAAACACCAACATTGATAATAATACTTGTTAGTATTTTTCCTCCTGTGTAGATTAAGAAACAGAGCCTTAAAATTAATACTTACACACACACACACACACACACACACACACACACACACACACACACTGGGGAGGTCATACTGCTTGACAGAGTTCATCAATGCTAAACTCATCGAGAACATCCTTACAGATAGACACAGAAATACTGTTTATCTGGACATCCCATGATCCAGTCAAGTTTACATATAAAATTAACCATTATTCATGGATTCCATATTTGTGAATCTATCCACTCATTAAATTTATTTTAAACCTCAAATAAATAATGCTTAAAAGTGATTTTATGGTTATTCATATACATGTGCGGAGCAGCAAAAATTATAGTTGCCTAATTCACAGGTTGCCAGTTGCCTTGTGTCAGTTCTCATAGTGTAAAAAAGTAGCCTTTATGTGGCTTATTTAGTTTTTTAATATTTTTTGTGCATATTGTTGGTGATTTGTTGTTTAATATGGTCTTCAAGCATAGCTGAAGTGTTGTTTAGTGCTCCTATCTTCAAGGAAGCTGTGGTGTGCTTTACAGAGAAAATATGTGTTAGATAATATTGTTTGGGCTTGAGTTATAGTATTGTTTGCTGTGCATTCAATTTAATGAATCAACAGTATATTAAATAAAGTACCTTTAAGCAGAAAAAATACACAAAACAAGGTTAATTGGTTAACGAGATCTTCTGGCCAAGCCTTGTGGGAATCTAACCTTTATTCTCCTGGCAGTGAGGGTTCAGTATTTGTTATTTCAATGTTTGCACTATATAAATGTTTGACTATATAAAATATAACTACCATAAATGATAAGAATCAATTGTATATACATATAAAATAAAATATGAAGCATCATCCTATTTCTGTTTCCAGAAGAACAAGGCTTGGTATAAAAACGAAATTTCAAATCTAAAGATGTTACTTACTAGAGGTTTAATTGTTAAGCATTATTTCATCTCTTCCATTTATGTTTCCATTATATTTTTAAAAGGTAGAAAAAATATCTCCTAAGTTTTGGAGGATATATTCAAGGTACTAAACAATATGTAATGATTCTAGAACACTGGACCCATCTCCTTAGACATTTTGAGGAAAAAGGGCTTGTTTATCCTTCAAAGATTGACCATGTGATGCTTTAATGCTTCTAAAAGGTTAAGAACTAAATATGAATTCTTTCCAGCTAAGAGAAAAATATAATTCCATTTCCTTAAAAAGAGGGGAGATATTGGCCCTGTACAACCAACATAAGTCTAAGGAGGATGAATTTTAAAGGAGTATAGACTCCCAGATGTGTCTTATGTCCTTTTCCTTTCCTCTCTGGTACTATGGAATTTAGCTCTCAGATGATTAACTCAAATGAAAATATCTCCAAATTCCTTGTCTTAAATGAAAAAAAAAATGATTTGTTAAATTAAATCATAAAGGAAAACAATAAAATAAGAGTCTGACACATGTAGATCAGACCAGGGCAATTGACTTCCTTGTCATCTGATTCTCTGTTCTAATCTTGCTGACATTCCCTTTTTTCTGCAGTTGTTGGGTCTAGGTTTTTCTGTCATCCACAAGTACAGTCAGATAAAGGTATGAGAATAGAGTTCTTGACAATGAGAAAATGCTCCCGACAATGTTTGTGACAGAAAGACTCTAAAATAGCTTTTGTAAGTCATATGTTTAAGGTTCATGATCACTTATCCACTTGGACAGAAAAGAATTCTTTATTTGGTGGGATCTTGATAGATTTCAGAAGCAAGAGAGTCTTTTATTAGTCAAATCTGAAAGCTGATGGGAAAAGAATTTCTACAAACTAAAAAAAAGTTTTTCTTTTGGCTGCACAAAATTGCTAAGCGGACATATTAGAATGACTAGTTGGATGGAGGAGGCACTAGAGATAATTTAATATCCCAAAAGACAAAAGAAAACATCTTGGGATGAATGGTGAGCCTTTGCCTTCCATCAAAGAGCAAATTTTCTGCTTTTGTGCTAGGAATCAAAACTAGTTTTTTTTTGTTTTTGTTTTTGTTTTTTTAGTGACTAAATGTCCCTTTAATACCATTGTGTTTACATTTAAAAAAAAACTATTTTTTTCTTAACTAATACACAAATATATTTTATTTTAGTCATGGGAACTCTGGCTTTGTTTTGTTTTGTTTTTTAAGAAACACATAGACTTTCAGTTTAGAAAGTGTAATTAAGCTTCCATGAATTGCTGCTGGGGAGGAAATATAATATCAACTGTCTAGAGGGGAATTAAATACTTGCATTTGTCTTTTAACCTAGTGGTCCTACTTCTGGGAACTTATCCTACAGACATTCCTGGCTATCTTGTTTGTTACTGAAAACATTTAAAAGGGAAAAAAAAAAACCCTCTAGTGGTCCTTTATAAGGGATTGGTTTAATAAACATTTTAAATACTGTGCAACTATAGGAAAGACTAAGGAAGTGTTATATTTATATAACTTATTTTTAATTAAAAAATTAAAGGCTATTTGTAGTGTATGTAGAATAATATCTTTTGTTTTAAAAAGTAGGAGAAATATATTCATATTTGTTTGCTTTACATAGAAGAATTATGTGGAACCATACATAAGAAACTAAGAAATTGTGTTATCAACATGGAAAAATTTTAAGAAACTTCTCAAAGCTTTATATCTTTATTTTTGTTATTTGAGCATGTGAATTCAGAAGTAAAATTTTTTAAAAGGTAAGAAAAGGCAAAAAAAGAGAACTTATAAATTAACTAGACTAATTTCTTTATTTATGAATAACAAACTTAGGACCAACATTGATAACTTAAAAGTGTGCATATCTTATACCTCAACTTGAGTGCATGGTCCTTTAGAGAAAGAATTATATCCATTTGTCTTTATATTTCTAATAGTCCTTAACTCAGTGCTTTTACTCAATAAACAATAGTTGATTGATTGTCATTTAAACATATGCTGACAGCTTATTTCAGTTGTTCATATCTTAAAATATGCTAACACATTAAACATCCCTGTGATATGATCTGTAGTGATTGGCAAGCTTTCTCAATCAATACAATTTATAATGGGTTTATTAAGATAAGGCATAGCTGGATTCCATTCTGACACATTTGAGTAATACCGTTGTTATCCACTCTACTGATTTTAAGGCTTGGAAATCTTAATGGCATGTCTGATTCACCTTCTCTGTAGCTTAATGCAATATCAAATAGAGAACATAATGAGTGGAAATGTACTTAAGGGTGCTTATATACCCCTAAATTATAATTCCATTCTATGAAAATTGGGTAGTTAAAATCTACTCCAATTAAACTATTTTGAGATAGTAATTTATGATGAAAAGACTGAAAATATTCAAAAATAGTTAAATACTCAGAAGCTTTATTCTAATAAAAACATATATATCTAGAGGAAATTTCAGAATATCTACTAGAAGCAGCATCTGCCTATGGTAGAACTTATTAGTAATATTAAGTTTAAAATAAGTATTTGTACTTTAAAAAACATTGCTAAATGATACAGTAAGCAAGATCCTCATGTTTTGAGGGATAGTTAGATAATACTTTTATACAGATAAATATGGGTATGGTTAAGAGATTTGGCAGAGCTTCTAATATTCTCAAAATTTACTTAAAGTTTTTTTATATACATTTATATTTCTTGCTTCAAATTTTGTTAATATATATTAACTATTATATATTAGCTATATGTAGCTATTTGGTCAGGATGGGAAGTTTTATTTAGTGAAAATATAAATAAGAAAAGATTGAAATTGTTTTGATTTTGAACATTGCTTAAAGTTGTATTTCCCAAAACACATTCCATAAAGTATTAAGTTTATGTGAAATCCTAATATATTCAATCGACATACATCTACAATGCCTACAACGTGCCTAGTAGGAACAAAACAAAGTGCTTGCCCTGTGGAGTTTATGTTTTATTGAGCAACTCAGATCTCACACAAAGTGAAAACATATACATGATATGTCAAATTATGGTAAGTGCTAGGAAGAACTAGTAGGCACCCTAAGAAGCTGGAATACAATGTTATGAGGGCCTGTCATTTATACAAGATATTCAGGGAAGGCCCCTCAGATCAGAGTTTGTTTAAGTAGAGATGTAATGCAGAGTGAAGGAGGTGTAGGATATCTAGGGGCAGAGTGTTATAAGAAAAGCAAAGAGGAGCAAACTCAACACCCAGTAGTGTTAATATTCTAGGAAAATTGTAGGGAAGTCAAGGAAGGAATAGAGGAATGGAAGATGAAGCCAAAAGCATTTGGAGTGTGGGATGCTTATAGACATGGCAAGGACTTCAGGTTTTATTCTGAATGAGGAGAGTGTTTAATGGAGGATTATATACAGAGAAATAAAATTCCATTCAATAATTACTAGTCAACATTATGTCTAATTTCAAAATGAAATTTCATATTACATATATATTAAAACATTATTGAATGCATAAATACTACTATAGGTTAACATGTATCAAATTTTAAACATTTCTCTTAGTGATTGATTTTTTTGCTTTAATTTTGTTAATCTAAATGCACATTATATTTCCTACTAATCCTTTGTGCAATTCAAGGTGTTTCAAAGTAAAATTTATGAAACTTTGGCCTAGAGAAATGTATTGATTCTATTCTTTCATTGAGCATCTACCATGTGCCAGGTATAAGCTTAGTGATGAAAAGTACATAGTCTTTATGTCCAGTGTGCTTATGTTTTCTTGACACAGACAGATTTTTTTTAATGTGAAAATTTATAATACAGTTGGAAGAAAAATAAATGAAGCACTTAAAGTTATAGAGACAACTCCTAAGTATTAAGGGATTGACAAAGTATGAGATAAAAAAAGATTTCATGGTAGAGTTCCTAGAAATTCAATGCATAAGCTAAGTTTTAAAAAGCAACTGGGAGTTTTAGGGGTGAACAAATTAGGTGAGTAGCATTAAACTAGTGAGAATAGTCTGTGCAATGACATTGATTTATGAGTCTAAAGACCTCTAAGTAGCTAGATTCAAACACTTAATTGTCTTTTTCAACTATTAAATATGAAACTGTTGGGAATAAGACAGTAGGGCATGGTAGGGCCTATGGTAACTTAAAGATTCATGTCCATTTTAGATAAATATAAATATATTCATTTGTTGTTGTACATACACATGCACATACATGTTCTTATTACACTGCAATAATCAAACAAAATGAATGTTTAGGCCAGATTTATTAGATTTTCTTATTTATATCATTAGCTTTGTAGAAAGTTTGAGAAAGTTGTGGCTAGTAATAGATTGGTAGGCAACAACTCATCTAAGATTTGGAACTTAGAGAACCATCAACAAGAGGCTATTTTGGAGAACTACATTTTGATAATCAATTAAATAATAAATTAGAAGAATAAGGAGAACTGTTAGGTTGCTGTATAAAGAGAGTTCAATGAAAGATAACAAGCTTACAAATGTGATAGTAAGAGTATAGGAATAGATTTGTGTCATGTTATTGATGTCTAATTGACAGAATTTTCTGACTGATTATAAGAGATGTAAATATGGAAAATATAAGGTGAATGAGTTTTCGGATTTGGAGACATATGTAGGTAGTAGTAACAGCAGTAAGAAAAGGACCATAGGAGAAAGATCAGAGTAAGAGAGAATGAATCCAAGTCTAGTTATCTTCTATCTGTTTCTACAAAGCACAACTACTTTTCTATCTTCAAATATTAATAAACTTAGTTTTAATAAATATTGATAAGAGTACACGTGACATTATAAATATCAGAACATTTGAGATTGTAGCATCATGGTGGTATAGGTCACAAAATCAGTGGTTTTCCAAATTCTGAAATTAAATAAGTTTCAAATTATTTTATATGATATTTCTTAAGAGACTTTTATGATAAATGAGATAATCAAAACCTTTTAGTACAAGAAATCTAGATGTTAACTGATAGCAGAATCATATAATTTTAATTCTGAGAAAAAATTCTGAGTTAAAGTAACCTTAATAATATTTTATTAATGTGAATTTAAGAAGAATGTAGAGGCATTTGATACTTTGTAAAAATGATGGGTAGAAATTTCCCATGGTGCATACTTTCTTATTTGAATGTTTAACAAAATATTTCCATTGCTTTTATAGGTCTAAACATGATTTTGCATGTTTGTATGTTTGTTCATATCATTGTTTGGTATTATCTGGTTCCAATAGGCCTGAGATATGTCTCTTTTCAAATTTATTTAGAAAATGGGGTTGCATGCATGGCCTAAGTTATAGGGGACTTGGTATTGGCAAACATTCTGTGTTAGTATTTATTGTTGTTGAATTCTATATGACATTTGTGGAAGTGAAATGGCTTTCCAGCTGATCTGTATAAAATGGTTCTATTTCTCCTGTCTGTGTGATGAATCTACTTTTACAACAGTCTTTTTTTTCTTCGTAATGGACAGTTAACACACATTTGTAAGTTTTTGAAGACTATTCCATAGCCATTTGTATTAACTTCTGTTAATTACCACTGAAATGTTGGGTTTTCTGCATAAACTGTGAAATGATACTTTTGAGATTAGCCCAGAAATGACTTTGGAGTCTCTGCTGCTGCCAAACCCTTTGGTTTTGTGGTGCAACATTTCGCCTCTCTGTAATTTAATTTCCTACTTTAAAATGTCATTTGCCAAATATCAGTTCAGCTCCCCTTGCTTTACATCCAAAAATCTTATCATAAATGTCACATATGATAAGAAATGGATTACTTGGATTTGCAAGTGGGACTGGTGAAATTCTCAGATATACAATACTATTTTCAGTCCATAAAAATATTCATATGATTTGTGCAATGATTCTGCTTTCCTAATGTGCATCTCAACCCATGGATTTCTTTATTATTACAATGTAGTTATGTGTGATTCAAATTAGCCTTCCCATAAGCTGAGAGAATACTATTTTTAATTCTAATTCAGTTGAAATTTGACATAAATTATACTGATTTTTCAGTATTGGCACAAAACAATTGGACAAATCATTGTTTTATTTTTCTATAAAAATTGATTGATTTCCTAAATCTTTCCAGTGCTCTGATTTCTTTTGGAAGCAAAGAACACTGTAAAATAAGACCTATTCAGAGGTCAATTGCTATTCTTCAGAGAGTGAATTTAAGTTATTTAAACCTGCAGGGATTCTGAAATAGACTGTATATAAATATTTCAGTGATGTGATTTTCCGTCAACAAAAGAATACACTCATACTAAATCAAACAACCTCCTCCATCAAAAAAAAAAAAAAGTCAAAAGCTTGGAGGTTTGCTGAGTTCGTAAAGCATTCAGTCATATTGCTGAATACATGCCATTCCAAAAAAAGATTCCTTGATCTAGTTTTCTACAGTTTTCATATGGTTTGATTTTGTCTTTTCTTTTAGAGATGAGGTAGCAATATAAAGAATGATTTGTATGTATGATACATTTTGTGAATCTCAACTTTCTACTGAACTTGAATTATACTCTAGTTTTAAACCTTTGCTATAAAAGGATTTATTTAGTTACATTAAAAAATGTATTTAGCATGGAACGATTTCCCTTTTTCCCTCTGATTAGCCCTTAAATTCTATACACTGGTTAGCTTTTCTATCTCTAATATCTTACATTGTTCTTTTGATAATGGTACAGATAAAGCTAGAAACTTTTAATAATGTCTTCTGAGCTTCAAAATGTTGACCTCTTAGTGTAGCACTTGTTATTGTTTTGATTCTACCTTTCCAATAAACATCAAATATGGTGCATTATATAGGGATGAAAATATATTCAGTGGATTTTCTGTTTCAAAGAAACCTGGAGGGTATAGACATTCTTCTCCTCACTAATTCTCATCTAGACATTAAGCATATCCTGGAAAAAAGTTGTTATAATTCTTTTCAGTATCAGTGAAGAATTAATCCAGTGAATACAATGTGATATCAGAAAGAGTCAGTAGAATATATTTGCTAAGATCTTATTTTCTCTCAAATATGGTTATCTTGACTATTCCCTCTATTTTGTCTGAAGAGTCAGTACTTAAAATATGGATTCCAAAGAGAGTTCTGGATTTGGAATCTGGTTATGAATAAGGAATAATTATCCCTATTGGTTGTGTGAGCTAAGAGCTCTATCCTACTAGTTTTCCTTACTTGTGAAATAGTGATAATGCATGCCTCACTTCCCTCACTTGGTTATATTTTGGATCAAATAAATAAATACATGCAAAAGTATTTTCAAAACTGTCAAAAACTATATAAGTACATGTTGTTATTAAGACACTTTCTACACTAAAAATACAAAACAAATTTTTGAAAAACACTATGATTTTTGCTTCTTTATAGGGTATTACTTAATGAAGATCACTGAATGTTTGACTTAGAATGAATATTTTGTGTTTCTTCCCCAATTATCCTCAATGGATAATCTATGGTTTAGCATCTTTTCATCAAAGACTTTGAATCAAAGCCTTAGCAAAACGATGATTTACCTTGAGTAATAGGATTCAAGGAAAATAAAAAGATACTGCCATAGGAAGAATGATGAAGGTGACAGAATGGCCACTGACTGCACCAACGGAGACAGACCTGACGACATTGTCCGGGTGAGGCCTCAGAGGACCTGAATTAAAAGAGCTTCTAAGATTCTAGAGGTATTTGCATGGCAGTAGCTGGTATTCTTGAATCCCATGTAATTTCTGTGGTTTACTTTTAAGAAGAAGATAGAGGCAGAACGGATCCTAGGATTTAGGTCTTAATACAATGAGTCAATGGAAAGAGAAAGATGAACTCTGAAAGATATATTTACTTTTGTTATCATGTTAAGAGGTACATGTGAATATGTCTTATGTAATTCATATATTCCTCATTTCTCCTTTTCCAAGTTAGTAACCTGGGAAAAATTGTACACTATACTTTTCTGTATAATTGTGATAGTTTCATAATTAACTTTTGTAAATCCAGCAGTTTAAATTTTAAATATATTTTTTCTCCTCCCCTTTCCCCATATACCTTCTCCTCTTTTCTACTTTCTTTTCCCTATACCAGTTTTGTGATTTGCATATGCTTATACTGCCTGAGGAGAGAGCATTATGCCAAAATGGTGTATCCTGAATAGTGAGGAGTGTACTGTACATACAATTTCAGCTGTTAGGGTTTTGCTCAACTTTCCTAGTGACCTAAACTATGAATAATATGAATAAAGATAGATATTTTTAGGTTCCTTGGACCATACATAGTTTTTATTCCAGTGGCTCCTAAATTTTTAGATGCATAATATTTACCTGAGATGTTTTAAAATAGCACCTATGTAGACTCAACCACTTGAGATTCTTATCCAGCAGTACCTAAAAAGTTGCATTTCTAATAGATACCCAAAATTATTTGAGGCAAGAACCCTATGGATTACATTTTTAATAAACATGGTAAGCTCCAAAAACTTTTACAATTTTTATTCCATACAGTACAAAATAGATGTTGAAAAGAAGGAAAATAGTTTTAAAAGATAGCTTACTAATGTGCACAGAACTCCTTATGACTTGTTCTAATTATATGAGTCTACCTTTAATTTGCCCAAACAATGTTTTTCAACCATTTTTTTTCCCAAAAGACATTAGCTTTTTCTCTAAGGTCTGAGGGTAGGAGATATGCTTGGAGTGGGCCCTTTGCATCTCCTGCAGTTTGATGCAACTACTGATGCTGAGAGATCTTTACCTGGAATTCCCATCCCAAATTCCTAGGCTTCCTACTCAGAACAGCATCACTGCATGCCACTGAGTAATTTTTTAAACAGCTAATTAAATGATTGCTGTTATTAATTGTATTAGTGTCACTCTGGTAAGATTGTAGGGTTTCACACAGTTATAATGTATCAAATTTTGTAAGTTCTAATGTCGAGCTCTTTAAAGATTGGAACTTGATTTTACTAAGAATATGAGGTAGAAAATGTTAATTTTAGTGCACACTATAAATGAAGCATTTTAGACTCCAAAGTGTGAGTTTTAGCAATCAAACACTGCAAGCTAAAATGTAAAATTCAAATATTTCAATAATAAATTGGTTAATTGTTGTTGGAAAGAATTGTTTTCGTTAGGAATTTTAATAGCTATAAACTACTAATTTTTCTGTGTATATATCAGATGTGAATATACCAAATTCCCAAATAACATACCATCGTTTTTAACGTTGCTAGTCAAAAGTCATGAATACAGAAGCTAAACCACAAATATCTCTCAGTAACTAAGTCATTCTCTGCTATGATCAAATGCTTCTTATTTATATAGTGACATGTTTCTACTCAATATCTGGATAAGATTAGACAAGTTACTTAAAATCTTTGTCTCAGTTTCCCCATCTTAATAATTGTTATGATATTTGATTCTAATTCATCAGGTTTTTTAAGAATGATAATGATTGTTTATTACTTATTTATTTATTTTAATTTTTATTTATTCAAAGCGTATAGGATGGGGTTTGGTATGTGGTAAACACTATGTAAATGCAGCTATTATTATTATTATCACTTGGAACAGGGGATTCCAAGTAGTGCTTGTGGAGAAGGTGAGAAAAATACTTTATCTCAGAATATGACAAATATTGCTGAAGGTTATTTTTTGACATATCAAAATAAAATATGCTTAGATTTTTTGTTTGTTTGTTTCAGTTTCCTGAAACAAGAATCTTCCATCTTATGTGGGATTTTCCTGACACACTAGCTAGAGAAATTATTCTAAATAATAAGACAGATAAATTACTTAACCAAGTGTCATAGTTTGGGCTAACTAAGTACTATAGACAGGGTGGCTTACAAACAACAGAAGTGTATTATTTCTCACAGTTTTGGAGCCTGAAGATTAGGGTAAGAGCATGGTCTGATTTAGATGAGGGCCCTTTTCTGGGTTGCAAATTGCCTTTTTCTTGTATCCTCACAAGACAGAAGGGACTAGAGAGATTGCTGGGGTCTTTTTTATAAGGCCACTAATCGCATTTATGAGGGTTCCGCCCTCATGACCTAATTACCTTCCAAAGGCCCATGACATTGGAGGTTAGGAGTTTAGTATATAAACTTAGAGAATGTATGTGCAGGGGGGACTTTCAGTTCATTACATCAAGTTATCAGCTAATTATTTTTTTCTTTTTTTTTGTTATTTCTACTTACCTGATAATTGTCTTTGAATTCTGGGATGCTTCATGGGGACTTATTTCCACTCATTTTACACATGAAATGACAAATAGATAAAGTATAAAATCTTAGTAACAGATTCTGGGGAATGTTTTAAATACCATTTCCCTTACTCAAAAGAAAATATTACAATTTTAAAATAGCAAACAGTACAAAAACAAACTTATGAAGATCTAGATAAATTTCATATTAATAGCTCCTTTCTAACTAAATTCTGAAACAAAAATTTTTCATCAAGTAATACATAATTTAATTTGCAAGTTTTTCAGTGATATTTAAAAAGATATGAAAAACATAATTGAAATAGTTATTTATTACCTAAATTTCAAAGATTGGTGTACTTTTGATAAAAAGAAAAACAAAACTATTAATATTTCTCTCATTTGTTGAAAGGAGTTATTAAAAAGGCTCAAGATAATTTTATGTATTGCCGAATTTGTTTTATTTGGTTGAAAGAGACTTGGCAAGAAACTCAGCAACAACTGTACATACAATTACTGAGTCCACTGGATTTGAATGAGTTTCCCTTTTTCTCTGTACCTTGCCCTCTGGAAAGACTAAACTGGGGCAGGAAATCCAGTGAGATTTCCTGTCAGTGCCCAGAACAAAAGCCATGGAGTGACTGAATAGCTAAGACCTAATAATAACCCAAATGTATGTATGTGATTCCTGACACCAGGTTTTGCTTGTCCTATACTATTCTTACCTTTCCTTAAATATAAGGAATATGACGTTTTCCTCAAACAGTAAGTTTCTTAAGAATTTCTCATAGCTTCTTGTATGTGTTGACTCAAAACAAATTTCAAGTACAAAATGTATAAACCAGTAAAATGTAGGCATGTATTATAATTATCATTTTAAATACTTTTCTCTTAAAACAGATCCACTCATACTGTCATATAGCCATGGACGATGGATGGTAGTCACTTAAATCCATGTTGCCCCATAGTTCCTCGAAAAACAAAAAAGACAAAAGAATATTACACAAAAATAATGTGGTAAAAAGAAATAACATTCAAAAATTACAAATTACCCTCTAGAAAAACAAGAAGAAGAAAACAAAACAAAACAAAAAAACACCCAATCCCAATCCCAGCAGTTGATTCACACTCCAGCTATAGCCTCAGCCATGAGCAAGGACATTCAGAGAAAAAGGGTATGCTAAAGGAAAAAAATGGATCCAGTGACAAGCTTAGAATTACTTTAGAACTGTTCTCAGGAAGAAAATGCCCACCATAAAAGTGAAAACATTGAAAAAGTGAAAATATTAAAAAAGCAATTTGAGGTGGTCAACTTCAAAAAGCAGATATTTGAGTGAGGAGGAAAAGGGAAAAATAGATGAGAAGTGTCTTTTGGCAGTCGGGTAAGGAGAAATAAAGGGAAAGAGGAAAATTTAGAGTCTCTAAAGACAAAAGAGAACCATGAAAACAAGACACACAATCCTCCTTCTCATACACACACATGAATTTTAAAAATTGGTGTTTTTCACACTGACAGAAGAGAAAGCCATTGAACTAGAAATCCTGTAACCACTTTAGACTTACAAAATTAGTAAAAGGAAAATGAATGCATCTATAAAAAGTTACTAATAGAAAATATAAAATCAAAATTGAAACACTTCATTTGATAAAAATTTCCCCCAGAGAGAAGGGAGGGGGAAACCCAGAAGAAAACAGTAAGACAAAAACCACAAAATGAATTCAATATATGGAAACAAGCAGTAAGTATGTATAAAAAAAATTGAATCATATATTTAAATACTTGAAGCAGAAAAAATTTCAAATATTTGATGAATATAAGATGAAATGCAAAAAAAAAAAAAAAAGAATCTGTAGCAGGTTTGCTCTATAGAGGTGTAGATGAACAATTCTGAAACTACCTGAGGAAATATGTAACATCTTGGGAGAAGAGCCAGATTTTCCACTGTAGGAGAAAGGAATTACAAATACAGAAAGAATGAAGATGAAAATGAATACTATGAAGCTAGATTGCAATTGGAGTAAGTATAAACCTGTGCTTTTTAATATATAAGCCAGTATATATAGAAATATATATAGTTATACACACATAATGTACATATGTATATGCATATTTACTAGCTCTGAGAGATCCTAAAAACAATGACACACCAGTGGCAATGAGCAAACTTCATGCCCAGATTTTTGTTTCTAAAGACCATTCTCTAATAAAAGGTATACAGACTTTGTGTAGATATAGCTGAATCCAAGACTTCAATATGAAAACTACAAAATGCACTTGAAACATTTTATGGTGCTAGGAAGTAAAGACATGTTCAAAACATGATGGGGATATGTCAAATGGACATAAGACCCAGGCTGAAGTTTTTCTCACTGGCCAAATCTGGGACAATTTGTCCAATGAAAAAAATTAATAATAATAATAAAAAATTATAATCCTTAAAATAGAAATCAAAGATTCTGTACTTACACAAAGAAAAAAATGAATAAATGGGGAGAATGGAGAGCTCCTAAATAAATTCCAAGTAATGTAGAAAAACTCATAAAATTAGGAAAATTATCATTTTTTGCAACTACAGTAATAATAGTTACAGGCAAAAACCATCAAAGAATGTTAAAATTAGTGGGCAAAAATATTATGAGAAACAAAATATTTACATAGCCTTGAGCTTATCTCTTTACAGATAATTATTAGTTTCAAAGGGAAAAATAATAACTCTACAGTAAAGAAACCTGGCAGACACAACCTTAATCATGGTTAGAAGGTACAACATCAATGGGGCAAATCAAAACAGGTGTCTCCTGATTTGATATATTGAGAAGGGTGGGATATCATCTGCTGTATTCTTGCAAAAACTATATAATCTGTATCTAAGAATATGGAACCATTAGTCCACTTGCAATAGCAGAACCAGCATAAATAGCTCTGTCCTGTTTAACCAGATAGAGTTGCTTTTCAGAGACAACAGATCAAAATTGCAAGTCATGCAGCCCAAGCGTGTGCAGAGGAGAGAACTTTGACCTCCGGCTGCACTGTGAACCAACGTCTCCTTCCTCCCCACACCCTCCCTACTTGAACACGGGACCCTTTTAAAAGCCATGGTTCCATTCTCTGGAAGATCCAAACTGACACACCTTCCCAAATGGCCAAGCTCCAAGGCTCTCCAATTAAACTTCCCCTGCCAGTGTTTCTGAACACCAGTTACCCCTAAACCCTTAAAAACCCACCCGAACCCTGGATGGAGGAATTCAGCTTTTTGAGCATTAGCTTCCCATTCCCCTGAATGGTGCCATTCATAATAAAGTAGCCAGTTTTTCCCCACTGCTGGCACTGACTGGATAAACTCTTTCTGTTTAGTAACAAACTCAAAATGAGACATTCTAGAAGATAATTGTTCTGTACTCTTCCATAATGTAATGTAATGTTAAATCTCACAAATACAAAAACTAAAGGTAATGTGTCATCCTAGATTTGGATCCTGCAACTGAAAAGGACATTGTTGGAACAAGTGGCAAACTCTGAATAAGATCAATAGTTTAGACAGTACTGTGTTGTTAATGCAATTTATCTCCTTTTGATAATTTTACTCTGGCTGTGTAAAGTCAAGTCCTGTTTTTAGAAATATGTTAAATATATAAATACACTGAAGTATTCTGTGAGAAAAGAGTATTGAGGTAAAATTCTGAAGTGAAAAAATATAAAAAATAAAGATAGATAAAGAGACAGAAATTGAAAGAGAATGATGAAGCATGTGTGAAAAAAAGTTCATATTCGTGAAATGTTGGCAAAAGGCATATAAGAATTCTTTGCACTATTTTTGTGCCTTTTTGTACTTTTTACTATACTAGTCAGAAATTACTTCAAAATAAATGTTGGAAATACATATCCCCAAACTCTTGCTCAGCTCAGCCTTAACTGGAAGCATATAGATTCTAATAATGAAAGGTTGTGATACGATAGTTGTAAAGCACATTTCCTATTTATTGCCCTCATTTACTTCTATATCATAATACAAAGTCGATGGTCTTATTTCATAATAATTAGACAATTATTATTATTTTTTTGAATTGACGAAGCAAGTAGTATAAACTAGAGCTGTTCTGAGTTTATCATGACTAACATATATTCCATACCCTGGAATAAGGAAAGT
This sequence comes from Eonycteris spelaea, assembly GCA_003508835.1. NCBI lineage: Eukaryota > Metazoa > Chordata > Mammalia > Chiroptera > Pteropodidae > Eonycteris > Eonycteris spelaea. The sequence goes on from PUFA01000003.1 coordinate 5,018,286, forward strand.
AATATCTTCAACAATATTGAATTGTCAGAGGAAAAAAAAATTTTTTTAATTTCACTATTTTGGAGCTACAGCTTGAGATATTGGGACCACAGGACAGCAGCAGAGAGGAAAGTGGCAGAGGTGGCATCCAGTCTTTTGAGAAGAAACACCGCCTTCACAGATTATGGACATAACATGCAAACAATGGTGCGTTTACTGGGCTGCTGCATGCGTGCGAACAGTGCTTGTAATTGAGGATGATTATGGTTAATGACTCCAGTAATGTGCACTTTCAAACCAGCAGGACAATGTAATTTGTATCAAATCTATTCAGTATCTCTTCAGGCATTTTGCCTGGTTTAATCTTAGCCTAGCTCTGGCTGCAGAGGGATGCTCTGGAAGCCTCACAGCTGGTTCAAATTAAGATTTTCATGGTTTCCCTGACTCCCCAATCCCTCCAGTATATTCAGAAGTAAATAAAGCTGTTTGAGTCTTCATATCAGCTGGATGGCTCAGGGCCTGCCATAGTTTAACATGACAGGACCAAGATCTTTAGTCCTAAAAACACTAGGTTTTAGTGTGTGGAAAGGAACGAAAACATCTGTCTTTGAAATTCACTGATGAGGTGTTAACCAACAACTGCTACACTCCTTGGTGAAAGGAAGCTGTTTTATGTTTTAGTATGCTGTGAAACACAACATTCTGTGAAGTTTTCCTAAAGATAAAAAAATGATCCTTTAATACAAAATATGTCCAGTTTCCATGTCTCCAACCACCAAGAGGAATTCCCTTATAAGCAAAATTGTTCGTGGAGTAAATTCAGGAATTTACTCTTTAAAAGCTAGACTATTTTTTTTTTAATCCGGTGCCAGATAATCTTTAAAAGAATACTTTTTTTTTTTTAACTATAAGATGCATAAACATGCCTTCATCATTTCTTTCTCTCTGTCTTTTTTTTTTTTTTTTAACTGCCATTTTGGGAAAGGGAAAGGGAAGGGGAAGTTTCTGTACATTTATGCCTGTTATTTTCAGAGACCCTGACTGTGAATACTAAAGCATGACAGAAGATGTACACAAATGAGATAGAAAAATATGTGAGGGGCCTAAGTCTCAAGACAATTACAGTTCTGAAAAAAAAATGCTATTGTGTTCCACTCCTCAGTTTTGTAAGTAGAGTTTGTCTTTCTATGCAAGCAAATGCAAGTCACCTTTCACCAATTTCAGAAGCAATATTTTTAGTCAAAACAGTTATATCAATCAGTGGTAACAATAAAATGAGGTTGGAAAGTGAGTTGAAAGTGCATGCATAACCTGGTCTCACTGCTATGTAACTGGCACGGAGAATAATTGCTTTGTAAAAGAAAAAATAATGTTTGGATGGCAAAGTGGTTATAAGGATCAAAAAATACAAATAACTTAGTTGATTATGCTACCATGAGATTTTTCACACATAAGAATTTCAAAATTTATTTTATTTTTAAAATACTTATAAATCAAACTGGTTAGCTCTCAAATGTTTACTCATATATTACAAAGTTTAAAGTTTATGATGCATACCTCACATCATATGGTAAATTATGTTGTTCGGTTTCTGTAAACAAATAATTTTTAACGTGAAAGAATAGTTGTTTGACTGTAAATGGCATAAGCTAAATTGACTATAATTGACCTCATATTGTCTAGCATGGAAATACTGTCATTTCTTGTGTCAAAAGTAATTTTTAAAAAGTTATTTGGTATAAAGGCTCATTGAGAAGTTTCAGGAGTTATTAGTTGAATTGAGTGAAAATAATCTCCAACGCAAGAAGATAAAATATTAATATAGATATTTTTAAGATTTTTTTTTTTCATCTTAAATTATCTTTGTGGGTGTTGGTGGCCAATACTCTGGATACTTACATTCAGTCTAGAATGCTAACGACTATAGCATATACCAGACTCCCTTTCACCCAGGACCATGCATATTACTAGGGATTTCTTTGCAGATGCATCCATGTAGGAATTGGAAGGAAATGCCTTTTTGACAGCCATGGTCTTCGAGACATTTTATTTTTCTTTTCTTTGGCAGCTATGACATGGATTCTGGCTTTGTGGAATTCACTAGCAAGCAGTAGCAGTAGGATTTCTTCTGAAACAGCCTAAGTTATAAGTTAGGCATTTCCTGGCTTCTGGGTATATAATTTGTAAGTTATTACAATATCCTATTGTAATACATCAATTTCTGCTTTAACTAGCTGGAGTGGACTCTATAATAGTCTGAGTCTAAGAAACCTGATTAATAAAATGTGAAACTAAAAAAGAAGTTTACTTTCCTATGCTTGAGTGATGTTATTGATCTGGATACTATATTTCACAAGCTAAGCAACATCAATGTTATCATCCTGGGTCTTAGCAATCTTACCTATGACTACCCAGCTGAATGACTCATCAGTTATTTCACATATCCCTGGTCATAAGAATGTTTTGTGCCAGCAATTTCTACTGTGACATGATTGCTTGGAGTGAGATATTTTTACAAATATATGTCTGAATCACAGTAGCATCTCTGTTTCATCAAAATTATCTATTCTTCCGAGAAGCGGTCATTTTGAGAAACATTGGAATCAAAGCATGTGTACTTTCATTGTAGCTCACTGGGAGCTGGGTTTCTCTAGAATTATCTTGCCCCTCAATAGCTCTGCCTTGTAAAGTTAATGCGAACTCCCTTAGGCCAGTAGAGACTGTATTCTCCTCTAGAGCAAGGGGAATGGAGCTTCCGTGTTCCTGGTCTAGTTCTCACTGGATCATACTCTGTTCATCCCCTCACTCAAATATCTTAAATTTCTCCTTTTTCGAATATTCCCTAACAATTGTCTTTTTCCTTAAAGACTTACTTTAAAAGGCATTACATATTTACAGTTCTTTTCTCTGACCTTTTTAAATTTTACTACATTTCCTAGAGTTGTAAATAGCCCTTCAAATACTGACCACTGATAGATAAATCATCCAAAAACATTCTGTACAGACCATCAAATGTTCAAAATCCGTTAATATGTATTTGTCCTCTTGCATTTGATGTTTTGCTGAAGCAAAGGCAAAACCACTCTTGGCTTTTATTATTGATCTTATGAGAAGTCATCATAAGATTACAGATATGAAGCCTCTTTTTGCAGATTTTGCTGGCCCTTTACAAATGCTTTTGAGTTATCATTAGGAATAACAGATGCTTAAGCTCTTTGACAATCTTCAGGATCAAAAATAATTGTAATAGGTCAACCACCCCTTGATCTTTTCATGATATATGGCATTCTGGGCCCCTGAAATAGGTGAATTGAAATGTTAACTACATCACTAACATCATAAGACTGGACTTTGGTGATGTATGGAATCGAAGAAGCCAAACCACATCTACCAGGCCTCCAAATGATATTAATACAAGATGAAAGGCCAGGCTGCCTAGCTAAAATTTGTTTGCCAAATATTTGATACTGGTACTATTTTCTCCTTTATTTATAGTATGTAATGTTTTATATGTTGTTGTGGTGACACACGATGATAGTAAATGAAACATCAGTCATTTAATGTAAAACTTATTGAAAATTTTCAGTCTGCTATTGGGAAACAATAAAAATAACACTTTTTTTTCTCTATCTCAGATGTTTTTACTCTAAAAGAGAACAAAAAAAGGTTTTACATTGTCAATATTTTTTGGATATTTGCTTGCTATTACTTCTTCAGGTGGCACTTTATTGAAATAATCTCAATAAATATAAGATAAGACTAAATTGCAACAAAATTTTTCCCTTAGAAAATTATTCTTTTTCTCTAATGCCAGTGGGTACCCTTTCACATCTTGACACCTTGCACAGGGCATTCTGCAAAAAGGCACTTTTTAATCAACATTTTGAGTCCCACATTCAGTGTATTGTTTAAATGGTTAGGGAAGAATAGAAAGCTGTTTTTTTAAAAAAAATAAGTTCCTTTGTAGAAAAGAGTATATAGCTTGCGCTTAGATTTAATTTATTGATGTTATGTTTATGCTTTGAAATATATACTTTTTTTAGTTATGTATTCATAGCAAATGCATATAGTGAAAGTTTGATATGTATATATATATATATATATATGTATATATATACACACACACACATATATATGTATATATATATATATTCTTTTTGACAATAGATTTTTTTCCCCTTGACCTAAATCAGACTCAGTAATGTTTTATAGGGTAAGAGTAGGGCTGGTGGCAGATATTTTTTCAATATTAAAGATTTATGTCATCTTTGAAATCTAAGAATATCTTGAAATATCTGAATTAAGAAACAAATTTTAATCTGGTATGAATATGAATCTGGTAGAAAACATTACCATTTTGCTTTGTTTTGTTTTAATTTTTACATATTTTCAAAAAAAAATCTACACAGAATCTTTAAACCATCTTGGACATAAATTTTCTGGGTAGCAATAAATTGAATGAGAAATATATGGATTGTATTTTCCTTCCTACAAGTAAGGCTGGTAGCTTAGTGTCTAAAATGGTTGATGAAATTTTGGTTTTCATTGTCAAGACTGGTGTAAGTAAAGTGACAAGACTCTGGAATGCAAAAATTATTTCTAGTGGAGTGTATTAGAAAAATAGAAACAGTAGGGTTTGTGTGTATGTTTGTATGTAAATGTAAACATATATCGTGTGTGTGTGTGTGTGTGTTGTGTGTGTGTGTGTGTGTGGAGAGAGAGAGACTGATTTTTAAAGAGTTGGCTCACATGATTACAACTGTGGGGACTAGCAAGCCAAAATCTGTAAGTTGACCATGTAAATTCAAGATGTAGGGAAGGGAAGCTTGAGGCTTAAGTGAATTGGGCTGCATACTTTCGCTTTTGTGGGGAGGGGATCTCAGCCTTTTTTTCTGCAAGCCTTAAACTGATTGGCTTAGGGCCACTCATTTTATGGAGAGTAACTGCTTTATTCAAAGTTTACTGGCTTAAATGTTAGTGTTATCTAGAAATTACCTTCACAATGATATTTAGACTGTTTTTGAACCATTATTTGGGTACTATGGCCTAGCCAAGTTGACACATAAAATTAACCATCACATGTGGCATTAGCAGTTTGTTCTTACCAAAAATTAAAATTATTCATCAATCTTATGAAAGTGGACATAACTATCAAATTTGGAATATTATGAATACCTTTTTATAGTAATATGAATTCCTTTTCCTCAATCCTCTTAAAACTATATCCCTTTAATTTCCTTTTATTTCCAATGCCTCCTTTCCCATGTCTTCATCATTTTTCTCAGCTCTTGCATGCACTGACAATCCATCAATGCATACCAATTTTTTAATTTAATCATTTTTCAAGAAAAGGAAAAAAGATGATACCATAATCCGTTCAAAGATTTTGAATCTCTGGTACCAGTTGACTTCTACTCCAAGATAGGTACTTTATCCCCTGCTTCTAGTCTCTTTAAGGTAATTTTTTAAAAATTATTTTTATTTTTATTTTGTTAAATGTATTGGAGTGACAGTGGTTAATAAAATTATATTGGTTTCAAATGTACAATTCAATAATATGTCATATGTATATTGCATTGTGTGTTCACCATCCAAAGTTAAATTACCTCTGTTATCATATACTTGACCTCCTTTACCTTTTTCTGAAGCCCCCTTTCCCACTTTAAGGTATTTTTTATGTACATTCTTGTGTATGCATGTGTGTGTGTATGTGTATGTTCTCTCTAAATTTAATACCTCTTAAGTAGAAGACAAAAATTTTTAGAGCTCAAAGAATATGAATAATAATTATATATGTAAATATGGAATCATTACAAAGCTAAATATTGGTCTTCCAAGCACAGGCAACTGTAAGCCAAAGTAAAAATTCAAGGAACTAGGATATAGGGCTCAAAATAGTTACATGTTACAGTCATTCAAGAACTGATTCTCTATAAAATAAGACAGATGTCACAATCCTTGCTGTTTGGATCACTAACATACATCATTGTCTGAAAACAGACTTTGCTGGAAAGGATGTGTGGAGCTTCCCTGTGACTCCTAGTGCCTCTGTTCTGTAGTATATCTACTGCTGGTTTGCCCATTAAAGCAAATATTTAGATAAATATTAACTTTCATAGCACACTCTTAGGACAGTGCATTCCACTGCTTGTTGTGTCTTAGAAAGTGCTTTATAATGTTTGAGTAGAATCATCCTGTTGTAGAAAATAACAGTCCTCTGCCTAAAATATCCCACATGGAAACCAACAGCAGTTGATCTTTTATTAATCATACTACATTTTTCTGACTAGTGTCTCAAGTATTTTTACCAGGCCATGAAAGCCTCAGAGCAAAATGAATACATGATTGCGAAGGTATGTTCCTGGGCAAGTGGCCAGAGGGGCAACCAGGTAACCTTAGCAAGTCATTTTGTGATGATATGTGACATCATTTAAACCATTCATCTTCCCTTTCTTTGTGCTTTGCTCATTTGCTAGTCATTGCCTGACATTTATTACATTTTTCTCCCTCACTTATCTATATTTAGCCCAAAGCTCTCTTGAGTAGATCTTCCAGGCTGTGGTAAAAGATAATTGTTTCTATCCTCATGAGATGAACTCCACCTTTGGCTATGATCTCATATTTTTGACATGTAATTCCATTTTTCAGGAATCAAGATCCTGTTTATTGAGACCATCTGCACAGTTCCTTGTTCGCGTCTTAGATCTTTCTTTCTCAGGTACTAACTCTTCGGAAGACAGTATGATGACAGCACCATCTGTGCTCCCAAGTCTTTTATCTTCAGTTCCAAGGAAGTGTAGCTCTTAAAGCGTTTTTCATCTAGACATAGGGCAGTAGAAGTGATAGGTGAACGACAACAAGGATGTGTCCTTTAGCAAGACAACACAGGCCCTGACAGGTAGTGACCTGCATTCAGTTATTTCAGGATTGTGAAATCACCAAACATCTCTAGTTTTCTCTTCCACAACCTAGATTGTTTTAAGGTGTTTTGTTTCTTAGAATTCTTTGTGGAAGATGTTTGAGGAGAATTATGCCCTGGTTCTCGCCAGGAAATGGAGTCTAGCCTTTTAAAGTAGAGGCTGACTAAGCTAATATCTTTCAAATTGTTTCCTGCTTCCTCACTTTACCCCAGATATGGGCATATGTCCTATAAACTACATGACGTAATAAATAGCAGATTGAACTGGAATCCAGGTCCCTGACTTCTAGTTCTAACACTACAAATAACTTTGTAGTATCAGTGCACATTAAAACATCCACAAGACTGTACTTCCTTACCTGAAAAACTAGTCTAATGGGGTGATAATTGTATAGCATCAGAGTATCAATTAACTTATAGATGAGAATTTATCTCTTTTCTTTCATGTGAGTAAGATATGAAATGTCATTTTGAAAAATGTTCACTGAGTTTTAAAAATAAAACACACTGTTTCTGGTGAGCTTTGTCTTAAAAAAAAAAGACAGCACTTCACTGTGATGTTAAACTAAATTGTATGTTCCTCATAAGCACTCTAGAAGTTATAATAATGTTATCCATTTAAAACCCTTCAAGAGCTACCATGTGGCTGATATTTAATGATCATTGTTCTGAAGCAATAATGTACAATAGCTCACTGAGCTTATCAACAGCCTGCATTGTGACAAATATAATTGTATATAAATGTTTTATATGAAGCACAAACATGAGTATTTGATGAGTACATGGCATTATATCCAAATTTATTTATTACTGATGTTTCTGCAAGGATTTCATGTAAATTAAGTATTCCCTTGAATGAGCTTTCCATTGTAAATATATTTTATTTGTAAAAAAGTCTTATTAACTTAAAAGGCTCATGGTTTCGTCATTTTTCTTATTAAGGAAATTTAGCATTTCCTCATTATTATCATATGTTAACTCAGAAATTTTCATAGGAAGGATTTGAAATGTTGGCACATTCCCTTTATTCATCATAGCCTTGTTTTTGGAACATTGTGTAGTACAATGCAACAACACTTAAATACCACACTTTGCCTAGGAAACAATTCACTTTATTTTCTTTTGTCACGTATATTCGAACACATAATGCATTCCAGGCATCATGATAGGCACTAGAAATAAAAAGTCACAAAGGCCTCAGTCACTGCACTTCAAGAACTCACTGTTTAGCCTGGGAGAAAGGTTTGCCAGGGCAAAATGGTAGACAGAGCATTTGCACTTACCTCTTCTTCTTTTTTTTTACATTCCAACATGTAATTAAAATTAAGGTAAAGAAGAAATAAATTCATAACTAAGAGCATGGAAAGATAGATTTTAACAAATTTTTAGTAGACAAAAGAGATGGATGGGTGAGTGATTAATCAAATAACAGACATAAACTAGAACACTTGCAGAGGGAGTTGTAACTAATAAAAACCAGACTTCTCTGGCAGAAACTCCAAAAGGGCTGCAGACTAAGAGATGGCAGATGCTTTGATGAGTGGGAAGAAGAAATAGATCTAAGAACAAGATGATTAATGGAGGACATATATGGCAGAAGTAAACCACCCTCCTCTCTCCCTACAACTCCTTATGCTGGATGCTTGACCTCAGGACACAAAAGCCATTTGAGGAAAATAAGGTTAATTAGTTTAACTTATAGAAACCCAGAATGAAAGCTTTCTTATTTAGTCATGTATGAGTGCTCCACTATAGAAGTCATCCCCGTAATTTCTCATTCTAAAGCATTTCCTACTAAATGTAAAGTCTCCCAAGTCAGTTTTCTTGGTCTCTTATTAAGTGTGACTTGGCTACCGTGACTCACTAGAAGTTTATGAAAATACTGCAACATGAAAAGTATGATAAAGATGAACTATGTGAAAACTAACAGTGATGACAAAATAGCAATTTAGAGAAATAAAATAAATTTTAAAAAGTTGTGCATGCACAAACTAACAGAATGCTTAAAATAATAACATCAATAAAAATAATAAAATTTTAGAAATTAAAAGTGTTTACAGGAATAATATGTTCAGTAGGAAATTTGGAAGATAAATATGAGGTAATTGCTCATTTGATATACTTACAATAAAAACAAAGGAATATATGAGAGAAAAGATCAGTTCGGGATGTCTAACATTTGACTAACAGGGTTGCTGGGTAAAGAAGATAAAGAGAACAATGTTGAAATGATCAAAGATAAAGTACCAAAAAGTCCTTCAAAGCTAAAGAGAGAAACAAATCTAATTAAAAAAAGCTTTTCAAGCACTGTACCTTAAAATATCTAGACACTATTGTGAAATATAAGAAAAACAAAGATCAAAGATCCTAAAATCACCTATAAATGACAGATAATCAGACCATCATTAGCTAAGCATCATGGATGAAAATGGAGCAATGCTTTCAAAGTTTTAGAGGAAATAATTTTCAACATAGGTTTATATACTCAGGCAAACTTTCACTAAAATATGAAGTAAAATCTTTTAAAACCTGAAAGAAATCAGGAAATATACTTGGTAAAAAAAAAAAAATCTTTCTTAGGATATTAAGAATATATTCTAGCAAATTAAAAGAGTAAACCAAGACAGAAGACGACATGAGAGTCAGGAAATAATAAATATAAAAGAAATAGACTAAGGAACTTCCAATAATATAGCTTTGTAGTCAGCCTAAAGTCTAGTTTGGATCAGAAGGAAATATATATAATAAATATATATGAAATATTCATAATATTTATGTATTATTATTATTATATTTTTATATTAAAACAACTGTTCCCTTCTTCTCTCTCAGCACTGGCCTCCTTTCCCAGTGCGCCTTGCCCTACACCTGCCATGGCCTTTCAGAGAAAAAGACGACCAGGACAGGAAGACAGAGGTGCCCCAGCTGCAGCCCAAGGCCTGATCTGGGAAGGTGCCTACAGCCTGGGAGTGAGGCCAGTTAACAGTCTCTGTATTGTTTTTATATTACCCAGTGACCATTACAGGAGAGAATATATAATTAACACAGTACAGTTGACCCTTGAACAACATGTACCTTAGAGGTGCAGGTATCCCCTAAGTGATTTTTTTTTTTTTTTTAGCTTTGGACTCCCCCAAAATTTATATTTGTCCTTCAGTATCCACAGTATCAGGGGTGGATTGGGTCCAGAACTACTGAAAATACCCAAATCTGCAGGTGTTCAAGTCCCTTACACAAAATGGTATAAAACAATGCATACAGTCATCTCTCCCCATCTGCAGGTTCTTAATACTGTTTTTAATCCAGTGGTTGGCTGAATCCACCGATTCAAAACCTAGGGATACAAACTGAGCACCAACGTATATTTATTTTAAAACCTGTGTATAAGTCAACCTGTGCAGTTCAAACCAGTGTTGTTCACAGATCAACTGTATTTGGTCCTGCTCTGAACTCTAACCTATATTTGCACTGTCATTTTCTAGTTAACCGATAGAAATTATGAAAGATAACTTTCCTTGAAGAAAAGAATACAAAAGCAAAGATACTGTGAATGAATAGATGAATTGGAGGGAAGGGCACACCTATGTCTCATCTTACCAAGTGGGCTTCAATATATAATAATTAAGTTGGTAAAACATACTTATTTGAAATTCCAGATGGAACCAGTGGAGGAAGAAACAGGATTATGAGATAATTAGTTATGAGATAACTATTTGAGGAGGAGGAGTTTGGAAATATGAGCAGTGAGTTAAAAGCTTGGTCTTTTAGATCGAGTTATCAATAGATAACGTGTAAGTTTGATAAATCAGAACAAAACTTTTTTTTTTTTTTTACCTTTTGTAATTCTGGGTGCATTCATCAGACTAATTAAATCTAGAAATGTTTTTAAAAGGTTGCTTCTTCTGGGTAGGGGAAATGGATATGAGGGATATTGAGACTGAATGTTAATTTTATGGCACACTCTTTGGCAGTATCTGATCTTTAAAAATTTTATGAGTTACTTTGATAAAATACATTAAAAGAAGTAATTGCAATATGAAAAATGCTAGGTATTCATATCTGTATAAGAGTCGATATGAGCACATGGACCGTGCGATGGTTAATTCCAATTCTTCTTCTTCTATGTCCATTTTAATAAACCATTTAAAATGCTAGGTCATGGATTTGGGTTATTAGTTGGAAAAGGCTAATGCACTTGCTCAAATGCATTAGGTCTAGGTATATACATTTACACATTGATCGATAAAAGTTAATAAGGCTCAATAGTCGTTTACTTCTCTTGTGGGAATATCTGTTTATTCTACTATTGATTAACTATTATTGGTTATCTATAATTGATTAACTCTTGTGTGATTTTAATTTCTTGCTAGCTTAAATTTTCCTTCAACTAACAATATTCTTCCATTTGATTATCTCAACACTTTTACACAGAAAGATAAGATTACTTTCCTGCATAAAATTAGGGAAAGATTTAGGTCTTAATTAAAGTTCTCATTTGCATTTCATTTTAAACCTGCTGATCCATGCTCTCTCTCTGCCCAAATGATCCTAAGATAATGTTCTATTATTTTGTTGCTCAAATGCATTCATGTTGACTAATTAAAGAGCTATTGCAGGAAAGCAGTATATAAAGAAACCATTCATCTAGATTTTGTAGACAAGAACTCCAAATATTTCACTGACCATCAAATGTAATAATGCTTGCTCAAACCTCAGAAACCTACCTTTTCATCACTCTGTCTTCATGTGTAATATCTACCTTTATTGATGATGTAAGCACAAATAAAACCTTTTAGGAATCATGTATTTTATAATTGGATAAATTGGGAATCATAGATGTGTGCCTTATTTCACTGTCTTGGTGAGTTAAAGATGAAAGAGGAAAGAGAGGTCCATATAGAATAACTGTACACGGTAGCGTTTTCTGAGGTTTGGTCTAGGTCTGGTGTCTGAAACAATTACTTTGCTATATCTTTCCTTAAATGATCATTTAATACTGCCTAAGTCCATGTATTTTAAACTTAGGGCACTTGTTTTTCAAGATCATTATAAGCTGGCAAAACTCTGCTAGAGATCTAATTTGAAAGAGAGCTTATTTTTAGATTCGACTACATGAGAATAAAGATGTTTTAAGATAGTTGGCAGATTTGGCATTCTCACTGGTAAAATGTGTTTTTATTTCTATATAATTACAAAAATATGTAATTTATCCTTTCAAGCAGAGACTATAGCTGGAGATTGGAGTGTAGCCAAAGCTTTGAACATCTTGCAGAATGAAGTTAAGGGTAATCCAAAAATTATACACTGGCAACTCTCACCTCTGCACCTGGAAAACTAGTTTAAGAGATCTTGGAAGGTGGAACACAAATCATCTGGGTGAGCGAAATTTGTTAGGAATAAATCAGCCTGGGCTTTGCAAATGTAAATCATTTCCTCTCTGCCTTGAAAGGATACTTTATGATGCTTAACAAAGAGTAAATAAAGGAGGGTTGCCAGATGTACTCAATTTAGATTTTTGATGCCTCTTAAAAGAGATATTTTTATCCTATCACCTGATAGTGAGAATCTGTGTCTGCGTTTAAAGAACACACAAGAAGCTTTCTTGCCATCTGGCCAGTCTAAAGTCCAGCTTTACCTGAGACCATAGGGTTAGTTATCGCCTCTGGATAAATCTGTTTTTTGTTGTGTAATACCAAGAACCCATGAATTCTTGGCAACAGAAGAAGAGGGAAAGTTCTGTTAATGATTAAAAACTAGATGACAAAATGGTAGGATTTTGAATAATGTCTTGCTGCTATAAGGAAAAAGCTCTCTATTAATTGGAACAGGGTCATATATTTAATTTATTGTTTAGAATAGGAGGGGGTGAGCCAATTATGTCAAATTGCTGAGGACAAACACTTAACAGAGATGAAGAATCCTGAGAAACCAATGAAAAAAAAAGTGTATACACATATTCTTGTAAGTCAGGAATGTAAAAAAAAAAATTAGAGAATTATGTTCTTTCTTTAACCAATTTTTGATAATAAGGCGATGATATACATAAAGTAATAATTAGCTTTAAATTCAAAGGCTAGAGGCAAATGATTGACAGAGAGAGATAGTGTAAGCAGATTTCAATACAAAGAACAAACACTGTATTGAGTTAGTATCATGGAACAGATGTGATATGGTCCTAAAAAGAGATGTAAGTCAGTGATAGGAGAAAACATTTGGCCTGGGTGGAAAATGAGAGCAAAGACAGAAAATTTCTAAGTGTTTTGTGCAGTATTTAATAGCCCATCTAGCGAGTGAAGAAGTGCTGTGAAAAGCCAAATGTTTCCACTGACAATTGTTGAAGAGGGGAATGGCTGGGATCAAAGCAATATTTTTAATATATTTACTATACAGTATATAATATAATATACAAAGAATGGGTCACATCTGTGGGTGAGAGACCAGAGGTGCAATGGATTTGGAGATGGCCAGGTTTTGAAATCTGACTCTATTGCACAAAGTGATTTTTTTTTCTAAATTAATTTATATATGTATTAAATATAATTCAATGCAAATACAATTAGGCCTTTTTTGAGAAAGAAAGGGTACAAAACAAACTAAATCAATCTACACTTCTGTGGAGAACTAAGAAAGAACAGCAAGAAAACTTAAAAAGGAAAGCACAGAAGAAAAACTTGCTTATAAAGATTTTGAAATCTGTCAATAATTAAAATCAAGTGCTACTGGCACATGAAGAAAATGATAAATCAATAGGACGTAATAGAAACCTCAGGAATTGACTGAGTTGATAAACAAGGGGGGTAGACAATAAATGATATGGGAGCAAGTGGATAATGATCTGATAAGAATATTAAGTAGAATCCATATATTACATCATATACAAGAATACATTGCAATTAGCTACAACATTGAAATATATAAAATAAAAGCATAAATGTATTTGAAGAAAATACAAAATTATTTTAGCATCTTAGATTGAGAGGACATTTCCTACACTTTTTCAAATTCTGGTAGATGTAATATTTTTTAAATGTGAAATTTAATTCCATAAAAATAAAAATAAAACATCCTATATAGTACAGTCAAAATGATAATTCTCCAAGAAAATATCTACTACTCATACAATAGACAAATAGCTAATATTCCTAACATATAAAGAGCTTCTACAAATAGATAAGGAAAGACCTACACATTAATAGAGAAATGGGCAAAACAAAGGGAAGAGGAAGGGAAAAAGAAGAGAGGTAGGAAGAGGGAAAGTGAGAGGAGAATAGATTAGATCAGAATAGAAATTTTAAAATTGTCCTTAAACATTAACAAAATATATTCAGTTTCACTCATAATTAGAAAAAAAAAAAAAAACTTCACTGATGTTCCATTCTTTTACGATCCTATTTGACAAAAAAAAAAAGAAAGAAAGAAAGAAATTTCCTTGCTTTCTGAGTTGCAGAATTTTATAAGGGTATAATAAGATCTCTCCCTATGAATGGTATTTAGCAACATATTAAAATTATAAATGCATGTACTCTTGAATGCAGTGATTCCACTTATGAGGTTTTATACAGCAGATATCTTGTCCCATTTGAAATGTTATATGTATGACAGTGTTCAAGCAGAATTTGTAATAGCACAATAAAAGTAACCTTTATGTCATTGTTATCGATAAATGACAAACTTCAAAACATTCTAATTTTTAAAAAGCTTTTCAAGTAAAGATATGACAAACCAATTTTTCTTGTGAGCCTCAGAAGAGCTTTACCAAATATTTTAAGCAATTCATTCACCAAATAAAATTCAATCCCATCCTTTTCCCATGAACCAAAAATGAGAAAAGGAGGAAAAAATTAGTGGACCTGTAGAATTGTTCAGGAAATCAAGATCTCTTTAAGGTGAATATGTGTTGTTAACCATTTTGTAACTTCAGGAAATACTCAAGTAATAATAAATAACTAACAACCTATAATATTATAAAATACATCTTTCTCTCTCTTCGTGAATGCCTATTGTAATGTTGTTAGGCTCAACACATGTAGCTGTTCAGGGGGAAAAAGCTATTCATTTTGAATAAAATAAAATGATGTTTGCTACAAAAAGAAAGTGGTTTCCCCACTCTTGAGAATGCTTTTCAGTTTTAAATACATGACACTTCTTTTTTAGGAATAGAATTTGACTCTACATTTCAATCAACATAAAGAGATTTCTGTGAAGCAATTATTCTCAGTGACTTGATCTTCATTATGAAACAGCAGCATTTAAAAAAACTAAAATTAAAATTAGGATAGTTAGAACATAGGGCAAGAAACCACCATTTTGTGAATGTTCGGCTCCCTTGTAGGCATCTTCGGCTCAGCATCCTTTCAAAACGGTGTAAGTGGCGGTGACTAGAAGAGAAAGTGAAAAGCAGCACTCCTCAAAGTAAAGTTAGTGATGACCAGTAAAAACCTTTCATCCATGTCTATTTTCACTCTGGTCATCAGAAACACGGCAGATAATATTGAAAGGATGGTGGATGCCCAACCACCCATCACAGACTATCATGTGTGATATATCTTTCCTATTAGATATACTTTTCCTATTTCTGAATGGCCTCAACTCTTCTATCATTAAACAGTCATGTTTAAACATCCAGGTCCTCATCCCCAATTTGCCTCCATATCCAGAACTTCAGGGTTGACTCCCACAATAAAGAGTGAGCCTGTAGGATGACCTTAAGATGGAATGGTAAATGTGTGGTGAAGGAGGCCATAAAGAGAAAAGGCACTCAGGCACACAATTGTCTTCCTTTGGGAAAGAGTGAGTCGTAGAAGCCAGGTGGAAATGGAAGACCTGGATCCAGCCCTAGTCACTTTTTTGAGTGCCCCAAGCCAACAACACAGAACACTACCAAAATGCAAACATGCTCTCTCTTAAAAGTAAGACAGTAACCACTTTTTACTTATCAGTACATAAGCTAGCAGATACAAATAACTCCTGTCAAAATTATGTCTAAATTGAAATATTCAGAATGAAGAATTGAAATATACAGAGTATAAAGAATAATATTAACAGAGGCACTTCAAAATGGAGTAGCCTGCCATCCCAGAGAAACTGCTTTGTATGTCTTACTCCTCAAACCTTTGGAATGTTAAAACTGGGCAAAACAACCTTTGGACTGAGCCTAAAGCAGCATTATATTCCAAAGAATTGTTTGCAAAGGGAACAGGAAAGCAAACAGTATGACTATAGGACTGAAAATTAAAGCATTCTTTAGAATTAGCATCACTATTAGCTTACCGGCACCTACAGAAATTTCTTCCTTCTATTCATGCAACTTTTCCGTTCCCTTTGTCACCCTAACACCAATAGGAGTTTGGTGTACTCAAACTCTTTTGATCTTGTAGGGGGGAAGGGAGAGGGATAAGACAGAGCACAGAAACATAGTTACCATTTTTCCTCAGTTCTCCTCAAATGATGCAGTGAAAAATCACAGGTCATTGAGATTTAATAGTTTTATTAAAAGTATATTTTAGAATTGCCCCCAAAGAGGTACATGGTCCCAGCTCTGTAACCAACACAAAGAGGCCAAAATGGCCACAAAAGGGCAAGAAGGCCACAAAAGGACAGCAAAAAGAGAGAAAACCCAGAAGGGCAAAAGGGAGGGAAGCCTCAAAAGGCAAAAAGAAAAAAAAAAAAAAAAAAAAAAAAAAACAAAGCAGGAATGTCTGCCTTTGGGCTGTGATGGGTGGTTTCAAAGGCATTCTTACCTGATTGGCAAGTGAGGTCATTTTGATTGACATATGGCTGCTATACTTTGATTATTTGGGTGTTCTTTGGGTGGTTCCCTAGGCTGGACCCCTGGATTCCTTTGTTCCTCCTTATCACTTATGTCTGACTAGATATTTCACACCTTTATCATAAATACCTCTTGTTTTTGACTTCTAATCATGACACTATTTGGGTTTTGCCTGAATCAGAGCTTCCAGAATAGCTGTTCTTTAGATCTCTAATATTTGTCGTCTCTCATTTTGGCCTTTTAGTTTTAGGTTAATAAGAATGTGACGAGATACAGGAGAAGCAGAAAACAGATGAGGGTCATAGTCCAGAATTTAGGGTGTCCAGGCTGCCTCATGATGATTCTGGATTTGAGCACAAATTTCAGTTACAATTTTGTTTTTAGCTGACCAACTTTTGAAGGTAAAGGTGGGAACATCTAACATCCACATTATTATAGCATCTAGAATTATCAAGGTCATATGGCTTCTCTCTTTATTTTCTTTTGGACTCACTTTAACTACTGAGCTGCTATTGCAAACTGCACAAGATATCTTGATTTTTACCCTCAGTTGCATTATGAGCAATCTCACCTACCCTTAGTATTAATAATAATGAAAATGAATATTTACTGAACACTTCTAATAGAACTAGTTATCATGCCTTAGCCACTTGTGTGCATTATTCTATTTAATAGTCACAACTTCATTAGGTTTTATTAAACCATTTTACAATTAGAATCAATTTCTATCTGAGAACAAAGTTCTTTCTCTAAGGTGTAATCCTTTAAACAGTTACATAACCACCCAGAAAACTAGATAAACTTATTTAAACTCCTTACTATTAAATATTGTATTTATCAGAAATGTACCTCACTTTTTCCCTCCAATAAAGTGGTATCTTTTTATTAATTCAGCTCCCATTCAGGTTTCCAGCACTTGGTACTTGTTTCAGGAGAACAGTAAGAAATAAGGCAAACATTGGATTTCTTATTGAGCCATCATCTAGGTGGCAATGGTTTGGTATGACAGAGCTGATGCTCGCCTATGTTTCCCCAGAAGGCTAATAGACCTAGCAAGAAATCATGTAGCATTAGCAAGGAATCTAAGAAGCTGTGCTTTAATAGAGCAAATGGTCTCCTCTGGGAAAGCATTATTTACTCACATTGATATTACTCTGAAGTGGCAGATAAAAACCCTAGGGAAGATTGCTATGGATGACTATATAATCTGCTAAACATTCACTGTGAGTGAACTTCATTCTTGGGTGAATCACCGTGAGCCTTATTGAACAGTCTAAATTCCAAGGCTGTGGGCTACAATTTGGATGTCCAGAAAACAGTGGGATACTGGCAGACTAATATGAAATCATTAGTTAGAATATGAGAAACTAAAATGAATAAAAAGAAAGGTCTGTAAATTTTGTCTTAAGACCTCAATATTGCTGAATTGGCCTTTATTTGCTTCTGATAAATATAGATATTTATATATTTGTATATATATATATATATATATATATTTGTGTGTGTGTGTATATATATATTCTGATAAGTGTGTGTGTGTGTGTGTGTGTGTGTGTGTGTGTGTGTGTGTCGCCACAACAAATGGAGCTGCTGTGGTCCTTTCAAGTTACTTATTACCTTGACCTCATCCAGTGAATTTAGTCCATGAGTGAATAATTTGGTTAAAATTGAACCAAGAGACAATTTAAAATCAAAATAATAAAAGTGCCAAGCATAGACATCAACATGATATTTGGAAAATATTTTACACCGACCTGGAAAATCTTTTTACCAGAGTAACACATACAGATTAAGGCTAAAATATTTTATTTGGCTTAGTTTGGATCCTTGTTTAATTTAACATGGTGAAAATGGAGGAACCTGCCTTGGTTCTCTTCTGTCAGTTAAACTCTTATTACTGTGACTGACTGATCAGTTCTTTGATGGGCCATGAAAAAGTAGGGAGACAAAAAAGACCAATATTAGCTTCCTTTATCTTTGAAATTCAAGCCATGCATGATTCTTAAATACTAAAGCTTATAAACGTGTGTACCTCTCACACTGGGTGTCTTACTAGAAGTCACTGCTGTGTCCTCCACGTCTCTTCACTGCCAGTAAACCAAGGGGTGTGTACTAAGTACATACAATTATAGACCGGAAAAAGTCAAAATTGGAGGACAAATTGCAATCAAGCATTATAAAAACAAATATAAAATTCATATGCAATACAATAATATAAAATATTCCTAGAATACCATATATCTCAGGGAAAATTTTAATTTATTATGGTCTATTCAAAAAGATGTCAAATCATAAACTTTCAAAGGCTGGGCCTTTCACAATGTAGGCAATGAGATAGGAAATGGATGTTACAGTAGACAGAGTTCTCTAGTGGGCACCATGGGTGGGAGGAGAAGTTAATCAGAGCAAGTAGTTGACACAAGATGCTGTGATGTCAAAAATTTAACATATATTTTCTTTAGTAAATACTATATTTCAGTGCTTGTGCTAAGTGCTGGAAAACTTATAATGTAACATCTCTCATAACTTAGGGTTTTTTGTAGTTATAATTTACATAGTGACAGAAAATTCATATACTTACTCATTTATCATTGTATAATAAACTTAAATATTAATGTCTCATTATTAAACTAAACATAAATATTAAGGTAGGCCATTAATTTCTGATAAAATGATTTAAGTTATGGTCTAACATATATTCATGTGTAAGTGATTTTTAAATTGAATAAGGATATAATTCAATACCATCTGCTAAATATTTCAAAATAAATTTCCACTTCATCAACATTCTGGGAAACACCACTACTGAAGTAAAATCTCTCTATCTCAAAGAAAGTATTACATAATGCCTCTCTTATTATGAATTCAAATCATTTGTTTGAAAGCTTTCGATATGCTTTAAGATAATGTCACACTTTTTTATAAGTTATAGAAGAAAACAACTTTTTCTCTTGGTACTAGAAGTAATGTTTCTTGACTGATGTGATATAAAAATTCTAATATATCAGACTTTTCTAAATTAGAATTGCTAAACAAAATGCTATTGGTCATAAGCAAGTGTGTTGCAGGCAAAAATTTGTTTTTGTAATGCAACTGGATTTATGTTCCTATGTTAGACACCATAAGTGACTCATTCTCACGTGAAAGGTTATTATCTGCAAGCAGAATATACTTATCTTCAGATTTTTATTGTTTTTCCATTTATGATTAAATATTTGTATTCCATCTTTATCTCCCCGTTTTCACTTTTACTGCTCCATCTGGTGATCAATCATGTCTTATGTTTTTAAATAGTAGTTTGCAGAGGGTTTTAAAACATGTCCATTTTGTGCATTGTCAGTAATAAAAAAGTATTGCTCACAGTGTCTCCTGGGGTACATATTCATGTCACGCACATCAGAGTCATTAAAAATTTTCTGAAAAGGAAAAGGTTAAAGGGCAAACATTTTTAATGCCAAAAATCTGATCAATACAATAAGCAATTGCATAAGTAGGCCTATTTATTTATTTTTCTTGCCTCACAGGAAAAGAAAAAAAGGAGTGCAATCTCACAGGATGAAAATAACTTGTGGTGAATTGCTGCCATCCAGATCAACTTTAAGTCCAAATGGTTCATTCATCTTAGACTAGTTCCTGGTACAGCCCAGTGAACTGATGTTCTTAAAACTAAGCACAGAGATTCTGAAGTAATGCATGACATTTGCATCTATGATTTGCTTAAAATATTCCATTTAGCCTTTCCTCCCAGGAAACAAAGCCAGCAGCACTTGATTACTGAATAGCCCATTTTGGATGCTTAGTTTGAAGAGATTTTATTAAGATTATAGGAAACTTGAATTTTAAAAAATCAATCAGGGTTTATATTTCAGTTTTGATTTGTCTCCAAGGGTTGAAATAGATAGGAGAATAGGATACATTATATATTAGCTCTATTTCAGCGTGTTCTTATTGTAATCTCAGGCAGAGTCAAATGCTTTGGAGAAAAATATTAAATTGTTAGAATAAGAGTTTTAAAAAAGGACAATTCCATATATACAAAATAACGCACAATTCTTCTATGTAGGTATGCATATTTTAACTGTATATTCCTGTGGTTACATTCATAATAATCAGTTTAAACAGTGATTTTTGATACAGGCCATCACCTGCAAAGTTCTTAATCATTTATAGTAAACCTAGTTAAGTCTTTCCTTTTCTCCTTTCTTTAGAGAAAGACCCTCTCCCTCAAACTTAAATAATTACCTTGAAAATGGTAACTCAGGTCCTCTGGCTATTGACAAAGATCATTGAATTTTAACATTCTCATTGGCCCATAATAAAGAGGAATGGCTTTAGGACAAAACAGGACCCCTAGAGTTTGAGAAGGGAGGGGACCTTTAACCCATTTTTTTTTCTTTCATTTACAAAGTATATTAACCAAGCCTGATTTTCTTTATCTGCTTGATAGGCAAATCAATCATAGAAATGTAACTAGATATATGATTCAAGGAACAAGTTTGTATCTTTTTTCCTTGTCTAGGGACTGAGGTGGCACTTCGCAGGAAACCCAAGACCCTGTCTTGACTAAGGCAGAGAGGGAAAAAGCTCTGTGAAACCACAATAGTCAAGGACTACAATCCTCCACAGCAGGAAGCAGATACAGAAGAGACCTCCCATCCCTCAACATCCATATGAATAAAAAGGGCATTCAGGGCTCTGAGAAAAGGGTTAGGCAGGAAAGTTAGGGGCTTTTGGGTACTCCTGCAAAAATGCTGAGGTCATCCTATTCTAGAAAGGGTCCACCCCAGTAAACCCACAATTAAGTAAGCCAGAAGGCATTTGGGTCTAAAAGTAACTCATACAAGGAAACAAGCAGATAATTAGGTATTAGTTTCAGCCAGGCGCTTGCACTTGCGCAATGAAGGCCCCAACAACCTTTAATTCACCTGAGCTTCATTATACCATCATTATAATATGTATATGCCCGGAAGTTCGTTAATATCATTATAACCTACTGAATTCTGGGTACGAACATGCGCAGAAAGTAAATGATGAGTCACTGGGTCCTGTAAATCTTAGTTGCCAATCAAGAAAGACTCCTCCTCTAAGAAAAGTAACCACTCACAGCAAACAGGGATACAAACCACAAAGGCTTTGTGTTATAGGCCTTTGAGCCACCCTTCTCTTGCTCAAGCCCGCTTCCAAGTTTAGAAGTATACTATTGCTGCTAATAAGGCTATTCTTTTCTGCTGTATATTGGCGTCTGGCTCAATTCTTTATTCGTGACATCAAGAACTTGGACAACGTGTTGAGAGCACAGACCCACTCTTCACTAAAATCTTTTGTGGTGAGCCAGCAGCCAGGAGGTAAGCCCCTTTCTAGGAGATCTTTTCCCCTTTGTCTTACACATTCTATTCTTATTGTGTCATGTCTCTGTGCCACTTTGATTTCACTTCTCTGGCTCTTTTCCCCATCTGGCTACTTTTCTCTGGGGATCCCAGGCTGAGCTCCTCCTTAAATTGCTTTTTCATTGTAATTTACCATGTATCATCTACTCCACCTCCTACCTTGAGTGTAGTTTCCCTAGAAGAGGGACTCCTGATGACTCACTTTTCTAAACCATTCATTTCCAACATTTGTTTTTGCCCTCCTCGGTAGCCCTCGGAGACTTCCTCTTTTCTCCATTTTAAGGCATTTTTTGATCTGGTAAATCTTAAAACTCTCCTTAGGGTTGAAAGCAAGTCGCTCCCAAGGCTGTGTTCTGCACCTTGTTTGACTATCCATCCTTGCCTTACGAGCTTTGGTTAAGATTATAAAACTCCAAGGTGCTATAGTAGAACAATGGTTTCTCAACTGAGGATGTTAAGAGCTGAGGGGTACCCAGAGGGGTACCCAGAGTAATTGTAGGCCATAATTTATGAGAAAAGCCAAAGCCTAAGCTCAAGTCAAGAGCTGAGTCTAAGTTTGAGTCCAAGAATCATAAAAGTAGTCCCGGTGCTCATCCAAGGATCCAGCACCCTAGGTTAGGTAGCTTCCAGGGGGATGCTCTGGAAAACCATCTCCCAGACCTGGCCACCACCCAGAGGGATGCCTTGTTGGGGAGGCCTTGTTCTTCCTAGTGAAACTGTTCTTAGACTCTCCCTTTATACAGACCACCATGGGAAATAAGCCATCAGCACTTGCTCATCAGACTTACCTCTCAGCTGTATCCTTAACCATTGGGACAAATTTGATTCTGGTAACTTAAGAAACACTTTGTCTTTTATTGTAGTGTAGCTTTGCCACAATATAAACTAGGAGGTCAAGAGCAATAGCCCCTAATTGTAAATCTTAATTGTAGTACCATCCTTCATTTAGACTTATTTTGCAAAAGAGAAGGCAAATGGTCAGAGGTTCTGTACATTCAGGGCTTCATGGCCCTCTACAAAGATCTATTTTTATGCCCAGACTACCAGAAGCCTCATGGAAAAGACACATACAAACCAGAGCCATATATAATTGATGACCCATTACTTAATACCCCGCTGTCCCTCTTAGCTTAGCTACCCTCCATATAATTCTCCTACTTCTCTAAAGTCTCCACCATGAGATCCAGGAGTTATTCTTAGCCCTCCTCATACTCAAAGTGGGACTCTATATCCTGCACTTTATTCTACCATCCTGCCTCTCTCAGGGAGATAGCTGGAGCAGAAGGCACCATTAGGGTGCAAGTACCTTTTTCCATCACTGAGATTCAACAATGTAAGAAAAAATTAGGAAGATATTCTGAAGATCCTAGTAAGTTTGCAGACGGGTTTCAAACTCCGACTCTGGAGCCTTTGATTTTGGAAAGACATCCAATTTGTTTTAGCCACCTGCTGTATGACCATTGAAAAGGACCACATTCTAAGAGCACCCTGTCTGGAAGCAGATGAGGCTTTTTTAGGAACCCTCAAGGCCATGCCTCTAGATCAAATGTAGTAAATTAACTGATCTTGATTGGAACTATAATACCCAAGAGTGAATGGCCAGACACGCCAGATTTTTAGAGGCACTCACTGGAAGAATGAAAAACGGAATACACAGCCAGTGAACTATGAGAGCTTAGGACCATTACTCAAGAAAAAGATAAGAATCCTGCCAGCTTTTATAGCCACCTTGAAGAAACCTTTAGAAGATAGACTAATGTAGATCCCACTTCCCCTGCAGGGTTAGTTTGTTAGGCTAGCATTTTATTAGCCAATCGGCCCCCCGATATCAGATGTAAGTTTCAAAAGCTTCAAATGGGGCCACAAACTAACCAAAATCAATTACTAGATATGGCCTTCATAGTCTATAACAATTAAGATCTTGAAGAGGGAAAAAGAACAGAATGAAGAAAAACAAGCCAGGATTATGGCTGTTGCAGTTGGTCAAGCCCTTGTTACCTGACAAACACCCTTTAAGACTCAGGAATAAGGAGACAAAGAGTTCTTGCTTCAAAAGCAAGAAAGCAGGACACTGGGTAAAAGATTGTACCAAAAAGCCCCCAAGCCCCTGCCACACATGTAAAAAACGGTACTAATCCCTGGCATTGGAGGGTTGACGGTCTGCACTCCCAAAGAGCAGAGGGGCGAGCAGAGACCCTAGAAGCCCAGGTCTGGAAACTATTTGACTAAAGAGGCCCAGAGCCATCCTTGTGCCCTGTCCAGGAATGTCATCATCATTACCAAGAAACCCCAGGTAAATGGACATAATGGGTAACTATTCTGTTCTCCTTGCATTTGCAGGAAAATCCTCCTTGCGAACTATGATTATCATAGGAGTGGAAGGAAAAGGCAAGGTCAAATATTTTACTCTACCACTGACCTGCCAATTTGAAGATCAGGTCTTTCAGCAGTTTTTAATAGTCCCAAGCTGCCCCCCTCCCTTGTTAGGATGGGATGCTTTAACTACATTAGGAGCAATATTACAACTCGGGTATAGACCCTCCAGGCTTTTAATGCTTCAAGAATCAGCTAATATACTGGAAACATTGATCAACAAGTTAATCCCCCAGCTTGATATAATGGCAAGCCCAGATAAGCTAAGAATGCTGCCTCGTGAATGTTCAGCTTAAAAATCTTTCTAAATTCCCTATTTAGAAATATTCTATTGAGCCTGAGGTTAGGAAAGGTTTACAGCCCATTGTAACTGAATTTTTAAAACATTGGCTTTTGAAAGCCTGCCATTCTCCATGTAACACCCTGATTCGGCCTGTTCTTAAGCCTGATGGGAAGTATTGGATGGTATAAAACTTGAGGATTATTAACAAGACTATTTTTCCCATCCACTCCTTAGTAGTAGATTCTTATACATTACTATCTCAGATCCCAGGAGATACTTACTAGTGTACTGTGCTAGACCTAAAGGATGCTTTCTTTTCTATTCCTTTGCATCTGGAATCTCAATAATAGAAATGTAACTAGATATATGATTCAAGGTACAAGTTTGTATCTTTTTCCTTGTTTAGGGACTGAGGTGGCACTTTGGTGGGAAACCCAAGACCCCATCCTGAATAAGGCAGAGAGAGAAGAACTCCATGAAACCCAAATAGGCAGGAACTACGACCCTCCTTAGCAGGAGGCAGATACAGAAGAGGCTTACTGCCCCTCAACATCCATATTAATAAAAAGGGGGTTCATGGCTCTTAGAAAAGGGGTTAGGCAGGAAAGTCAGGGGGTTTTAGGTCTGCCTGCAAAGATGCTGAGGTCTTCCTATTCTAAAAAGGGTCTCTCTCAGTCTGCCCACAATTAAGCAAGCCAGAAGGCATTTTGGTGCTAAAGTAAATCATACAAGGAAACAAGCAGATAATTGGGTACTAGTTTCAGCTAGTCACTTGCACCTGCGCAATGAAGACCCTGACCTTCAATTCACTTAAGCCTCATTATACCATTATTACAATATGCATATGCCCAGAAGTTCATTAATATCATTATACAGATTGAATTCTGGGAATAAACATGCACAAAAGCAAATGAGTCACTGAATCATCTCAGTCAAGAAAGCCCACTCCTCTAAGAGGAGTAACCACCCACAGCAAATGGGATAAAACCCACAAAGTCTGTGTTATAGACCTTTGAGCCACTCTTCTCTTGCTCAGGTTCTCTTCCAAGTATGGAAGTGTGCTATTGCTTCTAATAAAGCTATTATTTTCTTCTTTTTTTCAGTTTCTTGCTCAATTCCTTATTCAAGACAAGAACCTGAACAACACATTGAGAAAGGAACCTCACTCTATAGTAACAGTTTGAGGGGAAATCATTACTTGCAGAAGGAAGACTAGCTAACTCCTCTATGAGTAAACGTTTAAGGCCTGCACAAACACATATCTCTGAATAAGTGACATTGAAGAAACACCAATTATGTATAGAAAAGTATTCACATTATTATAGAGCACACAAAGTGGTAATTATATATATATATTATATATATATATATATATATATATATATATATATATATATATATTTTACCCTAAAAGAACAAGAAATCGATGGAATAAACCCTTTTCTTGGATTCTAACAGGTCAAAATTGCCTCAGTAACTTTTGGAACATACCCTAGCATCTCTGAATTTCCTCCTTCTTCTGTCCTGTGTTGCTAGGATGATGAGGTAGAAATTAACATGTCATCTTCCATAGAGGCCTAAGCCCAATCTTGGGTCCATACCCTTTTCTTTGAGAGAAGGTGTCTTTCCAGGTCTAAATAGAGTGACACTATGTGTTAACTTCCTAAGAAGGCTTAAGCTGACATGATTTTCAACATTGACATGTAAGAACAAATAATACTTTGGGGGAGGATGTTTTTTGTTCATTTTCAATGGCCCTTTCTCAGAGGCTTTATCTGACTTTTTACCTAAAAGAATATATTTTCTTGGTCCTCATTTAGTTCATTTTCTGTCATAGCCTTTCTTTAATCACAATTTTCACACAA
The DNA here is from genome assembly GCA_003508835.1 of Eonycteris spelaea. Taxonomy (NCBI): domain Eukaryota; kingdom Metazoa; phylum Chordata; class Mammalia; order Chiroptera; family Pteropodidae; genus Eonycteris; species Eonycteris spelaea. Next base: position 5,044,861 of record PUFA01000003.1, read on the forward strand.
ATCATATTGTAGACCTATGCATTGATTTATTTTCTCATTCTTTCCAGTAAAATCCAAGGTACATAGCTGGAGAGTTTGTTTTGTTCACATATGCCAGAGAGCAGTGCTGGCAGTTAGAAGATGTTCAATAAATGTTGAAGTAATGAAAAACTAATTTCTTGGGTTTTCTAGGTTGACTTCTCCCAGAAGCAGACCCTAAGCCCAAAACTGGGTTGCAATGATTTAAGGGTGTGCTTCCAGGAGAAACCAGGAAGGGAGTGGGGATGAGGTATGGATCAAGACAGGGAGCAAAAGGAGCCAACCAAAAGTGTGAATTCAGGTGAAGTACAGACATGGGTGGTTCCCACAAGGAGTCCGGAATGTGTATTTCAGTTCCAGGATTCTTCACCTAGAAGCAAAGGAGCTGGGCGTTTATCCTTATCAGTTAGTCTTTTGGCTACTGTTAGCCTGTGGGGATAGGGTAGGAAAACTCCTAGCTTGTCGTCACAGATCCTATTTACCTGTCTTGAATCATTTCCCTTTTTTAGATGGTGAAAATTAAATAAGCAGAACAACTAGTTTTGTAGCATAAAAGATAAGGCCCTCTACTTTCTATTTCTCTATTAGATAAAGTATATATTTTAAAATAGTCTAAATTTTATGCAATGCTCTTATTAAAAATGTTTGTATATACTATCATATATAGTATTGACATCATTTGATCCTCCAAACAACCCTAAACTAGAAGTAGAGATATCCCCCACCCACTTCACAGCTTGGAAAAATAAGGTACAGATAAGTTAAGTTTTAGGAGTTGAACCAAGATTCAAAAAGGAGTTTGATTGCAGAAATTATTTATGTTCTTACTGCTCTACCAACCTGTCACATAAAGAGATTATTTGGCCTTTATGCTCTAATCACTAAGAATCTAAAAATAAAAATTCTGGGCCAAGTAAGTGGGGAGGAAAGAATCAAAACAGATTAAGGAGGAAAATGTTAATGACAGCAAGAACTTAGAGGCTGTTGAATCACTTTGAGTGAGGCTGCCTTCCATCTGTGCTAGAGAATAGTGTGACATTCTCATCACCCTCCCTTCTGTTGAGGACCTTGTACTTGCCATTAGAGTTGTCTTTATTCTGAAGCCTACTCTAAACTCTGCTTCGTAAGGTTTTGAAGATTTCACTGATGGAAAACAATTTAAGAAATAACATTTGAAGAATGGTAGTGGGCTTTAATGGTCAATGATGAGTAAAAGAAAATAGGTGTTTGGAAAAAAACAGAACCAGCGAACAACTGATGACCTATATACCAGTTGGAATCACTTTGCCTTCAGGTTATAAAAGCACTTTGTGTCTATTTATTTGTTTGTCTACTCTGGAAATAAAATACTTCTATGCAATCAAAATCTGAACTTCTAGAAAATAAGTTTTTAAACACCTAACTGTGTTGGTACCTCACAACTATAAATATTGGTGCCCTTCCAAACTCCTTTCCATATTTAAATGTTAATGCCTGGTGTAAATTTTTAACCCCTTCTTTACAAATAAACCAAATGTAAAGAGTACCATATTTAACTTAGCTGTGCATTTAAATTGTTTTATACTAAAGTTCACAAAATGTAAGAAAATTAATTAGGATGGTCAGAAAAGGAATGATTTTAGATTACTCTTTCAACAAAAGATATTATAAATCTTAATGCTTATTGTTTATAAAGTAATTTATAGTTTTCTAAGCCATTTTGTGTACCTTATTCCATTTTTTCCTAAAGGACTTTTTTTTTTTTCAATTTCTATAGAAAAAAATTGCAATATTAGAATTGTAAAATCACAGGAATTTGGAGCTGGCAGAGAAAGAGCTTGACATTATTTTAAATAAAGAATGATGTGGTGCAAGAAGTTTTCTAAAGTCACAGGACTCTCAAGTTAAGCAGATAGGTGTAAAAACCACATCACGAGACTGGTGTTCTAAACCGAGGCCCTTATGGTCTTTACTGTACTCATATTATACTATTTGAGGCAACTTTGAATCCTTGATTTCAAAGGCCCTTGATTATTTACTTCTGGCCCCTTGAAAGAGATCTTCAGAAACATTAGGATGGATTTCCTGGCTCCACACTCTATTATTTCAAGTATCCTCCTCATCTTCTATTTTATTTATTTATAGATCTATTTTGAGTCTAACTGGATCTTGTTTCTGTCTATTTCCATTTATTGAGACACCACCAATAGACTCACAGAGGCCTAGGGTTTGAGAATAGGGCCTAGGTATGAAGTAGGATGAGCTGTCTCTACAGTACCCATCATAAAGAAAGTCAAAAGACATCAAGCTCCTGGAGCAAGTTTTAATTTGAGCGTTTTCCATGTCATCAATATTTCTTGAAAACTCTTTTGTAATGACTTTCATCTCTCATCATTTGCATATGCTCTCAATAAATCACTCTTGTGGACATGTACGTCATTTAAAAAATAATTTTAGGTTGTTTCCAACCTTTTTCCTGTTTGTTCCAAGACTATTTGCTGGTGGCACTTGTGGCTGTGGCATTTACTCTGAGATAACTCATAAATTACAGTCCCAACCTTACCCCTAAAGTTTGTCATAAAGCATCTCGCTTTTATTATTACTTTCGCATCACTTTAATATATTGATATTCTTTGGAAACAAATGACATCATTCTACTTATAGCATTCTGTTTTTAGTAGTTCTATCACTGAAAATGTTGCATCCTAAAAAACGGAGCACTCCTATGTGTGATGAACACTGGTAGTGAGCTGACTTTTTTTTTTTTTCTCTAAATGGAAAAAAGGAACACATAAAGATCAAATGAAAATTTGTATAAATATATCTTTGTATAAACATGACATTGTTTTATTAAACTAAATGCCAAGATGTTTAATTGCTGGGTCCAAAGTTAGGAACGTACTTAGGGCTCTTGAGACATAATGCCCAACTACTTTCAGAAAGTTGTATTAATTTTACACTCCCACTAATAATATGTGAAACTTAAGTCATAATATCTTTGATGAGTTTAAATATTTTGAAAAAAATCTTTGATGAGTAGAAAATTATATCTTTTATTTTCATTTGCATTATTGAGTGTATTATTTATCATTATATTTCTATATTGAATGGGTTTTACTTTTATTACAAACATATAATCCTTTTTTGTATTACATAATCAATTTATCTAGGTGGAAATGCTATTTCTTAGAGTTCTATTAGGCAGATAATACACGTTGAAGTGCTATCCAGGTAAATGACTCAGATAAAAATTGCTAATATAAAAATAATGTGAGTTGTATAATGTCATTATACATCATTTATACATTATACATATTATACATTTTACATTATAGTCCATAATCTGTTTGGAAATGAGTTAAAATACAACTATAAATTTGCAGGTTAGAACTCAAAGTGATAATATTATGCTCTGATTCACAGGCATTAATTATATACTTCTTTGTGACACCTAAAATATGTTTTTTTGTGTGTGTTTTCTTTTTTTCTTTTGCAATTTAGTTTCTGTTTTTCCTCTGTACTGGATTCTAAGCAACTTCGGCTAGGGGCAATGATAGAAGCCTCTATTAACTACTTTAGCTTCTATTGCATCAGGCAGTGTGTGTTGCAGAATCCTCAACATGCATTTTCCAACTGACCTGGTGAAGGGAGAGATATAATCTCTGTGCTGGAAAATACAATCCTCCTTCATCATCTGGGGATCATGAGAATAAGAGCAGTTGCACTGGGTTCACAAAGATTTAAATATCATGTATATTGTCAGAGGTCACAAGGATTTTCCCTGGAAACAAAGCAGAACATACAACATGAGAAGCAAATTTGCATAATGGCACAGGAGACCATCTTGACTGACACTATCTTGTTTGCATTCTGGAAGCCTGCGTCTTTGTCTCTCTAATCTTGATCTTCCTCTGACCCAAACACATCAAGGCTATCTAATTTTAGTTTTTACAACTCTTCTTCCTTTTTTCTTCCTCTGGGCTCCTTTAGCCTTTTGGAGTTCAAATGTATGTCTTCTGCTGTGTTAATGCTGTCTAGCACTGACCCATCACGAGCCGTATATTTTTACTATGAGAGTTCATCCTTGGGAGCATTTCTTCCTACTGCGGAAACTACCCATGAGTGAAGTGTCTCACTTTACTTTACTTTAGTTTTACAGCATGACTCAACTCGATAACAATGTTCCTAAAATAGTATGGCAGCTAGAGTTTAGCATACAGCTTCTTAAACTGGTACTGAGCATGGCCCCCAGACTGCCCTCAGCTGGCACTCAACATACTTTATGTAATATAGTGACAACAGAAATAACTTGGCACCAACTCTTGGGATGAAAAGGAGTCATGCAGGTCAGAAACTGCATCTTCTTTTGCATTTGTTACAATGTGTAGAATTGTGAACATTTCTCCTATCTAAGCCTCTCCAGTTTAGAATCCAGCAGAGATTGGTAGCTGGCCACCAGTAGTGTGACTCCATAAGGTGGCCCCAAAAGAAGCAGAAGTGGGACTTGCTTGATATATAAAATAATAATTCCAGTTCTCCTAGGCCAAACTAGTCATAAACGCTATTGCTTCCAAATCAGAGTGATTAAATTTTTATCTTTCTAAAAAACTTTCTGGAATAACAAGCACTGAAATAATAAAGCATTTTCAGGCTTTCAGTGTTTTCTTGTATTTGTTTGATTTGGGGTGTGTGTTTGTGTGTGTGTGTGTGTGTGTTTTGAAAAGCTACCATTGTCTATAAGCTTCTTAAACCAACATAATAATCTTTTATGATTGGATCCTTTCTTAATTCCTAAGTTTTATCTTCTAATCTTTGCCCTTCATATTTTTTTGAGAAAATATAAAATTTCTTATTGTTCTCTGAATATATCATGTTGTTTTCCTGCTTAACATCCTAAATACATAATAAAATTTATTTCCTCTCCTCGGTAGTTCTAGAAATCAGTCAAAACTCAGGACGACCATTGTTTTCTTTAATTAGTGTTTGTCGAACCTCTAAACTAGGCTAAATGTCTCTCTTCTGTGCAACGATTTCTCCATGTATACCAGGTGCTTATCACACTATATATAAATTGTTCATATTTCACATGAATGTTTACCATACAATGTTTCAATGTGTTTATACCTTATTTATCTTCGAATCAGCAGTGTTCTGAATAGTTCCTGTCATGCAGTACATGTCTGTCCACAGATTTGGGCATCATAATAACCCTTTGAAGTAGGTATTATTATTTACTTATTTTAGCCTTGGAGATTGGGTTTAGAACAATTGCTGAAATTTACCAAGGTGGTAAGGGAGTCAGAATTTGAATTCATAACTTTTTCCCTAAGGTATTAGAGTTTCAACAAACCATAATACCTCTAAAACAGAAATTTGTATCAGTCTGAAGTTTTCTATGTCTCTAAATTCATGCATAGACACAAATATTTCTCTATATCATTTGTTTAGTTAGCTACCATAAGAAGGTAGTCCTCTTACTCGCATTTTATTCCATGCCTAAAGACAAAGAAAACTTATCTAGATTAGTCAGAGTTGAGACTCCTTGGATTACATTTTATAGATGTTGTAAATAAATTGAATGATCCAAACATAGAGCAGTATCTTTCTGGGCTTGGAAGTTGTGGCCCCTCAAGTTGTGGTCCCCTTTGTGACATTGAAGGGGTAAATTCAAGAACCAAGAGTTGGGCTCAGGATTACTGAGAAAACAGATCTTATACTTGGATTTAAACAGCATACTAACATATCTACCTTTATATAAAGTAGTCTTACGTTTTCTTTAGCTTAGTTTCTTAGAATTCCACTTCAGAATTTATGACCAAAGCAAAACATAAAATGCTTCTTTCTTATGTTTTGTTTGTGGTATGTGTACATGTCCCTTGGGAACCTTGCAGAAAAGAACGATAAGCTGTAGATAAAAATGGAATATTTGCAAGTTTCCTGGACAAAATATTATTATAATATTATACCTTAATAGACCCCATTATTTTTTTTTCCAAACAGAATGGTTCTTTCGATCCAGGGAGATTACTTGTCTATTGTGGAAGAAGGATACTCCCCTCCTCAATGAGTAACCTTGTCATGATTCCTGCATGTTAACGGAGTTACTGAGGAGAAGGTAATGCTTTCCCTGCCTCAGGGGGCCTGGCCAAAAAAAAAGAATAACAGCATGGTGTGTGCATAGATCTGACCTCATAGATTCCACAGCTGAAGTAAAATAGAGCAGCTTTGGCAAAAATTGGCTTTCATAAAGAAACATGCAAAAAGATTCTTTTTCATTTTTGTGAACATTCAGGAAAACTGCATATTGTTTAACCCACATTCAGATAGTTACTAATATAGCAAAGTAAAAAATAAACCATTTTAAGTTAAACTGTCATAAAACATGCAGCTTATGTTGGCAATGCCTTACTCTTAAATAGTTTTGAATCAAGAATTGGCAAGCCCGATTTAGCACTAAGTGATTGCCTCACTAAGCACTCATTTATCTAAAGACAACTTGGTTTGTTTCAAAGTCAACCAGCTAGGAAACTACTCCCAAACAGGATTTGGTGTATTAGCCTCAGGCACACAAGGAAAAAAAATTCTAAAGTCATCACAGACCCTGGTTTAGCACCAACTCTCTGAAAGCCTTCTTTGCTAGGGGTATGAATGGGAATCTATTCTTGAAATTTGCCAGAAATCTAGTAAAAAAAGTGAAAATGAATAAACTTTTCTGAAAAAACTACTTATTTCTTGTATATTTTTGACTCAAGTCTCTCAGAAAAGGTAGAAAGAAGAGAGGAAGGAAGAAAAAAGGAAAGAAAGAAGGAAGGAAGAGAGGAAGAGGAAAATAGAAAAAAAAAAAAAACACTTCCAATCAATGATTACATATAGAAATCATTTACCATTAATCTGAATCATGAGAAATACAGTTTAAAAAGCCACAAAAAAGCACATATTGATGAACATCATTGATGAATTCCTGAACTTTATTCTGTGTGATTGTGTTATTAATAAATCCTAATAAATTTAAATTTTTTCAATTAAAAAATATCTGTTTGGATAATAAAAATAATGGGATCTATTAAGATATAATATTATAATAATATTCTTTATTATGTATAAGCCTTATAATTCTACTTGTCTTATGTAGATAAGTTAGGTATGCTTCTAGTACATTCATCTTATGAGATAAGGGTATGTCATTGAATTATAGACATTTTACATTTTGTATAGATTTTTTTAGATAGCTACCATTGCATAATTTCAAGTACACTTTAAAAAAAATCTTTTTATTTCAAAAATAATTTTAAAGTTACAAAAATTTACAAGAATAAAAATAGAACAAATGGTAGGTTCAACTATTAACTTTTTATCCCATTTGCATTCTTTATAATCATAGTCGCAAACACACCATATCACACAAAATATTTTTGAGAACCATTAGAGAGGACATTGCATTCATCCTATCCCTTTTCATTATTTATTTTGTCAAAAATAGAAATATTCTCTTACATAACCTGAGTATAATTTATAAAATTTAGTAAATTAACACTGAAATAGCACTTTTAGCTAATCTATTCATATTCCAATTTTGCCAACTGACTCAATAATGCTCTTAATAGAATTATTTCCCCCTCCAGTACAGGACCCAGTATAGAATTAAATATTGTGTGTAGATATGTTAACCAAAAAATAAAAGGCCAAAGTGAGAGGTAACAAATGTTTATTTGAGATCAAGAAGAATTGCAATAATGGAAGCATTTATTCAGGCAGAAACCCAAATAGTGTTTGATTGCAGGGTAAAAGCAAGGGGTTTTAGGAGAAAGAGAAGGGAAATAATGACATGAATACAAGGAAGGAATTTCTGTTGTTAAAATAAGCCAAGGGCAGAATTTCTATAGGTGCAAATAAACTAAATTATTATCTGTCTGTATATGGTGGTGTTAATTTTGAAGATTGTCTTTACTGTAGTCAGGAGGTCTGCTTTCCCATTATTTGCTTTGCAAACAGTTGTTCGTAATACAATGTTGCTTTGTCCCATTCCAAGGGTTATTTCCCCCAGTTTTAACATTGCAAAGTTTTGAGGAGTGAGATGTACAAGACAATTCCTCTGGAGTGGCAGCTCTGTTTACATTTCAAAGTGGCTTTGTTTATATTATTTTTCACAAATTGTCAGAGTTAATTTCTTTAGTCTCCATTTATCTGGAACATTTCCACAGTATTTCTTTCTCTTTTCATATTGACATTTGGAAAAATACTTTTTAAAATATGAAAACTGTTACTTTGGATTTATCTGATGTGTATTCATATTTCATTCATGTTATGCATTTCCAGACTCAGTACTATTGAGTGATATTGTGTCAACCTTAGATTATCACATCTGGAGACAGTTGATATCCACATGCCCTTCAGTGGTGAATTTTAATTTGAATCAGAGAGTTAAATGGTTGTTGGTTTTTCTGCTGATAGTTACATTTTTTTTTCCTTACAGTTAATAAATAGTTTGTTATTGACACTTTAGGGCAATATAAATATTCTACTCCTCATCAAAATACAGCAATGGTTGATGATTCTTACTTGAATCAGTTAACAATGATGTTGCAAAATGCTGGTTTTTCACCTCTAAAACGCATCACATTCACTACTTAGCACTATGTTATAAGCAAAACCGCTCCATGCATCTCCATTTATTTGCCTATTTATTATCAGTATAAACACATGATTTCCCCCTCCCCCAATGTTCAATAATTCATTACTATATTTAATTATTTTTGGTATTCAAATTGCCATACAAGTTAAATCCTTGTGACATGCCCCAGTAGTTTGGGGGGAACAGTCTTGTTTTCTGGCATAGCAACATGTTCCAGGATCCTCTTATATCTACTCTGTCCTAGTCCTGAAATCAACTAGTTATTTTTCTTAGTAGTACTGCTTTCATTCACTCAGGAATGGTACTAGAGACTAAGATCTGGGCTCGAGGTGTGTTCCTTTAGAATTTTTTGTCTCCAACTCCTTTCGGCAGACACAGAAGACACATGCACATACACATACGTAAGCATACATATATATGTGATCATAAATATATGTATATATAATAGCCATATACACATTTTAGAAATATACCTATATCTCCAATTGTAATTCATCTCAACAGACTTATTTCTTATCCTCCTCCTGCCCATATTTTTATATCTCTCCTTCCATGTGAAAACCAAACTCCTACCATTTCTCAATGCTATGAAACATCTAAAATACATTCATAGCTGATTTGTCTATATTTCCTCTATAAAAAACAAATCTAATAAAATAGTTCTCCCTTAGATAGACAAAGATTGCGAATGTACAGTCAAATTCTGTGTATGTAAACTACATGGGTTATTGTTTTACTTTATTTTTTTTTACTTCAGTTTAATTGTAATTTTAACTTGAAATATAATTGATACAATTGTACGAAAAGATGTACTTGAGAAGTGTTACTCCTTATGAAGAGGCCCTTTCCAGTTGTCAAAATATCTATGTTTGTCTACATCACTGGACTGCAGCCAAGGGTACCAATGGATGTGGCATGTAGGACAATTACTTGCTTTTTGATACCAGGCCACCTACTCTGTTTTCCTTCTTTGGACCCTTTTCCTCTTGAACCTGCACCATTGTGGGAGTCACCAGTAAGTCAATTTCTTTATTTTACTCTGCCTTTATATTATCTATTGGATAAGTATCCATTTACTCATACACCATATATTCTACTGAAAAACATACCTCCAGAGACTCATTCATTTACTACTATAGACTTTAAAGATACATTCTTTTCCATCCCTCTTAGTCCATAGACACAATTCCTTTTTCCTTCGAATGGGACTCCCCTACAAGAGTCCACCAGAAATGACTTGGGCAATACTTCCTCAGGGATTCCCAGACAGTCTCCACCTTTTTGGTCAAGTATTTAGCTCATGATTTATAAGGTATACAATCTGAAGGTGATCTATTTTATAGTATGTGGAGAATCTCCTTCTCTGTTCTCCTACCATGCTGACTCTATGACCTAAGACTCTCCATCAGGTCACTTTATTATTCAAGGTGTACAAGGACAATTATCCAGTCTCTCGGTTACAGCCAATTTGGAAAAAAAAAAAAAAAAAAAAAAAAAAAAAAAAACTTGCCCTGTTCTTTTATCTTCCCCAACTACAGTAAAGGTGTCTGGAATTTCCAGTTAGATTCATCACCCTCGAGTCAAATAAGATTTCAGAAGTCCCTACAGAGGACTCTACATACACCTGGAAACCAATAGAAGACCCAGGTTCCTCTTCAAGAAGAAAAAACCAGGATGAGTTTTATAATCCTTTGGACTTTCTTTGCATCTTTTGAAATTTTTACCGTGGCAATTCCAACTCCACCTACTTCTTATCGATTCACCATCCTAATTGTCTTGCTCCTTACGTTTTCTCAGCCTCACTGGCTCTGCTTTTCTACTCATACCTGGGGATGGTTACCCTCACCCCTGACTATTCATGGACCACCTCTTCTAATCCATCTTGTTCAATTTGTTTCTTCCAGGGTCCAGACAATTTATCTACAAATGGTTCAAGGAAACTATCACTCACTTTAGTCAACAGATCGTGTACCATACTGCAGACCCGTAGATGAATCAACAGCCATTGTCTCCTGTTGACAGAAAGCAAATATAAGGGACCCAATTCTCCACCTTCATCCCTTCTCAGTCTGAAATAGCCAGAGCAGTCATCGCCCCAAAACCCCAAAGATTTGGGTCTCTAATACTTGAGGGAGGAATGTTTGGTAGCTAGTCAGACAGGGGGGCAAAGGAAAGGAGGCTCAACCCAGAGACCTCCCAAAACACACCCCAATGGTAGTAGAATTATGGGAAAGCACATGCACACTAGGCAAAGAGTTAAATAGCAGCCTAGTGTCAGTCATAATGACCTCATGTGCCAATCACCTAGGAATGCCTTTGGAACAACCTATTGGTTCAGATATAATGCAGACATCCTCGCTTCTAGGGGCCTTTGTGGTTTTTGTTGTTGACAGTGGTGGTGGTGTTGTTACAGTGCTCTGTTACAATCTTTGCTGAAATCATGTGCCTCCTTGGGGCATACTTTATCTTTCCAAGATATACTTTCAATAAATCTTTTCTAAATGTCACTGACCCGTGATTCTTCACTGTGTCAATGAGGAAGAACTGAGGAAAAGTGCCAACTACACTTCTGTGCCATTATCCTTCCCCTCTCCACACTGTTGGGGTGACACTAAGGTTCAAATCAGTCCTCACAGTAACACTTACACCTCGTTGTCTTACAACTTGTGCAGGTAACTCTTGTCAGTATTTTAAACAGAGGAACAGAACCACTGTATTTTAGAGATTTTAGTAATTATAAGAACTGGTTAAAAAGTCTATAACCGACTATTTCTTACTGGTGCTGCAGGCTAAGCCCACAGGACAGGCTATAAGAAAGGCAGATAGATGTAACATAGGAAAGGCAAAGAAAAGCCAAAGTCTGTGAGGCTGAGATGTGATTCACATGGACAGAATAGAACCTAAATTGACCTCTCACTGCCTCCCAGAGTCTAACTTCAATGATGGGGATGTCCTGCATTGGCACCCTTTATCACAAGTTAAGGTCCACTGGGCCAGGAGTTGGAGAAGCTACAGCAGAAGATCTTCAAGAAGTGGAGGAGTTGTTGGCTTAGTTGTTACTCCAAAGTCAGTTGGAAGCAGTAGATAGAAAACACGCATCATGTGCAACAGTGGCCTCCTATGAGTAAAAAAAAAAAAAAAAAAAATATCTATATCTATATCTATTTCTGTCTCTATCATCTCTATCTCTATCTCTATCTCTATCTCTATCTCATCTCTATCATCTCTATCTATCTATATGTATATCTATGGCTACTTCTTTACTTCTGCCTTCCCAATCTGATGAGGAAAGTGGCTTACAACCTATGTTAACTCAGACCAAATCATCAAAGAGAATTCTGAGAAATAAAGTTTTTCTTAGCTAACTTGATATAATATAAGCCACCATAGTCCATTCTTTATTAACTTGGCATCCACATTTACATTTTTTAACCACGTTTGACTTCCAAAATATTACAGTAAAAAAAAAAAGTTTCTGCTCAATTCAATAATTTTGCTCCTTGTACAGAAAAAAAAAAAAACACTCTATTTCTCTCCATAAAATAGAATTTCTCCATCTTTGAGTTATATTCATTTATTTCTAACTGAGACAAATTCTCCTTTGATATCCTGGGGCTTTAATACTGAGATATAAGGTGAACTTTTAATGCATAGCATGTTAGATGATAGGGAAATGAAAGAGGGGAAAAGAACTTAATAATATATACCCAAACATATATCAAAATATGGAACAAATACTCATAATTTTTACAGTACTTATTTCCAGCTGGTCAAGTGGTTATAGCTGATATTTACAACCATATTTTCCCATAACTCATTTTGTATTCTCTGTGTTCTCAGCAAGCTACCCTGTGGGTCGTAGTTTTTGACTGGTTGGGTTAGCCAAAATATCATTACTAAAAAATCTGGAGTGTCAGCAGTCCTACTGGTATTGAGTTGCTCTACTTTTCCTAATTTTAATTATAAGATACAAGAACACTAAATGATTGCAAGGATTACCTGAATTCCAGTAATATACCTATTTATCATCATTGTGTAAAATCAGCCCAATTTCCATTTAATACTCAGCCTCAACCACTCTAGCCAAAATGAATAACCCTCTTCTTTGCCTGTTGTTTCACTAGCATCAAGACCCCCCAAACTGGCCATGTGGCAGACTCAGATTCCATTCTAATGGCACAATTGTTAGGTCCTCTTAGAAAGCATTTTTTTTCTTGGGAATCAAGACATCAAGACCAGCAGAAACTAAAGTTACCCGATGGGAAGCCAAACTGTGAATGAATAGTGAGAAAAGATATACCCATTTTCACCCTTTAATTCCCAGACCTTAAATCTTGGCTGTGGAAGCAACTACACAGTATTTTAGTTGCTGATTTAGTGATTTCTGGAGGACATCGTAAGGCCCTAAACTGACCTCACAAATATAAAAATGTGTTATGGAAAGGAGTTGCCACCTAGCCAGTAGGTGTTGCTATAATTGAGTCTTACAAAGGCCAGAATTTTATTTTTTGAGTAGGAACAATGTTAACATGTTTCCAAAAGTCAAAACAATAAACGTTACACAAAGACACAGCCTTCCCTCCCATCTCTTCCATCCCATCAGCCTCTCCCTCTACTAAAGTAACAAATTTTACTTGTTTACTGCTATACTTTCTGTATTTCATTATAAAAAAATAAGTAGATGCAAGTATTTTTCCTTTTTACATGACAGGTAAAACATTATATATTTGCTTTTCACTTTGCTTATGGCACTCAATGTCTCCTAGAAACCACTCCATAGTGGTTTCTCTTCTTATTCTTTCATTTTTTAAACAGCAGCAAAGTATGACAATGTGTGGGGTGCCACTGTTTATCTAACTGATTTTCCAACTCTTGGAATTCAGGTAGCTTCCGATATTTTGCAGTTATAAAAAATGTTACAATGAATAGCCTTCATGAATACGAATTTTAACGATCTTAGAGGTGCATTTTCAGGGTCAGTTCCTAGAAGGAGGATAGCTGGGTTGAAGGGCAAATGCATATGGAACTTTCTTAGATATTGCCAAATTCCCTTCCACCAGGGTTGAAGCAATTTGCATTTTTTGAATTCTTACTAGCAAATGTATGTGTGAGAGTGGCTGTTTGCCCATAGCCTTGCCAAAACATCTTTTGTAAGGTTTTGAATTTTTGCCAGTTTCACAGGTGAGAAATTGTAACTCTGAGTGATTTTATTTTGATTTTTTTTTTTTACTCCTTATTAGGAATAAAGTCGAACATCTTTTATGTTGTCTTTTATATTTAAACTTTATGCTAAGAAATATATGTGGGTGAACTTTTTGTGTGTATAAACTGTTTTGTTCATGTATTTTGTTCATTCTTATCTATAACATTATTGGGATTTCAATTGTTAAAAATTCTTTATGTATTAGACCTTTATCTATGATATATGGGGTAATTATTTCCTCCCACTTTGTCATCTGTCCTTTGACTTTCCTATTTTATTTTTATTTTGGTAAAATGGCATTTTTGGGTCATAATTTAAAAATAAAACCTTGTTAAATGTGTCAATCCTTTATTACATCTGGCTTTTTGGTCATAGTTTAAAAAGAAAACACACACAAAATTTCCCATATATGCAGCATATATAGGAATTCATCCTATTTTTGTAATACTTAGAATTTTCTCTTTAGATATTTAGATTTCTGGTCTATTTCAAGTTTATTGTGTTGTTGGTAAATTGGTCCATTTTTACCTTCTTTCAAATCAACCAAATAGTTGAACCAAATTATTTATTAAAAACAAACAAAAACGAACCTCACTCTGTTAATTCTACATTCCACCCTTCTCTGATACTAAAAATCTCTGAGTAGTTTTGTCTATTTTTGGATTTTTTAATCTGTTTTATAAGTTGCACTTTTTCATGTGCTAATGCACACTGTTTTAATTAGAGGCGCTTTGTTATTTGTTTTCTTTTCTTGTATAACTAATTCCCACCTTTTCCATATCACTTTTCTTTTCCAGTGTTTCCTTGGTTATTATTGTGTGGTAATTGTTCTACCTCCATGAAAGAGAGAGAGAGAGAGGAGAATATCTCCTTGGTATTTTTATTGGGACAGTTTCATATTTATAGATTAATTTAGGGATACCTAAAACCTCGATGATGTTGAGATGTCCCAACCAAACCCAAGGGATGTCTTTCTGTTTATTTAAGTATACTTTTCTATGTGTCAGGAGTATTTTAAAGTTTTTCTCAGTATTTGTTAATTTTTATTAAATTTATTCTGGAGTACTTACCTTTTTTGCTGCTATTTCAAATATACCTTTTAATTGAACAGATTATGGTCATCTACTTATAAATAGAATATGGAGAGATTAGATATATTGCCTTTTTAAAAAAACTCCAATTAGCTCTTCTTTTCTTATAAATAATATATATATAATATATATAATATAAAACATTATATTATATATATACCAAACTAGCAAAACTAGTTTCAGTGTGGGAAAAATTAAAAAAAAAAAAAAAAGGAATAGTACTACTGCTTAGAATACGAATTTTCTCAAAAACTCATAGTGCTTTTTTATTGTCTGGTAATAATGTAGGGAGGAGGCAAGAGAATTAAAATTTTAAATCAAACTACATGCAGAGACTGCAATATACTGATCAACCCTGTAGCAGCCAGGCCAGGAGGACACAGGCAGAACAATAAAGATTTCTGTCCGGACTGCTAACAACCCATTTCTCCAAGCCAATGGAAGGAGAAACAGGAACCAAGAGAGACCTTAAGTGCCTACCCTACACAAATAAAATTGTTCATTTCCTATGGCTAAAACCTTGGAGGAACCTATGGGTTAAAGGCTGGGAACTATCAGAAGGCCTTTCAGGCTACCTTCTCTTTCCCTTCCTCTTCCTCACTGTATGTCCATGTCAAAAGAAGTAAAGAAAGTCTTTAAACTGTAACACACAGAAACTAAAGAATGATATATAAACTGAATTCCATGAACACTCAGGGTCCTTCTCTCAGTGAATTTCTCTCAGTTTCTCTCAATTCCCTGCTTCTGAGAGGAGACCATACTCTGTCTGTGGAGTGTTTCTAATAAACTCTTCTTTTGACTCTAATTTTGGCATGTACGTTGAATTCTTTTTCTGCCAAAAGACCCTCTTCTCTCGGTGCAGAGTTTGGCCTGACACCTCCCCACTCCAACCCCCACCCCCCTGCCAACTTGGGGAAGTATGCCCAGTCGTGAATCAGTATAGAGCATGATTGATACCATCTGCATCTATACTGAGAATGAGCACTTTCTAACCTCACTTTCCTCATATGTAAAGTAGATATACTAATATATTTCCAAGACATTTTAAGAGGGTTATTCTAAGCCAAAAATTAAACTGTGGGAAGCACTTTATGGTAAATGTCTGTGATTCTGGTTATTCGGGTGTATATGATTGACAGGAGAGAGAAAATTGCTTTCTAGCACACACCTATTTTACCTGTGCATCAGACAACACCGTGTCTTATTTAGGAAAGGGACTATTCATAGAAATATTAGAGGATGTTTTTCTCCTTGCACCTGTTCTTTATGGTGCAGATAATGGAGCAAAAACAAAGAACCCGACATAGAGTTGGGTAGCTCATGTACTTATTCTCCTAAAAAGAGATTCCCACCTGTAAAAGCCATAATTTTGAGGTGACTAAGACAGCCTTACAATTTCCCTCAGCTTCACTACATTTTAGACAGGTTTCTTTCTGAATCTAGGCCCCTGACCTTTCTCTGATTAGAGCATTTACCTCAAAACTCTAGAAATTGTAAATTCTTTCTCAGACCTTTTGGGATGTAAAGCTTCTCCCAACCTACTACCAGTGTTAATACCCACGAATGTCTTTTTCAAGGACCTGGTGGCCATCCCTTTGAAATGTAATCATCAAGGAAGATAGCACCCCTATTTACCAGCCTTTGTGGAAGGATAGAAGCTTAACTTTGGTAAGTGCCAATTAAATAACACAGATGGCCTAATCACATTGACCAACTCCTCCCCTAATGGTCCTCCATTAATTATCCACCTGCCCACAAGGCTTAGAAGCTGCCCTGCATTTTGTTTCAAGGGAGTTTAATTGAGTTCAATCTCTGTACCTATTGCAGTAGTTGTGAATAAAGTCTTTCTTGCCCATTTCACTCTATTCAGTGAAATTTTTCTTTGACAGGTCTTTAAAAATCATCTTGCAATGCAAATATACAATTTAACTTTATTGATGTGAAGCTAAGGTATATCATCCCCTTTGAGAACAATTAGGCATTTATAAATAGTCCTTCAGGGTAGCATTCATTTTCAGTTAATATATAATAACCGATTTGGTGTGCATGCTCATAAACAAAACAGCCACTGACTATTTGGACATAAATATGCTTTTATTTTCAGTGACAAAAGAGAAAAGTTTCACAGAAATATTGAATCATACTTAGTAGGATTCTATCTTTCATTCATAGCTTCATTTCTTTAGAATTTATTGTAATTTGCTTGTAAATTTTCATCTTAAATTTAAATAATTTGGGGGGTTGTATTAACACATCTCTGCCTAAGAAATAGCTTTTTAGCTAAGCTTCAATATAAATTGCCTTTCTGTGTTTATCTTGGAGTTTCTTGTTTTGTTTGTTTATTTAATCTGGACAATTTTTATATTTACTACAAATAATTTTACTTTTTCTGTCAGTGCTTAGTTTTTCATATGCTAATATCTTTCATTTATTTGTCAGGTATTAGAGCTAAAAGGGTGATTAAGACACAATTTCCATCCTGAAATGTCAAATACTCTAGTGGGGAGAGAGATAAGTAAACAGACAATAATAATACATCATAGTAGGTTTAATAGTTATTTTATACTGATTATAGAAAAGCGTGCAATGAACAAATAATTCTAATCTAGCCTTGATATTGATAATGACAGAAGTAATAGATGCATTTGGATTTGTGGGAGAAAATGTGTCTCAAGGGTTTCACATGACATGAGTGTGAACAATGAGAATTGTAGTAGAAGGTATTAGAGAGAGAGATATAAAGGGAGGCAAGGAGTATCATGTTAGGGAGCATAAACTTTATTTTAAACATGAAAGAGCTGTTGAGTCATTTTGTAGTTGGAAACGACTGATAATCCAATTTGAGACTGAGAAGAAAAGTTGGTTTTAGTATCAAAAATGGTTTGGAGATTATATTAGAATTTTTCATAAAATTCTCAATTTACCTCCTTAATAATCATAACTTAATCATTGACAAAATGTATTACTGGAGCTGATACCACTAACATAACCACTACGAAATGAATATGTTTGACTGTACGAATACTAATATTGTTATCTTGTTATTGTTTTTTATATGATTATATTGTTATTTATAAGTAATATTCTCAAAATTTATAAAGATCTAGCCACCTCATTCTTATGTTATGGTACACTATGCTATTTTATTTATTTATTTATTTATTCATTTATTTATATATTTATTTTCAGTGACACAGCCAATATATCCTTTATTCAACTGACAGGGACCACAAAAAGTATTATCATAGATCTCTAAGGACACAGATGAAGGTTTTCCTTTGGGTAATCAGCATGATGTTCATAGTTCATCAGAGGGAATTAA
The DNA here is from genome assembly GCA_003508835.1 of Eonycteris spelaea. Lineage (NCBI taxonomy): Eukaryota > Metazoa > Chordata > Mammalia > Chiroptera > Pteropodidae > Eonycteris > Eonycteris spelaea. The sequence goes on from PUFA01000003.1 coordinate 5,063,106, forward strand.
ATCAGACAATAGCTAGAAACTTGGCGGACCCGGAGCAGCGAGGCTGAATGGGAAGTGGTCATGCACCTCCAAAATGTCCTAGAAAAGAGGGCCTTTGTGTGCAGTGTCACGAGGCATGGCAGGAACGTGATGGCAGGGAGGGCCTGGTTGAGGAATGTACTGAGTACAGGAACTGTGATTACACTCAGTCTTTCAGGCCTGAAACAGCCAGTGCCTAGCACATAGTAAACACACAAAAAGTGGCTTGTGGAATTAAGCCTGAGTCTCAGGAGCCACAAGAGATGGGAAGGGGCTGAATAAATAAAAATGATGAAAAGTAGGAAGCCACTTTGGAAGCTACAGCAAAAGAAGAAGAACAAATGGAACAAAGGGCCCGGATTCGATGGTACCAGTAACCTTGGCCACATTCGAATGCAGGGAGGTGTGCACGAGAGAGAAAGATGTGTAGCGGTGAGACAGCAGCTGCGCTGCTCTAGATAGCCAAGTCAAGAATTTGAGAGTGAGGAGTATGAGAAATGGACCCTGCTTAGTAGGCTTAAAGCTGATAGAAAAGAAACTGGACAATAGGCAGAGGGAAAGGTAGTGAGTAAGCTCATGCTGAGAACTGGCCAGCAGCTTGAAGAGAGGAACTAAGATAGAAGGAGGAGGCTAGGCATTGGGAAGAACAAATAGCCTCAGGAAGTGGTGGCATATCTCAAGCAAAATGAAACAAAATATCAAACCAAACCAATCAACCTGAAAAAGAAATGGGAGCAAAGAATGGAGGAAGAGCTCTGCTTATAAGGAAAAGTGAGGTGGTGACAGGAAAGGAAAGGGGGAGAGAGCCTGAGGTCTGGAGTTGAAGAAAGCCTTAGCCAAGCTTCTCTATCTTAGGGGAGAGGGACTGGTCAGCTCCCTCAGAGACTTGGGTGTGCTCTTACCCTGTGGCCTTAGAAAGCACCACGGGGCGGGGTGGGGGGGCGTGGGGTGGGGTGGGGCTGAGTTGCAACTTTCAGTTCTGTCCTCATGGGTGTGCCTAGGAGAGGAGCTGGAGAAGGTAACAAGACCAGAGCCTGCAAGACGACTCCCTTCCCAAAGCTTGAATTACACAGTGTCTTTAAAGTAGAACAATGCATTTTTAACATAGGTGTCATGGCTTAATTGATTATACTCTTTATCTAGTAAACAGTCTGGGTTCAAAGTCTTCCTGGCCTCACATCTTACTAAATGAGCCTGGTTCCCTCTTGTGTCCTGGAGGCTCTCTGATACTCCTGCTGCCTTTGCCCACAGGGTAAAGCCAACTCATTTTTAAAGCTGAAGTCATTAAGAGATAAATATGTCAGTGGCTTGCCCAAAGTTACAAAATAATTTATAATAACAATGCATTATATTTGCATTGCTAGGGTGAGTTTATCCTCAAATTGAAAGTCAAATTTATTTCACTTGCAAATCTCTTTCAAGTGGGATTTTATTAATGAAAACTAACAAATGTTATAACATAGAGAAAGTGAATGTTGATCAATGAGACAATTTATAACCGCATCTAGAGCTTGGGTTAAAAGGGGATGCTATGGATATGACAACATAACCCCTCAAATATTTTCAGTAACCTTAGGGAGAGCTTTGGACTTCTCAGGCTTTAGACTATTAGATGAAGCACTATACTATTTTATTTCTAATCTTAAGGGCCCTTTACATTACATATTACTTCTTAATTTTATACCTTTCAAATACTGAAGTGTTGATCCTTACAGAAATCCTGTTATAAAGTTAAAGCAATATTTTTGTTGCTTTATAAAATTAATCTTTAATACATGCAAAAAGGAGGCTTTACCTAGCTATCGATCTGAGTCCAAAATTCATACATTATTTTTCAGTCTGGTGCTTTAAGCTATTGTCACATTGTATTTATTACTTCTCCTTAAAAAAATTAGTTCCATGTGAGTGTACACAAAATTTAGATGCCGTAACATTTCTGATCGTCTTCTACTGCATTGAAAGTACATCTACCCAACACAGGAGTTTATGGCTAGAAATAAACTCATCATGTATTTGAGTGCTAGATATTCCATTTGTCTGTTTAGTTGTAGCCTCATCCTCTTTCCACTCTCCTCTGTGATCTGTGAAGCTGACCCATACACCTTGCTTAATGGTGCCCTTGTCCCCTGGCTTCCTATTGGTGTTCATCAATGGGCGACACTAGCAGAAGGCCAGAGAACAGAAGGAAAATTAAGTCTAGATATATATTCTCATGGAACTCTTTTCACTGAGTGGCCATGACTTAGCCGCAGGCCTCTGGGTGACTTCTCTAGGTTCTGGAAACCACTCTGACCTTTCAGCACTAGGGGGAGTTCAGCTCCCTGATGTTGCTAATCTGTGTATTCCATTTTCCTTATTCATTTTCCTAAACTCTGTCCTTTACTTAGGTCTTTTTAACATGCTTGTATAGAATTGTCATTCTTATTGGAAGGACATATAAAAAAATTATTGGAGAAGTGTCAAGAATGTGTTAATAGGAGGTGCCGGAGCCAGCCGGCTCAAGTCGAACAGCACCTAAAAGAGGGGGGTGAAGCCTAAGGAAAAAAGAAGACAGGAAAGCGCTTCCGGAGGGCATACAGTCAATGCTGCAGCCTCGAGTTTATTTAGCATAGCCCTTATATTTCTTTTTGAACACAATAGCAAGGCACAGAGTACATTACCATAGGAATGCTGACATTTACATAAGTTCCTATACTTCCTTCCCTCAGGGTGCAAACATCCTTGCTTTTTGTAAAACATTCCACTATCTCAAAAGGATTTCTTTAGGAGGCAATCCTCCCTTACAGGGTCAGTAATGTTTAACTTAAATCCCTGCTTCCTTGAACCATTGTTTAAGCAGTCTCAGCAACTGCTTTATGGCTCCTGACTTCTTCAGTGTCTCAAAATGGCTCCCGACAAGGAGGCAACATGGGTAGCACCTGAGAGGATGCTACCCTCTGGAAAAGGGTACAGCTTCTGGAAGCTGCAGCCTCATTTCCAGCCTTGCTCTTTACTTCCCCTGTGTGTGACATTAAGCACATCTACTTTGTTCATAGGTTTTCTCATTCATAAAAAAAAATATCAATGCATACATACATTATATATATATATATATATATATATATATATATATATATATATCTCCATATACACATACATGCACGTACATTATACTGGTACTGACCAAGATATATATAATATATTGAGAACCATAAATGTGAACCACATATAATTTAATATTTTTTAGTGGTCACTTTAAAATGAATAACAGAAACAGGTAAAATAAGTTTCATAAATACTTTTCCTTAATGTATTCACAATGTGATTTCAACATGCAATTAGTATCAAAAATTATAAGGTATTTTACATTTTTATGCACAAAAATGTATCAAAAGTGCTAGTGTGCATTTTATGTTTACAGCACATCTCAATTTGGATTAGCCACATTTTAAAAGCTCAGAGGCCACACATGGCTAGTAGCTCCCGTATTAACCAACATAGCTTCAGTAGTTCTAGCCTACACCTTTTTAAATAACGTGCTTGAACCTCTCTCTTTATTCTTTTCCGTTAGCTAGAATGTGCTTATAGGATACTGAATGCCCAGCAGACAGTCTTATACCACCAGCAACGTCTGCATCCACCAGTTGAATTGTATATTTATTAAGAATCAGTTGTATTCTTTTTCAGGCCTGTTTATATCTGTTTTATTTTTCATTATATATTTTTTGTTCATAAATAACCTATGAAATATCCGTGTGAAAATAGAGTTGTTTTGAAAATTAGGTTAAATGCTTAGGAAATAATACAGGTAAGGCACTAAAATATTTCTTTTTGAACTAGATGTTGTAGAGGCAACTTAAAGACCAAGGAAAAATGATCAAAAGCCAGAGGATTTTGCACTGAGGCCACTTTGAAAGTGTTGTTCAGTTCACACTCTACCTAAAGAAAATGAAGCTGGATATCATAAATGATCTTATCATTATTCTTAATGAAAAAAATAAAATATATAACTCCAATATAGGGATGTATAATAAGAGAAAAATCTGTATGAGAAATAATTTGTATCTTAACAACTGTTAAAATATGTTTTACGTTTATATGTATCAAGGATAAAATCAAATACTTAAATTTTGTCTGTATAATTTTAATAATTCTTTATTACGGCTAATGTTTTTGATTAACTAAGCATAGCTCTACTACCACAAGACCCATTAGGGCAGATGTCACATTTATTTTGTTTGCTACTGTATTCTCACAGCTAGAATGGTGTTTGGCTCAAAGTAGGTGCTCAAAAAATGTTTGTTGACAGATTGACTGACTCATTTTTTCCATATGGCACCTCCTACCACACAAACCTTTGGTTTTTCGGTTTATAGTTGGTTGTCACATTCTTAAAAACATGCTATTGTTTTATTTACAGCATACATAATTTTCGACCTTTTATCCTAAGTAAAACACTATTCTAGTCATCCAGCAGAAGAAAACTCATACAAAATTTAGCTCAGAAAATTTAGACTTGATGTTAGGACAATGCTTTGCTGAGGAAAATGGAAGCAAGTAAATAAAATTAAGTCTGTGTTATTTTAAGGTCAAAAAAACTTGATTTTCATATGCTTCTGAGGAGCTGTGAATAAATATCTAACGAGCCTCATCTGAATTCACAATCTGTTCATCAAAACACCTAAATTTATCTTCTTCCTAAGCATCCCTATTAAGAGACATCGATGTGGTTATACACATAAACCAATTTGGAAAACTCCCTGAAATTAAGTTTACAAATGGTGTGCATTTAGTTGTTGCGTTTACTACCCCTACACTACATTGATGGTGAAAATTTAGTCACAGTGTAGCTGAGGAGGGGGAAAAATACTTAAGTTAGAAGTAAGATCTTTCCTGAGTAACTTGCCAATATGGTAAGTCCTCACTTAACATTGTCAATAGATTTTGGAAACTGCAACTTTAAGAGAAACGACAGGTAAGAAAACCAATTTTGCCGCAGGCTAATTTATATAAAGAAGGGTTAAGCTCCTTGGGCACATTTTTGGTTACAAAAAACATTACCAAACTTTTAAATAAAGACCTAAAATACTACTAATATTAAACATTAAGGTAAATGTGTGCTCTATATACATTTAATAAAGATTAATAAAAACAAGTAAAATAATTATTTTCTAATCCACTAATTCCAGTTTAGGGTCAAGGGTGGCAGGAGTTGATACTGGAAGCTCAGGGTGCATGGCCGGAACCCACACTGGACAGTACGTCCTTCCATCATAGGGCACATTCGGACACCACACACCTACTCACACAGATGGGGACAATTTAGACACATCAATTAACCTAATGTGCACATCTTTAGAATGCAGGAGGAAACTGGATTACCGGAGAAGACGCACACAAACATGGGGTGAATATGCAAACTCCACACAGACGGTGGCCTCAGACAGGAATCAATATTTTATCATAAACATTATAATAAAAAATTTTGAATGAAATGACATTATTCAAAGACCTGCTATTTACTTATATTTTTCACAGTTTCCTAAATTTATCATGTTAATGTAAACTTTTTATTAAAGTTTTACCTACGTTAGAATGCATAGAACTTAAGTATACACCTTGAAGAATTTTCATAAAGTGAACACACTGTAAACAGCAAACTAAGATATAGAATATTACCAATAATGTGGAAACCCCTGCTGTGTCTTCTTCCAGTCACCACCCACCCTAATAGTATTTAATATCCTGATGTGATCTCTATAGATTACTTTTACTTATATATGAACTTTATACAAATGGAATAACTCAGTATGTACTCTTGTGTTTGGCTTTTTCCACTTAATAAATGTTTGTATCAGTTCAAATTTCTAGTTATGAAATGAATGTCATGGGGATGTAATGTACAGCAAGGTGACTATAGTTTCAAATATGTATTACATATTTGAAATTAACTAGGAGAGAGTGGATCTTGAAAATTTTTGTAACAAGAAAAAAAGTTTTCGTCACACAAAAAAATTGTATAGTAATGGATGTTAACTGGATTTATTGTTGTGATCATTTTGCAATATATACAAATATCAAATCATTGCATTGTAATACACCTGAAACAAATATAATATTATATCAATTATACTTCAACTTCAGTAGCTGCCCAGTGGCAAGCAAACTCTTTATAAATCATTCAGAATTGGTCTCTCTGTATTCGGCTTTACATTCGGTATTTTATTTTAAAAATTATTTATTTATTTTTAATTAATTTTTTATGGTGACATTGGTTAATGAAATATGGTTTCAGCTGTACATTTTAACAGTAAGATATATATATATTATATATATATATATATTTTTTTTTTTTTTTTTTACATTGCGTGTTCACCTCCCATAGTTAGATTTCTTTCAGTCACCACATAGTTGACCCCTTTTACCCCATCTACCTTCCCCCTTCCCTCTTCCCACTACCCTCTGGTAACGACTAGTCTAATTAAACATTTTTGTTTGTTTTTAAGATTCATTCATGTGTGTTGTAGTTTGTTTATTCTCATTGATTAATGTCATTTCATTGTACAAATATACTACAATTGTTAATACATTCTACAAGTGATGGATATTTAGATTGTTCTCAGATTTTGGCTATTCTGAATAATGCTGCTCTAAAGATCCTTGTACATGTTTTTTGGTAACCTAAGAACATGTGTCTGCTCACTAGGCACCTAGGAGTAGAAATTCTAGGTCCTAAGGTGTACAGATGTTAAGTTATAATAAATACTGCAGTACAGTCTCTTCTAGATTGAGTTACTTTACAAAAACAAAAGGCAAAGAAGATTTTGGTCTTAGAAATGAGTAGGTTATATTAGAGGATATTATATATGCATATACTTGTTAACCTCTAAATGGTTTCTCTTGAAATGGGAAAAATCTGTTGGTTAATAGTTATCATCCATTATGTGGATTTTTTTTGTTTGTTTTTGTAGTTTTAGTGCTATTTTAACTATCCACAGTTGTAGTAACATATTGTTAACAAAAATTCTGGTTAATAATAGAAGTATATAATACTTAAAAATATAATTTATTTTCTAAGAGTTTCGTGTTTAACATACCTGTGGAATGGAATTAGAAATGATATATATTCTCATATATGAAGTCAAAGACACTATATTTATATTATATTGTTGAGAAATGAAAATTCTTCAGAAAACCCTGTGAAATATTTGTTCAGCTTTGTTTCTTTGTATATATAGGAATTTACTTTCAAAATTTAAAAAATTATATAGGTTTTTGTATAAATAAAGGACGAAACAATATTTCCAAACTCATTTTACAAGGCCAACATTACCTTGATACCAAACAAGGACACTACAAGAAGAGAAAAAATTGTCCGTATGGTAATTTCTGCATATATATGTAATTTACTAGTTCTCAAAAATATTTTAAAAAGTCTTTGCGGTGTAGACTATCTTGTCGTAATATAAACTTTTAGGCAGATTGTAAAGTTTATTTACAATGTTTTTGTTTTATAAATTATATCAGAAACAACCGTTGTAAAACATATACTATCTCTCAGGATAGAGGTAATGTTGAAGCTTCCAAATTTTCATCGACCTTTCAGAGGAGGAAGCAGCAAATGACTGCTCCAAATTGCTTGCCTCACAATCTTCCCACTCGCTTTCTTCATAGTCCAGATTTGCTCCCACTAAATGCCTACAGAACAAGAATGATATTTTGTTTCCTTTTGTATTTTCAGAAGCTAAGACAGCTGTCGAAATAATAAAAACACGTCTGAACTTAACTGAATTAAAATTTCTCTCTTCTTTCTAAGCTTAGTCATCAAAATGATCTACTTGTCAGACCAGCAAATACTCAACTGACTTCTTTGACTTTGCAGACAACTCTTCTTTCCTTGAAACTAATTTTTTATAGTGATTTTCACTGTTTCATTTCTGTATTAATTGTACATTTCTCTGTGACTAAAGTTGAATATTGCATCACTTTGCCACACACCCCCTCTATTCAAATCTGTTCCAGCATTTAGTCTTTAACCTTCTTACTCTTTTTGCTTTGCTGTGTGGCATCAACTATCATGTCTCAAAACCATATATTTTAGTCCTCTTTCCTGAAAAATGCACATCAGCCCCATTTTTTCAATTGCCTACATATATAATTATAGGCATATTCCATCTCTGCTTCAAATTCAATTTATTGCCATATTTTCTGTTGCAAACCTGATTTCCCTTTTATATTTCCTTTATGGCTAATGTATCCATGTTGCCCATGTTAGAAAATTATAAATTATCTTAAATATTTATTAACACATTCTCTCTGATTTATCTACATTCAATCGGATACCCAAAGTGTCACAAACTATTTCTGTCTCCTCTAAAACCTGCAATGTTTTTTTTAGATTCATTCATGTATGTTGTAATTTGTTTACTCTCATGTACTTAATTTTATTGCTAATGTACTTCATGTATACATACCTTTTCTATGTACTATCGTAATTACTTTTTTACTGTTCCAACTTCTAGTTTCTCAAATCCATACACTGCATGCCAGCCATCACCAGTGTGCTTTCCTAATAAGCAAATAGGACCATGCACTTACAAATATGAACTATGCTCATACATGTTATTTTAGTTAATAGATATGGAAGTGATTGGAACATGCTGTCTGTGTCCTCAAGAAACCCACACTTACAGGGGAGACACAATTGTAAATAATTCCTGGACTATTATGAATTAATACAAGTACAGTGAGAATTAAAAAGGCTATTCCTTTTTTCCAATCAACTATTGAGGAAGTCTCCTGGGTATGTTCTAAGCACTTGGGATACAGAACTGAGCTGCACAGAAAGATTTCAGTGCTCATGAACTTTATCTTCAGTGACGGGGGTTGGAGTGGTAAAGGAAGTCTTCATGGGGGATGACATGGGAGGTGAGTGTTAAAATCATTATTCTGATGAGGCTCAAATAGTCATATTTTGATAAAAGATTTAAAAATGACTATGATGTACATGGTTAGAAATCACCAACACTATTAACTGTTGCTTAAATAAACTTCCAACAAAACAAAGAGCTTACACATCCACAATTAGACATGTGCTGGTCCCAATGGATGTAGAGATTCCCCTTCTAAACTCTTCTTTTCTATCAAAAACCTTTGCATTTTCCTCAAGCAGCTTGCATTTGTTGTTTCAATCACTCGAGTAATCAACACATATTTATTCCTTTCTATGGCCTACCATAGAAAATAAAGTCTATTTTTAAGAAATGATGGTTTAGGTAGCTTTTCAAGAATGAGTATTACTTGAGTGAGAGGAAGTAGGGTGGGGTGATAATCACATGCTGTTCATCAGGGAGCATGGCATTGGGGATACGGTATGCTTAAGAAATTGAAGCAAGGTAGCAGGATTGGAGTACAAAGAATAAACTGTCTTTTCAACAGATTTCAGATTCCAGGACAAAATTATTTTCATTTACACCGTCCCAGAACATGCCAGAAAACCTGATATAGATTAAGATCTTAATGTATATTTGCTAAATAAACTAATATACATGGTCACAATTTGAAATCTATCCCTAAGTAATAGTAGTTTGGGTTATGAATTAATATATCAAATCTTAGTGTTTCTCAAAAATATTTCAGCAAAATTTCATTTTCTGAGCCACTGTTACGAGGTGCATGTCCTTCATAATGTTTACACTTTAAAAAGCTGTAACTGTAGCAACTGAACAACTGTCTCTAGGAAACAATGGACATAGATGAAACAGCCCTCTAGGTCCTTTTCTCTGCAATTCCCCTAAGGCTACCTGGATTTCTAAGACACTCAGAGCCTGAGGAAATTATTGTGGCAGCTATTTCATCTGAAAATATTTGCACTATAACTGAGGATTTTAACTCTAACTACAGATGCAAACAACAGGAATTTCAGAAAATGTTCAGAGCCAGAGAGAGAACATTTTGTGTCTCATAAGTGACTGCTTTCTTGACCCCCACGATAAAGTCAGATGCAACACCTCATAGTAGGTTTGCTCATTCTCTAGGTTCTAGGGAGATAGTAAGAAGTAGTGGGAGGTAAAAAAAAAAAAGATATCTAAAATTGTAGGTTTTCAACTTTTTATTCTAGCACTTAACATCAGCTGACCCCTAGAAATTTACTTAATCTTTGTGGGCCTCAGTTAACATATCATTAAAGTACTAAGCACTCTTAGAAAATAGTTCATATATCTAAAATAAGAATAATTCTTTTATGTGTTACATACTCAGAGAGTCATTTTCATTCCCTCACTCTAATTTTCTTGTTTTGTGTTTATTTTAGATATTATTTATTGAAATTCTAGGAAGTAGAGTCAAACTAATATTCCTAAAATGTAAATTACGCTAATTTGATTTCACAATAAACAATACCCTTATCAGGTACTTCAAAGGGTCATAAGAAAAACACCTGTACACTTGTCGAGAAACTAATTTGTTGCCTCCTAGCAGTCATTTAAGCTCTCAATGGCTGACTGTTCATTTTGACTGTAAATTGAGGGTTGTACTGAAAATTCACCTAGTTTTTACTTATTTTTCTCTCAGGGAAAATCAGGGACTCTAAAAATAATATTCACACAAGGTGACCAGACAATAGGCAAGAATTTTCTGCAAACTATAGTGTAAGTTGTATTACTGTATTTCTATTTTGATAGCAGTATCTCTGAACTGTGTCTGGTATTTCCCACTTTGTTCTTCATGTCTTTACTATCCATCTCTTGTGACATTATTTCCTGTGGAGAGCCTTGTAGAAATTGCTTAATTCCCTTTTATTACCTCCTAATGGACCTTCTACTATTTGACTATCCTACTGAAAATATAGCTTCATTTTTTCAAAATAGCAATTAAATAATTGTCTTGTTTTCTTAGATCATACCACTTGCTAAATATATCCCTATCCATAATTTTGAACAGTTAGTTGGTGTAACCATATCTTTTTTGCATTAAAAAAAATAATCTTTTGAAGTTTTTGAACTTCCAATCTGTTAATTACTCTGCCAAATGTGTTGCTTGGAATTCATTAATTTTATTTTTAGATGGCTCCCGTCTACCTTCTTAGAGAACAAATGAAATACCCTGTTGCCTGATTGCTGAGACAAACACATTCTAGAAGTCACCATTTGCTATCAACTCTAAACTATTTCATTACCAGTATAGTTGTTATCACAATGATGTCTTTTTCTTTTTTCTTTTTTCTTTTTTTTGTATTAAAAAATATTTTCTTTGGGAAGAGGTAATAGTCATCTTTGCTTCTCTTTTACAGCTTTTAATGAGTCATCTTATGTATCAATATGCATTCAAGATTCCACAAAAGGAATATCTTTCTTCATTTTCTAGTACATACAAAGTTGAACTTATCTCTTAACCATTGAAGATGTGCATATCAAATGCTAATTCAAGTGATACCTCACTGTTTTTTTTTAAGTTTAAATGATTTAATTCATAACTTTATCAGTATGAATATCTGTTATATGGATAGTAAAAGCCATTTTACAATTATTTTAATTATATTAGTAATTAGTTGCAAGTTATTTAAGCATTATTAGCTCTAGAGAATGGCTGTTAAATATTATAAATTTCTAGAGCAGGAAGAAAAATGGTTACCTCTGCTAAACCATAACAAAATTACATCTATCACAAATTTTCATTATTCTGGAATACATTAATGAGAGAAGTAATTTTTTTTTTACTATATAGAGTATATCTTATCATTGTAACCCTTTTCCATTTCCTAAAAGAAATATAATACACATGCAAAAGTGCATAAAACATAAATCTAGAATTCAATGATTTATTATAAAATGAAAATCCAAGTAATTACCACCAGGTTCAGAAAGATAACATTACCTGCATCTCAAAAACCATGCTCATGCCCCTCACTCTCACTACCCACCTCCTTCCTTAAGGTGCTATCCTGGTTTTAACACTATGGTATGATTTTGCATGGCTTTGTTCTTTACGTAAATGTAATAACTGTCCAAGTATACTCCTATGTCTGACCTTTTATTCAGCATTGTTTCATCCGTGTTATTCCATGTTTCAGCAACTCATTTTCATTGCCTCATAGTTTATTATATAAATGCACCATAAATTATTTAGCTAGCCTATAGTTAATGGGCATTTTGATTATTTCTAATTTTAGCAATTACCAATAAAGCTGTCATACATATTCTTGTGCATGTCTCTGTACATACACCATTAAGTTGTATTTATAACTAAAAATAATATTACCTGTCCACAGAAATAATTCTAAATAATTTTTATAATAGTTAACCAATTTAGACTCTGACTAGCAGGATTTGAGAGTTCCTGTTTCCCCACATAATTACCTGCAAAGTTAGCCATATAAACCAATTTACAACTTGCTTTTTGGGCTCTCATTTAATCAACAGAAACCTGATTTTAGTGTAATCCAATTTATTGACACTTTCCTAAAATTATTGCTTTTTGAATGTGTTCTATTTAAGAAATCTTTGTTTTCTTTACATTATCTTTAGAGATCCAAAATTCCCCCAAAGAGAAGACATATAGAAAGAGGGACACCCTCTCACATAAACATACACATGTACATAGTAAGAAGTAGCAGACATCAAAATTTGTATTTTGGATTCAGATTTGATTCTCATTTATTCAAGGTCATTTGATCTTGACCCATTTTCCATCCAATAAATCTCTTTGAAATTTACCCATTTTAAGCAACTACATTTCTGTTTACTGTGTAGTTGGTGGGGGATGCTTTTATCTGAGAGGTTAATAACTATTCTATGCTGAAAATGCTCTATGGATTGTAATTCAAGAAAAGAAATAAAAGCAGCAAACATGCTGTAAACCGCAGAACTAGCTCAAAATGGTCTTATCCTGTTTGACAAGGTGCTGAGTTGTTTTTCTGAGACAAGAGACCAAACCCACAAATGGGTTTGTATGTAGCTGAAGCATGAGTAGAGGAGAGAACACTGACCTCTAGTTGCATGCAGAACCAAAGTCTTTCTACTTCTTCCCACTATGGAACCAAAGGACTAGGACAAAATTGTTACTTGAACATTGAAAACCTTCAGAAGCCAAGGGTCCATTGTTGAGGAAGATCTGATGTTCACACCTCTTTACCATAAATGGCCAAATTCCATAGTCTTCCAATTATGACTTGCCCCACCCACCAGCATTTTGGTATGCTTGTTCCCTCTAGTTTTTAAAAGCCCTGGCCTAGTACAGTGGGCAAGATGGATGTGAGGCAACACCAGGTTTTCCATCTTCTTGGTTGGTACCTTATCAATCAGTAAACCTTTCCTTACTCTAAACTCTGACGTTCTGAGTTTTCAAAGTGTCAGGCACATGGACTTTGGTCTGGTAACAATGTTTAGAAAACAAACAGGAGTACCACAATCTAGGTGACAGTAATGGGCTGGATGCCAATTTCAATATGCAATGGATTTGTTAAAAATTAATTGAAAAAATTTTAAAAATAATCTTTGATAAATCTACACTGCGAGGTAAAAAGACATATCTCAACAGAGCTTTAAAATACTAATAAGAAAACTTTATTTTCCTCTTAGATATGTGTTTCTTATGAAAAAGTAGAAGATGATTCTGTCTTTATTAAAACCAGATATGGTCCTTTCTACAGTCGTATTTAGTCTTATGCTATTCCTGGCTAAAATCCTTAAAGCCATATAATGTTCATATATTTTTTTAATTTTTAAGTTCCAATATCATTTCTTAAATAGGCCTTTATGTCATATATCTGTGAGAATTTTAACCATTGTCTTAATTATTGTTGTGGTAAAATAGGATATAATGTCCAATCAATCTTTACCATTACTCCTACTTAAACAATCCTCCCTCCATTATACAAAAACGAAGAAATAATAGGTCTAATTTGCATAATGGTTAGTGTAATCATGCTGTGCAATATGATTCGCAGATAATCAACTTTGTTAAAGATAATGATGTACAAATTTATAACGAGTGCTGTGTTACATTGTTTGAGGAAGGGAGAGAGAGGGAAGAAAAGCAGATGTTTTCAGGGAATTTAGAGTGGTTTAAGCAACAAAACAAAGAGAAATAATTATTAAAGTAGTGTTCAAAAACAATTTTGAGTAGAAGTATTTCTTCAGACTAAATATAATGAGAGGCTCAATAGAGAAAGTCAGTAAGGTATCTGGGCCTGCTTGTCTACCCTCTGTACCTGATCCATTTTCAGTTGCCTTCTGAAGTAACTATGGGAACCCCTCTGTTGTGTAGAATGCTGTTTGATCACCCTTGAATTGTTGTATAAAAATGATGTCATTGTAGGATGAGAAAAAATTACTTAGAGAAAAAATTCTGTAAAAAGACCATCAGAGAGAAATGGAGTATGGGGTGTAAAAAACTTGAAATAGCCTGGTCTCTAGCAGACTATTGTTACATGATCCTGGACAAGTATGTTAAGTGATCTGAAACCCAGTTTTCAACAGACACAATTAAAAATATAACATCTATCTCGAAGAGATGTTATGAGATAAATTAAGTTAATGTATGTTGAAAATGTTTTGTTTAAAAAAAAACTTAACAAATATAAGGCAATGTTATCCTAAGTATTGGGAAAACTATTTGCTTAACATGCTATTTCTGATCCTATGGGCTCTAATATCATCCACTAGGCCAGAAGTCAACAAGCTATTTCTATGAAGTATCAGATAGTTCATATTTTAGGTTTTGATAGTCATATCATCTGTTAGTCACAGCTGCTCAACTCATGTTATAGTATGTAAACAACTATACATAATATATGAACAAGTAGGTGTTGCTATATTCTAATAAAACTTTATTTATAAAAACAGGAAGTTGGTTGAAATTTCCCAGTGAATGATAGTTTGCAAACCCTCTGCTAGACCATTTCAACTCAAAGTGTGGTCTACAGACCAGTAGTAGCAGCATTCCCTATAGGCAGGACAGGTTACAAAGATTGTGGGGCCCAATTCAAAATAAAAATTCAAGGCTCTTTGTTCACAAATGAGTAAGACTATTAAAATTCTGACAGCAGAGCATTGTATCAGTGTGAGGTCTTTGTGTAACTGCATAGGTCACACACCTGTGAATAGAGTCCAGCACGGAAACTTGTTAAAAATGCAGAACTTCAGACCCTATCCTGACCTATTGAACCGTAATCTGCATAATAATAAGATCTCTAGATGATTCATATGTACATATGGTTTTAGAAGCACTGCTAGACTATGAGGATTTTAAGACTATTTCTGGACAGGTCTAAGTAATTACTAATGCTTATGAGAAACCCATTTTGAAATCATATGACTGTTTACAAAATTGAAAATTAACATCGTTAACAAATATTCTCCTGTATTCATAAATAACTTTCCAATTAAATGATTTGCAATTTATCCTCTGTTTCTTCTGCCACTCTCACTGCATCAAATTGATTGCTCAGTGCTGATAATTTCCTCTCAGAATTTTCTTGTTCTGCAGGTCCTCTCTGGAGAGTGTAGTGATTAAGAATGTTGATTCTGGAGTTGGACTACCTGGGATTATATACTGACTCTACCTCTTACCAGCTTTTTTTTGTCTTGGGTAGTTACCTACTTAATTTATCTGTTTAAGTTCTCCTATTAAATAGAGAGAAAATAACTCGTAGCATTATTGTGAGGATTAAATGAGTTTTCATATGTAAGCACTCAGTTTCTGACAAATAGTAAACACTTATAAGCACTGGATAATATTATCTATCAATTCCAAACACTTTTATAATTCAGGCCCTCATAATCAGTTTCCTGAGATCTTGCAACATTTACTGTTCTCAATACCACATGGTAATTAGGATTAAGTTTAGGAAGCAAAGTTAGCCATGTTGATGCAATATAGGAATATCAAAAAAGATTCTTTCTGAGCAAAGTATAATGGGAGCCAAGTAATGGCCCCAGTGATAAAATCAACATATAGAGATCAAATCCAAGTGTAATGTCTTCATTTGAGCCTAAGCTGGTCTTAAGATTCAAGGTGAGGAAGGTATAAACCGGGAATCAAAAGTGAGAGCGATTGGCCAAATCTAGCCTATTGCTTCTTTTTATGAATTAATTTTTTATGGAATGTGGCTATGCTTATTCTTTTTTTTAATTTTCAGTGGCCGATTTTGAACCACAATGGTAGAGTTGAGTAGTTGTGACAGTTACCATATGGCTCACAAAACCTATAATATTTAGTATCTGGAGCTTTACATAAACAAATTAAAATTTATTGGTCCCTATGTATTACAGAATGGAGGGCATGATTAGTAGGGTTTTCAGGCAAAATGTGACCATCAAAAGAATCTTCCAAACTAGGGCTGTGAAGCATAAAGTTGGAAAGAAATCCAGGTCATCTAGCTGAGAATCAGGCCCTAGATTGTGAATATCCAGAAACAGGATATTCAGGGAGTTTACTGTTTATCCTAATTGATAAATCATTTGGGCACTCAACCCTCATTAAAGAAGGAGCTGAAAGTACTTCAAAATACAATTTATTGTGAGGCAAGTCTATGAGCAGTCTGAGTGATTCTGTTGATTCTGGGGAGACACAGAAAGTTGACAGAAGTTTTGTTGATGAATCAAATAATTAGGGTACCACAATTATCATCCTAAAAAAATACAATCATGTAACCTTGTTCTGATACCACCATACTATAAGATAACTCTTTGACATGGCATATAAATTCTTCTTTGGAAAATCATATAAACTCAGCATTCCAGAGATACCAATGTATACTTACTTGGTTTTGAATATGAAAATATTGAGGTTTGAACTCAGCTTTTGCACGTATTTTTTCTATAACCTGCAAACACTTCCCTTGTCCTTCTACATGTGGCAGATTGCAATTTATCCTATTAAAAGCTAGCTCAAATACCATCTGTTCTGGAGATCCTTTCACTAGTCTTACTGGCATAATTAGTTATTCTTCTCACTGTAAGTGGAAAAGATTTTGTTATAACCCAGGGAGTTAGTGGACACGTGAAGCAGAAATCCAACATAGCAGCAGGGCTTTGCCTAGGAGTGATATCTTCCACATGTAGCAAGCCAAAGTAACAGAGACTCCTCCCAGCATTGGTAGGAACAAAAAGCAGAAACCCACCACTCCTGGGCTTCATCCCAAGAGCAATACCATAACAGGATAAGCTTGTACAGTAGCTGTTCTTCTCTGAGTAGAAATGTTCAACAAGCAGGTAGTCTCCAGAATGTGTTGGTACATAAAACCACCTGGCAGTCTTTGCGGTGGTATTGTAAGTTAGTAGATAGTGCCCCCTCTGAATAACATAGAGAAATGCCACTCTGTGAAATAGACACTTAGCAAGAACGAATAGAAGAAAAGAATAAATTTGGGGGCAGTTTTCATATCACAATAAACCAAATAGAAGAAATTCAAAGCTTTCAGTCCTCTGTAATCACCATTAAGGTGATCACTCCATTCTTGTGAATGGAGATTTCTGATTCAGATCCAGGGCAAACTACTAGGCCTAGGCTCTGATGATGTCCTCTTTATTAGAAAAAGCAAAAGGTGACTTTTTTTTTTTTTTTTTCACATGGAGAACCCTTAAGTCACAGTCTCTAGCTTCTGTTTCGTTCCATCTCTTTGTTTGGCTTATCTTTTTTCCCCTTTGATTTTATTTAGTCGTGTAGTCAAGGGAAAGAGTGGGGTTTTTTGTTTGTCTGTTTTTTGTTTTTTTTTCCTTCTTTCCTTTGATTGGGAAGATGTTTCTATTTGTTTGGAAAAATTGTTTTGATTCCCACAGCCACTTTCTCCATATGTGAAGGCTAAAATGAATCTAAGGTGGAGACCCAGAATATAATGAGCACGGATGAGAGATCTTAAAGGTTTATTCCAGTAAGTATGAAGGACTTCTCATAAATAACATGACTAAAGAACAATTTTCCAGCTGGGAGATGGCAGATCTGAGTTTAAAATAAGCAGGATTCATCTGCCTCCAGTATTCCTTCTAGCCTTTAACTTATGAGCTTGAAGCAGTAGTTAATGCCTGATGGAGAGTTCATATGCATTAACACTGGACTTCAATTACTATGGATAAGAGAGTGTTTGGATAATATAGTAGACAAGCTTGACACAGAAAATGTACATATGAAACTACATAGGCCACATCTCTTAATTTGCGATAAAACTAGTTACTAATAAAATAATAAAACAATATAACTATTGGAAATTTTTACACATTATTCTACGTGAATGGACCAATAAGAAAACCAAAATAAAATTACATATGCCTAAGAAAGAACAAATAACCTGAATTTGAAATTGCAATAGTTGCAAAGCCATAGCTTTACAGACGTATGTTAGTATTTGCACATCCACATCCACATGTCCACATACTTATGAAAATGAACATATTTGTAAATAAATGAAACACCCAACACAAAATGTTAGGAAAGAAAACCTGCAAAATAAAATTAGAAAAGTAGTTTGAAGAACATAAATATAATTGTGAGAATAGCTAACATGTATGAAAATTAGTGGGGGCAATAATGAAGGGAAATTCTAATCTAATCAAGTGAAAGATAAAGTAGTTAATTTAGAAACAAAGGAGACATGACTATACATATAGAAGCAGATGATACCCTGGATATAAATTGGTTGCATTATCAAATTAAACAAATTCAAATATACCAATGAAAAGGAAAAGGTTATTAATTAATATCTAATTAAACTAATCAAAGAAGAAGAAACCATATACAAACAAATAAGTATGAAACAAAATGTTAATGTTATCTAAGAAACTCCTCCACGAAAACCACTGTGTGCCAAGGGTTTTACATGTTTATTAAAAATTCCCCAATGACAGATAATTCTTCTTCTAAGGAAATTTCTAAGAAAAGGTGACATATCTAAAAAATAGAGACAATTATGCACAAGACATCATCACAGTATTATTTATTATAGATAATTTGGAAATCTTATCATCTATTACAAATCAAAGCCAAACGAGATCTGAAGAAAAGCCTGAACTTTTCTTATATTTAACATGCAACCCATCAAGAAATCATATTGTCTCTGTCTTCAAAATATATCCCAAATAAACAAACCATTTATATCTTACAACTTAAATCACTACCTCTTGGCTCTGAGCCACCATTTTCTCTTGGCTGAATCCTGAAGGGGGCTCTACCTGACTCCTTGCTTATACTTTTGATCCACTGCCCGCAGATAGGCTCCATAGAGCAGCCAAAAAAATCCTGCTAAAATGCATATTTAATCATATTGTTTTTATGGTCAACATAATCCAATTACCTTCATACAAATTCAAAGTAAAATGCAAAAAACACTATGGTTTATAAAATCTGGGTCCCTATTGCCTTCTTTATCTGAGCTGTAACTATCTTCTCTTTACTCTCTGGGTTCCTCCAGCCATCCTGACTATGGTACTTCCTGAGCATGCCAAGCACCTGCCTCAGGACTTTTATTTGCACTTGCTATTTCTTCTGCCTAAAATTCTTCCCTGAAATAACTAGACAGCTTTACCCCATACTTCATTCAACCCTCCCTTCAAACATTATCACTTCATCAAAAAGCATCCCTGATGAACCTTTCTAAAATATAGAATATTCATCATTCCACTTTATTTTTTCATAGTGCTTATATGTTCATTGATGGATTATCTGTCTCTCCTCCCACTAGAAAACAAATTCCATGGCAGCAGAGGTATATTTTTATCCTTGTATCCAGTGTCTAGAAGAGTATAAGCAATATAAGAGGAACTCAATAAATGTTTTTGAATTTAAAAAATGAATAGCATTACACAAAATGTGAAGTAAATTATGGATTTACCCACATGGTTGTGTTTTATTTAGTCATTAAAATAAATGTTAAGAGCATGAAGGTTTTTCATATTTGAATTTAAATATGAAATTCAATCTACAAATTTGCACACAGAATACTCTGTCAACAATCTACAAATTACACATGCATAGAAAAAGTAGAAGGTAATAAAACAAAAGTCCCTATTAAGACTTTCTCAGATTGGTACTTGGTATTTGGTATAACTCTCTTTATATTTTCCTTCATATTTAAATTTAATGTATTTTTCTATTAGGCAAATATTTAAAAAATTGAGCACCTATTGTGTGTACCCTACTAGGCTGGGACCAGTGGATATGAAGTTAAATAGGTGGTCTAATTTTAACTAGGATAATACATGAATAAATCAATAATTGTAATCAGTCAAATGATAAAGGTAATGTGAGCAATATGTGTGCTTTTTAATTTCTTAAAGCCTTATTTTCCTCACTTATAAAATAGAGCTAATAACACATCTTCATAATTCTGTGTTATATTACATGAATTAAGGTGAGTAAAAGATGACACAACTCACTAATAATAAACTCAGTCATTTTTACTGTTATTTTTATCAGTATAGTATACAAGGAGGAATGATTATTTTTTGAGCAATATCAGAGAAGACATCATGAAGTAGTGCATGGTAGATTGAACTTAAAAAGAATAGTATTTGACAGTATAGCCAATAGTACAAGCTAAGATATGTCATGGTAATAAAAAACTCTCTCAAATCACAGTGGCTCAAGATAATGAAACCTAATTTCTTATACAGTCTGCATTTCAATGCAGGTGAACAATGGGGAGGGACTGTCTCCGGTCATTATAATCCCTCAGGGATACAGATGGACAAAGGCCTCCTCTTGACCTATGCTTGACCTGTGTAGCAGTAGGAGTAGTAAGTGTTGAATCACTCATTGTCTCTGAAATTTTCTGGGCAGAAGTGACACATTTCACTTCCACTCACATTTCAACAGCCAAATAAAACTACATGGCTAATTCTAACTTCAAATTGCTGTCAAATAATCTTACCCTGCACATAAAAGTTAAAGAGCTGGAAATATTTCGTGAAAGCACTAATGATTGTAATATATAGATTGATAAGGAGAGTTGGTGAATTTGTTTCATTACTAGAATAATTTGGATAATGATGATAGAGTGTTAGGCAGTGACTTTTTTTTTTTTCTATCTCTGGACAAAAACAAGATGAGGGATATCTCATCTCTAGTAATATGACAGAACAGACACCCCAAATTATCCTATTGTAAAAGTATGAGAAAATGTTGAATATAATCTAAAACATATAATTTAAAAGGCATGCCTGAGTTGACAATAAAGTCAGAGTAATCCTTAGAGGTAGAAAACAATAAGAAAGTATAAATACACAATAAGAAGTGAAATAAAGTCCATAGCTCCCCTGGGAAAACTTATACCGCCCTATATATAGATCTTTGATTTTAATAACACATGTGTTCTCGGAGCCCACACAAAGTGAAAGATCAAATCAGGGCTCAGACAGAAAGCAGGAATTCAAGTTTAACAACCTTAGTGAAAGAGCGAACCTGGAAAAAGAAATAAAACAGAAAAGTAATCATTTTCAAAGGTAGGATGTTTGAAAACTTGTCCATCTTAGCTTTGGATTTCAGAATTCTTAACTATAAGCTGGTGCTCATGTGGTTTCATGGTCCCAGTTCACAAACCTGTGTAGTCTGCAACCTCAAGTGAAAGAATAAGTTTAAAGTACCCCATGAAGTGATTACGTGTTGTCACTACCCTAGGCACCAAGCAGAAACAAAGGCAAGTACTTGGAGGACACAAAACTTCAGTCTTCAGTCACAAGGATTTCCCACAAATACAATTGTTTTCAAACATGAATTCTCACTAAAAATAATATGAAGCAAATGAGGCAGCAGGAAATATAAATGATAGTTGATTTAATATGGAGCCGTATCAAATAAAAAAGATTTCCAAAATGGAAATTATCATGTATAGACTGAAAAATGTATTTAATGTGTTTAGAAAATAAAAGAGGGAACTTAAAATATGCAAAGGAAACAGCATAAAAATTGATTATTCACAGTTGAAAAAGTCTAAATATAAATTTTAGAAATAAAAATAATATAATCATTAAAATTTAAAGCTTTAAGGCTCTAAAAAATTCTGGTAAAATGCACTTAATGTATTTTACCATTTCAACTAATTTTTGGTGTCCCTTTCAGGGATATTAAATACCTTTACAGTGTTGTGCAACCAACACCACTATCTAGTTCAAGGTGCTTTTTCATCATCCTGAAAGGAAATCTTGTTCCCATTAAGCAGGGAGGTGTTCCCTCCTTTTTCTATTTTTATTTTTTAAATTTTTAAAATTATTTTATTTTTTTAGGCAAGGCAAACTTTGGTAGACCTCACAGATTGCAATGACCTTGTTAGTTTACAATCCTTTACTTTTTAATTTTTTATGCCTACAGCACCTGGTATTCCTAGGTGGTCGGTCTCCATTTCTGCAAGTACAACCAGGCCCGACCCTGCTTAGCTTCCGAGATCAGGTTTGTTCAGGGTAGCATGGCCATAGACTATTTTTATTTTATTTTTTTAAATTTGAGAAGTATTGCTTATAAGTATTTTCTAAGTGTTTAGTAGGATTGAGTAGAATAGTCATCTGGTCATAAATTCTCCTTCATTGAAAGGTGTTTGGTTACTGATTCATTGTCTTTGCTTTTTATAATTATATTCAGACGTTTAAGTTTTTCTGAGGCAGTTTTGTCAGTTTGTGTACTTCCAAAAATTTGTGCATTTCATCCAGGTTATCCAGTTTATTGGCATATAATTGTTCATAGTATTCTTTATATTTCTTTGTTAATGTGGGAAAGATTTGTCCATTTTGGTAATCTTTTCAAAGAACCAATTTTTGTTTTCGTTGGTTTTTCTCCATCGTTTTCCTATTCTTTTTCTTAATTTACCAGCACACTAATCTTTACTTTTCATTCCTTCTTCAGCTTCAGTTTTTTGCTTACAATTTTTTTCATTTGCCTCAAGTTATTTTCTCATTTTCCTTGAAATTTAATGTTGACCAGTTGGTTTTTTGAGAGCATGTTGTTTAATTTCTACATATGTGTGGACTTTTAGATTTTCCACTGCTATTGATTCTTAGTTTTATTGCTCTGTTATCAGAAAGGATATCTTGTATGATTTCAGGCTTCTTAACTTTATTGAGCTATATTTGTGGCCTATCCTGGAGAATGTCCCATGTGCACTGGAACTCTGTATTATGCTGTCGCTATAAAATGTTCTGTACATGTCTGTTAGGCTCAACTGGACTATAAAGTTGTCCAAGACCTCTGCTTCTTTATTGATTTTCTGTCTGCTTATCGTAACTATGATTGAAAGTAAGGAATGGGCATCACTATTCTTAATGAGCTGCTCTCTATTTCTCCTTTTAATTTTGTAAATATTTGCTTCATGGATTTGGGAGCTCTGATGATATATATCTTATATAATGTCCTTTGTCTCTTGTGACAGTTTTTTCTTAAAATCTAATTTTTCTGATATAAGTATGACCACTTCAACTTTATTTCAGTTGCTATGTACATGGAATATGATGGAATGTATTTTGCCTTCCCTTCACTTTCAACCTATGTGTGTCTGTGGGGCTAAAGTGAATTTCTTGTAAACAGCATATAATGGAATCATGGTGTTTTTTTTTAAATACATTCTGCTAATATCTGCCCTTAAATTGTAGTGTTTAATCAATTTACTCTCAAAATAATTACTGATGTAGAATTTACTCTGGCATACTGCTATGTTTTTCTATCTTATATCACTTTTTTCCTTCAATTTTTCTCTTACAGATTTATTATTTGTTGAATTATTTTTGTAATATACTATTTTGTCTCCCTTTTCACTCCTTTTAATGGATATTTTTTAGTTATTTTGTAGCCATTATCCAGGAGATTACAATTTAATGCAACTATAGTTTGAATTAATATAAACTTAATTTCAGTAGTATATAAAACTCTGCTCTTATGCAGGTCTTTCCCCCTTTATGTTGTAATTTTTATTATGCATTATGTAACCATTAATGTAGACTTATTATTATAGTTTTGTGGACTTGTCTTTTAAAACATATAGGGATAAAGAAGATACAACCCCAAATGTAAAAACACTGGCTTTTATATTTATCTATGTAGTTACCTCTACCAGAATTATTTCATCATATGGCATTGAGTTACTGTCCAATATCCTTTTATTTCAGCCTGAAGGTCTCCCTTTAACATTTGTTGTAGGATAGGTCTCCTAGTGACAAATCCGTCAGCTTTTGTTTATATGGGGATATCTTAATTTCTCCTCATTCTTGTGGATGGTTTTTCTGAACATAAAATTCAAAGATGACAGTTTTTGTCTCTTTTAGCACTTTAAGTATGCCATCATACATCCTCCTGGAATCCATTGTTTCTGGTGACAAATAAAGTTTGAGGTGTACAGCATGATAATTTGATATATTTATATATTGCAATATAATTGTCATTGCAGTGTTAGCTAACACTTTTATAACATCACAGAATTAACATTTTTTTCCCTATGGTTTGCAAGTTTGTACTCTTAAACAGTATCTATTTTATTCCTTACCCCCAGGCCCTGGTAACCCCCATTTTATCTCTGTTTCTATGAGTTCTGCTTTTTTAGATTTTACATATAAATAATATCATAAAGTACTTGATTTCTTTGACTTATTTTACTTAGCATAATGTCCTCAAGGTCCATCTATGTTGTTGCAAATGACAGAATATTCTTCTTTTTCATGCATCAATGATTTTCATTATATATATTATATATATATATATATATATATATATATATATATATATATTAGCATACCTTCTTTATCTTTTCTTACATTGACCAGCACTTAACTTAGGTTGTTTCCATCCATATCTTAGCTATTGTGAATAATGCTGCAATAAATATTGGAATGCATATATCTCTTTGATATTCCGTTTCCGTTTACTTTGGGCATATATCCAGAAGTGGGATTGCTAGATCACTTTTGAGGACCCTTCATACTGTTTCCCACAGTAGATGAATCGATCTGTGTTTTTACCAGTAGTGTGCAGGGTTCCCTTTTCTCCATTTCCTTGCCAACACTTGTTGTCTCTTGTCTTCTTGATGATAGCTATTCTAGCAGGTGTGAGGTGATATCTCATTGTGGTTTGATTTGCCTTTCCCTGGTAGTTAGTAATGTTGTCCATTCTTCCATATACCTGTTATCCATGTGGATGACATGATCTTATAGGTGGAAAAACCTAAAGATCTCACACATATCAAAAAACTTGTCAAAACTAATAAATTGAGTAAAGTTGCAGTATATAAAATCAACATGAAAGAATCGATTGCATTTCTATACATTAACAATAAACAATTCCTTAAAAAGAAGTAATGAAAATAATTTCATTACAATATCATTAAAAAGAATAAGCTGCTTAGAAAATAAATGAACCGAGGATGTGAAAGACTTATACACTGAAAATTATAAAACATTGTTAAAAAATTGAAAAAAAAAACAGATAAATGGAAAGATATCTCATTTTCATGGATTGGAACACTTTATATTTTAGATAAATCAATATTACTCGAAATCTAGAGATTCAATGCAATGCCTATAAAAATCCCAATGGCATTTCCCCCCAAAATTGAAAAATACATCCTAATAATTATATGGATCTCAGGAGACCCTACATACCTAAAACAGTCTTGGAAAAGAAGAAAAAAGTTAGAGAACTCATAATTTCTAATTTCATACCATATTACAAAGCTACAGAAACTGAAGCAGTATGATCTTGACATAAAGACAGATATATAGACCAATGGAATAGAATAGATAGCCCAGAAAATAAACCCTCTATATAGTCAGATAATATTCAATGAGAGACAAAATCACTCAATTGAAAAAGGACTATCTCTTCAACAAATGATGCTGGGAAAACTAAAATAAAAATAAATAAATAAATAAAATGAATTAAAACCCTAAATGTTAGACCTAAAATTATTAAACTCCTAGAAGAAAACATATAAATCTTTGTGACATTGGATTTGGCAATGCATTTTTTTTAAAAGCACAGATAACAAAAGCAAACAGACAAATAGGACTACATCAAACTTTAAAACTTCTGTATATCAAAGGACAAAATCAACAGCTGAAAAGACAATCTATGAAATGAGAGAACGTATTTGAAAATCACCTTAATATCCATAATCAAACCCCTTATTAAATAAGAGGTTAATATCCATAATATATAAGGAACTTCTACAACTCAACAAGAAAACAACTTATTAAAAATGGGCAAAAGATTTGAATAAGAATGTCTCCAAAGACTATATACAAGTGGCCCAAAAGTATACAAAAAGATGCTCATATAGCTAATTGTTTAAGAAATGCAAATCAAAACCACAATAAAACCTTAACTTCATACCCATTAAAATAGCTATTATTAAAAAATTTAAAAATAACAATGTCAGTAAGAATGTGGAACTATTTCAATTCCTGTGCACTGTTGCTATGAAGTTAAATGGTGCAACTGCTATGGAAAACAGTTCCTCAAAGAATTGAAAATAGGATTATGATATGATTCAGCAATTTCACTTCTAGATACAGCTCCAGAGAATCAAAAGCAGATTCTCAATGAGATATTTCCACACTCATGTTCATAGCAGTATTATTCACAATATATAAGTGGTAGAAGCAGCCAAATACCATCAAAAGATGGATAAGAACAAAGTGGTATGCGCAGACAGTGGAATATTATTCAGCCTTAAATAGGAAGGAAATTTGGATATATTCTACAACATAGATGAATCTTGAGTTGTTTTGTAAGTAGAATAAGGTAGTACAAAAATAAAAATATTGTATGAGTCCACCTATACAAGTTACTAAAGTAGTCTATTTCAGAGAAATAGAATATAGAATGGTGATTACCAGGGCCTGGGAGGAAGGAGAATGAGCAAGTTGTTGTTTAATAGGTATAGAGTTGCTATTTTCCAAGGTGAATAGAATTCGGAGACTGGTCGCATAATAATGTAAATGCACTTAACAATATTAAACTGTATACTTAAAAATGATAAAGATGTTTAAAAATCAGCTAGAGAGAAATTCTTAGGGTCTCCTCAAGTCTTCTGAGCACATGACTTACCTTGGGCATTAATATAACTAAGCATACACGGGAACTTTTCAAAGCTCATATTCCTTTAAGTTATCACAATCCACTGCTTTTTCACCCAGACTTTCAGTATGTGTATTGTTTGACTCAACTGTTATATTTTTTCCCCAGGTGGAAGTGAATTGTTCATTTGCCTTTCAATATTTTCATGGAATATCCTCATAATTACTGACTTTCCACTCTGATATAGTGTATAGATAGTGAAAATAAAGGCAAATTCTCTCTGCTAGTTCTTTAGGGGAGCTCAAACTAGTAAACAAACAAGCAAAAAAAGACAACCACAATTTCTTAAGAACAAGTCTGCTACTTCTGGAACCAGGATCCACAGAGGACCACCAATGAACTGGATAGGGTAAATGAGACAGGGTAATTAAAATGCTATGTATCTCTCCTACTATGTTTAGTCACCGTTTTATTAATATTTCACTTGGTTGCTGTAAATCTTTGAGTTCTGATGAATCTGATTTTGACAATTTTGCAAGGAAAAAACATCCTTTTTTGGGAGGAATAGATGCTTAAGTTCCTGATTCTGTCATTTCTCAGAAATCTTTGGGTATTTTTAAAAGAGGTTTGGAAATAGCTGAAGGAAAAATTTAGTGCAATGGAAAACAGATATGAAGAAATTTCAGTATTGATGAACAAAGAGATGGAAAATACAAAAGAAAGGTAAGAGTCATGGGGATGGGATAAGAACATTCATCATATGTAAAAACTGAGTTCCTGAAAGAGAGAAGTAATGAAATGAGGGATATATTTGTAGATGCAATAGATAATGTCTGGCATTTTCCACAGAATTTATGAGAGATATAAAGCTTCATAATCAGGAAGCTTTATTAGCTGTAAATAAATTCTAACCTGAAATATGTAGGGAAACTTACTAACATAAATGACAATTAAGGCAATATTTTAAAAATATTATTATTTTTAAATTCCAGAACATGAAATACACATGTATTAGAGAACGTTTGCTTGTCTTCCATACCTATTATTTTCTCCATTTTTAGATCTCCTTCTATTTTGTTGATTTTCCTACATTTTTTCTCTTATCTATTACCTTTTTCTCTTACTGTACATTTGATCATATATAATCTCCTTGGTACATCTCATAATCAAGTCTTCATTTATGAAATAATTTTCATCATTTTTTTTCTAATTTATTTTCCACCTTTCCATTTCACATCTTCCTATTGTTTTATAATTTCTTCCCTGAGTTTTTGCATTTCTTTTTCATTGCATTTGTATGTTATTTATTGTACCAATTATGTTACAACCCATTCCAAAACTTAATTAAAAAAAAAAATCTGTGGGTCAGCAGCTCAGTTTTGCTATTTGGGCCAGGTTGAGATCATTTTAACTGGGCCCGCTTTTGTGTCTTAGTTGAGCTGGTAGGGAAACTGGAAGTAAGCAGGTCCATTATGGCTCAGCTGAGATGTCTTAATATTTGTCCCTGTGGTCTCTCATCATTCAGTAGGCTATCACAAGCTCGTTCTCATAGCAGAGTCAAAGAGTAACAGAGCAATGAAAACTGCACACAGAGTTTTATTAAGCCTCTGCTGATATCATATTTTGAACATCTCATTGATTAAAGCATGTCACATGGCAAGGCTCACAGTCAGAATGGGAAGAGACTATAAAGTTATAGGGCAAAGGTCCTGGAAAGAGAGGCTATTATTTAGGGCCATTAATGCAAGAAGTATACCACACTGAAAAGCAATCCATTGTTATATTTGTTCTGTTTTGAGGTTGTATTTTTTCTGGAGTTAATTTGTCTGCCAAACAGTTCATTTATTTCTCATTTTTAAGTTTCTAAGGGCTTTTTCTTCTCTATATCATTCCCGTTTTAGTATATGTGCTGCTGAAGTGAGCCCTAAGGGCCTTATACATACGTATTACTGTGTTAAGAATGCTGTATTTTTATTTTTCTTGTTCATATACGAATATCCTGAATATTTCCTAACCAGCTATTAACATAAGAATCCTATGAGTGTGGTTGTCCAGGTGCCTTTCTCAGTTTCTTAATTTCTTCTGCTATTGATATAATGAGAAGTAACTTTTGAAATATAAACCCCTCATATGTAGAATGTAAAGAGTGGTTTCCATTTTTCTGACCAAATATGAATAGAACTACTTTGAAAAATATTTTTTAATATTCAGTAAAAGTTAATATGAACATATCTATAATATTATAATTTTATTCCTATGCACTAACCCATAAAAATTCATGCTTGTTTGCAACAGATATATGTTCAAGAATGTCTATCACAGCAATGTTTATAATAGTCAAAATATGAAGACACCAATATGCGGGAGCCATTCTTGACTCATTTATACAACAATAAATTATTATTTTTTATTACAAAGAAAAAAATACGAAGACATGCCCCAAAATTTATTATATTAGATAAATTGAGTCACTATGAAATACTATTTCACAATGAATAAAACACAGTGAAAAGCAACAACATGAAAACAACTTAAAGATATAATTTTGCATAAAAGAAGCAAGACACAGCTAAACAGGTCATGTGTAATTTCAATTACATACAATTCAAAAATAGTAATGTTAGACTATATTACTTAGATATGCATATTTAAAAATCAAAGCTGTAATTGTCATTAGGATATTAGTTACTACTGGGGGAGGGAGAGAATAATGATTAGAAATAATAAATGGACATATAAGAGGGAGCTTATTATGTTCTATGTCATTATCCTGGTATAGAATACTGTTGTGTTCAAGATATCTGTAATATATCAAAGTAGAATATTGAAAATATTGGATATATGGATCTAGAATTCAGTGAAGTCTAGCCTAGGGTATAAATTAGGGAGTCTTTAGTTTATAGACGTAATATAAAACATAAATCTAGATGAGCGATATAACAATGTGTGTTTAGGAAATGTTTTCTCTTGGATTGAATTGTGTCCTCAACATAAAATTTATGTGTTAAGATTTAACTCCTAGTACCTCTTATTTGGAAATAGGGTCAGTGCAGATGTAATTAATTAAAATGAGCTCATACAAGAGTAAGAGGGCCCTTAATCCAATATGACACGTGCCCTTGCGAAAAGCGGACATTTGGACGATTTGATACAAGAAGGCTGCCATGTGAAGATAAAGGCAGAGATAAGGTGATGTGTCTACAAGCTGAGGGATGCTTGATTGCCAGCAAACCAGCAGAAGCTAGGACAGAGGCATGGAACAGTTTTCTTTCACAGTCCTTAGAAGGAAACAAGCTTGCCAATAATCTGATTTAGAACTTCTAGGCTTCAGAACTGTTAGGAAATAAATTTCTGTTATTTAAGCCACCCAGTTTACAGCATTTTATTGCAGCTGCTCTAGTAAATTAATACATGGTCCAAAGCCACGTCTCAAAATTAAGAGGTGGAAAAATTAGAATAAACCTAAAAGGAGGTCAATGTGTTAGGATGAAACCTAAGAAGAGACGACTCTGGATCTAATTAATTAGTTTGTGGAAGGAAGGACCAGTCAAGTGTATCAGGATCATATGGGAACTGAGAATTAATCCTTAGATTTTACAAATTTAAGGCACTAGTGATATGACAAGATAAGTTTTGGAGTGGCTGAAAGCAAACAGTCATAGAAAGACATTTAAGATAGCATAAGAGAAGGTTTTTGAACATTGTCAATTCTCATGAGTTTTAGAAGAGCAGAGAAATAATGGAGTAACTGCGGATCGAATTGGAATTGGAAGTGATTTCTTAACATGGAAGAAAAAAAGCCTCTGTGTGTGTGTGTGTGTGTGTGTGTGTGTGTGTGTTGTGTGTGTGTGTCTATGAATGATCTAATAGAGAAGGATAAATTGAATTTTTAGAGAGTAACTAGATTCTAGTCATTGAAAAGGCCAGAAGAGATCATGTTTAGTAAAGAACCTGAGGAAGCTGCCTTCAGGAATAGGGACAATTTATTCATAAAGGGAAAAGGGACAGCAAAAATCAGGCATTCAAAGCATGTAGGAGTGCAGATATAATGGAAGCTGGCGGAAATTCTCCTTAGATTTAATCTTTTTAATTTTTTTTTTTAAGTTAAATAGGATCTAAGTTTTCTGGAATGCATGAGATGGTGTCAAAATTTCAAGAGATAGGAAAAGGTATGACATTACAGTGGAGAGGGTAAACAAATTACATAAATATAAAATGAAAGTTCAGCAGCCTCAAGGGCCCATTTGAAATTAGTGGTCATGTATTTATTATGAGGACATTTAGTGTAATTATTAGTTTTCTCACCTGCCGCATTCGGCTGGTTTATTCAGCTGGCCTTTCCATGAGGGCCAGGTGGAGAGAATAAGAGACCAGAGCAGCAGTCGTTGGCATCCTGTAGAGGCTGTGGTGAGATGGAAACAGCTGGGAAACCAGTTTAGACTATATTTTCAGAAACCTCTGATTGTCCAACGGTGGTATTAGTAGAATTCCTTTAATAAGAGTATTCTCAGAAAAAAATCAATCTTTTTCATTATTTTTAAGTTATTATGGCAGATTTATCATGAAGAAATCACCATATAATAAGGCATATCTGTTTAAATAATTATTAAAATGTTAGAAAGATATTATAAATCTATATTATAGTAATAATAAAAACAGTAACTATCAATTATACTGCAAATTATTGATAATGCGATTTACACATATATTCTTTCATTTATTTTATATATGTATATATATATATATATCTATATATCTATATCTATATCTATATCTATATATGTTCTCTGTGAGGTATTGGTATCTTCATGTTACTTATAAGGTAACAGTTTCAGAAAGATTGATTTGAGTGATTTGTGACTGCATATCTGCATATCACTGCATATCTCAATTGCGGCCTGACCTTTAAAATTTCAAAGTGTCTGTAGCAGTTTCTGAAAAATAATAGTTTGTTTCTTGCTTGATTACTTGCTTTCGTAGCATGTAATTTAATCTCAGAAAAATATGGTGTTAGCAAATTCTACATATCTAAAGAAGAGAAATAAAAAGTTATTTGGAGACATTTACCTTAAGGGAATGATCATGAGTGATAAGAAAAATGAGAGTACATGATATACATGTGAAGCTTAGGTTAGAACCAAATATCACGACAGTTAGCCTAATTTATCTTTTTCTTTCTTTGTTAAAATTGATTAGAGTTCAAATTTTACTTGCATGTTATTATGTTACATAAGTCACAGTTTAGTCAGGAAACTACATATTTTGGTAGACAGGATTTAATACAGGGAATTAGAATCTTACAAAACCTTTGGAAGGGCTGAGTGAATGAAGGTCAGAAAGAATCACTGCTGGCTTTGGGGAAATCAGAAAATGCAAACTGTCTACGAACTCAGCTGCCAAACGGAGGAAGATGATTTGAAGACAGCCAAGGGTGCCTCTGAAATTTATGTTGACTGCCTGGTTGCGATATATCAGCCATTGCTGGAAGAGAAAAATGATGTCTGCTTTCTACTTACCTAATTTTATACAAATGCCAATTATTAAAATCTAAGCTGGAATTCTGCTGACAAACACCTGGAAAGTGTTGCTTTTAGGATTCTAAAGCCTGTGTTACGAAGAAGAGTTTTGAATAATGAGGATAGTGAAATATCAGCAAACAATATGTGATTTTTTTTCTCCTCCTAAAATTCCTGGTATCTAGGAAATACTTCAATGTATTTACATTTAAAATCTTAGAAATAACAGAAGCAAAAATATGTATCTCTCTAACAGAATGATAGGTAATAGATGTTTTGTTATATTCTTTCTTCCCTGGTCTAACAGTCATAAATATGAAGCTGTATATCTCACCCTCCCCCCTTTCCCCCAAAAAGAGAAACACAAAGTCACATGAGTTAGTTTATCCATCTCTGTGTAATGGTTGCTACATTTTTTGTTCAGTCACAAACTACCTTTATAGTCTATAAAAAAAGAAAAAAATTGGAAATCTAAATAAAAATATTCTATATATACCTCATACAAAATAATGTGGGAAGAAAAGAATAAAATGTAAAATTAGTTAATATGTACAGAAATAATAGCAAGCCAGGAGTTGGTTCTCAAAGGTAAAATAGTTATTTGTAGAAGAATGCTTTCCTTTGCTTCAAAAAAACAGTGACTGTGTATTGCATCCTGACTGGTGATAGACACTTTGAGTATCTTTGAATCTTCCACTTCACAGAGTCCAACTGGCTGAACATATTGACTCAAGTCTCAAGCTGGTCCTCACTCAAATCCTGTGGCTTGGGGCTGCTTAGTAAATGGTCAGTAGTGACATGCTCAAAGATGATACTTATTTGCAGAATCCCAAGAGGTCCACTAAGTCTTGTCACTTTTTTTAATGGTACAAGGAGTAGTGTACAGTAATTTGTCTTTCATTTGGAAGGACATTTTGATAATTCTTAGATGACTAAAAACTATTAAGGTGTCATGGTTCTGAATTCTGAAATTTTATAAGGATAGCATGATTTTTACCAAGTCAGTTAGGGTATTTGCTACTTCCCCTTCCCTGATCCAATCAGTATGATAAACTTTGATACGGTGGACCAGAGATACATCCTGTTTATCAATATTCCTGTATTTTATTGTTTCTTCTTTTGGTATATACTCTCAAAATCCATTTTTACACCTATTCTCCAATTCTTATTTGATATAAACTGACAAAATTATTATAATTATTTGGGAGTATAAGTTCTCTCTTTTCAGAGCAAGCTGGAGGGAAACTTTTTTTTTAGAATGAGCCAGAATTTTACTTTTGTTACAGACATGTAGGCACTGAAATTTGGTGGGGATCAGACTTGAGGAGAATCAGTAATTCTTTTAAAGAAGCTAATTGGCTCTTTACAGAGTCTTCCAGGAAGAGGAGACTAATCTCGAACCCATGAGAAGGCACGGATTTGAATGGGAGGGAAGGCAGTTAAATTTTTCGGTCCAAAGTATTCATAATCATGAGAATTCACCAAATATCACCATTCCAAATTTTTGTGTCATGTTTTCCCCCATTCGTTGCTTTATGTTTTGTATAAGAGCCCTGCAGAGTCTATGAATGACTCTGTAAACATCAATTAACTGTAATTTGGCCCCTGAATGGTTTACTTTCGTCTTGTATTTAACATTAACCCTGAGACCCAGCGAATTAGAGATTCTTTAAAAACAGTAATTAATATTGTTGTTTTTTTTTTGTTCTTGCCTTGAACCCAAAATTAAAGCCCTGGATTTGTAAAATATTTTTGTAAGCTAACCTTATAGTCAGAAGTAGCTATCTCACAGTAGTTATAGGCCTTATTTCCACTGTTAAGTTCTATTGTTATAATCGGTATTGTCTACCAAAGTCATACTTTAAAGAAACTTTTCTTTCCAGGCAACGACTGGTATTCTGGAGTCTACTAGCAATTCATTGATCTTAGCAACAGTGTCATTATTGTTTTCAGATAAAACTGGGTCAGATAACCAATTTTAGTTTCCCACCTCTGAGCCATTTATGTTGCAAGATTCTGCATTGGTCAAGGGTTTGGTTAGAAAAAAACAAATCCCTCTAGGTTTCTCACAGCGAACAGAGTTAATACTGGGAATTAGATGCTTACATCTGAAGAGGTAGCCCAGCACAGGCCAAGAAGAAGCACTTCTGGATTTAATGCAATTATGAGGTACAATTGTTGCAAGAAATCACTATTTATGATCTCAGACTCCTGGAGTAACAAAGCTTGAGAATCAAAGAGTTTTCCAGGAAATAGAAGAGAGCTTTATACATGTAGTCTGTTAACTCACTTTCTTGAAGGCTCTAAAGGAAGGAAAATATATATTCTTCTCATCTGATTTTTGACTCGAAACATTATTTTTATTCTTGCAATATAAAGGAGGATCCTGCTGGCAAAAATTTTGGGAAATACTACAGTTTTTAGTTTCCAGACTCTGTGACACAGGGGTATAGTTTAGGTAGCTGATAATAGCAATGCATATATAAAATCTATATAACTACTTTTAGCAAAGCCTAGCATCAGTGTTATTTATATCAGTATTTTTTCATATATCATCTGAGAACTAGTGAGTTTAAAATGACAGTCCTGTCAAGTAATCATCCTG
Source organism: Eonycteris spelaea (assembly GCA_003508835.1). NCBI lineage: Eukaryota > Metazoa > Chordata > Mammalia > Chiroptera > Pteropodidae > Eonycteris > Eonycteris spelaea. The sequence continues at coordinate 5,098,209 of PUFA01000003.1, forward strand.
AAGTATCTCTTATATTGACCCACTTTTCTCCATTCCACTTTGTGATTCTAAATCTGTCCATCATCATCTCTCCTTTGGTTTTTTACAATAGCCTCCTAAATTGTTCTCTCTACCTCATCATTTGCCCCAATCTATTCTCACTGAATTCAGAACAATGTTTTAAATCACAAAGCAGATTATGTCACTTTGTTATTCAAAATGTTCAATTTCTCCTCAATGTTCTTAGGCTAAAGTAAAAATTTGTAAACATAGTCCACTAAATTTCATTATTTAGCCTTTCTACTTTTCCCTAGACCTATGGTCACCACAATTGATAATGCCCTTCAGACTTCATAATTTGTCATTCATAGCTACATGTAAAATTCAGTTACTTGATCAGTTTTCTTCTTCCATGACATCATCCCTAATTTAGTCTGTATTTCCTCCTCCACTGATTATTTCCATCTCTAACCAACTCTTTGAAATGCTTAAATTCTTATCCGAATATTTTTTTTTTCAACATTTGGACTCAGCTACAATTTGACTTTCCCCTGTGCCTGCAGTTTCTCCTATAGAGGACATCATTCATTCATTCCTGCTCCATTTACCATATTGTCATAGATGAAATCTGAACTTTCTTAATTATCATTGCTACTTCCTGCATATTGCTGTTTACTTCATGCAAAAACTCTCCGATTTTTGAATTCCTGCCTCATTCATCCTTTCATATTATCATCTGCTGAGGCCCTTGGGCACATGGATCACAGTACTTCTTTTATTTCAAATCCTGGCAGCCTCTATAATGACTTCAAAGAACACATGGCTAGCCCACTGGATACCTTCTTCTCATATGTGTTTGACTTCCTGGATTCCAATTCTCTCAGCCTCTATACTGTTATACAATCATTCCCATGGCCAGAGCTAAATTTTGTTATCATTCATATTTTTATTACTTCTAATATAATAACCTCCAAAATACTAATCTCTGAAAAGAGTCTCTGTTCTTTTCAGCTTCTCACTTCACTGGTTTCAGTATGTAGCATTTTTCATAATTGTGTCTTAGGATAGTCAATTCCTCCTTCACTTTTCTCTCAGTCCCATTGCTTCAGTTTATTTCCTATGAATCCCAGACTCAGTAGCAAATTGCGTCAACATTTTATTTACACCTTACTTGTTTAATTTGCTTGTTTGAGTTCATTTTCTGGCTTGTTTATATGATTTTTGGCATAAGTACCACAAAAATCCTTCAAATTTGCTCAATCAAGCCACCTATCTCTCTCTTTAGGATATTCTGAGTTTCTGGAGGAAATCATAATCTTTGCAGATTAATAATTCTACATATTTGTTTTTTTCAAACTCACTGGACTCCCAGTTCTAGTAACAGTAATTTTATTTGTTCTTGCTCACCTTCTTGTCATTCTCATAATATCTCTTCCCAATCATCACTATTATACTCAATCATCTTACCTAACCCATCCCATTTTTCAGTTATCAAAATATCATGCCTCTTTTTCTACAGAGAACGTTTAGGCTATCAGGTATGAAAACATGCCTCACAACTGCGCCCCACACATACGTGTTTCGGTGTATATCCATAGTCATTTTTAAACCCTTAATGAGTGGAAGAGATGATTCCTTTGCCTTTAAAGATTAATTCTCAGCCATAGTTCTGAATACCATTTTTATTGATTTTTCCTAAGTAATTTACTCCAAAGTGTATCTCTTTCTTTCTTTTTTAATGACTCTATTCTCTAAAATTATTCTTTAGAGCCTATGTCACCCTCTAGGTTCTTCGTTATCTTTTTTCTTTCTCTTATACATTCAGGCATTGAAAAAAAAAAACTTTCATAATATCTTAAACCTCCTATCACTCTTAAACATAGAAATTTGGATTCCACTATCATTATTAGATATTTTATACCTCAATTTCAAAAGACTTACTTAAAATTGTTTTAAACATAGCCATTTTCTATTTTCATGTAATTTGAGCTCTTATAGCACTTTTTGTGGTGATCCAATAGTCATCATTTTTTTTCCCTGTTTGACTTTATGTACAAATCTCTATTTCTTTTTCCTTTTCTTATGATTCTTTCTTAACTTCTTCTGTAGATTCTTCTTTTTCCAGCCCTGCCCCCCCAAATATCAGAGTTTCCCAATGTTTCACCATCAATCTATTTCTTACCCATATTCCTGTGTACTCTTTCTGAGTGATTTTATCTTTTCTCATGGTTTTAATTGTACCAATTGCTGATGACTTTCAAATGTGTATCTTCAGTCCAGACTTCTTTCTGAGCTTCAGGTTTACAAGTTCAATTATTTACTGTCCCACTTATACTTTAAATCAATATGTCCTAAGCTGAATTTTTACATTACTCAAACATAATTTCTTTTGCGTTTGCATCTTTTTGAATAGTGCACTATCCATAAAACTTTCAAGCCCTGAACTCTACACATCATTCCTGATTCTTTTATTTGCCTTATTATTGATTCTACTTTCATATATTTCTTGGTTCTCTTTCCTTCTCCAACACCTATGTTACTTCCTTATTTAAGATTTTATCATTTTCTGTGAATTTCCATAACAGTGTCCTTTTACTATTCTTTTCTTCAAGCTTGTCTAATGCTTATCTATTTTCTACAGTTACCAGAATTTATTTTCTCGAATACAAATCTCATGGTGTCATTTCCTTACTTCAAATTTTTTATTGGCTCTCAAAAGCTACAGATCAACATCTATGTCTTCTGGAATTAAATAAACAGTTCTCCATTAACTGGGCCTACTTCCCAAGTTTTATTCTTGACACATCTACTTTCACTTTACCAGTAATTCACTTGGAATTATACATATTCTTTTGTGACTCAAGGATTTTGCACATGTGTAGTCATATGTTTGGAACATCTTAACTACTCCAATAATACCTTGTGTTTTTATCTTTCATTGCACATTTTTAAAAATTTATCTATTTGTTTGTATGTTCTTTATCATCAGATTCTAAACACTTTGAGAGAAAAAAACTATTTTTCAAAAATTTATACTGTGTTTAGAACAGAGTAATATTACAATAAACATAAATTTTTTGAATAAAAAATTAAATGAGCAAACCCAAAATATAAGATTTTGCTGCAGCCTTATAAACAAGAGCTGCTCCATTCTTTGCTTTTGTTAACAAGTTGATAGCTCTACTGAAATGCTTTATTACATGGCATTGCTTTGTATCTGAAGGACCATATCCAAGTTTTGGCATGCTTTTAGTTACACAAAAATATATTGAATATTCAACAGCACAAAAGAGTTCTTCAGGATCAACTTGCACATATTATATAACTTACCTTCTTTGATATAGATGAATTAGTAAAACTAAATTATTCATAAATTGCTGGCTAATCCTGTGCTCAGTTAAAAGTATATAATGAGGTTGTAGTGAGTTTTTGAAGAAACTGGGAATTTATCCGTTTATATAATATTGTCTAATCACGGTAAGTTTAAAAGCCCATTTGAGCTTCCTGCTATTAAGGGTAAAAATGAGACTCCGGTAGATATATAAAGTGTTTCTTATGTTACTCATCCTTTTTATCTGGTGATTTACAGATGATCAGGAGTCATAATATATCTCCTCTCAATGGATATGGAGCTGTATCTCAGTGGATTTATGATTTATGATACTGATTGCTTAATATTTCTATTTCACTATAGCATCCAAATAATTATATTGACTTAATTTGTATTATTTGCTTGAGAATTTAACATCCTGTGTCTGTGACATAACAGATGTCATGTACCCACCTTCTTTGTGAGAACCAAAGATTTACTTTTTCAAATATTAATGCACATAAACTGTATTATTATGTTAGGTTTTATGCTCCAAGTCAAATATATCTGTGCATTTATGAGATTTCAAATTTGATTAAATTTTGAAATATTTTAGAGAAAATTACTCTAAAAAGAGAAGGAAGGCTAAAAATACAGCAAAAGCTGAGCTGTTCCATTCTTTCTTCCTAAGAACTGCAGATGAGTTTAGTCTTGGAAACTCTAAATACCCTCACTGATAGCATGCCATTTATCACACCTAAACAAAGTCCTGGGTCCCACAGTTTAACTGAATCCCATTTTAATAACACAATGAAGAGATGTTTTCTCCTAGTGCACACACCAAATTTGTTATGATTTTTTTCCTGCTGATCCTATAGGCACTGTTCTCACTTCGTGTTTCCCTTTGTTTCTCCAGTTTTCTGCAGACCACATGGATGAGACATGCGCAATAGAGATTAGCACATTCTTTTGTTTAGTTGTTCTTACTTTTGGCTAATAGGATATTTTTGAACTTTACGTATTCAGTAATTTTATGCTAAGCTCAGACAACCAGGAAGACTACTTCCTTACTTGCCTCAGTGTCAGCCCCTGTGGCTCAAACTACATTTACCATTTCAGGTGCTTCTCCTCATGTAGTAAACTTTTATTGAGTGTTTCCATTGGTTTTTACCTTATTCACTTAGATAAATTTAATAATCTTATTTTACATGGTCTCATTTTCATTAAATAGATATTTCATTCATAAGATTCTTAAAGATGCCTTTCTATATCAACTTGATCATGTTGTCCAATTCATGATTAAAAACTGTCTGATACGGAGCCAGAAACTCCTAAAATTGCTTTTATTTTTCATCTTAGGCAGGAACATGTGGGTCACTCCTTTTTTATAGTCAGTTGAAATCCTCCCCTCTTAATGCTGGGAACTATGTATATAATTCTAAAAGTGTGCAATAGTGTTGGTCAATTTTCAGCACTAAGATTATGTGTATGTCAAATCTTTATACACCTCTGATAGTTGGGTTCTCAAATCTATGTGGAATTATAGAATTCATTATGAATAAAAATTTGCATTTACCACCTCATAATGGACAAGATTTAGTGGTAGTAGTAGTAAAAGAAAACACAACCGCAGGGCCAGGACGATTGGAAACCTCGTATTTAGTAAAGTTTAATTTCTTCACATTACAAATAGGAAGGTCAAGATTTATAGTCAAACACTTGAAGAAAAGTATACAATGGGTGGAGGAGGAGAAGTCACGTAGAAAGCATTTTAATTTTATGTTCTCTTTTCCCTCTGTAGGCTTTCTTAGATTGGATGGCCTCTGTTCCAGAAAGCACTACCATAATCACCTTCACTCCTTGAATGATTATTATCGGTTCTCTTTTCACATAACAGAGACCCAAAATTTGCTTCTAGACAAGTGTTGCAGTTCCTTCTCCACTGCCTCATTTCTTGTCCCCAATTTGTACATTCAGACAGGCAACCCCATGGCTGTTTATAGGGCAGAGAAGACCTGGAAGAAGTGGCCTGAATATCACACAGGCAGAGTCTACAGTCTAAATTATTAGATACTATTGCCACCATCAGCACAAAAATGAATAAAATATGAAGCCAATCTAAGAGGCTTTATATTTTCAAAATATAAAACAGCTTCAAAAACCGTAAGCTGTGTCACTGGGGAGAGGTCATACCAGGTCTAGTTTGAGTGTCTTTTACATAAAAGACAGTGTAGACAAATGATGAAGCTATTGTCACCTTTCATAGCTTTTAATGTCATATAGTTATCCAGACATGTATTTTCCCAGTTTATTCGCTGCCCTCTTATATTTGCATTTCTGTCTATCATTCTTTTTCATTTCCTTTGTGTTCATTTTCTGAGAAAGACTGTCACATACATTATGTCCATTAAATCTTAGTGCCAGCAAATATTAGGTAAGAATAATTTTTTAGAAAACTGAAGAACATAGAGGCATAAGAGACGAAATTCTTTGAAAAATTCTCCTGATTTTTTCTGAGTAATAATTCATATGTTGGAACAGTTGTTCTTTCTGTGACCCATAACTAAAATTTTTAGCTAAAGAACTAGAAATTCATCCTGAAAAATTATTTTAAACTGAAATAAAACCTAAGATACATAAGATCTGTAATGGAAAATCTATCAAACCCCTATATAATAAAAACCTTTAACTTATTATTTTAATTAAATATATTATATAAATATACAGCAAATATTTATTGAACATCTACTACCCGTTCTTTATATTCTAAATGGTAGGGATACAGACATTTTAAAAAGACAAGTTTGCTGACTTCATGGAGCTTTATTTCTAATTAGAGAGACACACTTTAATAATAATCATAAGTATAAATGTATCAGAGAAACTCATCAGGATTATAAAGGGAAATATACACAGGATTTCTAAAGAATGTAAATGAGATCTAACTTACTCTGAAGGCTCAAAATATGATTTCCCTGAGGAAGTAAAACCTAATTTGTTGTTTGAAGTTAAAGTACAGGTGTGATATGAAAAAAAATGCTACATAGGGAAAGTACCATGTACAGAGTCTCTGATATGAAGGAACATGGAACTGAAAGGAGGGATGTGTGGCTGAATGCAGAGATGGACAGACAGCATTGTACAATATGGTCAGGGCAATAGTAAGAACGGACCATATCAGACCTTGATATTTGTGCTAAGGATTTCTATCATAGGAGATATGTAAAACTATCAAAAGAGGTTTAATGGGAGAAATGCCATCCTTATATTTATGTTTTGAAATAATTGCCCAAAGTTACAGAGTGAGGAGTAAATTAGAGCATGGTAAAATAAAAGAAGGAAAATTCATTTTGAGGTTGTTTCTTTCCAGATAGGGATGGAAAAAAGCAACATAGCTTGATCTAGGGTCATGTAATTTGAAACAGAGATAAGTAGATATATTTAAGAATTAGGAAGTAAAAGTTATAGAATATTGTGATGGAGTGCCAGAGAGCCTTGGAAGATAAGGTAACTTCTAGGTTTCTTGCTTGCAAAATGGATGGGTAAAGATGAAATAGGGGGTTAATGACAGCATGGCACCAAGAGTTGGAGATAGAAGATATAAATTTGGTATTATTGTCATATCAACGGTAATTACAGCCCTGGGAAAGGGTCAAATTTCTTAGAAAAAGATTATATTGAAAAAAAAAAAAAAAACCTGGGGATAGGACATCAATCTACCCTTGTATTTAGTGTTTGTTTTTAGGTAGGAGCTGAGCATATTTAAATGTTAGTGTGAAATATGCAGTTAGAAGAGAAGTTTTCCATGGAAGAAATAAGAAATAATTAACAAGGTTCTTTAGAGAGTGGAAGCAGTTGGAAACAAAGTATAGATAGAAGGATCAATAAATATATTAATTAGTGATTTGTCTGAAAATTTAAAAAAAAGCTGTGTTTTTCTTACTTTTTGGTTTTATGATATTTGATAAATTACTTAAATTTGCCATGTAACTTTTTTCTATAAAGACACTATGTAGAATTCAATGAGTGGGTACACAAAGAACCCTTGGAGCAGTCTAAGGCATAGAGTAAGAATCTAATAAATATAAGCTGTTTTTATAGCTATTTTAATATTGTATGAAAACGTTCTGCATAATTGTTTTGTCTAGTTTATAGAATGAATCTAGGAGAAAACACAAATATACCTGTGTAACCCACCTCAGTGCTTGGAATAAAGTCATTAATTTATGTCTGGTGATCAGAATTAAAATGAATTTTGCAATTAGAAGGTGAGAAGTTTGGTTTTCAGACACTAGTGGAAGAGATGTATACAACAATTGTACACCCAGTTCTAAGCAATGAGTTGTTATGCTCTAAAATAAAGGAGGAAATTTTACCCAATTAAGAGCTGTGAAGGTTATAATCAATTTTTTTTTTACTTTGGTTTTTGATGATGAAAAGAGAGAGATGAGTATCATCATGCATTTAGTAGAATTACGTGCAATATTTCCCAACTGATATATGCCAAACTCTTCTAAACCAACAAAAAGGAGTTTTTCTGGAGTCTTTTTAATTAAATTATGATTGAATCATACTGGAAACAGGGCTTCAATTGACTGTGTAATTGATAACAATCCAAAAAGGTGCAAACAGTCTCTAGCTAAGGAAAGGTCTTATTTGGTACAGTAGAGATATGAATATGATTAGGTTTGATGAAATTAAATTAAATTAAATTATGAAATTAAATTGTCACCTTGCTCTTCTAAGTTACTTTGCCTCATAAGGACTTGCTTGTTTATGACAGAGGTTTATTTATTAAATTTCCTCTTTAATCTCTAGGTTCCTAGGATATTCTGAAGAAGCTATTTATAGAAAGCAGTCAACCATGTAATCAGAAAGTAGACATATTTCAACATAGGACAACCTAACTCAGATATTTTGACTTATTTTTAATATGGTTAATTAAAACCTGAGTGTTTTGGTCGATGAGATTTTTCAATTTAATCCTGTTTTGTTTTAGGTAATGAGCTTAAAGAAAGTGTTCCATTCTAAAATAATACTCTTTTCCCAAAATTATCAAAGGTGTTCAAGGAAATAAAAAATATGCATAAGTGGCAATCTCCTAGGAGTCCTATTGTACATTATAGGAGTAGAAGACTTATGGATGTGTGTGTGTGTGTGCGCGTGCGCGCGTGTGTGTGCAGCAGATCCATTTATGTAGAATAGATGAAATAAATGCCAAGATAAATACAGTATTTTCAAGCTTTTCCCTGCAAATGGGAACTCTACGACGTCTACCAGGAACTATAGTTTAGTGTTACATTGGATGAGTGCTACTTATCATTATACTGTTATAAAAACAGATTTTTCAGTAGAGTTTAGAGATCCAGAATTAATAGTTCATATTATAGCTTTTTTATCTCTGAAGTTTTCCTACTGTTTCTATCCAGATGCATCTCAATGCAAAAAGTTACTTTGTCTAGTCACAGGCAATACATCTGTCTCTCCTTTGAGGATACTAGATTATACTACAAGGGTGAATAAATAAGAGTATAATTCATGTACTTCTCAGCCAATTGCAATTGCTGATTTTATACTACAGATTATTCAGAAAACATAGCGTAGATATTACAAATTCTCTTTAATTAGTTAATCTTTAGTTATCTCTTAATCTCAGTTTAGATGTTATTTCCTCAATAAATTGAATTCCTAAGATTGGGTCTGGCCCACTTAATATAAGAATGATATAAGTATTCATAGTGCTTGTTTTCTGCCTTGTTCCACATATCATATACATAACTTAATAGTGTTTTTTTGGTAATTATGCTTGGATTCTTTACTAGATTGTTATACTATGAGGTAACCCATGCAAGTAGGGCTCCACCCATATCTATCTATAGTAATAGATATGCAGAATAAATATAAAACATCTTTTACTGAAAGACAAATTCTGTATTACACATGCCCTAAAAATTTAATAAATTATGTTAACTTAGTAAATGAATGTATACTTCTACATCCTCAATATGGAGTTCCTGTTGTTTCCAAAACATTACAGATTATAAATTTTGTGGATTGAACAGTAACCCTAAAATTTACAACCACCTAGTACCTCAGAATATGAACTTATTTGGAAGTAGACTCTTTTAAATGTGTTAGTAAGCATCTTGAGATGACATACTGAATTTAGAGTAAACTACAAATCTAAATGGCTAGTGTTCTTACAGGAAAGGAAAGGACACAGAGACAGAGTAGACGTCCATGTGAAGATGAAAGCAGGACTGGGGTTAAGGCTCTACAAGTCAAGGAATGCTTAAGGCCACCAGAAGCCAGAAGAAACAAGTAAAGATTCTTCTGTAGAGCCTTGGGAGGGAGCATGACCCTGCTGACACATTGCTTTCAGATTTCTAGCATCCAGAATTGTGTTTAAAGAAAAAAAAAGAAAGAGATAAAACCCACTTGGTTTCTCTCTCTTGAAATCAATATGCAGTTGACAAATAAATGGCAAAAAGTGGATACTTTCCATTAAGCAAATCAATTGTTGCTCTTTTCTCTCTAAATCAAAATGTGCTTTCTTTGTCCATAGTAGTATGTTATATCAATTGAGAACTTGGGCTTAAAGAGCAGAGTATAACAGAGTTTCAGATCCTGACTTTGAGAACAGTTTTCATTAAATAATATATGTTTAAAAGTGTTTAATACAACTTTTCATATGATGTGCTTTTAATAAGTGAAGGATTTATGGTTCTAAAAATACTGTGAATTTCTCGAGGCCAAGATTTTGCTCTATTTATGTCTGTATCCCTGGTGGTAACACATAATAAGTGTTCAATAAATGTTTAATAAATGAGTGAATAATTTAAAAATACAGAGTCTTTCAAAGGGATGTCATAATCGTCTAATTGTTTAATAAATTTGAACACTTAAACAAGTGACCCAGCTACTTCCATGTAAAAATCATATAAAAAATCATAGCTACTGTTTATTGTGCATGCATTGTATCCTAGGAACTATTAAATGTTTTGGACACACTACCTTATCTGATCATCCTAAGAAATGTATAAAATATGAGAGATATATTTTCTATATATTTTTTATGTTAGAGAAGAATAAATAGCACTTAAGAAAGTTAAATGGTGTGCTTGCAATGAAATGGCTAAATATGGCACAACTCATATCTAAAGTCAATATGAGGAAAACACTACACATTTCCTTATATACTATATAAATGAAAACTACTTAAATGTTTTAAATAGTCTGTTCAAATGTATCCAAATTTTGGGGAAAATATAATTGACCTAATAGCCATGGTTATACAGATAAATAAATGTATGTGAAGAATATTGGTGTCTGTGGCCCACTCTACTATAGGAAGAATCTTGGTTTCCCACGTAAAAAACAAAACAAAAAAAAAAAAAAAAATTTTAAAATGTACAATTTTGAGAATTAGGAAATCTTGACTGATTTTAGTTCCTCTGCTAATATAAGCTTTTTGTCTGGCCTTGTGTTTAAATATCTTGCATAAGCTGTTTAATTATGTTTCAAATTAATAATAATGGTTATCATTTGAAATTCCTGTTGGAATAAGTTAATAATTATTCTAAACTGAAGATGGCTTTGTTTTTAGAAGCTATAGATCATCTAGAAAAATCTTCCAGTTAAGAATATTTGAAGTACTATGCCAAAATAAAAGTCTCTGAATGTTATTTAAACTAGAGTAATTAACTTTGTATTTGGTTAAGAATTAAATATCCCATAGTGGCAAATTATTAATGTTTCTAGCAAAGGTATTGCCTCTCAGAAAACCTGCAACATTCATGTTTCATGTTTATATTACTGTCAAATGAACAATTTTATGAATATTTTATTTTTAGATGGCATTAATGACTCACAGACACATTTAATTACATACAAAAGCACTGCAAAAATCATTTTTGGTTCAATGATGGAAAAAAAAACCAGAACAATAATTTTGTGGTCCAGTGATTTCATTGAAATAGCATTTTGATGTGTCAAGGTATATGGTTGACTTAATAAATTATGGCAAAGAACTCACAATTAAAGAATATCACTGTGAATTATTTGGATTTTAAAAGTTTTCATTAAAGGTTTTAACGAAAGAGTCAGTTCAATAGCCTTTATTTCATGTCTAATAGAAACAAGGGAAAAATAAACAATATGATTTAAAAGTTCTTTCCTATAGCATTATTAATAAACTATTATTTAGAAATAAAATATAAACATCTATATAGAATATTTGCCTGAAAATGATAATAAAAGTTTAATAAAAAATCAATTTGAAACTTGTATCAAGTTATTTGGAAACAGAAAAAATGTGGTGAATATTCAGTCTTCTCTAGGATTACATAGTTCTTGCAGGCTCCAGTCACCTGGGTCTTTTTGGGATGCTGGTAGTGCACCGAGGTGGGAAAAAAATTTGTAAGATGTGTAAATGCAGAGAAAAGATTAGAGTACAATAGAGGTTGTGTTAATTTGGGGCCTGAATATAACGTCTGTTGACTCAATAACTATTAGCTATGGATATTTTTAGCTTCAGAGTTTCAGATGTTTAATAAGGATAATACTAAACTCTACTCTTACTGGGGGGTGGAGGAGCAAAAGAGAACATAGATTACAGAGACTCTAGTAAACTGTGAATACCAGAAGGGTTACAACTAAGTGTTGTAACCATTGCTAAGAACTTTGCTTTCATTTTTGTTTTTGTGTGTCTGTCCTTTTATAACAGGGTATGAGAAAGAAAGGTAGAAGACCAATCCTGTGGCCTGAAATTTGGCTGCAGATTGAAAAACTCATATGCAAAAGGACTACTGATAAAACATTCTTTTCCTATTATTAAGGAAGAAAAGGGTAAATATCAAGCTATGTTCCTGTGTTATCCAGTCACTCACCGTAACCTTCCAGAGCAAGAAAGGAGATGTATGAGGCACACAATAAAGGAATTTGTGCCCACTAACATTTGTGCAGCCCAATGCTCCTCCCACAGACCATCAGGCATATTGCAAATGTCCCTGTGTTCTGTGAGCTAAAAATCTAATTAAAGTCATTTAGATCAATCCCTGTATAAAAAACACTTTCATTAAGCTTATGGATATTAAATATAAGCTTACTTGGAATGAAAGGTGCCAAGTTTTTATGTGCTAAAATATAAAAGGAAACAGAAGCAAAAACCCACTTTTCATCTCCGAGCACACTGCCACATGGCGTTTCTGGGATCTCACAGTTCTATATGATATCATTTGGTCCATTACTTCAATAAAAAAGCCTTAGAACAGCTATAATTGCACTTTTCAGATCTAACGCTTTTCTCTTTGCACATCTCCCTTATGAGCCTGCGACCTTGACAGCTTATCCTATTACTGAAATATACAGCAAAATTCAGAAACACTGTGGTTAATATAAAGTACATAAAGTAACATGTAGGTGTCTGGAGATTTAAATGGGGACATCTACATGCTGGTTTTTTTAATGGTTTTTAATGAATCTCTGTTCTGAAGATCAATAGGACCAAAAATTTAAAAACAAATTAACAATCAAAAAAAGCATGTATTAACCAAAATCAGAACCTGATTTTCCTGGAAAAGATAAAATTCTTTGTTTCTGCAAAGCCAGCATGTGTAGGTATGGAGAAAACACAATAGAAAACTAAAGTTTACTTCAATTTAAAGTGATTCAATAAAATAAAAAAAAGGTTATATCCATACTAAAACCATCTGGTATTTATTGGGAAATTTTCAGCCACTGTGCTTCCCTTTTTTTTTTTCCCTGGGAAGAAAGTTTGAGATCATCTTTAGATTCTATTAGGATAAGGACACATAATGAAGGTCAGATTCCTAAGTCCCATGAGCCACTTCTTTTGATAGGTGATGAACTGAGAGGAACTGGTTGTTTTTACAGACATCAATCATTAAACTATTTTTGGTTTCATATTATGCTTATATAGTGCAAACAAATTTTTAGCTGTTATTCAACTCACAATCATCTCTCTCTTCATGAATGTCTAATGTAATCTTATTTTGAAGATAGGTTTTAGATTTTTTATGACTCTGTGTTACCTCTGGAAAATTAAATTAGTCCTTAAATAGTAGTCCTTGGCACTATTTAATGATACCTAACAGAAGCTTAATGGAACTCAAACTCACATTTATGATAATTCAGTTATGCTGTTTCTTCTGTTTCTTCTGCCCATTTTGTTCTCTTTGTTTTGTCCTAATCTTTTGTTCTAAAAGACCAACTTCCTCCAATCCACCACCAACAGAATGTAGAACCTACAAGGCAGGGCGTTTTGTGTTTTTCTCATTGCAGTATTCCTTGCGACTCCATGTCACCTAATAGTAAGTGCACAATAACTATTAGTAGAATGCCTAGCAATAGAAAAACTCTTTTGCAACCTTTTATCCCCCTTATATTGTCTGGCGTATAACAGATACTAAATATGCATTTACTAATAATATACACACGTTACTGAATAACACACAAATGAATAAAAGCGGTGGATTTTAAACCCATCATTGCCTAGGACACTGTAAGTGTTCTGTAACTCTCTACCTAATTATTGCTCATGTTGGTTTATTGACTCATGCAAGTTCCCTTGCTAAATCCAAATCTCTACATGTTCATATTCTCTAAGCATGTCTAGGTATTAACCACTTTCTTTTCTCACCAAACAACAATCTTGCTGTGCTTTTTTTTTTTTTTTTTTGTATGACACTTGGGGATGAACTTCTCAATAAGGTGAGATTTTACTTTACACTTCTTTCCTTATGGAATGCATCAAGCAATCAGTTACTTATTTATTTTGTATTTCCATCTCTATTCAAAAAAGCAATAATCTCTTTTTACATTTATCTATCCATTTACTATTTTAACTATCATTTATTCAGTGCTCAATATCATTTACTAGCAACGTTCCTAATTTAAAATTTTATTTATCAACATTATAAATCAATTTTCAAAACACATTACTTCTTGAATCTTTAGAAATCTTATCAATACTCTTATCCCACTGGATGCCTATATTGTTTCTCCTGCAGAATTTGAAAAACACTCATTTTTTTTCATTCCAGCTATAATTAGCAAGTCATTGCAATGTAAAAAGAAGTAGGTAGCCATCATTCTCAAATAAAACAGAATTATCACTGGAATTATTTCAGATTGCAATGTAAACATTTAAAACTTTGTATATCCTCAACTCATATCATCCTAAGCTTGTCTATAAACAACATAAAAATTCAAAAATTTTAATAAAAAAAAGCACAAATATTTGCATGATTGTGTCAGGTCAGGGAAATTATCTTATTCATTTTGTTATCCCTAGTAAATAACGTGATGTTGGGACATTGTAGGTAATCAATAAGGGTTGTTTTAATGAGTAATTACATGGGCCAATGTATGAATATATTGGTTAAATGGGGCAGACTTATTTGTATCTTATATAGCCACATCTACGCAGTCCTGTATATTTGAAGGATACAAGCTATTTATGAAGAGAGAATAAAAAGAAAATTTCTATCATTGTATATAATCTCTGTATTACATATAACTATATTGATATATATTATTTATTATACATTATGTCAATGTTAATATATAATAATAATAATAATAAATACAATCTGTATGATATATAGCTCTATAAAATCTTATATAGTCAAAATTTTTCAAAGAAATCATTTCTCCATTGTGGATATTTTGTGAAGTGTTCTTCATAAAAACCCATAAGCCAAGAAGATTTTGTGATATTGAATATAATATGAAAACCAACAAACCAAATCAAAACAATAAAAACCCTTCTTTAAGAAGATTCCATGAACGTTGTGATAGAAATATTGCGATGTACTTAGACAAAGTTAAATGGAAGCAGAACTGGGTCCTGGTAATCTTTATGCAATTAGAGTGGCATCTGGAAGAGAATCGCTTACACCACTGTATTTTTCCCCATGTGGAGGCAGATAAAAAATCATTTCCCCCTTTTTGACTGAAGAGTTTGAAAAATTAATCATCATGAATGTCAGGGAAAACTCCTCATCTTGGGAATATTTTGGCCTGCATGTCATTGATGGGATGAATAAATTCCAACTATTGTTTATTTCTTTTTTCTCAATTTGATTTGCTAACTTAGGTCTCTTACCTTTTCTAGGTAAGTGTAAGGTATGGACCATAATTAACAATTTCATTAGACTACTTCCAAAGCCAAATGGGTAATTTCCCTAAAGGAAATTGGGATGTTAGAAAAGTTTATGAATTTTCATGATCAAAAACCAACAAATTCCCATTATATTGACTAAATATAAAAGGTAAAGAAATCAGAGTTATCTGTATCATGTCATCATTACTTCACAGCCAACTTTTTTTTTTTGCAGAAAATATTATTTATTTTTGACATTTATGATTCTGTAGATATCGCATTTTTAATTAATGAGACTGTCACAAGAAAGCCCAGGTGCTAGAACATATACAAATATAAGAAAATCTGCAGACGTATAGAGAACCCTGATTGTCTGTATTAATAATGAGGGTTTATCAGTGCCATGCATATATCTTGAGAAGTACACCAGATTTCATAACATAGTAAAACTCAGTCATGAATATGAATTCAGCTGACATGTGATTTGTTTCTGTCTTCCTAACCTTCCCATTCTGTGCTTAGTTCAGCTACTGGAAGTGGAGGAGAAGGTAAAACAAGGTGGGAAAAGAGCACATAAATGTATTATAAAGTAGAGAATCTACTTAACTCTAGAATTGTTCTAGTTCAATATCCCTCTATTTCTCAAAAATTAGAAATAGAATGACCAAACATGATCTAGGAATTCTACTTCTGAGCATAAACCCAAAATAAATGAAAGCAGCGTCTCAGAGAGATATCTAGATTCATATTCGAAGCAGCATTATTCACAGTAGCCTAAAGGTAGAAGTAACCAAAATGTCTGTTGACAAATGAATGGGTAAACAAAAAAATGCAGTGTATCCATACAGTGGAATATTATTAAGCCTTAAAAAGGTAGGAAATTCTGATTCATGTTACAACATGGATGAAACTTGAAGATAGTATGCTAAGTGAAATATGTTTGTCACAAAAAACAAATACTGTATGATTGCACTTATATAAAGTACCTAGAGTAGTCAAATTTATAGAAACAGAAAGTAAAATTGTGGTTACCAAGGATTGGGGGAAGAGAGGAATGGGGAATTTTTGTTTAATAAGTGTAGAGTTTCAGTTTTGCAAGATAAAAATTTCTGGAGATTGAATATACATAATACTACTGAATTATGTGAATATACATAATACTACTGAGCAAGGTTAATATACAATTGAATATACATACTACTACTGAAATGAATACGTAATAACAGACTGTAAATTTTGTTACATGTATTTTACCTCATATGTGTGTGTGCATTCCTCTAGGAGCCTGGGAAACAAATCCCAATTAAATAAAATTTTTTGATTTCCTTCCATGGTCTAGAAATCCTCTGAAACCAGATTATTTTCCTTCAATACATAAGCCACAATGAAGAGTTACCACCATGAGGTCCCAAATTACATCTGGGATCAGTTCCCTGAACTCACAATAATGTGACCATGGATTTTGGTAGGACTTTTAAAATTTTATTTATTTTGATATAAAGAGGGTGTTTCTTGTAATTCAACTGGAAATATATATACTTGACATGTTCAAATTCATTATAAATTAACCTCTTCTATTCTGCATTAAGTTGGTGAGTTCTCTAACTCATTAGTTTTTCCCTGGTTGTTGTTCCCTGGGACATTTAGGGATATTCTTTCTTAAGAGACATAAAAAGAATTGTCTCTTCTGACTTCTAAATTTAAACTTCATTTTAAAGATTTATTTTTACATTTAACTTGCTCCATGGTGCTTGCACAAACTCTATTTTTTCTGATTAGAAAAAGCAGCAATCACTTGAAGCTCCTGAGATAGTTATTGCCAGCACCAGAAACATTTACAACTTAAGAATACACTCATTGTATCATTTTGCAACCATTTGAAATATTCATTTTCTTGCATCTTCATTTATGTTTTTCATTTATGTTTTTTCATGAACTTTAGACATAATGCCTAAAATTTTCTATACTCTCCTAACTTATTTTGACCAACATATATTCTATCTGCTTACCTAAATCATGAGATACCAGAGTTCAAGTAGGATAGCCATTTACTTTTAAAGTTAAAACTGTTATGTGTGCCATCATGATTGTAAACAAATATTTTAAGGGACAGATTTTAAAGGACATATTTTAAAGGATATGTGACATAAGCCACACATCAATATTTCCATTTTTAAATTGGTCATAAACACAGACAACAGTTTAGTGGTTACCAAAGAGAAAGGGGGGAGGATGGGAGTTAGACAAAGGTAGAGGAGGTCAAATATACGGTGACTGAAGATTTGACTTTGAGTGGTGAACACACAATGCAATATACAGATGATATATTATTAAATTGTACACTTGAAACCTATATAATTTTATTAACCAATGTCACCGCAATAAATTTAATAATAAATAAATAAATAGGCCTAAGGACAAGCAGATTTCTGTTATGTCAAATAATGATAATTGCAAGCATTTTTAAAAAGTCATTATTGTGAGTGATTTTAAGAAGTTTCGAATTTTAAAATCTGTATTTTGCTGGCAATGGCTAAATCAGTGCTTGAGATAAATGTGGGATTTCTCGTTATACTAGATGTTATAATCTATTAGAATTTATGAGTGTGCTTTTGTATACATATTTTTGTATTTCTTCTCTGTGTTTGTTTATGTGTGTATGAAGACACATGAGAATGACAATAGGGACTTGAGTGCTGCGATTATGGAGTATATATGAGCTGCATAGTTCTGATAAATATGCTTCCAATAAACAACATTTAGAATTAATTGAATGTTTTAAAATCAGGAAATGATGTTTTTTGTAACTTTAACAAACTTAATACAAATTGGTTATTCCGTTCAAGCTTAGAGAAAATGAAACTTCATTATTCAGTGTAGATTGGAGACAAGCTTCTTGTGCTACTCTTTCTTGTATGCATTCTGCTGTATTTTCGTATTTAAGTAAATGTAATTTCTTACATCAAAAATAACTATAGAAACACTATTTTTTTTATTTTTCACCCATGATTTTTTGAGGGTTGAAACTTTTTTCTAATTACCAAACTATCAAATATATGCAAGCTCTAAAACTGCTTCGTACATGTATGACAAGGAAATGTCTCTTATTCCATACATATTTCCATTCATAATTCCATGACAGTTTGTCAGAGTCTAGGAATGACCTTAATTACTTTTAACAGACGGTGTTTTTCTTAATAGTTGAAAATATTATTTTGATAGTGTTTCTTTCATCCAACAAAGCTTATTGCATAAAATGTTTCCAAGAAGTACTGGGACCTCAAGATTATTCTCATAATTAATCTTTCAAATAAAGACATATTTCTAGGAGAGGAGTTAAATTATGCATAAAATTATTCTCATTTATTCAGGGTATTTTTCTTTAAGGATGGTGTACTCTGTAATACTTTAACTCTTGGTAAGTAGAATGAGCAGCTTCCAAATTGCCCTCTTTGCCCTTCAGAAGGGCTAAGTGGAAGTGGCCACTGCCTTCAAGTGGCAACTGGGTTTGGCAAATTCCATATTTTGCATGATTTCAGATGAGAGAGCACTTCTGATCTTAGAAACAATTAAGCTGATCTTCCTCTGTTTGCTGGCTATGCAGTGTCTTTTAGAATTATTTGTTATAAAGTAGACCGGAGGATAAAAGAGAAGACAAAGTTTTGGAAATATATGTTTCCTAAAATTTTTCATATTCAGAAATAAGAGTACACACACACACATGCGCTCGCACACACTCATACACACACACCCCATTACAGTCCAACATTTACATCAATGATTCAACTAGGGAGTAAATTGTGGTAATAGACAGAACTTTATAATAGAAAAGGACTTTAAAATTCCAACAGGGGAAAGACACAGTGTGTAAGCATGTGAATATCAAAGGGACACTAAATTCATGTACATAGCAAATATATATATTCACATATCAAGGAAAACATAAGAATTTTTGTTTTGTGAAGACATTCCTACATAATACACCAGTGTCTTCAGTATGCTTCAGTGCTTAAAGCTCAATATGCAGTGGTTGACCATATAAAGTTGATAAATGTATTTCAGAAGGGCAGTGAATCAAGGTCATACTTCCTTATTTCTTATAGTCTAACCTTCCTCCCTCTTCATTGCCTCCACAGTAAGAATAAAATAGTGGAAAATTATATTACTGTAATACCTATAAAAACGGAATGCACTGAGATTTTGCTAGAAGAATATAAAGTATGTCACAGTTGCAAACAGCACTGCCAGGCATGGGATTTCCAGCTCTACAAATGTATGTTGCTGCTTCTGGATTTTTAGCCCATACTTTTTAGGGGCATTTTTGAAGTATCACAAACGTCTCTGAATAAGGAAATACATTTAGGACATTCATTGAAATTTGAATTCTCTCTACCTGTGTACAGAGTAATAAAATCAGGAATTCTAAGGGATAGAGCTATAGTGGGATAGTAGCTTATCTTTTAAATTGTGAAAGAAACGCTCTGAATAGGAATTTTCACTCTACTGTATTTCTCATGTTATTATGCTAAAGAGATTTCACACTTGTTATGCTCATTATTGTCTCTAAAGTTTCACAGTGATAACATGAAAGATTATCTCCTGTAGTCATTTCTTTTCAATTTAAGTGCCTTTAAAAAAATAATTTCACCCACCATACTTTTATCTTTTTTATAGCAGCTATACAATAGATTAAGTTAAGGCTTTAAGGGATTCTTTTTAAGCAAGTTCCAAATCTCTTTTCATGATCAAAGTTCTCCTGGATTTCCCTTAGGTAGAAATATTTTGTCATTCACTTTCTGAAAAACATTA
Source organism: Eonycteris spelaea (assembly GCA_003508835.1). NCBI lineage: Eukaryota > Metazoa > Chordata > Mammalia > Chiroptera > Pteropodidae > Eonycteris > Eonycteris spelaea. The sequence goes on from PUFA01000003.1 coordinate 5,118,431, forward strand.
TGGCCCTGCATTATTGGTATTAAATTGCATTCAGTTTCAGTATCCCTGAAGAATGTTAATACTTTATTTTTGGTCTGGACCTAGAGGTACACAGCACATTCATTCAAATCACAAATGATAGTAAATTGGGTGATGATATGAACACCAGAGAACACAAACAAGTAATAAAAAGATATCCAGGATGAAATAGCCAAATAATGTTCACAATTCTTAATGCCATTTTGGATATATACGGAGAAACATCCAAACGCTGATTTTTAATAGCCAGGAAATATTTTCTGCATGACTATCTTACAAAGCAACTTGCAGCTGATAAAAATAGAAGCAAAATTGGTTCCGATTTGTAGTAAACAGTATCAAGAAAAGTTTAACAAGTATGATTAGTATATACTGAAGCATACTGTAACAGTCTAAAGAAGTGATGTTCTTTGCAAAATAATAGTATTTTCTAAACATAGCCTATCTTTTTAATCAAATTCTTGTGTCGATGAAGAAAGATCACCAATATGAAGAGTTTTAGTGGAAGTTTTGGTGCTGTCATAAGTAGGAATAAGTAGGAATAGAAGAATGTCATGAAAATAATGTGATAAAATTTAAGTTTGTGAAGGAACGACAAAGGCAATCCAGAACAAGCGAGAGATTTTTCATCATAAAACTATTATGAGTGGAAAAAAGCATGATACAAAGAGAACCTAATGAACTGTGGTATAGGAAATATTATCATTGAGAGGTGATAAACTCTGTCATTTATTTCCCTAATCTATATTTTATTTGGATATTTTTTATTAGTTTGTCACATTTCCAATTTGTTATTTTGAAATGAAATCATTATAGATGCTGGTTAGAATTCATTCATTAATATTATTATAAAAGTCAAAAGGATCCACATAATTTCTGTGTTGACTATTTCTTCTTGTTTCTGACTTTTTTGTACAATGCAAAAATTTTTTTGAATGTGGATCAACATACTTAGAGTCAGATTCCTTGAGCTAGTAAAAAAAAATAAGGACCTCAGATGAATCATTCAAATTATTTTCTAGTTAAAGTTTAATGCCCTCCATACTCACTGAAAGTTCATAAATTCAATCCATGATTATGAAAAAAAACGTTTCTTCCTTGCACCAAAAAATACATCAACAAAGAAAAATAATACAACAAAGGAACAGAATAAACTATATTCTTAAAGGTTAACAAGCCATTGAGCATACCTCAATAAAAGTAGATAAAAGGGGATTGGCTTATTATTTTAGGAGGCAGGACTGAACCTAAAATACAGCTATTCTATGTGTTTCCTTATAGTTGTATTCACATACACACACACACACACACACACACACACACACAACAACACATTAACAGCAACCAATCAATCAAACACGAAGTACTTAAAAACATCAGACCTTCTCTCACCTCAAATTTTTGCTACACACACACACACGCACACACACACACATACACACACATATATACACACACACATATGTATCATATATACTATATATAGTATATAATATATGTCATATATATTATATACAATATACATTTTTCAGAAAGGAGGTGTCAGTCATGCTAAGGGAGAATTAGAGTACTCCCTCAGAACTGGAGAAACTATCTTGAATTTCTCAGTTAAGCAGCAAGGACACAGTGGAAAGGCTTGGAGTTATATTCTTTCCCCTTTGTTCTTCATAATTATACTCAATTACAGATTTCTCTCAATCTGAAATTCTATTATTCAGGGCCAGCTGGTGCTAATTATTTTTTCTTTAGATCTTAGAATCTATTGCCTTCCTCTTTTTTTTTTTCTCATATATATATGAGATCAATATAACATATTTTTCAGTAATCAAATGACCTAATTTCTATCTATGTAGGATAGTCTAGGTCACACTTGTGAAATCAAGTCTTTAAAGGCATTGATTTAACAAATGTGTGTTTTTTTTTAATTTTTATGAATTATAAGATATCAATGGGTTTTCAAAAGAAATAAAAAATAAAATGATTACTGTACACATCCCTTTAAAATACAATTAACTCCAAACTGAGGACCCAGGAAGTTCAGGAAAGCTAGCTAAGCCAATCTCTCCTGATAATGAATTTAGTATGTGTAATAAGATAAGAGTTGCTATGTGGAAGGGAGGAGTGGAAAGGAAGAGCATTCACTAGGAAGCATTTGCGAAAATGTTAAAATAAATGTTTTAATTCTAATATATACGCTCTGGTTAAAATTAGAGTGGAGTCATTACATTATCCCCTATCTTATTCATTAAATCTCTATTGTATATCTTATATCCATTCACTTCTGTCCACTATAAAAGTCTCTTCAGTAATCTTCCCATTTCTACTCTCTTTCATCTTGCATCAGTGTTCTAGTGGCTTTCAGATCTTCTTAAAATATAAATTGGATCATATCACTTCTCTGTTCAACATTTTTCTGGGTCCTTCCTTTATAAGTATAAACTCAGAATTCTAAGAAGATTAGAAATACCCTGCCTTGTCTTTCCTCTGCATCCTCTACTACGCCTAGCCCTGTATCATGGGTCTATCTCTTTCTTAGTTGGGTACAACCACAATGGCCTTTAATCAGTATCTTAAGCAGCTCAGGATTTTGTACATACTTTTGGAAGGATTGTCTTCTATTCCACTCTATTTCTGACCAGTTCCTTTCTGCTCCTTCCCTTTCAGATCCTTCACTAGAATCGTTCCATTAAAATGCCTCATGAGTCCCTGCATTTTTCTTTGATAGCACTGGTAGTGGTTGATAACTATGAACTTATTCCTGATAATATTCATATCCTATTTTTCTCTCCCACCATTTGAGTTCTAGAAGGACAGGAAACATTTTCTCCTTACTATTCTGTCTTTCCAGGGTCTGAAAATAATGCTTGATGCATAGTTATGTGGCCATGACATTGCAGGGCATCATGATTCAAAATAATATTCTAAGTTTAGGAAGGGGGAAGTAGCAGATTGCTATCTGTCTCTTCTACATTGTCCAGAGATAACAGAAATCCATAGTAGTGAAATAACACTGTCCTGGTTGTAATTAAAAATAAGACTTCATTTTAATGGAAAATAAACCTTTTAGGGACTACAACTTTTTATTATTGAAATCTTTTTAAAAACATTGATTGGTATTTTGCAACTTTTTTTTACATTACAGTTAACAGAGAAGATGAAAATAATTATGTGGAGAACCAGAATAAATGGGAAATGCAGCTTGGATATCCTGAGGATGAAGGGATCCTGGGTACACCTGAATCCCATAAGCAGAGAAGAATCAGAATTATGAAGTCCTATTAACTCTGTGCCTTAAATATTTATTTCCTCTTTTCTCAGTTCATTACCATTGCTCCAGTTAAGGCTTTTATAATTTCTCACCTGTAATGTTTCAATTATCTTTTTAATAATGTTCTTGCACTTAATATTTCCATATCACATTCTTCCTTCATACTTTCAAGTTCTTTTTATAGCAATTTTGATTTAGTCACTCTCTGACTCATAATTACCCAGCTGCTTCATTTCAGCTCCAGTGTAAAATCTAGAACTCCTTCACAGGTACATAAAACTATTGAGGATCTGGTACCTGTTTGTGTCTCTACTCATCAATATCATTATTGCATTCTATAGCACTGCACTACTAAGCTAGAGTCCTTGAAATTCCTTAGGGCATCTCATAATCTGTTCTCTCTGATCAGTTTCTCTCAAACTATTTCATAAATGCTGATTTAACTTTCTAGTCTTCGAATAAATTCTCCACTGTCAGGAAACTTAGACCCTTTTTCTCCTATGCACTCACACTGTACATTGTACCAGACTTTCATAAAGCAGCTATGGTATTATAATTGTTCCTTGAGAAAATGTATCTTTTTATCTTTGCATCAAACATCTTCCATAATGTCTGAGCAAAGTAGGCATGTCATATTTACAGAAAAAAATAAATTATTCTCTTATAATTTCCCTATTTAAATTTATTTTATCTCCTAATAAAAGTATTTCCCTAAAAAAATAGTCCTTATAAAATTGAAGACTCTCTAATTATTTGTTGGCTTTCCTGTGCTGTCTCGTTTTTACTGTAGATTGCCTTCAGTTTCCTAAACTTCCTCTACTGTCTCATTTATTTGCCTTGCGATCCTTCAATTTCTTTTCCTTTTTCATTTACTCCAACTTTCCTCTTGTTGGCTTTTATCCTCATACCTTGACTGTACTACCTCTCTCCTACCACATTCTACCCTGGATCACGAGAAACATTTTGCTTTCTCCTTTCTTCCTTTCATGTTAATTTTACCAGGCTTATCAGAAATATTCCCCAAAAGTAAATTTTTATAAGAGAGAGCTTCCTTATTTTTATTTACATCTTTCAACTTCCACTTTACTTTCTACTTTTGAAAAATACATTCTATTGAGGATTTCATAGAAACTGAAATAACTGCTGTCTTATTCAGTTTTTTAAAAATACTGTCTTAATATTAATATTGTCTTAATGTGTATAGACAACATGCTAAACAGTTTGAGGATGAAAAATAATCTGTTTTATTTGAATAATCAATGAATGTTTAAATGCCTTTTCAGAGATTGTTTAGTTAAATGGCTGCCAGACAAAAGTGGCAGATATTAAAAATTACAAATCAATATACTAAACCAACAATTTCTCACCTCTTCAAAGCATTAAATAATTTTTTAAATTTTAATTTCAACCAGTTATCAAAAGTATCAAACATTTTATTTTAAAAATTTTAAGAAATTTTTAGTATCCAGCTCTTTGTAATTATGTTAAAAGGCTTCCTTATAGTGGATATTTGGTTTTATGTAGACATCATTTGAAAATAGCATCCATGGTAAGAAAAAAATATTTCATAAGGGAATAATTTGGTGGGTGGTGAATTACAGCTAGCCAATTCATTTGATTAGACTTTAGTACTCATGAGGCACAGGCAATCAGTTTGTCCCACTATTGACCCCTTTGATTTAGTTAATTTTAATTAAGATTTTCATTTAAACTCAGCCAATTTTCTTGCAAAATATATGCTTTTGGTTGCAAAAGGAATTGTGCCAGATGAATGATCTGCTGAACCTACTGTGATTATGAGAAAACATAATGCATATTGGTGCCAAAGGGTCTGTATATAAGTGATAATGCTTTAATAATAGGTAATTTTTTCACATCAGCCCACTTTCCCAAAGGGAGTATTTGGCGTCTAGTCATTAACTAATGATCCTTTTCATATACTATAAATAGAGAAACAGATAGAATGGATGCTTTATCTACATGAGTACCAATTAAATATTGGGTTAGATCACTAGGGCATTATTTGGCTTCAATAATAATTAAAAAATAAATTGTTTGCTCTTTAGATTAATATTTTTACTCTTTTCTAATATATCACAACAGATATTTTTGTTACTTTTCTCTAGTGTTCTCTTTTGCATTTATATTAGCAACAACAATAGCAGAAACTGAATTAGTGCCCACTACATGTGTTGGCCTCTAGGCCATCGGCCTGCAGTAATAATAATCTCATACATCTTTAAAGGTTAACCTTTGTAAAGTATGAAATGATGATAAGATATGGGTAGGTACAACGTACTTGCATGTAGTTTTTAAGCTTCAGAGAGCAATAATATCTATATATTTTAATTTTAGTAATAAAATATTATAGATTTTTTGAAACTACCTATGTTACCATCTCCAGTTTCATTATCTTCTCTCTCTTGTGGTAACTCATAATTCTTCATTTGATGAATGGATTGTTTAAATTCCCGTTTATATTATACCTATGGATTTTTTACAAATATAGTCTCAAACATATATTTTACGAAGAATGTATAGCATTAAATATATTTTTGTTTTTTTCCTTTCTACACATGCCTTTTATTTGTTTCTCTTGTTATAATTCTCTGTCTAGAATTTTCACTGTTATGGTAAGTAGAAGCAATAGTAGCATTTATTTATATAACCATCCTGATTTTTAATAAAATGCTTCTAGGGTACTGCCATTAAGGATATTACTGACTGTGAGTTTTTGATTCCTTATGAAGTTAAGAAATATTTTCTTCTATTTCTACTGTGCTGTGCACAATATTTTTTTTTTAAGTCATGAATTATATTTTTCTACCTCTTGTGTTTTTTCTCCTTTAATCTATTAACGTGTTGATGTTATCTTTCCTGCTGCAGCTTTCTACTACCAAGATAATAATGATACTACTTATCGGCAGGAATGTATGTGGGGTGCACAGAGCACTGGATGATCCTGGCACTATGCCCCTCCTCTTACCTCAGTGTCATCATTGGCAAGAATAAAGAGGATGCCAAGAAAACTTCAAGTTCTCCTGGAAAGCCCTTGCCACTCACATACTCCTTTTCTTATGACCACAATCTGCCAGAGTCCAGTTCTCAAAGAGAAGCTATAATTAAACTATCTCTTCCCCCTCGAGGAAGTGAACATGAAGGCAAAGCCATCAATGTTTATGTTCTTTTATATCAGTTACCACCAAGTCCAAGATTTCAAGGCCATCATACCTCTCTTTATCTGATATAGTTTTTCCCAAGACTTTTGCATCTTTAAACACCTCCACTCTAAAACTCAATATCTGTCATTATCAAAATTTCTTGTTCTAGTCTTTTCTCTGGAAAATTCTTTTATCTCCTTTCTCTGCATGAACTCTGGCTCTCCTCTTACGATACTGCATCCCCTGAAACTCTCGCATGCACAGTTTTCTCTCAGTAACTGATCTTGGAGGTTAATATACTATCTCCTTACTCCTTTTTGCTGCTTCTACTGTATCATTTCTTACCCATTCCATAAATCCTCACTCTAGTTCTCTGGAAACTTATGAATCAAACTTTACTCCCAACATCCCTCCTTTTTCGGTCATTTACCAATATCCAAGTCACTAGCCCTAGTCTTAAAGATGCTAATATTTCTCTCAATGACATTACTTCTTTCATAATTCATAGTGATTTAAACATTTGTGGTGACTATTCTTCAAGCATCTTGATCCCCAGTCCCTTAACTTCTTCAGCCTTAATGATCTTGTGCTTCTCCATGTTACGATCACTGCACTTGTCCATTTACTATTAGAGACTTATCTGCAGATGCAAGTGTGTGCCAAATATAGTCTTCCCTGCCTCCCATTATATAATCACACCCTACCTTCTAATAATGAACAGACCAACTGTCTCTTCTGTAATGAGACTCCTTTCCTTGACAACAGTTGCAATGCATAAGGAATTTGAGATGACCAGGTGGCATTTGTGGCATCCCCTCTTAGGAACCAGGATCTCTGAGCCACATTGTTTCCTACTTATTGCAGACAGTGCCATATAAGGATCACTGACTTAAGGTGTATAATATTATGAATAATAACTCCGCATCTTTGCAGGTAGCTGCTCTAAGCAGGTTGCATTTTAAAAATATTGTGCTAATACTCTATCAAGACAGAATATAACTGAACCACTAAGTCTTACAATAAAGTACACTTCTTTAGCTGTAATATGAGTTCCTTGTTGCAATGCAACATTATGTAGTATCCTATGACATTGGTTTGAACTCTGTAGGCCTTTGGATAGTGGTACCACCAGAGTTCCCAGCATATAGTTGTCTGAATAAATGGCCATAGTTCTCTTTAGGGCATTATCATCATATTCACTTACAATAGCATCCTTTCTCTTAACAATGTTGAACATTACAGAGCCCTGTGGTCCTAGAAAATAGTGATGGTTAAAGAAATACTCTTACTCTTTGTGTTCAGAATTGCTTGCTTCAAATAACCACCCTCCTCCATATACCTTAGATAAAGCTCCTGGATAACTCTCATGATTACTTATGACAAGGTCAGACACAGGTCCTCCAAATTCCCATTATTTGTCTCATAAATGACTATTAAACTGTTTGTTCTTGTTGCTCAATCAGAACAAAATGCTAAAGTTGACCCAATTCTTTCCTCCCCACAGGGCCCTAAACTTTCATTCACCCTTAAGCCTAACGGAACAACGAAATATGGATTGTCCCTATCCCCTGCCCTGCTTTGTCTACTGATCTCAAGGACAAACATTAACTGTCTGATTATGACACCCACTCATCCCACTCCCCCTCCACACACTGTTTCTTCTAGCCTTGTCCGTTCCTCCTTATAAAAGAAATTATTTTTTCTATCTGAACTTTGAGAGCTTATATTTGGAGCTTTCTTCCTATTCTAAGCTCCTATCTCCTTAATGCAACAGTACCTCTTCACTTACCACAAAACTCTTGTTAAATAAAGTGTCTTTTACCTACAACTGGATTTGTTTGTTTGTTTGACAGTCTTGTTTTTCAAAGTACTCCAAGTCAGAAAACTGGGTCCATAAACTGAATGAAAGATCATGCCTTTTCATTGGGGAAGTTGTCCTTGGTTTCATGATCATCTATCTTTATGGTCTTTTGATTGTATACATTGATCAACAAACTTATTAATAGTCCATCTTGTTTCTTCTATGAAAATCTTGTTCTGTTAAGATCTATATAGCTCTCTTTTTATCGGGGCCATCTGGTTGGAATTCTGGCCTTGCCACTTATTATATAATTGTCTCTACTTATTTGTGATCATTAAATGCTTCCACCTGTCCTCTGTAATTTGAGATTCTGTTATTTCCATTGCAATCAGAGAAGAAATATCTCCATCACATCTCTCTTCATTACCCCTTGCTTACAGATGACAATGCACTACTGACTGAGGTTTTCAATGATTCTGATGTCTCTTTCATGAGTGTATTACCTATCAGTGTGATATTGTGTATCCACTTTAGCATACATACTTCTCTGAGAATTTTTATTATGTCTTCCATCGTATTTCACACAGTTCTGGTATTTCTACCTCACTTATCTAGGGCTATTGCTTCTAAGAGCAATTCTGAGCCATATTGGTCATTTCTAAGAAGTAAAATTCTGTGTCATAGCACAATGCTGACACATTGACAGTCTTTTCTATATCAACTTTACATAACAACCTCCTTGATCCAGCAGCTTTAGTATTCAGTTCTATGTACAGTCTTCTGACTCCCACTGATATTTTTTGGCTAGGTTCTGCAGCTCCCTTGGGTTATAAATAAATCCTTTCTTTCTATAGTAGGCTCATTCTCATTACTTCTCTGGTTAAATTGTGTTATTGGTTTTGTGGACAAGAGGAGGAAGAGGGCAGGTAGGAAGTATATGTTGTCTTTCAAAAAAGTCTCTGCATTAGCTTCAAGCAAAGGGGACATCTCCCTTTAACAGAGAGGAGTGTGCCATTTAGGTAGGCACAGAGTTCAGAGAAATCTGATCATTCAAGAATTCCCAGTGCATCAATCCAGATGTTACTATTTCAAATGTCAACACTCCACTCCTTCTTAATTCTGAATTTAGTGGAGCAGCCTTATCTGGGTTGAGAGTTTAATCTTCTCTGGAGGTCTGCTGCTCTTTGATTAAGTTCTGTACCAGACCTCTTAGATTTCTGTTTTCTGCCTTCCAGATAAAAGAAACGAAAGTTTTACTTTACGTGTCCAATGAGGCCTTTTGGCTTTTGTAATTTGCCTCAAGTTGATAATTAATTACTTTCAGCTTTTCTTTGTCTCTCCCCATCAATAGCTCTGAGCAACAAACATCTAATTCCACAGTTCTTATAATTACTGCATTCCCCATATCTCTGAAATTCCTGAGATATTGACCCTCAAGTGCATCCCCTCCAAAATCATATCATTTTAATTCACTACTAGTGAAAGTTTTAATAACTGCACAGCTACATCATGTCAGAGGCTATTGATACTCCATCTACCAACAGCGATGTGGTTCTCACTGCTAGCTAGCTGCTGAGTTTTTAGCTCTGAAATCCCATTTTAAAATAAATTTTTATCACAAAATATCACAAGTTTGAGTCTTTTGGAAAAAGTTATTAACACAGAGTCTTGTGGACAGGAGAATTTCATAATTTCTTACCTAATACATACTTTAACAAATCTGAAAGAATAGAAAGCATACAAAGTATATGTTCTCAGAACGCAAAGTAATTAAACTAGAAACCATTAACAGAAAGATATCCCCAAACAACACATTCTTAAGAATCCCATAAATCAAAAAGTCTTAATGTAATTGAAACAGAAAAACAGTAGGAACAATAATGAAATCAAAATCTAGGTTTTCTTTTTTTAAAAGATCAGTAAATGATAAATCTATAGCCAAGCTAATCAAGAAAAAGAGAAGACACAAATTATCAACATCATAAATTGGATCAGTCATAACTACTGATCCAATCAACAATAAAAAGATGAAGCTATACTGTGAACAATTGTCTGCAAATTTAATAATGTAAGTGAAATAAACTAATTTCTTAAAAGATACAAGAAACAGAAATTCACAGAAGAAATAGATAATCCAAATGACTATAACTGTTAAATAATTGAATTAATAATCTTACCAAAAGTCTTCCCCCAAAATGATTAAGTTCAGTTAGTTTCACCGTTAATTTCTACCAAACATTTAAGGAATAAATATTATCAGTTCTCTACAATCTCTTCTAGCAAATAGAATCAGAGACAATACTTTCTAATTCATTTTATGAGGCCAGAATTACCCTAATATCAAAACTGGATAGAGACATCTATATAAAACAGACCAATATTGATTGTAAACACAGATGTACATGTCATCAGCAAAATATGAGGAAACTGAATACAGCAATGTACTAAAGTAATTTTAGAGCACATCCAAGTAGTTTTTGTTTTTTTGTTTTTTGGGGTTTGTTTTTTGTTTTGTTTGTTTGTTTGTTTGTTTGTTTGTTTTAGGCGTGAAAGGCTGGTTCAACATTTGAAAATCAGTCCATCTAATTCACCATATTACTAGTCTGGTCCCCCAAAATACTAAATGGATTTTGGAGAATAGCAGTAAATTACTCAAATATAACAAATTAGTAACTCAAATTGTAGCTAGCTGCTGTGCCAACTGTGGTATGTTTGCTAGAACAGGTTAATATAGTCTTAGATGCATATGTGTAACTGATCTTGTTAATTTCTATCCCAGTCTCGAAGACAGAATTGAAATTGTTCACATTCACTTGGAATGAACAACTACGTACATTGTTTGTGGGCTCTGTTAATGTTCTCACTCACTATTATAATATTGTCCAAAGGGACTTGAACATGGGCTATCTGGACATTCTGTAGAACATCACATTTGTTCTTTATTTTGATGACATTATATTAATCAGACCACATAAGGAAGAAGTGTTAAGTACATTTTGTAAAGCTAAAATTATTCTAAAATTAAAAATACATTTAAAATGAAAAATTATGCTAGTCATAATAAAAATATTTGTAATATCTAGAGATATACTTAAGGAAGAGATACAATATACATTCAGTACATACAAAATTTTATTTCAAGTCACTAATAAAGACACAAATAAATAAATATGCACACCATGTTCATAAATGGAAAAAAAAAGTATTTTAGAGGTGATGTCAAGTCTTCCAAACTATAATGTATAAATTCAATTACGTCCAACTGAAATCTTGTGTGTGCATGTGTGTGTGTAAAAGTTTATGATTTTATCTTAAATTTTGTATGGAATTTTTAAGAATGGCTAAGAAAAAATTGACAGAATAAGAATCAGAGACAAGGATTTTATTCCAGAAAGATAGATTGTAAGGATACAATAATCAAATAGAATGTTAGTCATAGATAAGAGACTAACTCATGGGAACTTGATGAACTGAAAAAAAAATGCATTTAAATTAATGATGCTGAAACAATTGGTTATAGGCACATTATAAAGGAAGGAACTGCTATATTAAAGTAAGCTTGATACATTAAAATGTTGATGAAAATAAAACTTATTTTCATAAAAATACTAAAATCAAATTTAAAATCAAAATTAAAAAACTACAAAATTGAAAAGGATATGTGTAACTTAAACTGATACAGGATTAAGATTCATACTATAAAAATACATTCTACATGTCACCAAAGATAAAGAATCAAGGAAAAAATGTAAACAGGAAAAATGAAGAAAAGAAAAAACTTATGTCCATTGCATAATAAATATGATCATACTAATAGCCACAGTAATTCAAATTAAAACACTAATGTGCTATTATTTTGGCAAAATTTAAAAAGCTGAAAATATCAAATGTTTGTAATAAAAACTCTCATACACTTCTGATGAGCTTATAAAATGATATAACAAATGTTATAAACGTCCATATTCAATTAAGATGATCTATATACCATGCAGTTCCTCAATTTCATTTCTAAGAATGCAAAGCAGTACTTTCCAATCCTGGGATGATATCAGAATCAGTTGGTGAACTTGTAAAAACACCAATCTTCCATGGAATCCCAATTAATACCGAATTTCTGGGGGTGGGCTTGGTCATTAGAATTATTTTTGATTTGTGAAAAGAGACATGAGCTATTGAAGCATTTTGATAATGCTGCAAAAAAATGGAAAAAGGATGTCTCCTAATAATAAATATATTTTGGCGTATTCGCTCACTGGAATATAGTAAATCAATTAAAATAAGTAAATGAAAGAAAGCTACATCTATCAATGCAGACAAATCTAAAAATGAAATATTGAGTAAGGCAAGTGAACTATTTTTTTGGATACTTACATATGTAGTAAAATAATAAAAACTAGTTATAAAATTAAAAATTTTCAGAATAACAGTTGTTTTAATACCTGTTATCATAGAAGCATAAGTATGGTAATAGGTGTGGTACACAGGTGATATTACATATTTGTATTTTACTAGTTTCTAAAAACTTTCCTAAAAATTTGTAAAACTATTAAGGTTCAATAAATCTAGGTGATAAATACAAAAATATTCTTTATATCTAATATAAAGGTAGGTACTAAACATAAGGGTATCTTTATATTTAACACATGTGAACATTTTAATGCACACAGTAAAGCGGCCAATAAGGCAGATATAAAGTATACAGTAAAGCAAAGGGATATTCACAGCTTTCCTTAGAAATAAGGTATTTGTATCATTTTCTAATAACTCAAATAGAAATTTGCTCTTAAACCAGAATACACGGCAATTCATATACACGGTGAAATCAGGGAGAAAAACTTTATTATGCAAACAATACTATTCAGTGATTTCTTAGTAACAACTACAAAGAATACAGCACAGGATGTATGAGATAACTGAATGTTTTAAACAAGGATGAAGTCAATGACTATTGGTTCTATAAGAAAATGAAAGACAGGGTTGAAAAAATCTGAATTCCTTAAATCATGGGTATGGTTCTTTCTTAGAATAGTCAATAACCTCATGGTAAATGCTAATGGATCATAAAAATTGAATAATTATATAAAAACATTATATGTTTTCTAATATTGAAATTTTTTGAGAATGATTTATTTCTAGTTTTGGTTATCATCTATTTAATGACAATATTGCACAATGATAAATTAAGAAAACTTTAGTAATGAAATAGATTAATACATAAGAGAGAAGCAAAGATTTGGTGGCTAGGAAAACCCTTCTCTAATAGATTTTAGACATTAGAGGACTTTAAATAAAATAACAAAGAATAATTAGCAGAGAGAACACAAACCTAGGACAAAAGCCTCAGTGACTTGCCTGGAAAAAGGCAAAGCATACGTTGTAACTTGAGATACTGTACATTAATATATAATTTTAATATGCAGCTCAATGGAAATAATTTGCATGTTATAATTACCTTTCCGACTGTCTTTCATGAGATAAATACACAACCATTAACAAAACTTTAATGTATCACTTTTTTTTTTTACTAAATAAATTTGCTCTACAATATTGCTTAATCTTTCTAAGGAAATGGCGAAACCCCTTATGCTTCATTAAGCACAAAGAATTGGGAATATTTGAAGTTTTAATTTTAGTATGAAAGAATACTTCATAGCAGTAACTAAATTAATGACATTGTTTTCAAATAGTTGCCACACAATAACTCTCTATTATTAAAATTATTAATTTTAGTTAAATTAGGTCTTGGTTTGTGTGAAGCTAGCTTTGTGGTAATCAGGATGAGAAATGATAAGAACACAGGAAGTGCAAAGAGAGATTAATGTTTGTACTGAATTCATCTTATGTTAGTGCCTATCATTTCCGGGAAAACTGGAAAATCAATCTATTATATACAAAGAGAAATGCAAAAGAAACATGTTCTTCAGCCTCTAGGAGAAATAGATAAACTTCCAGATTTCTATGTAAATACTAAAGGAAAAAATGAAAAGACAACAAATATATTTTTGAACAAAAAGTTTTTTCAATGGGAATGAATCTGGGATAATAGGCTTTAAGGTATGAATATAAATAACAAGTAATTGATATTAAATAACAAAGAAATGTTATTTTGAAAATTTCTTGCCTGCCTGATGTGTGATATACTACACAATCTGACCCCTTTGCACTTCCACTCCAATCTGCACTACTGAGGTCCAAGTGATCTGTGTGCTAGATCAACTGATGAAATCCCTTTTGCCAATTAAAACAAATGAACATGAGTTCTTACCTCCACCTTCACCTTCGTGTCCATGTGAAATGATCTTTACCACTTTCTTCACGGGTCGAAATTTTCCTGTGCTCTAAGGTTAAACTCAAATACCAATTACTCTAAATGCCTTTCTGAACAACTTTCACTTAGAAGAAATCTTATTCTGATTGAGCATAATCAGAATAATGCTATAATATTGTGCTCTGTTGAGCATAATAATTATTTTATTATTCCTGTCAGCAACCGGGCCACGCTGACCAGTACATAAAAATTTTTAATAAATAAATTTTTAAGAGAATGGGATATTTCAATTAAATAAAATATATTTTTACTGAGGTTTAAAATACAGAAGAGTACATAAAATCATTTTTAGTATAGACCCCAGAATTATGACTTCTTTATACTGTTTTTACAATTGCTTTACTGTTGTAAATGTGTTGCATAGAGATTTGTTTATTTTTCTTTTGGCATAAATTACTGAAAAATATTTGCTCTCCCACCTTAGCTGTAGATTACTAAATGAGTTGGAGGAAGCAGAGAAACTGAAGGCAACTTGCAATAAATATGCCTTATGTTTTTTTATGTAAGATATTCTTTTAAGAAAACAAACAAACAAAAAAAACCCCTACGTTGTTAGGTCAATCATTTGAATATAGGTAAGGTCTTTTTCTAAATTATTTATGTTTATGCCAGTTTGTCTCTATTTATGGTTTAGGTAAATAGGCCATAGAAATAGCATTAAGAATCCTCAGTGAGCCTCAACTTATTTCCTATAGTTTTAGGGCAACTATTTTCTGTTTGTATGAATATGTACTCAAAAAAATCAATTTATTAGAGCAAAGAATCAGAGAAAGAATTCAGGGATAAGTTGGTACCACTTCCATTAAAAAAAAAAAAAAGGCAGGACAAAGAAAGATGAACAAACATCACAAAAGTTACACCCAGCCAAGCTGTGGCTCTTCTGATCCCCAACTCTTTCTGCTCCAGCGGGCTGAAGATCATTCATACAAAGAAATGCTTTTCTTATTTGTTATTACCCATTTTTATTCTTTTTTTACCCCCTTTGGTATTGAGGAGTAAGCTCATTCACACTCATAGCTATTTCATGGATCTATTCTACACTACAGACCAGTATAATATTGAGATTAATAGTGAAGGTTCTGGAAGCACACCACTTAGGTTTGAATCCTGGATATGCTCACTCAGTTTTGTGATATTACTCAAGAACATATTTTATAGGGTAGTTTCCAGTATTATATTTAATGCGACAATATATTTAAAAATTGACTTATTCACATGAACACAGCTACTGATAAAGATAATTATATATTTCTGAGACTTCTTTTATATCTAATTTTACAACAATTCAACTGTCTACTTCCTTAGAATACCCTTTTAGTTGGTCTCATTTTTCTATTATCATAGTCAATTCCTTGTCTTAAGGGGTCTTTATAATCATGCCTAAATTGACAAAATCTTCTTTCCTGCTGTAAGAATACTCTTTTTTTTTTTAATTAAGTTTATTGAGGTAACATTGGTTAATACAATTATATAATTTTCAGGTGTATGTACATTATCATTTGACATCTGTATATTCTATTGTGTGTTTACCACTCAAAGTCCAGTTTTCTTCAGCTACCATATATTTGATCTCCTTTACCCACTTTGCCCTCCCCCAGCCTCCTATATTTGACCCTCTTTACCCAGTCTACCTCCCTCCTCCTCCACCACCCCACTACTAACCTCTACTCTACAGTCCTCTGGTAACCACTAGTCTATAGTCCATGTGCATGAATTTCTGTTTTCCTTGTCCTACTCATTTGGTGCTTTTACCACATATAAATGATATCATGTGATTTTCAACTTTTTCTGTCTGGCTTATTTCACTCAGCATGATTATTTTGAAGTCTATTCATTTTGGCGCAAATGGCATTATTTTATCTCTTCTTATGGCTGAGTAATAAGAATATTCTTTTTAAAATGTATGTTTAACATCCAGTGAAGATATAACAGGTGATTCACATTTTGATAACTTACTCTTCCTTGAACATTTAGAAATAATATATAAAATATGAATGAGAACACAAAGAGGCAAAGCTCATCTTTAAACAAACAAACAAACAAAATAAAGGTAAATAACTTGAAGGCTTATATAATGGACAAGAAATGCGAAGCACTGAGAGGGGCTGATATAAATCTCCTGGTTTTCAGACATGAAAGCTGGAAGGGAGCTTGAGGCTATTGTTGAAGGTCATGCTTAGAGACAGGCTTTGTGGCCTTCGTAGGGGATTGTGGCAAAACATTGCTCCTTCTTTGCAAATGGGTATTAAATCAAGCTCTTAACTAGTTTCTTATTAATTATTTAAATATCTTCAGTGTAAGCACAGTACAGGAGGATGCAAATACTGTTATAAACTTGACTCTGTATTGGAATTAGAGATGTGAGATCAGGGCAAACAAGATATTCTGAAAAATCTTCTCACTTTAACAACACTCAGAAGTGCTGGATGTTACACAATAAATACCCTTCAAAACACATAGTGTGTTCTCTCATTCTCTTTCTTTCTCTGTTTCTGTTTCTCTCTCATACACATACATACATGCAGATTCAAACAGGTTTGTGATATAAAGTTACACTACATAAATGGTCCAGGAAATCCATAGTTGAAAAATAGCTTGATAGATACTAAAATTTATAAAAACAAATTTCTTCTGGAAGAATATGTCCTCAACTCAGATCTTAAAGAGTTCATATAGATGGTTTTCAAAAGAATATAAGCCTGAAATCCCCCACAAGCCAATACATGCAAGTTGCAGCAGAGACAAATATCAGAATTAAAATATTAAGGAATTTTATGTGGTAATTAGATACAACATAAAAAGTAGATTAAAATATTACTTAAAGTTAACAGACAGGAAAAAATCATACAGATGAAAAGATACTGATATTTTCAGTTATGAGGTTTGAAAAATACTCAAAATTTTTTAAAAAATTAAAATCCAAAAGCTTGATGGATGGGTGAATTTTACAGATTAGTCATTGTTAAATAGGGAATTAGTGAATTTGAAGAGTAAAGGATAAACATAATGTTAACAATGAAAGACAAAGAAGTTGAACACATGGAAGAAAGGTTAACGGACATAGAGGACAGAGTAAAACAGTATAAAATGGGTCTAACTGGATTAGCAAACAAAATATATTTAAAGTAATTATAATAAGTAAAGAATAATTTTTATTAATTATTTTCTGTTTGTCTTGTCATTTTTTGTCTCTCTTTTTCACTCTTGCTAACTTCCTTTTGTGTTTTATTTTCCTTCCTATTGTTATGCTTTAATTTTTTTCTTTTTTTATTTCATTAATTTTAATAGATATGTATCCACAATGGAATATTATTCAGCCATAAAAGAAGGAAGTCCTGCTGTTCGTGACAACATGAATGAATCTTGAGGGGATTTTGCTAAGTAAAATAAGTTAAAAAGAGTAATGCAATACTGTATAAGTTTCTCTGAGTGGAAAGTTTACATATGGGTTGGGTCATTACACAGGTTTATGTCACTAAAGCTAGATACATTCTCAAAGAAGACTGAATTCCTATAAAAACCTCAATGGCATTTTTCACAGAAATTTTTTAAAATTCAAAAATTCTTATGAAACTCCAAAAGGCCCCTAACAGAAAAAAACAATCAGGAGAGGGAATGGTTATATTCTATTTGGTGAATTATAGAAAGATAAAAGCAGAGTGAAAAAAAAAAAAGTACGGAAGAGCTTTGCTGAGTTAAAACAACCTTCTGATTAGCACTTGGTTCAGAAGTCTTTCCTATTTCACTCACACATATAAGAAAAATTCCAAAATAACAATGCTATGTAAAGCATTTATTCATTTGTACATTCACTCACTCAATTACACTACAAATATCCGCTGAGTATATAGTCTGTGCCAGGCACCAGGCTGGGTGGAGCTGGAGGTTACACAGATGAGAAAGACACTATCTTTGCTTCAAAGAGTTCACTATCAAGGGTAGCAATGTAAGAAGAGAAAATCAGCCCATTCTTTTATATTGTAGTTTTGAGTGAAATATGTACTGATAGAAGCAGACAGCTTCTTTCTAAAAAAACCACCATCACAGTAACACTACCAGTAGTAATAACTAGATTTATTGAGCACTTACTAAAAAAACTGAGATACTATTTTAAGTGTTTTACAGTTAATGCGAACAACACACTGTAAAGAGGATGTAATTTTCCTTTCTTCATAGATAGAGACAGTAGCAATAGTCAAGGCTGTTTGATTTTGATAGTTGGGGGAGGAGAAGGTGGAGCTTCATCTTCTATCATCTCTCTCTCTTTCTCTCTCTTATCTATCATCTATCTATCTATCAATCATCATCTGTCATCTATCATTTGTCTATCTTTGTGTATATCTATCCACTCAGGGCTAGTTGCAAATACATAAGTGCATGCACAGCAAATTGTATGTTTCATTTAATACAATATTTCAGTCTGTTTTATACAGAGAGTGTAATTTAACTGCCTGCTTTTTGTTTACTCCTTTAATGCCATACTCATAAGATCTTGAACAAAATGGTACCCTTGAGTCTCAGGGCACACAGCCAGCATATTGCCCTATTCTATTTCTAAAGGATGAACTTGGTATGTTCCTTTGGTAGATAAGCAACTATTGAAAGTCAAATACTGCATGTCAGACAAATTACCTCTGTGTAGTTCTCTGCTGGGTGAATTTAATTACCTTTTGTGTGGTTCTGCATGAACTGTCTGTCCACAGTGGCATATTATTGAGAAGAGAGAGAATAATGGTTTCATAAACCTTTCAGGAAAAGTTTCTACTTGTTGCTTATTTGGAATGCCTGAAACTGAGTCTTATTTGCTTTGAATAGAGGAAAAATAATTAGAGTATTTTCAGGTAGAAATAAATATTAATACTGTCATCACAATAATTATTTTCCTGTCTTTTCTATAATAGGTGTTTTTCTCTAGAATATTATTCTTTCTCCTCAGAAATAAACGTTTGAGAATTATTTATTAATTTTATCTCTTTCATTCATAAAATTGATTATTCAATTCTTTAAAATGACATATGATAGGTTGTAATGACTTTATATTTAAAAATAATGTAAATGAAGAAAAATACTCCACAATCTAACGAACTTATAACTCAGAATTATGTAAATTGCTTTCCTGGAAGTTAGTTATGATAAGTAGTTATAATGTAATTTGAGAGATGAGAGTTTTACCATAAATAAAACTGCAGGATATAGCAGAAATCAAAGTAAACAAAGATGGCTATCCTACATTTTAAGCATAAAAGATTCCTTCTTAGTTTATTAAAATTGATAGAATTTTATATCAGAAATAAAAATTTATCTCAACCTTAAGATATCCTGAAGAAAATAGTTAAATGTTAATATTTAACAAGACTATATTTTTTATAACTTAACCAATGTTTATTTTATAATAGCAGGAGTCATTGTATAGGTATATTTTTATATAGGCTTATGTTGGCAAACATGCTAAAAATGAATTAAAGCTGTTGAAGCATTGCATTGTAAGAATTTGTAAAATTTCCATAATTCTTATGAACATGGATTCATTTTCTAGTCTTCCTTGGCCTCATTCTTTACTAATGAAAACCCAGTGCATAATAACTCACTTAACCACTGTGAAAGAAATGAAGCCAAGGAGATCATTTCTGAACTTTGTTTTCTGTATGAAGCAGAAAACATGTCAGTTAATAGCGTGTTTATACAAAGTAATCTTTAATTTTATTATTATTATTTTACCATATATTTGACCTCCTTTACTGTTTTATAGTACCCCTTTACCCTCTGGCAACCACTAAACTGTTGTCTGTGTCTCCGAGTTTTTGTTTGTTTGTTTGTCTATATTGATGTTCTATAATATCCCTATGATTTTTATAGTTGATATTATTACTTCTTAATATATTAAATCATTATAGAATTTTATTTCTTTACCTTTCCACATTTTAGCAAAGTTAAATTTGTAGTAAATGTGCTCAGGGTTCCTGTAAAATTCATGTCTGTGTAACCAATTATAAGTTTGCTTTAAGTTTTCTACTTTGTATAATCAAATATATCTGTATGGAAGTTTTCTTCAATTCCCAGAGATGTTTGTATTCAAATTCATGATCTATCAGCCTAAAACAATGTATAATTTTGGATAAATGACTTAAATTTGAATCATCTGATCGTAAAACATGGCTGATAATAAATGTTCCAATTCATAAGCTATTATGAGGATTGAATCAGATGACAGATATAAACTGATAATCAAAGAACCTGGCATACAGAACAAACACATAGTTGCAATTATCATAAGTCCAAAACTTTTACCCTACCTCAGAGGGAAGGAATGAAATTTTTATATTAAATTTTTTAGTTGTAACTTTCTGTATATTTTAAACTGTTGAGAACTATAGCTATTGATTTAGCTCTAGACCTCAGTTCCTCTGTCACATTTATCTCCTGTGTCTTGAGGGACAAATTTCCCCTACCATGTTTCAAAATTATGATATTTCCCCCATATAATCAGAAGCTTCCTCTTCTATGCCACATAAGAACACAGCAGTACAATATATCATCATTTACAAAATACCTATGTAGTGTGTAAGTTGTTTCAGAGGCAATTTCTGAAATACTCTAGAGTTAGTTTCAATGATAAAAAGTAGTACACTAAGACAAAATGTTTCATTTGATTTTAATGAATCATTTCCTAAATAATCCTTGATTTCATATTTAGAAATGGGGTTCTTTGCGTTCTCATCTCTCAGTAACTTTTGTTTAATGATTTCCCAATCTTATCTACTCATAAACACACTTCAGATTATCTGTTGCTTAATCTGTCCTCCTA
Organism: Eonycteris spelaea; assembly: GCA_003508835.1. NCBI lineage: Eukaryota > Metazoa > Chordata > Mammalia > Chiroptera > Pteropodidae > Eonycteris > Eonycteris spelaea. The sequence continues at coordinate 5,139,812 of PUFA01000003.1, forward strand.
AAGGAAAACAATAAAGCATTCATAGTGGTTTGCAATGGCTATAAAAAGGTCCTAAATCTTTTAAACAAAATGCTACAATTTCATTGTCTCATCTCCTTATTGGTGCCATAGCCTCCTGTCATTGAGTGCTGTTGAATTTGTGTGTCTCAGAGTCACAGATAAGCTTTAAGGAGTGGAAATAACTTTTATTTGTTATGGGCAATAAAATCAGCAACTCCACTGACTACCTAACGAGAAGGCATTTGATGATGCAGATCCAGTCAAGCAGAACACACATCGAAATAGTGTCTGAAGGGCAACGTACTGAGGCGTATGTGGTATAAATCTACACAGTAAAATTATATGGCAATGAGAGAAAATTAGAGAACAAGGAACAAAGGGTAACACAGATTCTGGCAAAGGGAAGTTGCAGTAGTGAACATATCTTCTCATCAAGATCCTCGATAATGTCAGTTCAACACATTTTTAATAACAAAAACCTGTTTAGCTTTGAATTCCTCAAGCCCTCTCTCTCCACATATTCATTTTTTATGAGCCTAACATGTAAGTTAACTGAATTTTTCTACACCAAACATTAAATTCTGTATTTTTTGGTTTTGGAGATACATTTAAATATATTTCACTGCATATGATTTAAATTTCTTTTTTAATTTACAGTGTTTTCATTGATGATGGGTCTTTTGCCCTTGTAAACTTTTGTCTGAGGGCTGGAAGGGATCTAAAATGTTGAAACACAATGAAATCTTCTCTAAAGGACCATCACAACATGATATTCCCTAGTAACCAATTAAAGCAAATACAATTTTCACCATTAAGCATTTCTTTCTACATCTCCCCCAAATGCTCTTAAATTAATCCAACCATAACATGTAGTTTCTTTAATGTAGTTGTTAATGTTTTAAAGTCTTTTTCTGGGAGATATAACTGAAGACATGCCAAGGAGAATTAACTACAGTTGCTTGAGAACAAAACAGTCAAAGATATTTACAAATATGTTAAAAAATATATTTACTGACATACGTTTGTCAAAAATCTGATTCTTATCACCAGGTTCAAATATAAAACATTTATAGCAACAGAATATTAATATGCATATATATTAATTTCTCAAGCTTCTTTTAAAATATTGAACATTTTCACTGCACACTGTCTAAAAAGGCAAAGTGAAAAGGGTCTTTCATGTCTTTCTAAACCTTTCCTACTAAAATCCAAGGGAGTGAAGGGAAGGCATTTTTATTTGCTTAAATTATTCACATAATCCTTAACTTTTTAATTTTACCTCATGAGACTTGGCACAGAATCACTAAGTCCCTTTGTTGTGCAGTTTTCCCTATTTCTTCTCTATGATATGTCTGATTTTCTTGACCTCATTAACTGACAATAACATCTGACTGGGGTTGGAGAGCATCATAACAACAAAAAAATGCTTAAAAAGCTGCTGCAGCTACCTGGAGTTGTCATCTGTCTATGCCTACTTTCCAGTTCCATTGTAAATAGTTTTGGCTGATGATTTTAATTCTCATTTCCTGCTTAGCTCCTTGGGACAACTTCCACATGTTACCTCTATAAAGAATACTCCAAATAACTCACATCTGTTTCCTCTATGCAGGTGAAAATTAGATGCAAAAGATTACTGAAATCTAATTTCAAACTTAAGTCCTGAATTTGGCTGGAAACTAACTCATGTCTTTTATTCCTTTCTGGTCTACAGCTAAGCTACTAGATATTTCAAAATGTAAGCTCTTTTCTTTCTTCCTTCCTCCCTCGCTCCCTCCCTCCCTCCTTTCCTTCCTTCCTTCTTTCCTTCCTTCCTTCCTTCCTTCCTTCCTTCCTTCCTTCCTTCCTTCCTTCCTTCCTTCCTTCCTTCCTTCCTTCCTTCCTTCCTTCCTTCCTTCCTTCCTTCTTTGTTAAAATCTGATTTTTGAATGTGCAAATTCTGTTTTAATTTCTAGATGTTCAATTCCCTCTGCCCTCAGTACCCTCTGCCCACTTTACATGCCCTCTTCAAGCTTAATCTCTCTAAAATCTCTGGATATGTCATTTAGTAATGAGAATTTCATTTTTTAGTACTCCTTAAAACTGACCCCCTTAGGAGAGCAAATATTTTAATTAAGATGAACCTTTTATCTTCTCTTTGATGATACATCTTCCTGGTTTTATTAATTTATTTTTTTTATTTTTTCTCCTTCTCTCTCTTGGAAATACTTGAATACATATATAGTTAATAACTAATATTTTATATATTGCACAAAAATACAGTTATTACATGTAGTATATTTGCAAATATAATGCTTTTTAAAAATCTGCCTTTTATGTGAATTGTTTTTACAGTGAGAAAGAAAGTCAGAAATTGTTTTGAAATAGCATATTCTATTCCATGAAGTAAAAATAGTGATTATTTCCTCAAAATAGCATTCAGATCACCTGGGAGCTTATTTAACTAGATTTTGCAGCCTCTTATCCCACTGCATGCTTTATGAAATCTATGCTTCAGACATACTGAGCTGCTCAAACATATCATCCATTGTCATGACTCCATAACTTTATTCATACATTTCTTCAGTTCAGCACATCATTCCCTGATTATGGAAAATTTACTTGTTATTTAAATCTTAACTCAAATATCACCTTTCTGAAGCAAGTGAAAATTATGTGCTTCCTCTTTATAAAACATAAAACAATTGGATTTTTACTCCCATTAGATTTGCTCTTAAATGAAAGTTTGCTCGTTCCATATGTGTCTCCACTACTGTCACTAATCAGAACTGACCTATAGGCCTGGTACTGAGTTTTGCAATTAGTAAATTACTTAATTCAATTGAACATATGCTCCAAATTGGAAATAGAATAAATTAGTAGGTGATATATGCTTTTCCTGTTTACATGACTTTAAATATATAATAATCTCATTCATTAACAATTTTTTAGTGATTATTATGTCTAGACTCTGTATGTTATTATTACATTAATCAGATAGTTTCTATACTTAAGAAACTAAAAATCTAGTGAAAATAGTAGAAAATAGAGTGAGAATCATAATTCAATAGAAAGACGTAAAGATAGAAATATTCACTGAATATTATAGAGAAATAATATAGAGACCACTTTCTCACCAGGGATGAAATAGGGATTGTTTCCTGGAAGAAACTTGATAAGAATTTGTTTTTTAATGTTGAATTTAAGTTGAAGAGGTAGAGAGGCAATAAAGGGTATTCCAGGCAGGGGTTATAGCCCAAGAAAGAGTGAAGTACTAAAAATGGCACTATGTGGGAAACACACCAATTATTGACAGTAATTATTTCCATCTTGCTGAAAGTATTCAGTGGCATGGTATTAGAGAGATATGCAGGTATGGTAACTTAGAGGGCCTTAAATCTTTTGGTTAAGAAACTTGGGTTTGATCATTCAGACCAAAGATTTCCAAAATGTTCCTATACAGTTTGGTAAGATGTTAATAGGAAATCTTAAAAGGGGTTTCTCTAATCATAGATATTTAGCAAATTCTCAGACTAGTAAAACAAATTTTAACAGGTGTCCCTACTGTAGGATTTCCCAAAGTTGTAATAAACTAATATGTATTATGATTACCAAAAAGGAGGTCTAATATTGAGCATTTTACAAACTCATATGTCTCCATATGTATTTGCTCTTTAATGAGCCCTAATCAATAATAATTCCTGGAACTTTAGTATTGTGGTAGGAAGGGACACTCTTGTATAGACAATGAGGAATTGTGAAGGAAGGGGTTTAAATTCAAAATAGATTGCTGTGGTAGTGTTTGGAGACTGCAAAATAGATAGAGAGGAAAAAGGAATAGGGTTTTTGTTGTGGAAGTCCCAAACAGTAGGAGAGACTACACTAGTACTGTAGCAGAAAGAATGAAAAAAAAAAAAAAGTATTTGAAATATTCCAGGTGGTACATCAGTAAAAATGTGTGGCTAATGAATAAAAGGGGAGAATGAAGTTCAAAATTTTCACTCAACATTCCGACTTATGTGAACGAGTGAATATGGGGCTTCCAATGGTAAAACTATGGTGATAGAAATTTGTTCAGAGAGGAAAAGTTCTTGTAGTCTTGGAAATGTCAATTTTGAGCTTTTAGTGGAAATCCAGTTAGACATATGTATGTTAAAGTGAGGTTTAGGACTCAGGAGTTTGGCAGAGTGATCTGGACTGGATATGGTTTTTGTGAATCACTGTGATACCTGTGAAATTAGAAGTTTTATACATGTATGCAATTATCAAGTTTCAAAGTGATGTTTCTTTTGGTGCTCAGTATTTATCCTTTAATAATGACAATTATGGAAAGTTAAAGTTGAATTAAATATCCTTTCTTGCTGGATTTTTAATAATGTTTGTGATTATTTTTATTTTAGAGATAAGAAAAATAAAACCACTTTTTCAGAATGCTTGTTCTGACTAATATAAACTCTATAAAGAAAGTTTAATAATTATCAAAAATAGGTTTAACTTTATAAACTCGGTATCATGGGTTAGGACTTTCATGGTTTTTCATCCTGCTTGTTTGAATCATACATGGAGACCTAAAAGTGCCTGTTAAGGCACTTTTACAGTGCCTTGTATAGGCAACTGAAGATGGCTAATAGTATTCAATCACTATCAAAAGTAACTGTGTCCTAACATACTCATTAATAGTCACATCTATCGTGAGGTAAATATCTAGTCTCAACTGTGACCCAAGGGTGATAGATCAGTGAAGGATGAGTACTGGTACCACACTTGCTTCTTCATGTTCTACATTTCCTAAAATATTTAGAAAACCCTTCATATACTGCACTTCTTAAAATATTTAGAAAGTGTCAACTGTGGTAATTTAGACTAACCAGGTTTGAAAATCTCTAATATGTTTTTTCTCTTCTCCTTATTTCTACTAGCAAACATCATTGTCATCTGAAACAGGTATGTACAAACTGATCTAATATTTCTCATGGATTATTAACATTCATTTTAGTTTTGAGAATAAATAACAAAACTTTTAACTAAATAGCTATTTATATGGCAAATAAAGTTATTTTATTTTCATATTTATATAAAATACTTATAAACTTGGGGTTCTGCATTATGATAAAAGTAACATGTGATGAAAATACGCTCAATCTGTATTATCTATAAAACAAAGTGGAATTGTTTCAAGAGACTGAGATTAATGAAAATATTTTATTTCTTATGTCAATTTTAAAACAACTTAAATTATTTATCTATTACTTATACTAAAGTAATATATTTAAGATGCAAAACAGCCGATTGAACAGATGTAGTACAGCCAAATTAAAAATAGAAAAATAAATGGAGAATTAGGGGTAAAAAAATATAATTGCTTGAAAATGATATGGAGGCAGAGGTAAAGTTTAATCTCATGAAATCCACTGTAGTTTTTTGAACAGGATAGAGAATTATCATGTGCTGTTAACGACTTCCACCAAGACTAAATTCAGGAAAAACAGAAGTGAGACGTTTCTCATAGTTGAACATGGAGCTGTGTTTCCCCACAGATCCTTGGGGACACCAAGGTGGTTAGGTCATTATGTCAGTAGAGTTCTACAGTCAAAGTTGGCTAAGCACTAATGTCGAAAGCTTAGACCAGGAGGGTAGCATTTCTCATTGTGACATTTCTATTTCCCCATTTACTCTAGGAAGATCTCTAATGGCCCCACTACACTTTGGGGCAAGGAACCAACAGCAATATCCTAGCATCAATCAGCTGGGCTAAAGAGCCTACAATAACAAGCACATGTTGCTGCACAGCCTTGAGTGTTCCTCCACTTATATAATAAAAATATTTAATAATTGTTAAGACATAGTCACCAACCAGGCAGAAAGACAATATCTGTACTGGTAACCCATGAAGAAATGTGCTACACCCTACTCATGACCGATACAAGCGGTCTCATGGGATGGTGGTCATGGAGATCCATTCTGTGCCAGCCGATATCTCTTATTGGATAGTGGAGAGGTTTCTAAGTGACAGGAGCAAATGGAGTAGGAGGTGCTCAAAACAACAGCTATTTGAACATTTTCCAGATTGGTTTAGTTATCACGGTGCACAACAGCTGAATATGAGCTTTACCTCTGTATCAACCCAACCTCCTCTCAACCTCCAATGAGTCGGCAAGTCAATCAGAAAATATAGAGGGAGTTCTATAAAAGATTAGTAGCTGTGGGAAGTTTCTGGGAGGTTTTCTACAAAGTTACTGGTTTTCTTAGGTGTCAGAGAGGCAGGGAGTGATTAACTCAGTTTGCTACCTCGGAGACATGCGCTCTGCTCTGACATGCTCTCCACCTCCCTCTCTCCTTCCCCTTTAAAAAGCCCCTTAAGTTCATTCCCCTGGAGGAGGACAAGTTAAGATATAGATTTTCCATTTCTCCTTACAGGTACAAATGCTGATGTGGCTGATAAACCTCAGAAAGAAAACTGAACCATTTATAGAAAAAAAAGACAAGTTGATGAACAACACAACAGGAAAGTAAAATAAATTTCCTAGAATTAAATGACCATATCAGAACTATAGGATAAAATTAGAAGTTAAATGAACAAGTTGTCTTTAATTGTAGAATACCTCAATATTTTTCCACAAGATAAAAGTGTTACACATTGATCTATAACACTTGTTTTTTATGGTTTCTATTATATGCTTACTGATAAATCTCTTTATACATATTTGGATATAAATTACACTTAACCCATTGTCATATATGGATTTCTTTAGAATCTTTAGTATGCACCATTTTGTCTCAAGGCATATGTAAAAATTCAAAGATTTTGTCAATTTAAAAATTTTTATTAAATATATAGTTACTTCCCCCTATTGAGTATAGCATAGGAAGTTAAATAACATTCATTCAAAGTCAGCAGAAAGTTTCTTAAAAATGCTGTTTAAGACTTAGCCCTGAACTGATCATACCTGCCTTTCACTACTTTGAAATTTCTTTCATCAGTTATTTGGGATTTGATGATTTACCTGGAATTCAATTACCTTGGTTGGCCTGTGTGATGGTTAATTTTATGTGTCAACATGGCTAGGGTATGGTATCCAGTTGACTTGTTAACTATCAATTTAGATATTGCTACGAAGGTAATTTTTAGGTGTGATTAAAATTTAAATCCATGTACTTCAAGTAAAGCAGATTGCCTTCCATAATGTGGGCAAGTCTCATCCAATCATCTGAAAGCCTTAAGATAAAAGACCAAGATCCCTTGAAAAGGTATGATTTCTGCTTTCAGACTGCAACATTGAAATTCCACCAGAGTTTCTATCCTTCCCAGCAAAACTTCAACATTAACTATTGCTGAAATTTCTAGCTTACAATTGTATGAGCCAAATGTTTAACCAAAATAAATCTCTATCTTTTTCTACATATACATCCTATTCGTTGATACAACCTGTTTTCTATAAACCGTTTGTACATATCTCAATGATAACATGTAACATAGATTCATGCATTGGAAGCCATCTTCCTTTCTTAGATCTCTTGAAGTACTTGGTTAGTGTGCTGCAAGCGTTATGATATTGTGCACATTCTTTCAAAGACAAATATCAAATTCACTATATTCAACTTGACTCTGATGCCACCATTCTTGTGCCTTGCTGTATATTCAGTAAATTCTCGTTTTAAGATCAATTTATGATCTAATATGTTTTTAATTTTACAAAGAAACAAAATACCAAAATACTCAGTATTAATAGTGCAGAGAAAAAATTACAGCAATGTGAACAGCTATGACCTAGTTTATGCATGCATAGGAAATAGCAACTACTTAATGGCAACTACCTGGCAGTGAGATATTTCAGATGTCATTAATTGTTAGATGTAGCTCAGTTTTAGAGAAATGGGTAAAAATATGTACATATTAGAATTGATGGCATACAGTTTTAGGTTATTAAGTGTGTATATACGTGCATAAAGCATGTAAGAGTTGTATCTTAAACAATTTACTGTGGAGGAAACTAAAGTCCAGCACTCTCCTGAAAAGTATCTAAAACACATAGTTTTCACGTGAGAGGGGAGATACAAAAAAAGGTAAAAAAAAACATGAACGACAATTTGTGTGTAATAGAAGTCTCAAAGGAGGAAAAAAGTAAGATATATGAGAAAATATTAAAAGAAGTATTTTCCTGAATTAAAATACATTTGGTCTCAATTAAAAATTTACTAGAGTTTCAAAATATTATAAGCAAAATAAAAAATGACACATTACAAAAGAAAAATAGGAAAATTTAAGAAGATTATAAAAAAAGATAAATTCTAAAAACTGAAAATGTCAATTACCTATGAAAGAATGGTATTGATCTCAAACTTTTCAAGAGTTTGCTGGATGCAAGTTACTTTCAGATAAAAACTCTTCATTACATGCTAAATATTTTACCATTTGTCTCTCTTTACACACAATTAGTCATCACTAAGCTTTTCTCTCAGCTGTATCCTCTGATCATCTCCCTGCTCCTTCTCAAAGTCAGTGCTCTAGACTACTGCCTGGCACTGCTCTCAGGGAGAGTAACCACTTTGGTATTCTGGTGAATGTGATTCTCCATCTTGTTACAGGTGGAATTAGAAGTAAAGGTAGAGGAGGAGCAGGGAGCAGAGGAGAAGGAGGGAAAAAGGACTTCTTCTCCTTGCCACTATTTAGGTTTGCTGCTTATACAAGCTGCTTTTCTAAGGACCTGTTTTATTGACAACAAATTCTACATCTCTTAGGAAGTGGAGGAAGATTTGGCACCTTGTGGCTTTCTCTTTGATTTTGCATAAACTAGAAACTTTCAGATTGCTTTGGGGTTTTTCTGTGATAAGGTGATAGGTATGCAGTTCAGGGAGCATTCCCACAGAGAACTTACATGGGATATCAAGATGGTATATCTGACTGCAAATCAACTACCTGATTCCTAGAATGGTGGAATAATTGGCTGGGGATTTTATCTGTTCTTGTGGCTGATGCCAATAAGAGAGTGTGTTTATTAACAATTTATTTACAGAACACAGATTGATTTCACTAGGGCTGCATAGCCAGTGACTGCAAAGAGGAAGTAAATGATTTCTTTCAGAGCTTTTAGGAATACACTATTGGAATGAAGTCAGTACACATTGGAAGTGAATATCAGCATGTAGTAGTAAAATGATGAGTATTGCAATAAAGAACACAAAATTAAATCTGTCTGGAAAACAAACTAGTTTAGGTTTTGATTTACATATAAACAATATAATCCGTACCATACTAAATTAAAGGAAAGAGGGCACAGATAAAATACAGTCAACCACCTAATTATGCAAATGATGTTGAGGATAATTACAATGGGATTCTGTAGTGGTACAAAAGTAAGAGTTGGTTTCATATGACTCAATTAGTGAGAATGATATTAGTGAAAATGAAAGAGACAAATTAAGAGAAAACACTACTTGAGTTTATAATCTATACTATCTGAGTAAAGCAAAATATGACAGGACAGGAGCAATGATATACTATTTTAACTATCTAATTAGTCTTACTCAAGTATAAATCAGAAGTTTATTGCAGAAAATGAAATCTACAGTTAAATACATGAATATACAACTAAATCATTTTATCTTCTGCAACACCATACTTTCAAAATATAAATTATTACCTGATTTTAAAAAAACAAAAAAAAACATGTATAACCTTATTTGGTGAGTATTCCAAATATTGGAAGCAGCAGAATGAATGTATGTAAAAACAAATGGAAGGTGGTAACCTGTAGTGCATAAAAATATAGCTGTATCTAGGCACTATTTCTTTCTCCTGTTAATATTTATACTCATTTTGGAGAATATGGAAAATTAATATATACAAAAGTATTGATAATTTGGCCTGAATTATATTTTATTGCTAAGATGAATTGTTGGTCTCTATGATACCTTTCAATCAAAAATATATATGATTTTAAGAAATAATTATGGGATAATATTTTGGTTATATTAGGAAATTATTAGGAAAAGACTTGTTCTAGCACTTTAAGTTATGAAAGTATTATCCACCTCTGCTTCATGTTTATAAAGATTTGAGCCTTGAAAACAATGTCATGGTATTTTTTGAATTCATTAAATAACAAAATCATAATTATTAAATCTCTATTCCTGATAATTATCTTTTAAATCCTGATCCATAAATGTTTTTGATAATATGAGTTAACAAAAACACTGCCTTATGAAGAGCTTGTAACTTTCTTACAGCTAAGCCAAGTTAAAGTTTCTCTGCAGTTCCACAATATGTAATAAACATGAAAATGCATGTACCTATAACCTGGGGATTCCATCTACTGTTATTTACTTTAGAAAAAAGTGTACATGTACAAAATGACATAAATTTATTGCAATATTGTGTATCATAATGAAAAATAAAAAACTCCAACTTCCAGTGGTTGTATAAATTCTGTAGATATTTATGAAGAAATACTATATGATTACAATGGATTATCTAGATTTATGAATTAGATCTATATATATCATCATGGTTAGGCCATAAAAACAATACTGAGTAGAAAAAAAATTGTAATATGTCACTTGACACACGATAATAAAAGAATATACTTTCCAAATGGTGTTTTTGGGGAGATACACACACACATGCACACATTCACACAGAGATAAATGATACACATCAAACTTATCATAATAACTTCCTCTGAGGAAGGAAGGCAGAAAGGAAATGATAATGGGAATAACTTTATATATAAAATACTTTACATTTTTAATTTCAAAAATTTGAAAAAACAATGATGAAGAATAAACACTGCTCAACTATAAATTGTAGAAACATGAGAATTGTTGGCTTATTCTCTGAAATTATCTGTTCTACTTAAATACTTAAAAAATTGCTCTGTTAATCACCACTCACAAATGAAGGAGCCTGTGTCTATGCTATGAGTCATAGTGAACAATATTTTGAAATAGCACTGATATTATAATGTTCATAGTATTATGGAAGCACCAAAATAAATATTCATTTACAAATATTATAATTATAGTAATAATAGAAATATCTGAAAACCAAACTAAATATGGACAACATATAATTTTTGGAGTTAAATTTTATAGAAATAGCAAGTCAAGTTTGACACTTTGAAGGAGGTTAAACAATTAGAAAATGGTGTTAGATTAGCTGATGTCTGTTATTTATTTGTTTCCTAGAATTCCAGTTATTTGTATTGGTGTGTTGCATCTAGAATTGGGCTTTCCTGCATTAGAGAGTAGAAATAGAAATTCTTGTTAGAGAGATAAATGGTGCAGTCTTATTATTTGTTGTGTAAGACAAAGCTGATGAACGCATGTCAACAAGAATGATTGAGAAAGGGTATTTTTAAAGCCTGTTACTGCTTACTGGGTTTCTTCTCACCTGCATGACTCTCAAAACACTTAAGGAAATTCTTAATGTCAATGCCCTAAGAAGCAAATATCATTTGTAATGGAATACTCAAGGTTCTGTTATAGCAAGGTCTAAATGTAACATACAGCCCTTGGAAGTGTTTCTCTCCACTTCTGAAATTCTAAGGCGGTATAACAGAAAGGATGGATATTACAGGAAAAGAAAGAGGTGTGTGTTAGTGTTTATGTGTTTGGGAAGGAGATAAATGATATCATCTTGAATAAGGAATAAAAATGCTTATAAATTGTCTATATCGAAATAAGTGGCATTATTGCTAATTACACCAAAAAAAATTTAGAGTTTTCTGACCATAAATTTGAGATGGAATGATAAAATTAATCACGAAGCTGAGTTTAAACACCATAAATGAGTGGATTACAATTGTCAGGCAAAGCAGTTAATGATGTAACAATCATGCGTTGTTTCTGTGTTGCTTAGAAATCTGATCGTGATCCACCTGCTGAAGACATAGTATCACTTAGACAGAGGTTGATGATTCAAAACATTTATTTTAATCTGACAGCATCCGCTTAAATTTATGGGGAGTTGAACTGTTAGGGATGATTACTCTTGCCTGAAACCTTGTTTTTTCTTGGCAGTGTCTGCTGCATTTAATAATTCAACAAAATGTTCCTTTATTGCTAAGTTATATGACTAAAAAGTGGAGCTATTTTCCCTTGACTAATTCCAATATTTTCCAGAATTCAGTTTTATCATAAAATGATGTGAAGTTGATAAAGGAAATATTATACATACAATATATAATTTGTCTCTTTTAAAATGTGTACATGATATTTTGGAACTTTTGACTCACTGAAAAGCAGATGAACAATAAAACTTTTAGTTTATTTTCATAATTGAATTAGTATATTGAGAAAAGAAATGCTATTTTCCCCAAGATACAACTTGATAAGGTACTCAATAATCAAGTAGAGATGTCTGGGACCAGTTACTTTCTGTATTTTCTGTTCTTACATTTTAATAATTAATGAATTTTTTTAATAATTATATTTTCAAGATTTAATATATGATCTCAATAATTGTTCATTGTGTTTTATTTACTTCTTTAAAAAGATAATGAACTATATTTTGCTTACTTTTTGCTATTTTTGGTGTATTTCTCCAACAGGATTATTTATCATGATAAGAGTCAGTATGAGGGTGGAGTGAAGGCCCAGAGAGCTTCAAGTACTACAGCGAAAGAGAAAACATTGCTGCTCCTTCCTGCCTGGGCACCTCCTCCATTGTCTTGTACTTCTAGGCCAATTAGGCAATCTGGCAAGCTCACTTATAAGGCTGTCTGTCTGTAGATAATGATTGGTTGGAATCAATGCGTTTCCCCTCATCTTTTCAAGAGCCTTCTGACTTTTACTTGTACCAGAAGGTATAAATGTCAGGTGAGGCACTAAGAAAGGTGAGATCATGGCAGGTGACTGCAAAAAATGGGGAGCTGAAAGACCTTGAATTTCTTACTTCCTAAGGCTACGTTATACTAAGCCTGACTCCTGGGAGGCCTTATCTATCTCAGCAAAATGATCTCCTCTCTCCCTAAAAAAAGCAATGTTCATTGTTTACGAAAAACTGGAGGGCACTTGTTTTATGAGACTTAAAGTTAACTGTCAGAGGAATCTGTTGTATATGAACCAGTTTTAACCCAAATGTTATTTTAGATAGGGAAGATTGACTATATTTCTGTGGTAACACACTAGAGTTTTTAATCTTATTTCCTATAAATTGTTTTATTGTTTTATTAAAACTTAAGTAATGTTAAATATTGCACAAACACTTGTACATCCAAGGTTTTTGTTTTGTTTTGTTTTGTTTTGCCACAGTCTATATTTTAGATTATTTCATAAAATGTAAAAGCATTCTGAGGTACAGACTGTAGGTGACCTTCAGTGAAGCACCATATGTATATTCATAAAACCTGAAGTTAAAAAATTTTAAAAATAAATTCAAAGGATGTTCTTCTAAATATTGAACATTATTTTAGTCAAATCACTATAGTATTTGTCCTTTGTCTCTCCCACCAGGAAATACTAACAAAACTGATTTTTCTAGTGCGCGTGTACATGTGTGCATACGTATTTGTAAATGAGTCTACATGTATTTCTATATATTTATGCATACATAGGGTTAAAGTTTTGAGAATAAATATACTCTAACCCTTGGGTCCTAACCCAATTATCACCAACTACTAGTTTCTCCAAACTTGGTACAAACGTTTTCACAAAAGTTTCTGTGAATCTATTCACAGGCTCTTCCTTACTCTGGCCTGAGAGATTACTAATTCCACTACAGAAAAGAGGTAGCATCTGCTTCTTATTACAGTCTTACAGTCCATAGGAGATTCTCTCTAGACAGGAAAAAAAAAAAAAAAAAAAAAAAACATTGTGAACTAACCCCAACCTCCACCCAACCACCTAGTGTTTGCCTTTGCAAATTTTCCTTTTGGGTCTCCTACTCAGTCAAGGCCACTCTATTTCCAAAGAGGCAATTGACCCATTTATATGCCACCTCACCATGTTGCCGCCACTGTGTAGTCCTCAAGGATCAAAAAGGAGGACAAAGGTATAAAGATGAGAGTTTCTTCAATGTCTGTGTAAAGTATTTAGGAAATTTAAAGGTAACATTTAAGACTAGAAGGGAATAGATGTCTTACCCAGTTGCTTAATCTTCTCATGTCACAAAGTGAAGACATTATTTATTTTTAATAAACCATGACTATTTTTTCAAATGCGTAGTCCAGTGACTATGAACACCTCTAATTCCCCATTTAGTGTTCTGCACTTAGGAGTACGAGGTAGAAAATACCAAAGTGGAGGAAATAGGAATCATAGAAAAATAAATACTTGATTTAATTTCTCCTCTGCATTTAGAAAACAGTTAAGTTAGTATAAAGCACATGAAGTCTGAACATAGTCAAAATTACAAGTCAAGTGGAATATGTACAATTTGTAAACCTGGGTTGTTTTGTAGAGTAAAAAACAAAAATTCTAAAATATTAAGGAGAGTCATCTGATTAATTCCAAGTGTGCTGTTGTTTTATTCAGGGTTACTAAGACCTGTGAAATATGCTCAAGTATAGCAGTTTTGCATTCTGCAACATTACTTTTTGTTTTTAAAAAAATACACTGTAGCACCAATGTGTTTCAGAGTAGAATGCATATTTTAAAATTATGTGATAAAAACTAAAATAATAGCTTCTCAGAAGGATATTAAAGATTGAATTTTGAACAATGAAACTAAGAATTCATCAAAAGGGTTTTCTGTATTTCCTTTCTGAATTTTTTACTTTATCATTCACTATTCAAACCTTTTTAATTTGTTTTTAATTCCAGTTTTTATTAAGATCATTAATAATTTACATCCTTGTCTCTTAATTGGGTAGGAATATTGCAGTATTTATTATAACTGACCTCTTATAACTTTCAACATTTTTGAGTTGTTGCTCCTTGAAATATGTTCCCCCTACACATGACTTTTTTGAATTTCCTCTGACATTTATGGTTACTCTTTGACCTCTCTTTTGGAAATTTTTCCTGGTACATGGTTATTAAATATTGAAATCCTTAAAAGTTTATTTTTGTGTTCTTTTCTCATTCTGTATTCTCTCTCTAATGAATTATATCTACATTGCTTCAGTTCCCACCATTTGGTTGGCTCATACACTGCAACCAACATCCTGGAATTTGTTAAACTTCAAACATTTCAACTTGGATTTTTCAAAGGTGTTTCACTTAATGTATTGAAAGCTAAATTCGCTCCTCATCCATAAATCTGTGAAGGTCATTCCCATAGGGGTAATCTTCAACACATTTATCTCCAAAATACTATATCCTATGTGTCATTATTATTTATTAATGTTAATTTCTAAATGCTTCCAAATCTATCTATTTACCTGGATCTTGTTATCACCATCCTAACACAAACAGTACTTCTTTCTAAATTAGATTGAGACAATATCTTTGTAAGTGATATGTCTATATTAATTATGTTTCCTACTTTTCGAACCCTATTACCCACCACAGCTTATGCCACTTCAATAACGTTCCATAGTTATCAGGATAAACACCAATTTCCTTAACATGTCGCTCCAGGCATTATACAAACTGTCCTTACTCCATTAGCTTCATTTCATATAGGCTTTTTACTCACTTCCTGTGTTGGCGGCAATTTTGTTCTCTGATGATGTCATATATCCTTTATGCTTTTGATTGTAAATCTCTGCTTCTACTCAGTTTGCCTGGTTTAATGCCAACTCATTCTACATCTCCCATCTCAGTTCTTACTTCCCTAAGTCAGCTTTACTTGACCTCTCTGGTGGGCTCAAACTTCTCTAGTATGTGGCTCCCCTGCACCCTCCAACTCTCCATAGCACTTATCACAGATATACTATATATATTTGTATAATCACTTATTTAATGTTCATATTAACATCAGAGCTTTTAGAAGGCAGAAAACCAATCTGATCCTACTTGTTATTGTTTTCTTAGTGTCTAGCACAGACCTGGAACCTAGTAAGTATTCAAATACTTGTTGACCAAATGAATGACTATAAGAAAATACACAGTTAAGATGTAATTAGAGAGGTAGGCATGCTGTGCAGAATTATGTCAAGGCCAAAAGAACAGATTAGCAAATAAAAAAAAAGAAAAGGACATGGCCTCAGTGAGTGCAGATTACAGGTTAATATCAAGTTTATCTATATATTACTTATACTTATTTTATTGATATAGCTATTAGATGTGTATAGCTATTAGAATATTAGATGTTGTAAAGAATATACTATAACATATGTAGAAATAACTTAAATTGTTTGATAATTCATACCAATTATTAATTGATTTTTTAAAAATTTGTGGTCTTTTTAAAAATATAAGTAAAATAATAAAATATCTTTTTAGACTTCTTAGGAAGATCTGGCATTTATGCCAGAAATTTGGGCTTTAGAATGAAGAAAATTTGTGAGGAATATCTACTCCCAAATTATGTACAGTTCTTTATTTTTCAGTTTGGCTACAGTTATTGGTTTTCAGGTAGAAATTATAAATTTCTGTCTCTGAATACAAGTCGTTTTAAGCAAGCTTCAATCATAGCACTGTGTTGTCAGTGAGAAGCAAGAAAATGTTGAAGATATGGTTTATATTTATACTGTGCATATACACACTTTATTTCTCTCTTAGAACTGCTTTCTATTCTGCTGTCTTATAGGGAGAAACATAGTTTCTGCTATATTTCTACTGGTATAGCCACATTTTCTTCTTTTTCTTACTGTTAAATTTTAACAATGACAACAACAATAAACCCTTGAAGACAAAAAGAAAAAATGAAACAAGAAGGTATGGCTTGTGTTTAATTTAATGGGCTTCAAAAAATCATTTTAAATCTATTTGTTTTCCTTTATGTTACCACAGTGCACAATGACAGTTGTCGGAACTAATGTACATCCACGTGTATTACAATAAGGATCCATTAGCAACAGCTAAGTGTTAACTTCTTCAGCTTGGTGATTTCCATTGCTGGACCTGAGAGGCCATAGAAAATTCAATTTACCCTAAATTTCTTATGTTGGAGTTAAAAGTTAAGCTCCTATTTACAGAAAGCTCTTTTGTGAATTGTTAGTTAGAATCCAGCAAGCTTTGCTCTCCACAGCAGGAGGGGCCAGCCATTTTCTTTTGGGGAAGGGTATTAGAAAACAAGTTTTCTTTATAACTCCCTCCTCTTCCCATAAGTTTTAACCATGGTGGTTCCAAATTGATAAAGCAGGAGAGGTGTACATCCGTTCACAAAACTTAGAATGGACCTTTAATTTGCGGAAAGTTCATAATTCTATATGGAATAAATATGGGGGAAAGCCATTTTACTGTGTCTCAGTAAAAAAGAAAATCTAACTTTGAGAACTTTTAGGCCAATATTAGTAACCTTGCCTTTGACGCACCGATATGGCTCCAACTCCGATATATTTTGATTTTATGGGTGAAGCACACCTGGGGATCCAGAAGATTGCCAATTTCTATTTTAACAAATGAGTGCAACTTTTAAAAACTTAAGTCTATCAACATATTGTAAAAGCAAAATAATGTTACACATTTCAAAAACTGAGGTGATTCAATTCGAAATTTAATAAGGTCCTTTAAATTGAATACATTTATTTAAAAACAAACCCCACGCTTTGTCCTTGTTTTACTCCCAGAACAATATTGATCTGTTACTCTGAATTGAGGAAAATTTAATTCAAAAGTCATTTAGAATTATATACGTACATTTTAAGTCGCTTTCTATCTATAACTTTAAGCTGCATCTTTATTGTTTTCTCTTCAACAAAGTATCAAAAAGAGGAAGGAATAAATTTTACCTATGAACTTATTTATCTTGGTGCTGAAACACTTTCAACAGAAAGTTTGTTTTAACTTAGTTTATCACTGAGTTTCACCAAGTAAATGGGATATTTGATTTGGAAGATTAAAAAAGTATATTCTTGAGAAATTATTATGGAAATAATTTTTAACTTAAGAAAAATATGAATTGAAGAAATTTTTCATCTTTTATAGCACTCAAAATTTTAGATTTATGTTTGGACTTATATAACTGAAAGTAAATGAAGTATATCACTTGATTCGCTCAATTTATTTTACATTGTTTTAAAAATCAGCTCATGACACACTGGGAAATGTGTCTCTTTTTCTTTCTGTGAAAAGAAAAAAAATTCCGCAAGTAAAGACTTTAATTTAGTCACAGTTTGCCTGTGTTTGTGTTCTATTTTTGAAATAACTATATTATGAGACCAAGACATTTTCTATTTGAACATTTCTTTTGCATGAATGTCTCTTATTATCAAGATCTCTGCCACACAGTAAAATTTTACATCCATTTTTTTTTCTCTCTTCACAAATTTATTAAGGAGCTTAGAGAGAAATAGCCCAAAAGTCTTTCCCCATACATCCTGAGGCAAATAAATTTAATCTGCTTATTTTCTTAAATTTTCTTGAGCTTTTGTTTTAATTAACTTTTAACTATGGCAAAGAAAGATAACAAAAAAGTGAAGTTGGAAGTCAATAAGATGGCTAATGACGTAGTGTTAAGTGAGATAGTGCTGCAGTAAGAGAAATCTCATTGATAGGGTAACATAAACAGTTTTAAAATGACCTAAAAATTGTGGAAAAGTAAAGATCATACAAAAATATTATTTGGTTACTATGTACTAAATTAGAAATAAACAATGAATAAGGACAACAAAATAATCCCTGTATTTGGAAACTATAAACCACTTGACCAACCAACCAAAAAAATGACAATAACAATATCCAATAGACAAAGGAGATAACTTCTAGACTTCTAAACAATAGAAGATAATTAAAATGGGAATTATTTAGACTTCAACACAATGAAATCTCTGCAAAGAAAGCCATGTTGGATGTTTCTTTGGAGGAAAACTTATTAGGGGGAAAAGAGGCATCACTAAACCAGGCATTCAACTCAAGAAGCTAAATAAACAAACAAAAAGAATAATACAAAGTCCTACTAAGTAGAACTAGATGGAAATTTTGAAAAGACCGATAAAATAGGCAAAATTTTTGGAAAAAAATGATGCTAGAGAAAAGAGAATACAAACAGTATTATGAATGAGAAAAGAAAGCATAATTTACTTAAGGACAAATATTCAGTAATCACTATTACCAGATATTGCTGTATGCTCTAAGAGTTCGGCAGCAGCAAAACACAAAATCACTCCTGTTATGGAACTTACAGTAGCGTGGAGAAACACACAGTAACTCAGAAAATAAGATGAATTATTAAGCTATGTAATCTATTAGACAGTAATAATTACTACAGAGAAAAATAAAAGAAAAGGATGGTAAGGGAAGACCTCACTGAGAAGTAAAATTGAATAAAGTCCTGAAAAAGTTTATGACTAAATCATCCATATATCTTAGGGAGACTATTTTATGCAAATCAAACAGCTTCCTGGTATGTTTGAGGAAAGTCAGAGATCCCTAGAATGAAATTAGGGAATGGTGAGCATGAGAAAATGAGACCAGAGAAGTAATAAAGCACCTGATCCTGTGTGACCTTCTACGTCATTTTAAGGACTTGTGGTTGACTTATAATGAGATAGGAAGCCATTGGAGGGACCAAACAGTGGAGATAAACAGTCTGAACAAAATCCAAATTTGGCTACTTTGTGTAAAAAACAATGAGATAGCAAGTTCAGAAGGAAAGAGACCAGTTGGTATGTTGCCACAGCAGTCAAGTGAAACAAGTGAGTCAAATATTGCTGAGAGAAATATCTCTTGATTGTAGCTACCAATATGGTGACCTCAATGAAAGCAGTTTTAGTGTAATGATTAAGAAAACTCAAATAGAAGAGGACTAAAGGGAGAATTTGAACTGAAAACTAGGAAATGATAATATATATTAAAATTTTTTTTCAAGTTAGTTTTCTATAAAAGAAGAGAATATGTGGTAGTTGGAGCGTAACATTGAGTCTAAAGATTTTTTTAAAGGTAGCTAAAATAATGTCATTTTTGTATGTTAATGGCAAGAATAGCATTGAGCAGAGTATTGATAAAGGAGAAAACAGAGCAGAGCATTTCTAGATGACCTTAAATAGGTACGACGTCTAGGGTACACAATTAATCCATAATAACAGGATAAAATATAGAATCTATGGGCTCAGAGGCAGGTAAGTGGCCAGATATAGTGAGAGACAGTGGAGTTGAGGAATACACTTGTAACGACTAGCTATGGAATTTAAATTGGAAAAGAGAAAAATAAATAAATACATTAGGGTGGTGAGAGATACAGCGAAAAGTTAATAAAATCAATGAGATGAAGGAAAGTATTGCAGAGTATTACAGATTTAGATGATTTGCAGACATAGAGTACCAGGGGAAGTTGGCTGAAAAGATAAAGAGATGGTAATTGAAGGTAGAATGTAAGATATTAAAAAGGAACAAAGGTTTTTAATTATAGGTAATAGCAAGGCTAAGAACACAACAATGGAAGCAAATATTTGAAAAAAATATGGAAGAGATAAAAAAGGTAAAATAGTCTACGGCCATGCCACTCTGAATAAGCCTGATCCCATCTGATCTCGGAAGCTAAGCAGGGTTGGGTCTCTTTAGTACTTGTATGGGAGACCACCTAGGAAGACCAGGTGAATAGGTGTAAAAAATAAAATAAGATAAAGGATTGTAAGGTGACAAGGTCATTGCAATCTGTGAGGTCAACAAAGGGGTACCTCCCCTAAAAAAAAAAAATAAGATAATGACATATATAATTACATAAAAATAGATTTGAAAATATAGATGATTGAATTTCTAAGAATATTGAGACATATTTGACTAGTGGAAACCTATATTATTAATTTGACTGAGCAATAATGTATATGTAATTAACAGGATAAACAAAGATAAAAAGGGAACAATATATGTCTGGGGTATTTTATGGGCAAGAACTAACTAACCTTAAAAATAGATGTCCATTAAAAGAGAACAGTTAAATACATGCTAGAAATACTATATAGTTATTGAAAGATTGAGATGAGTTTGTGTGACATGAAAGAGAAACTGTGAAAAATGATACTTTTTAAGTGATACAGTACTATCATAACAGAGAAGTGCAATTATACAAAATGTTATAATTTATTATTTTGTTTGCTTATTTGGTTTGAAAAAATATACAAATGATTTTTTTAGGGGATATGATTTTTTAAAGTTATATACATACTGGAGTGTGAGGAAATTTGGGGTTAAAAGATTCATGTTTTTTAATGAAAACACATTTATAGATATGAATTATTTTACCAAGTACATACATTTTATTTTTCATGATAGAGCTTAATAAGTCAAAAACTTACTACATATTCTTGGTGTATATATGGTATATATATTTAGATGTCTCCAAACCATGGGATAAGCAGCGATAACATTTAACTGAGAGGGTCTTGGGAGAAAAAATTACAAATATTCTTGAAATTTATTTTTAATTTCTTCAATAATTTGAAATATGTAATTCTGTAAAATCAAATTGAGTCAAATATTGCTAAGAGAAATGTCTCTTGATTATAGTTACCAATATGGTGATATAATGAATTATAGTCATTATATAATGAATTACCTATAATTCATTATAGATAATTTTCACTGTAGATAATCACTATAATTTTCAACCTATAATGAATTATCTTTACAAATAATATAGCTATAAATTAAAACTTTTCACTAAGAATACATCTGAAATCCAAATTATCTTTCTATAAAAACCACAGTGAAAAGAGAAGCAACTCATCAAGCTAGCAGTAATTAATACAATAAAATATTAGAAGTATGATGTGTACAATAAATATTCAATATGAACACTGTTTGGCTATAACTTCAAGCTTTCTTCAGTTATTTAAAAGAGAATTTTTGTATTAATTTTTATAGTAATTCAAATTTAATTTTTGATACTTGATAGTTTCTTCGGTTTTCAATTTTTTCTTAGGTGATTTATGTTCATTAACTATGAGTTTTTTTTAAATATGAAAGCAAAGGTTACCATTTCTATTATTGTTCTCATTAAGCCAGAAATGAATCTGTGTATGTAGATGCACACACATGCACTGTTTTCTAGTAGAACAGACAGACACGATGCTTGTGTACATTGCTGTATATGATAATCAAAAATAAAATGTTTCTGATCTTGATGTTATCTTCGAATGGCCAAAGTAATATGTTAATTTTTAAATGATTTTTTTCAAATATTGAAAATATCTTTGACTATTCCATAAAAACCAAAAAAGATTCATGGATAAATATCTATGTTTTGAGGAACTGTATTACTTAATGTTGATTTGATTACACTATTTTACTTATTTTTATCATATAGTAGTTCATATTACCTATAGGAAAATAAAGATAAAACTAAATGAGTAAACTTGGAGTTTCAGAGGAATGCTATGAATGTACAAATGGGGCATTTTAAAAATGAGCCTTTTTCTTTCAAGGCTCCTCTTGTCTGAATAAAACCGATCACTAATTATTTAACATAGGATCCTGATATCTCAGTTCTTGGATATCAAGCAGTATGAACACAGTCTTCCTTGGCACCCTAATTTATCAAACCGACTACACAATTCAAATTCTCATGCAAAATGCTCTGGTCCTGGAACCACAGCACAGCTTGACCTTCTGAACAGAAAGACATTCTTGGGGTCACGGCAGTCCCTCCCACAGTGTTGCCCAGAGCATAACTCGTAAGAAATCTATGCTCTGCCACAGCTTCCTGTTTTTACACCTCTCACATGCCTTCATTTACGATAAATCCCTTTGAGAAAAATCATACTTCTTCTTTTGAATTTTCCCACTCGTTATTATTTCTCATTCTGAAATCGTGGTGACTCATTTCAAATAAAATGCTGTATCTTAATTTCTTGTCATCCCCCCCCATCTTGATGCTCCTACATGTTAAAATATAATATTCTACTGTCTAGTATATTAAAATAAAGAATTTACGCTCTGATTTAGAATCTTTACTACTGCTGGACAGTTATTATACTTGTCTATAGTTGGAGTCCTTACAATGCATTTTGCATTTAACAGTCTCATCAAATTTCTCAACACCCTCTCTACTTTTTCTTCTAGCAAATGCTCCTTTTTCCTATTTAGTAAAGCAATGGATATCATGCTTTGAGTTGATTTCTTGTCTTCACTCATTTATTCGTTCAGCTTACTCTGCAAAATATTTTGTATTGAAGAAACAGTAATAGAATATGTCCTTCCCCCTTGAAGTGTTCAGAGACTGGTGGAAAAATACATATGTAAGCAGTAATCTGTGCATCATGGTAAATGTTTTGAGGAATTTATGTAGTTTATATGCTGCAAGCACAGAATCAGACATAGAGTAATTGTACAAGGAAGGTTACATAGATTATGAATACATTTTGGCACATATATTGAAAACAATATTTTAGCAAAGACAGCAGCATGTGAAAATTTTGCAAGTGTTAAAAGGAAAATAGAGTTCAAGAAACTGCAGGCAATTATTTATGAGTACATCAGTAAATAATATTTTTAACTGTACATTTAAAAAAGTTAACAGTATAATATGGCTCAGAGGTTGAAAAACTGGAATAGGTATATCAATTTGAGGATTTTTATAATAATTTAAAGACCAGATAATGATGTCTAAAATGATAGAGGCGTTGGAAAGAGAAAGCAGAAAAAAATATACTGAGAAGCTAGAAATGTAGACATTTGAAGACTGATTATAGGAGCTAAGGAAGAGAAATCGATTGATATTGTTGCTATTCTTTGAGAATTTGAATATGGAAAGGAAAGCCAATTTTTGAAGAAAAGATGTTGAGTTCTATTTTGGCTATATTTAATTTGAGGTAAATTTTAAACATTCAGGAGTGTTTTAAGGCATTTGAATGCCTTATATACCAAAATATGACAAGAGCCTTTCTCCTTCCAAAAAAATCTCTAGTAAAGAATGACTTTGTATTTAAATCCTTACTGCATTTTTCATATTATGAGATCTTTTTTTCAATTACTTTATTTTGAAGATAAAAGTTATGTTGAAAAATGACACATAAGCCTGAAATGACTTCAATCAACACTAATTTGGAAAACTTATAGAGGTCACCAATAAAAGGTAAAAAAAGAAACTAAAGAAAATCATCACCAATTAGGCATAATCCCTGGAAGTGTGACCTCACAGATTTAAAGGACACAAGTGCCATACAAAGAAGTTTGTTAAATACTTTATAGAAGCAATAGAGAAAATGGTTATGTAGCAGAGATCACACAGATATTCCATGATGAGTGAGAAAAAAATGATCTGTTATACAATGGCTTATGTGGCTACAAAAAAATTTGCAGAGTGACTGTATAATACATGGATCAACATTGGCCATCTCTCAGACAACACAGATGATCAACAAGTTGATATTCCACAGAAATTTGTGTTACATAAACCCAAAAAGTCACTATGATAAAGTGAGAGTCCTCGATGTTGAAAACTAAAGTACAAATAAAATAGTTCCATTATTAGTTTATATAATATGTGGTTTTAAATGTGTATGTATAGTACATTAAAATTATAATTACATTTTAAAAATATTTAATCTGTAGTGTGAAAGTAGAGTGTATATTTAAATTTCCCATTGGAAATTTTATCTTTGTGTTTACCTCACCTTTCAGCATATACATGAAATGGTTCTGGAGCTCTCAGCAGTGATACATACACTATAAATGCCAAATAAGGGTCCAAGGATATACCTTCTGCATTGAATCATCAGTCTTTATCTTCATACAGCATTTACCCTGCAGCTGTGTTCATTCCATGCAATGGAATTATTTCTGGTTTTTATTTTTCCTTCAGCTTCCTATTAGAACTCAAACCTAGCTTCAAAGTCAGATAATAGGGCCAGAACCATTGTTCCTACCACTTTATACCCCCATAACCAGAGTATTATATTAAAAGCCACAATATTTCCAACTGTTAATTGGTGTTCTACCAGACTATTAGGTATGTCCCCTCTCAATTCAAAACACAATTGCAGTCTTAATATAAATATAAACAATGGCCAGAGACTACTACTGTTGTGCTTCATTCACAAATTAAAATCCTCCCAGGGTTATGGTGGTCACTGTTGCTGCTTAAAGGGGAATGAAACTTAAGGTGTTGTTAACAATCATCATGCAACCATAATGTGGAACCACCTGACACCATGGAAGTGAGAGCACAGAGAGGCAGAAAGAAACCCAGTCCAAGAATAATATTTTACAACTTTCAATCCGAATCCTGAAGTCTGCCTAAGTTTTTCTGTGTAAGCCAATGAAACGCCTCTATTATTTAAGCAATTTAGAGCTCAACTACTTTTATAGGGAACCTAATTAAGTATTTAACTGATATCTAACACATTTAATAATGTATTTAATAATCTACATTCTTCCTTGAATATAGTAATTTTAGTTGTTCCATTGTCAAGATAGTCTCCCTGGCCTTAGTCCCCATCCTCAGCACACCTCTCAGCTGAGTTTGTATGGGTATTGTTACAACATTTATTGGCTGTGTTTCTTTTTAGTAGCAGGTCTAATTTTCTTGTCATGACATTCATGGCCTTTGCAATCTAGTTGCACTTAAGTTCCCAGAGATCCCCTGCCACTCCTTATAACACTATGCTCTAGCCATGGTTCCTTAAGTATATTTCTTTCATACCTTTATATATGTTCACCTCTGTGTGTTTATATATGTTTATATGTGTTAGCCTCTATATCAGATGTCTCTTACACACTTCTCTAACAAGTAAATTTCTACTCAAATTTCAACACACAACTCAAATTTCAGTTCCATTTGGCATCCGATTTTCTAATGCAGAGTAAATTATTCCCTTCACTCTGTCTCTCTATTGTATTGTTAGACATTTCACTAGTGATTAATTATTGATTATGGTCGTTAATTTATATATGTTTACTGGTAGGTCTTTGTTAGCAGAAATTGTATTTTATTCATGTTTGCTTTTTCAGAGACTGGCAGAGTACTTTGCGGATATCCGTGTGTGGAAACAGAATAAATGCTAGATGGAAGAATAGGAGAAAAGAGGGAGAGAAAACAAGAAATGTAATACAGCTCCCGTGAAAGAAGGAAAATCTGAGTACAGGAGACACTTTTTTACAAATAAGGCGTACAATTAGTACTAATCATAGATGACTGCTTTCTAAGAGATGATTCATGAAATATGTAAATTCCTAGATTTCACTAGAAATCACAAGTAGAGTTTACTATTTCATCTATAGCTTGATAACTAGTAAAATGTACCTATATTATTTGAAGGTAATAAAAAGCAATTTAGTTTTAGTTTAAAGGTCAAAGCATGAAGATAACCCTAATATCCTACTTTGAAAAGCGAATTTGATCAAATGACATTTTGTTAGCAAGGCATGAGGAAACACAAGGGTACAAATTAGCATAAGATTCATTTAGATTCTTTGACAGAAGAAGGTGCTGTCTAATTGTGACATAGACAAATATTTTGGCATAGAACTGCAACACTGTTTTTTCTAGGGTTTTAGTTGTAAATATAGTTTTCGATAAATCATGAAATATTTTTCAGAAATCAATACTCTTTTCTTGTTGCTGAATGTTTCTTTGGATGCTTTTTAAAATTTTCAGTTTTGATTTCAAGTCCAAAGGTATCCATCCAGTGTGATTAAAAAAATAAATAAATGTGCATTTCCTCTGGGGGTACCCTTAAGCCTTCCAAAGGACAGCTGGATTGATTAGACCTATAAATATCCTTGCCTGGTATAGGAAATTTATACTCACAGAAGAATAATTGGAGAATTGATTAGTAGTCTGACAGGAGCTGTTTAACCTCACATTAATGGCTATGAGCATATCCATGGTATTCAGTCTAGGAGCGTTATCCCTTCCAGGAAGTCAAAGCCCAAATTTCACTAAATTTGAAATTTAGAAAGTACTATTCAGTTCTTATAAAAATCAATTATAATAAATTTCCAAACATACATCTCCTCCTGTAATTTCTATTTTGATAAATGGCATACTTTCCCAAAGATTCAGCTTTCCCCTTTCATATACTTATCAGTCATCGAACTCTTTTGTTTTTGCTTCTTAATTATGTATCTCTCTGCTCTATACTCAATTCCTCTATGTTTTTACTGTCACTTTGTTCAATTTCTACATTGTTTTCTTATATTCATTCTTGTTTCTGAAAATCTATTCTATATGTAACTTTTAGGCATTGTCTCAACCTCAATGGATCAAAAAATAAACTCTGCTTCCGCACACTCCAAATGCTCCTCCTTCAAACTTTTCTGAAAAATGATGTGTGAAATTACAAGTGTGTGTGTGTGTGTGTGTGTGTGTGTGTGTGTGTGTGTGTGTATGTTTTAAGACTGGCATTTCTGAACATGTTTTATGATACCTTTTTCTTTATTTTTAGTTTAATGAATAAATTCAAGATTGGAAATACCTTTTCCTCAAGAATTTGAAAGCATTTTCTCATTATCTCTTTGAATCTATTTGGGGTCTTAAGAAGTCTTATTTCTAGTTTTTTTGTTTTTTTGTTTTGTTTTGTTTTGTTGCAGAGACCTATTTTGGTTTCTCCATAGATGCATTTGGGATATTGTTCTTATACACTGTTTTGGAATTTCTTGATTGCACTGGAGTAGATCTATTTTTACATATTGTGTTTGGTAGTTGCTAGGCTCTCTTAGTCTAGAAGTTTAGAATTTTTACTTGTAGGGAATTTTACTTTTTGTTCACTATTCCCTCTATTGACTTTCTTATCTTTTACTTTTATTTTTCATCTTTTTATTTTTGTTTCACTTTCTGGAAGTACTATCAAATTTAACTTTCAAATTTTTGAGTGGTTTTGCTTTCAGTTTTGATGCCATGTTTTTATTTTATGAAATTTATTTTGGTCTCTGAATGTTCTTTTTAATATATAAACTCATTTTGTGAATGCAATATTCTATCTTATATATCCAATGATGTTTTTATTATTTATTTGAAATTTCCACTGTCTGCACAATATGTTTAGGTTTTCTTTTCTTACATTTGTTTAATATCTGTCTTGGAGAAAGGCTTTGATGAAATATCTAGAGGTCACATTTAGGGAGAAACACTAAAAAGCTGAGTAGAAGTTGAGCTTGTTATAATTGTCAGGCTGGAGAAGTTTGTTGTGCTATATTTAATATCAATTTCTATAGTGGCTTTCCTAGATAGGACCTCACTAATCTCTTTCTGGCGATGTTAATATTCATGGTCAAATTGGAGATGGTAACCAGTGTTCTCATGATTCAATGTCTAGTCTTTTACTGCATTACTTGGTTTCTGGCATGATATACTCCATCATGTATTGAGCCTAGGTTCTTTGACACAAAAGTACCTCTGGGAGGGGATCTGTAGGGCTTAACATTTATAAAAAAATTATTCTGTTGTCAGCTCTATACCACACCCAATTTTATGAGATACCTATGCTTCCATTTTTGATGTTTTATGCTGTTCTTCAGTGTTCCATCAGCTCATTTCTGTGAATCTTTCACTGCCAGCTTAGGTTTCACTTTCTGTGATCTGTTTAGTTAGATAACTCCTGTCCATCTATATTATAATAATTGACAAATTATCCCTTTTTGTCCTTTTCTCTTTGTCCTAGTTGATTTATTATCTTTATTCCTTTACTCTCACTTTATAGAGGTTTCATTTAAAGCAGTGATAATATATTTATGTACAGTCCAGCATGTTTAACTGAAACTTGAGTGCCTCTCTGGTTCTCTTCTGAAATAGTATTATTCTAAACAAGTATACATATATAAACACATGTTATCCATCCTTAGATTACTATAAATTCAACAACTAACTGTTGAGTGACTACATTATGCTAGGTAATATTTTAGGCAAGTCGGATACACAATTTTAAAAAATCCACATGGAATTTACATTTTATAATTAAATTGATATAAAAATAATATTAAGAAGAAAAACATGCTTAAAAAAACAGACAGTAAGTGTTATGGAGAATGTGGAGAAATTTGAACTCATGTATTGCTGGTGGAAATGTAAAATGAATTAGCTGCTGCGGAAAATAGTATGAACGTTCCTAAAACCATTGAACAGGATTACCATATGATTTAGCAATTTCACTTGTAGGTTTATATCCCAAATATAGGAAAGCAGAAACTTGAGGAGATATTTGTATACCATGTTTACAGTAACATTATTCAAAATAGCTAAAAATATCCATCAACAAACTGATGGATAAATAAAATGTGGTATATGTATACACAATGGAATATCATTCAGCCTCCAAAAGGAATACAATTCTGACACAGGCTAGAACATTAAAGAATCTTGAGAACATTATACTAAGTAAAAATAAGCCAGTCACAAAAGAACAAATATTTTGTAATTCCACTTATATGAAGTACCTTATGTAGTCAGATTTATAAAGACAAAAAGTAGAACGTTGGTTCTCAGAGACTAGGAAGAGAGAGGAATGGGGAGTCAGTGTTTAAGGAGCACAGAATTTTACTTGGGGGAAAGACATAGTTCTGGAGATGGACAGTGGAGATGACCACACAACAATGTGTGGTTGTCCTTAATGCCGCTGAACTTACTTTAAAATGATTAAAGTGGTACATTTTATGCTACGCATATTTTTAAACACACACACACACACTAAATGAATAGTGAGAGTAATTTCCACTGAGAAAGTGTCCTTTGAGAAAATGTTTGATAAAGATGAGGGGCTTCGCATGCTGAAACCCCCAGGAAAGGAGGCCTATGTCAGGAAAGCGGAGTAAAAGAAAGGGAGGTAAGAGATGAGGCTAGAGAAGTAATTGGGTGAAAAAGACTGATTGAGAAGAACGTTAAAGCTGAAAATTGTAGATAGATGATTGGATTTAGCAATATAATAGTCATTGTACTATTAGTAGTTTTTGGAAAAGGATTCTTTTCATGAAGCTGTGGGCTGAAAACCCACTTTTAGGAGATACACAGAAGAATTGGAGAAAAGTGTATTCTAAAATATAAAATGAAATGTGAGCCATAAGTTTTAGAGTTAAAAAAGAATTGCCTCCTATCTAATCATACCCTCTCTTAAAAGAAAGGATTTAAAAAAGGGGGGGCATTGCAACTGAGCAAAGAGGGGTTATAGTTTGTATAAGAGTTTGCAACATATTTGCCTTATGTAATGATTAGTTATACTCTTATCCAGTATAGAATCTACTGAGTCAGTTTTCATGCAGCTTGTTGTTTATTCAAGGAGCATCAGTTGACTTCTTATTTAAAGCCTCAGTTTGACCCATAGTTTTCCTTTGGGTTTGAAGAACAAGGAACTATTAAGCCCAAATTTAACTTTACATTTGAAAGGTATAACCAAACATCATGAGTCCTATTTAACAAAAAATTTATTTCATTATTAGTCCATTTAATAAAAAAAAAAAAATTCACTCCTCTTCATTTTTAGTAAATTAAATGAAATGGTTCCCAAAGTTATTGCTTTATTCAGACTGTATCAGAGTGCAGGGTATTGAAATATAATCTATTTCATCCCATTAGTTATTTTACTCCTAGTCATCTGTTGTGATTAGATAATTAGACATAAATGATTTTCTAATGGATTTACTGCAAGACATTAGTGGAGGAAATTTTCATGATCTTAGCCCATTTCTTTTCTCTTTGAAGTAAAAAATTAACTGCGCTAATGCATTCATTTGAATATCTTTCTGTGAGCTGATAAGGTTTTTGGTGATAATATTGACTGATATCAGTAAATTTGTTTTTAAATGTGAAAAATAATAATAATAACCTGATAGATAACTACGGACCTTAACCTTTATCCTATGCCAGTAATTACCACTACCATATTTCAGACCCTAATCAAGCTTACACGTGGATTAAGGTGATGGTCTCCTAATTGTTTTCTCTAGCTCTAGATTCCATTGCCTCCATACAAGGTACACACTTCTATGTGGTTAATCTTATTAAATCACAGTTCTCAACAAATCACCTTCTTATTTTAAAAGTAGTGTTTGCTACATAAGCATTAGCTTCATTAAGTTGATTTTGGATGTATACGTGCATGTGTGTATAAAAATAGAAATCTTTTTCTCTACTGCACTAACAAGGCACACTGTCAACAAATTTATAGCTAATTCTTTAAATAGTCCATTTATCAAATAACTATTTTTTCTTTGCTTTGCTTTTTCACACTTTCCAAATTTCTTGTTGAAATTTCCAAATTTCTTGTTGAAATTACCAAGTGCCCATAAATGGTCAAGATTGTATATTCTTAGTTTTGGGACTGATCTCTGGAAGAAACATGGCTGAATAAAGACGTATTTGAAGTAACTAAGATTTTATGTGCGTGTCTTTTCTAAATATCATGACACTGAGTTTGCCTCTAAACAAAAATGCAAAAAAGTACACTGAACTGAATTTTTAACCATGACAATGTAATTCGTCCTCTCACCAAAAACAAAGGTGTAACCAAAAAGAAAACTCAATAGAAAGTATGAACATTTACGAAACGATTACTTTCACATATTGTATATCATGCAGAACAACATTCTGATCACTTAAAGAAGGAAAGAGAAATGATTCCTATGACAGCGCTGGCTTTCTGTCTGGAGGTACTTCCCGGAACGGGGAAGGTGATCCAAAGCAAGGTATTGCAATGTGCTGAGCTGTCAGGTTTTGGGTAGATGGATGCAGCTGGAACTAGTAGGGCAGGCACTGGAAAGAGGTGAGCAACTTTGAAAAATAACTTCAGAAATCTGTACAGGGCTCCTCCTGGATCTTCAGCTAAATATTACTCTGCACATTTGTAGATTGAAAAACTATGAGATAGAGGAAAATAACAATTGTTGAGAAGCTGTAAAATAATTTCCAGAGCAACAGAAGTTAGAGAGGAATTTGAATTTCATCAAGCCAGAGTACCGAAATTTATCTGAATACTTTGAAAAATTATAGAGGTCACAAAAAGATCATGCCTTAATGACTGGGTTAAAATTGATAACTCCTAAAAGACTATAAAAACAAGCTTTGAAAAGATCAACCTGCTGTGTATGTAACCTAAATAAATAAAACCAGCACTCTTTTAAGAAAACTAAATCCAAACATTCAATAATACAATATTATTCATAATGTCTGGCAAAAGATGAAAATTTATTAGAAATATATAGTAGGTTTTTAATGTTTCCATAAGAAATTACTACAAATTTAGTGGACTAAAGTATGCAAATGTATTATCTAGTGTTACATTTCAAAACTATGGTAAGAGTTTTATCATATTGAAATCATGTTCCCCCCCTTTTCCATCTTTAAAGCCAATAAAGGGAAGTGAATCCTTTCGAATGTTGTATCTCTCTGACCTGTCAGGAAGTGTTACCCACTTGTAAGCACTTCTGTAATTAGGCTAGGTCCACTCAGCTAATCCAGGATAAATTTCTCATCTCAGGGTCTTTAACTTTGATGGAAAAGTCTTTATCACGTAAGGTAACATATTCAGAGATTCCAGAGACTAGGACATGAACATCTTTGGGGCCAGTGGAAACTTTCTTTTTTTGCCTATCACATCATGTGAAAAAGAAAAAAAAAAAAAAAAAAAAAAAAAAGAAACCCAGGATGAAAAAGTCTTTATATATAACTAGAAACGACAGAGGGTATTTGATTTCTATTAAATTCATTTTCAGACAGGGTTTTATAAACAGTTATAAAAATTATAAACATGATAATTGTTTAAAAACATCAAAATAATGGGAAGATAATTTGAAGATATAAGAAATAGATTAAATTTAAATTCTAAGGTCAGCTATATGATGTCTGAAAGAGATATTTATTCAAATTTAACAGAAAAGTAGATTTATAGTAGAAAATATTAGTGAATTTAAACACATAGTGACAGAAACTATCCAAACTGACTCAGAAGAAAAAAAATAAAAAGCTTTAAAAAATGAATAGAATGTCAAAGCTTTATGACAGAATATCAAGTGGTTCAATAAGGAAATTGAAGTAGTAATCAAAAACCTCTAACAAAGAAAAACCCAGGACCAGGTGGTTTCCATGGTGATTTGTACTAAACACTTATAAAATTAATGCCAATCTTTCTTAAACTCTTCCAAAATATAGAAGAGGAAGGTACTCACATACTCATTTTAAAAGGCTAGCATTAACCTGATATAAAAGCCAGATAGGGACACTACAAGAAAAGAAAATTACAGACCAGTATTTCTGAATATAGATGCAAAATTTTTCCACAATATTCTGGAAAATTGAATTCAACATAACACTGAAAGGATCATACACTGTTATTAAATGGAATTTACTCCTGGAATGCAAAGATGCTTTAACATTCTCAAATCAATAAAGTGATACACCATGCTAATAGAATGGAGAATAAAAGTCGTATGATCCTCTTCGTAGATGTAGAAAAAGGATCTGACGAAATTCAACTTCCTTTCATGATTAAAAAAAAAAAAAACTCTCAAATTGAGTATAGAAGGAACATAGCTCAACATAATAAAAGCTGCTTATGGCAAACACATGGCTAAGATAATACTTACTCAATGGAGAAAGGTTGAAAATGTTTCCTCTAAGTTCGGGACCAAGACAAAGGTGCCTATTCTTACTTGAGCACTTAGGAAGTCCTAACTGGAGCATTAGGCAAAAAAATAAAAACATCCGAACCAGAAAGGGAGAAGTAACATTGTTTCTGTTTATAGATAACATGATCTTATAAAGAGAACACACCAAAAAGCTGTTAGATAAAATATTTATAATAATATTTTAAAATCTAGTAACATTTTATTTGTTTAGTTCCAATGGTTATAACAAGTAATTATAGAAACATTGTGGGTTGTTCAAACAGTAACTGTATTTTACAAAGAGAGAATATATAATTTAATTCATACTATTTTTACCAGCAGCAAATATATGTGGAAATAAAATGTAGCAAATTATTTTAAGATGTTTGTATAACAATTTATTATACAAGACATTAAAAATACCTAAATATATCTTCACAATATATACATTAATCAAATGATATTACATAAGTAAATTCTTCCAATAAAAATCCCATCAAGATTTTGAAAATAATTTGACAGAGCAAAAAGCTCAAGAACAAATAGCCAAGACACTCCTAAAGAAGAACAACATTATGGCAATCTTTATATTTTTAAATATTAGAAAGTTTCAGAAAAGTATAGCAATCAACCTGTGAGATTTTTGGCAGAGGGACAGACAAAGAGACAACTGATGGAATAGCAGAGAGCACAGAATAAATACTTTCATACACAGTAACCTGCACTGTGACAGCGGTGGCATTGAATTAATGAGGAAAATCAACCCAATCAACAAATGGTACTGAAAAAAATTATTATCTAAATTAAAAAGCATTATAATTAACTCTTATAACTTACATGAAAATTAATCTTGAAAGAATTAAGAACTCAAATTTAAAGAAATAACTGCCAAATAAAAAAAAAACTATATATATATTTATAACCTCAAATTAAGGAGGTGTTTCTAAAATAAGAGCCAGTGGCATTAACCATAAGTGAAAAGATTAATACATTTAAATACATTGAAATTAAGAATTTATCTTATTTGGAAGACACAAAGAAAGTGAAAGTACAACTCACAAATTGGGAGAAGATATGTGCAACATATATAATTCATAAAGAATATATTATAATACATAACTCCTTGATTCTGTGTGAAAAAACAACTTTTTTGTATAACTATGCTCTAAAGAAACAGTTGAAAATTTGCACCTATAGATGCTTATGTAGGTATGTAAATTTATAATACCACAAAAAGAGCAACTAATGATAACACAAAGCAATAGGAAAAATCAATTTTAATCAACAATAGAATAGAAAAATATTTTTTTAAATTTGTACTATGTTATATAACAGCAAAAAAAAAAACGATATGTACACATATCAGAAAGGGTGAAACTAAAAAAATATTGAGCAAACAAAGCAAGTCACAAACAATACAATATAATTCTATTTATAATACATATTTTTCAAAAATCAAAACTAAAAATATATCTTTAGGTTTACATGCAAGTATGTAAATCCATTTTTGAATAATTAAAAAATGACTAACAAAACAACACGATATGTGGTTACCTATGACATGTACTGAAATACATAGGAGTCTTTGAAATACTAGATATATTCTATTTTTTAAGAGAGATGTATATTTCATAGATGATCATTTTATTATTTTCCTAACTCTATTATCCACAATGAAAAATATAAAATTAAACAAAGATAATGTATCTCAAACTCATACTGAAATGACTGATATTATCACACTTTTCCAAATTTTATTTAATCTATATTTTTAATTTGTCCAATATGGTTCATTTTAATATTTTAGATCACATGAGAACTTTTAGACTGTTAACTTTTTTCCTTATCCCATTCCTACTGACATTTTCTTCAAAAGGCTGAGATATTTTATATCCAGTGAATTTGTTGGTCAGGATATTTCCTAAAGAAGGATAAAACACTCATCATTAAAGATTATCTGAATAGGTGGAAAAAGAAGTTGACCATAATAGAAATGGACAAATGATGTCAGGTTTCAGACTGAAATGTGCTCCATCTTGCTCAACATATTTTCTATGTGATAAAACCATATGGCATAGGTCTGGAAAACTACCCCTGAAACACATATACCAGAAAGCAAGTCTAACAAGAATCTTCATAGCTGAATACTTTATCCCCAAATTCTCAAAATATCTTATCATATTTTTCTTTATTGAATCTTTTATGTCATTCTATGCTTAAATATATTTTGATTTTAAGTAATTATTCAGACAAAATTATTACTTTAGTAATACAAATAAAAGTAAGAGTGAGACAAATTTGATGAGCAATGGAATTTTATTTTACTTTAAATTTCTTACTTATTTGAATTTAACATTAATTTAAAATAATAACAGTATTAATTTGATGAAAAATTGTTTGCATCATGAATGGCATACTCATTGTTTTTAGATCATAAGTGTATAAAATTGATGGGTAAACAATGGACATGATATTTGTTTGTTTCCAGATTACCTCCTATCTCCCCCAGTAATTTCCATTCACACTCTGAGGCAAATAAGCCTTACTGTAATGCAAGTTAAAGAATAAACTAGTAATCTATTGAGAATTATTAAACTGATGTTGTTCCTATGTCAGGAAATTCAATTATTATATTGACTAAAACATGTCTTCTTGGACTTCAGTAACTAACACGAGATGGTCCCAAAAGATTTTCCTCAATTTTTTTCCCCCCAAAATATCTAACAATATTCAATTCCACCAAAGAACACATTTAAAAATAGCAAGATCCAAAATTACTTCTATTGCTAACAAGAAATGTCTCCTCTTTTCAGATTAACTGGGTTTCAGGAAAATGTTGAGCTATAACAGTGCTGCCAATTCTATTTTTCTTTCCTTTAGTTCCTCCTCTTCTACCTCTTAATTCTGCCTGCCCTTAATTTTTTAAATGTATTCTTCTCTCTTTTCCATGATCTGATCTTCTTTCCTTCTTTCTTGAATTAGCCTTACTAGAGAAATGATTCCAACAGCCACCTCTGAAAATGCCTAATGGCTAAGGTAGTTATTTAGTTGAAGCATTTAAATTCCATCTGCTGGGAATAAATAGTTGCACAACACTTTAGTTTGTGTAGATAAGACTTTATTTCTAGTTTTCTATATAAATTTAGAGAAGCAAAGTCTGTAAGCTAAACATAAGTATATGGAGATTCTTAATATTAAATTGCTGCGTGTCGAAATATATTAAAGAATGGAAATCCATAAACAATTATTTTTTAAAATTATTTTTCCTTGGTAGGACTAGTAATCAACGGAAAAAAATGTTAAAAGCCAGTATGAGTTTAGGGATGGTTTCAATGGAGTTCACAATTGAAAATGTAAAAATTATATATGCAGATTTTAAAAATGTCCTCATTCATGACTTTGATATTTCTAACTTTAAAATATTTAATGATTGAATGATTAAATGATTTAGCATTTCTATAGCTGTCAAATTGAAATACAAAATTATACTACTGGGATTCATTAAAGCTGCCCAACTTTTAATATTTGGTAGTAAAACCAATTCATTACATAGTGATGAAAAGTAAAATTCCAATTTTATCCAAAATATAAACTCTCAAAACTCGAAAAAATAGGCCAAATACTCTAATGTTTTAGCAAATAAGTGTGTGAAAAGATACTCCACATTATATGTTATCATAGAAATACAAGTGAAAATAATAATGCAATACCACTACAAACCTATCA
This sequence comes from Eonycteris spelaea, assembly GCA_003508835.1. NCBI lineage: Eukaryota > Metazoa > Chordata > Mammalia > Chiroptera > Pteropodidae > Eonycteris > Eonycteris spelaea. The sequence goes on from PUFA01000003.1 coordinate 5,177,030, forward strand.
GAATGCCCCAAATCTGAAATATTGTCAACAATAAGTTCTATAGTGCTGGTGGATGTGCAAAATTCTCTTATATCGCTAGTGAGAATGCAAAATGGTACAGACATTTTGGAAGACAGTTTGCTGGTTTCTTATAAAATCAAACATAATCTTAACATATGATCTAGCGATCAAGCTCCTTGATATTGACTCAAAGGAGTTGAAAACTTATGACCACACAAAAACCTGCATGTAGATGTTTATAGTAGCTTTATTCATAATTGCCAAGACTTGGAGGCACTCAAGATATTCTTTAGTAGGTGAATGGATAAATAAGCCATGGTATATCTAGACAATAAAATAGTATTAAAGAGATATAAGTCATAAAAAGACATGATGGAAACTTAAATACATATTACTGAGTTAAAGAAGCCAATCTGAAAAGGCTATACATTGTATGACTCCAATAACATGACATTCTGGAAAAAACAAAACTTGGAGAAAGTGAAAAAGATCAGTGGTTTCCAGGGGTTGGAGGTGATGCGACATGAATAGACAAAGCAAAGAGAATTTTTAGAGCAGTGAAAATATGCTTAAGATACCATGATGATAAGTATATGTCACTACACACTTTTCCAAACCAATTGAATGTGCAACACCAAGAGTGTACTGTAATATCAACTAAGGGCTTTAGGTGATTATGATGTGTCAATGTATGTTCATCAATTATAATAAGTGCACCACTCTGGTGGAAGATGTTGATAATGGAGAATGTTATAAAGGAGGCATTTGGGAAATCTGTATCCTCTCTTCAATTTTGCTTTGGACCTGCTCTAAAAAATTGTCTTGATAAAAAAAAAAAAATTAAAAATGCAGCTTGCACATTGAGAAAAATATTAACCCTACATCTAATACACTATCTTAAGCAAATAATCAGAAATTAATGTAGAAGTAATTTATGCATTAAGGGATTTTTTCTGACATTTTTATAATACCAAAAATAGAAACTTTCTAAATGTTAACATTATAAAATAATATATAAAATATTTATATTCATTAGGTGAATCAGTTTGCAATTACTATTTTTTTGCTTTAAGTTTTTGAGTGGATATGACAAAAGTCTCCTCTGAAAAATTCAGTAAAGAAACGCAGAACACCAAACTTTAAATGGTAATACCTTTCCTATATGTGTGCTTGTGTAAATTTTTAGATGTTACTGTACTGCATATAGGATACTTTTATAGTTTTACTATGTATCAAGAGTGTTCTAGTTTTAAGGAATTCTGTAGAAAAATATTTCATAATAGATTACTCTTAATTTAAAACATTATAGTAGATTTAGAATGTATGTATTTTCTTAAAGCATATGTACTCATTTATTTATTCCAAGACATACTGTATATGTTCTCAGACTTTAAAACTCTGAGTGGATCAGAGAATAAACCATCATCACAAACGACAGCAATTAACCTCCCCTGTGCCCCTAACACACACACACCACACACACACACACAACACACATTCACCCTAGTTGTGATCTGGCTACAATTCATTTCCAGCTAATGAGATAGATTTTAAGATAACTAATTTGAATATTACTATCTGGAAATTTGCACTTTGATTTTGTATCTTGATTTGGGGTTTTGATCTAAATTCAGGTATTATTTCCCTATTGTAGCAGACTATATACCATAGTATGTAATAAATTAATAATATTTATTATAAACAGAAAGTAATTAAAGATTTTATTATTTCAGAATATTATTTTAATGGCTACAATGCCTTGTAGTGTTCTAAATATTTCATTATTCTTTCTACAGATCATCTCTACTTAATAAGTCAGATATAAGAAAATCCAAGTTAAAAAACTGAAATGATACTGATTATGTCAAAGAAGGGTTTTGTGGCAATTCTACTGGTGGTATCTGTTTATTGATTGTTATTAACACTTGTAGAGACATTCATGGAGTCTTAGATACTATTTTTATTAAAAAATTAACAAACTATCAGTACAGTCATCTATAGACTTTAAATTCTAGAGTTTATTTGAAAAACATTTTTATTTATTAAAAATTGACATAAATTTTTAGAAATTCTCTTATTCTGTAGAGTAAAATCTGAAAGAATGTATCAATATAGAATCTACATATAGAATAGATCAATATAGTATAGTCATTTAATTTTGGTTTTAAAATTTTCAAGTAAGAATTGTTTGATATTTTGCGCTATAAAATATAATTGAGCCTTACCAGTCAATCTGTGGAATAACCATGGGTTAATGAAGGAATGATCAATTTGCTGATTAATCCATAGTGCATGGGGAAGTAGCTGTTAGAGAAACCAATAAAAAAGAACAGCTGGTCAGCTCATTGGGAAAAAAAAAAAAATCTTGGTCCTGGGATCATTCCAAACGCTGGCCACATATTCCCCAGGTGCACCTGTGGTGATTATTTCTCTTTACAATCATTCTGAACTATGGTTTTAATGAAATCATATGGGCAATATTTACTGCTTAAATTGGACAGTACTCTCTATATACTAATTATATTCAGCACAAATGAAATCTTTAAGTATTGTTCAGTTAATGATATTCTGATTACTGAACAGCTGCAATGGAATGTTTTTCACTTGTCATATATTGTATCTTTTTATTCCTTTAAAAGTAAAAAAAAAACCTTTATAAATAAAATAAACACTAATAATGCAGACACTATTGCTTAGGTAAACTTACTACTTATTATGTTACTCAATGACAAATCTAGTAATCTCTTTAATACTTTTACCCTTATGATTAATTTTGCCATTCATTCTCAAGATAACACAATTCGTATAAAAGAAAATCCATAAATTAGTTCTGATTTAAGGAGAAATGGCGACCTATTTCATAAAGGTTCAAACTCCACAAAATCTGGCCAGATTAGTGTCAGCAAACTTGATTTGGGGCAACAGCTTCTGTCAGGTCAGGTTCCCAGCGAGCTGGAACATGAAGCAATTCTAGCTAAGCCCAGTTGGGCCAGAAAACAAAACAAAACAAAACAAAACAAAAAAACCTGGGGAGGAAAAAACATGACACAGATGAGAAAGGTTCTGTTCATCTCTCTGATGACCAAATCAAAGTTGTGAGAGAAACAAGGAGTAGCAGCAAGGACAGATTGCCTGGGATCTAGAGGAACAAGCCATACAACTAGGGAGAAATCCAAGAAATCACCCTGCAACGGCAGAAGGTAGGATGGGGCGAAGACATGGGGCTGCCCAGTCTCCAGAGGCTGAGTGAGACGGAGGCCGGAGGCCGCTGCTGCAGCAGCAGCCCCAGAAGCCTCTTAAAGGGGCCATGTCTGTGAGCAGATTTTCATGGTGACAAACCTGCTCATTCTGAGCACCAGTGCCAATTCAGCTACATATAGGGAGCACCAGACACAGGGAAACATTGTTGGAGTGAGGGCCTAGGAGAGATTTGCTCTGTACAGAAGTGCTGGCGGTATCCATTATTCCTGTTGAGCCCTCCCCACTACTAGTGCACTGAACATAGCGCCCAGAGCTGTGAGGTCATCAAACTGGATAACAGAGTTTGCTCTGTCCAGAGGATTCTCTGAAACTCCACCTCCCCTAACTAGCGTCCCTACCCAAGCCTTAAACCAGGTATACCCTCAGCAAGTCAAGTGCTCCTTCCTGAGCAGCACCTAGACACCTGGAGGCAGCTGGCCTCAATTTCTGGTGTGGCATTTTGAGGTAAGTATAAGCACAGCATCTGTGGATTGCTTGCTGAATCTTAACAGGCCCTGGAGGGGTAGAGCTTATGCTAAATTTGGCCTGCAGCTGAACCCCTCTCAGGACTGTGCACTGGACACCTACTTCACAAATCCACACTAATAAGACTGGAGACTTAGGAGCTTTGCTTAGTACATAGAAACAGACATGGAAAGGCAGCCAAAATGGGAAGACAAAGAAGCAGAAACCATATGAGAGAACAGAACAGAGATCCAGAATAATGGAGTCAAGTAATCTAACAGATGCAGAGTTCAAAACACTGGTTATAAAGATGCTCAATGAACTTTTGGGAAGTGTAGAGAACTTCAACAAAGAGATAAAAAACATAAAAATGGAAATGGAAATTATAAAAGGAACCAGTCTGAAATGAAGAACACATTATCTGAGATGAGAAGTATATTAAATGGAATAAAAAAGGAATAAACAAAGTGAATAAAGAAAGGATCAAATGCCCTATCTAGAGGACAGGAAAGCCAAGGACACTCAATCAGAATGGCAAGAAAAAAGATGCCAAGACTATAAAAATAATTTAAGGAGTATGGGACACTATTAAGGCTCCAAATATTGTCTGATTGGCATAACTGAAGAAAATCAAGATGTTGAACAGCTGTTTGAAGAAATAATGATGGAAAACTTCCCTAACCTGGTGAAGGAAATGGACATAAAACCCCAGGAAGCTCAGAGAATTCCAAAAATCAGAGATCCAAAGAGGCCCACACCAAGACACATCATAATTAAAATGCCAAAGTTAAATACAAAGAAAGAATATTAAAAGCAGCAAGAGAAAACAGATATTACTTATAAGGGAACACCCATAAGACTGGCAGCTGATTTCTCAAAAGAAACTATGCAGGACAGAAGGGCTTGGCAAAAAATATTCTGACAGATGAAGACCCAGGATCTACAACCAAGAATAATTTATCCAGCAAAGCTATCATTTAGAGTTGAAGGACAGATAAAGAGCTTCCCAGAAAAAATAAGCTAAAGGAATTTATCACACCAAGCCAGTATTACAGGAAATGTTGGAGGACTTCTTTAAGAAGAAAAACATGTATAAAAACAGGAATAAAGAATGGTAACAACTACATTCCTATCAATAAGTACCTTAAATGGAAAAGAATTAAGTCTAACCAAAAGATAGAGTGGCTGAAAGGATAGAAAACAAGACCCCTACATATGAAAAGGAAGGGGATGGAAAAAAGATATTGCTTCGATGGACCTAGAAAGTATTTAAGTCAGAGAAAGATAAATACTATAAAATTTCATTTATATGTGTAATCTAAGGATAAAAAGAACAAACTAATCAAAAAACAGACTCACAAATATAGTGGACAATTTGGTGATGGACAGAGGGGAGGGGAGCTTGGGTGGCTGGGAGAATGGGGTAAAGATTAAAGAAATACAAATTAGTAGCTGATAGTTGGGCACAGGGATGGGGAACAATGCATAGAGAATGCAGTTAGTATTAATACATTAGCAAGGTGGAGAGTCAGGGAAGGGAGAAAGCAATTGCGAGGATCGTTTTACAAACTATATAGATGTCTAACCAATGTACTGTATACTTGAAACTAAATAAATTTTAAAATTAATTGATTTTAAAAATTAGTTCTGATCTTAATAAATTTATGAAGTTATTTTTTTCTGACTTTATCGATATTCATTCTTATGGATTTTTGACTCTTACAAACGAAATGATAGTTATTAGAGTCTCTCAATTCAAGAAAACAAAAAAAAGTTAATTCAACTCATTTTTTGTTTGTTGTTATTAGTAGTAAGGAATTACTGAATAAATGCAATCCTTTGTGCTTATGCACATACGACATATGTATTATAATTATAAGAGGCAACTGGACACAGTCTTCAAATAGAATCCTTTCTTTTGTAAGAAACATAGTCCTAGTTTAAGGATACTACTTCGATAGCACAATGTATGAGACAACACAAACAGTCAAATCTGTAGAATAAATAACTTTTAAATGAAATTTGGGTATTTATGAAAAGGAAGCTTGGACCAAGCCTCGCAGAGCTTCTACTGATGGCCAAAGCTGTGTTTTCTAGAGACCTGTTAATGGCTTTGTGTAGAGATAATTTCATGAGGAAATTCTAAAATTCTAATGTCATTCTTTTCACATAGAGTGTGTGTGTGCGTGTGTGCACGTGCATGCATGTGCATGTAAGAACCCTCCAGAAACTGGCCATATCAAGTGACCAGTGGCAAATAATATGACTAATGCTACAATTTAATACCTCTACACACAGCCTTTTACCCATCGTCATATTTATTTATTATATAGTCCTGTCTATTTTGCAATGCTCTCCCCATTTCAACAGAGTTATTCTTCACCTTAAGTGTTTATGCTAATCAGCTCTTAATGTGCATTCATTCTAGACTTGCAATTATCAAACTACAAAACACTGCTTTACAGCAAACTGTACACTGATAATGTAGAAGCGATTAATCTCTCTAGTATTTTTCATTTGTTGCTATGGAAATACTGCTCCTCTGCAGAGAGAGCTATTAGTAAACATTATATTAAGATCGCTGCCAGTGACAGAGTCAACCTTGGCAAACTATGCAACAAATGCGGACCAGTGTTACTGCAGTCATGCTCTGCCATGCATACACACACGTCAGTGTGTTTTTATCAGTGGAATTTTGTTTCAGTAAAAAAAAAATTATTTCTAATATAAAACATACTGATGAAAAACTGATTATGCATTTATATTTATTGGAAATGTAAACAATGAAAATGTATAAATAACTTAATAATTCAAATAGTTTTTATTTTCTTATTTTTTCAAAATGAAATATTATGTATGTATTCCTATTGAAGAATATCTCTTTGATTAAAGTGAACACTTGCCACATTTCTTGCTGTCAAACTTAAGAATATATAATTCTTTCCTTTCTAGGAACACTGTGACAATATTAAAATTGTGTTAATTTGTGAATAAAAATTAATGTAGCACATGACATGTTAGCTTGGAAGGAGAGGCAGTATCTCATGTGGTCATGTATGACACTTTTGGTCACATTTGACTGGAGTGACATGTAGACGGAAATAATTTACCCTTTTCTATTAGGAATCACAATGATATATTTTCTATAAATATATTTTACTCATGAAACAAAGTGAAGAAAAGTATTTTCAATTGACATAAAATATATCTAGTTGCCAGAAAAGCTAGTTTTGAAAAAATGTGTCCCTAAACAAAAGTAGATTAAGTTTATATCAATCAAGCTAAAAGGTTTAGAATATCTTTTTTATTTATTACTAAGAGTTTATTATTTTCACTTGACAAAGTATTCTCTAAATGTACTGTATTTACAATGATCTCAAATTACTGAACTGAATGTATTAGAGGAATAACACCATTAATTTAGTTCCCTTAGTGCTTTAATTTTATTTTTATTGACCAATAAAACTGTATATATTTAAAGTCTACAACATAATATTTTGATATACATTATGAAATGATCACATTTAAACTAATTAATATATCCATTACTTCCCATAGTTAACATTTTTATTATTGTGGTGAGAAAATTTCAGCAAATTTCCAGCATAAAATACAATGTCATTAACTACAGTCATCAATTGTACAATAGAATATTCATTATTTATTCATCCTGCATAACTGGGCCTTTGTACCCTTTAACCAACAACTCCCTGTGTCCTCCACATCTCCGGCCTTGGCATCCATCATTCTACTCTCTGCTTTCATGAATCTGACTTTTTAAAATTTCGCATATAAGTGAGATCTGCAGTATTTATCTTTCTGTCTGGCTTTTTCACTTAGCGTAATGTTCTCCAAGTTCATGCACACTGTTGCAAATGGCAGGATTTTCTTCTTTTTAAATAAAATTTCACTATATATCACATTTACCTTATACACAATATACACTTAGTTTGGTTCCATATCTTGGCTACTATGAATAATGCTTCGATAAACATGGAAGTGCAGATATCTCTTTGAGATACTGATTTTGTCTTTTTTGGATATATATACCCAGAAAAGAGATTGATGGATCATCATATGGTCGTTCTGTTTTTAATTTTTTGACAAATCTCCAAAATGTTTTTCATAACAGCTATACCAATTTACGATTCTACCAATAGTGCACAAGTGCTCCAAACGTGCTTCTATAGTACAACTCTATCTTCAGATCCTCACTCCAACGCACTTTTTTCTTTTTTTCTTTCCTTCCTCCCTTCCTCCTTCCTTCTTCCTTCCTTCCTTCCTTCCTTCCTTCCTCCTTCCTTCCTTCCTTCCTTCCTTCCTTCCTTCCTCCTTCCTTCCTTCCTTCCTTCTCTTTCCTTCCTCCCTCCCTCCCTCCCGTCCTCCTCCCTCCCTTCCTTCCCTCCTTCCTTTCTACCTTTTGTCTTCTTTCTTTTTTTTTTTTTTTTTTTTTTTTATTTTGGTAATAGTCTTCCTAACAGGTGTGAGGTGGTATCTCATTGTGGTTAAAATTTGCATTTCCCTGATTAGTAATGTTAAGCACATTTTCATGTACGTATTGCCCATTTGTATGCCTTTTTTTATGGGGTGGGTCAATATTAGGAACAGGGCTGCACGAGAGGAGGTGAGTGGCAGGAAAGTGAGGGAAGCTTCTCTGTATTTGTAGTCGCCCCAACACTACTAGCATCACTGACTCAACTCCACCTCAAATCATCCGGCATTAGATTCTTATAGGAGGACTGGTCCCTGGTACTAAAAGATTGAAGACAGCTGCCTTATAAGAAGTTTAGTTTCAAATATTTTTGCCCATTCCATAGGTTGCCTTTTCATTGTGTTGGCTGTTTCCTTTGCTGTCAAATACTTTTTAGTTTGATGCAAACTCATTTGCCAATTTCTGCTTTTGTTTCCTGTGCTTTTGAAGTCATATCTAAAATCATTGCCCAGACCAATATCAAGCAATCTTTCTTCTATATTTTCTTACAATAGCTTTATAGTTTCAGGTTTTATACTTAAGTCTTTATTATGAATTGATTTTTATATATGGTATGATATAATGGTCCAATTTTATTCTTCTGAGTGTTGATATCTAATTTTTTCATCACCTTTTATTGAAGAGTATTCTTTCCCAATTTAATTAATTGCCTTGGTACTTTGAACAATGTTGAGACAGAGCTAATATTTTATAAATTTGTGTTAAAATTTAAACTGGCTGAAATCATTAGATATATAGTGTTTGCTTTATTCTGTCATTTTTTAAATTCACTTATTCATTCATTCATCATTAAAAAAATATTTGGGCATGCATTTTAGCTTACTTTTAAAAATAAATAGTGAATTAGATACTCTGCTCGCCCTTAATTTAGGATCTAATGGAATCAAAAAGGCAGAAAAGTTAGATAATTGGTGAATTAAGTGTTTTAAGAAAGTTTTGCACAGTTTGCTTTTCATTTAGTCCAAATAAATAATTTAATAATAAACTCATATTATCTACAATATGATTGCTCACTTAATTAGTTGACCATTTCAGAATTTATTTTTAAATTTTTTTTAGAAGTTAATACATAGGTCCTGTTTTGAAATTTTTATGGAAGACCTTAGATAAATAAATTTATCAGTCCAGATCAATAAACAACTGTTTTCATGATCCACTATTAATTTTAACCAATATAAGAACATTTGTGTTTATCTTCACAATAATATTTTAACGGTTAAAAGCATTAACTAAATTTTGTGTGAATTATGAAAAGTGATTTTTGTATCTGACAAATGATAAAATGCCTACTGCTGCATTGACCAAAAGGAGCTTCACAAAATGCTTGAAATTCTACATCACAACTTTAAATGTTTCAATTCATTATAGTTAATGAAGGATAGTGGATATGGAAAAAATTTCACATCGAATATAGTCACAGTCATTTGTTCTGTTCATTAAATAATTATGTCATCACACTTTCAATTTTAACATATTAATTCAAAACCAGCTCTCTAAGAATTTGTGCAAATTATATACTAAATGTGAAAACTATCATTTAAATGTTTTATGTGTGTGAGTTGGCATATTATATATATAATCTCCTGAGTATCATATTGTATTATTTTTAAAAGCTTATGCAATATGTTTTAAGGACTTTGCTTATCTACTCTGGTGTTAGAATGATATTTACATTTAAATCAATTGTAGTTAATTGATAAAATATAACCATCTGATTTATTGAATAAATACTATTAAACTCAGCTAATATTTGATAGCAATTAGCTTGTAAGTGAGGAGGAATAGATTATAAGATCTAATTTGAACAGTAAAACTCATTTTCATCTAATAAGCATTAATGTGTGACAAAGTTGCTAGATCCCCTGAAGCATCCAGGAACATTTCATCTGACTACATCATTATGAAAATTTTGACCTTTGATCTTAATTAGGCATTCACATTTCCATTATGAAAATCAGAATTTTGGTTAGCTACCACCAATACCAAAATATATATAAATTGTTTTCATATGTAGTTTTAGTTTAGTAAGTGGAGGGAGGATGTGACTACAACCTGTTATGGCCTAAAGATAGTTGGGACTAATGGTAAATACATACAAGTGGGAAAAGCAATCTTGGAAATAAAGCAAGTGAAGACACAGAAAGCATCAGCTTTTCAAAATTGAAAAGATGGACAGGCAGGTTGTTTTAAATTGAAAAACTCCTGAGAAATGTTTCCTTAGATTTGATATAATACTTGTGTTAAATAGCACCCAATAACAAAAATAAACATAAAGGCTGAGATGGTATACTGTCCATTCTTAGGCAGGACAAATGAGTCCTATGCAGTGAATAATGTTTTAAAAATCCAAAACTCCACAGTGTGATCAAGAAGAAATTTCACAAAGGTAGTTGTTTTAATGGCATCGAATGATCAATATGCTTATTTTCTGCTTCATATCTGAGTGATGATAATAGTAAAATCTCATTACATGAACAACAAAAAGCTTTATACCTTATTTTTACTAGTATTCTAGGGAAAATCATTTGAGAATTTTGATAAGAAAAAGCAAAATATTTTTATAAAGCATTCTAACTAAACCAAAAGAAAGAGAAGCCTATCTTTTAAGATTATTACACTCAACTCAAGAAAATATTTTGGTTTCTTCTCATTCTTCCATTTATTTCTTCCAACATTTGCTGTCTCAATGGTTCTCAAACTAAGTGCACATTAGAAAAATCTGAAAGTATTTCATAAATGTCAAAGTCTGGCCCATAGCAGACCAATAAAAAATGAGAAATTTGAATGTACAGCTATAGATTGATGGTTTTAAACCATCAACCCTACCATATCCACCTGATGTGCATACAGGGGCTGTGAACAATTATTAATATTTATTTCTCCTTCCTTCCATCCTTCCTTCCTTCCTTCTTCCTTCCTTCCTTCCTTCCTTCCTTCCTCCTCTTCTCCTTCCTTCCTTCCTTTCTTCCTTCCTTCCTTCCTTCCTTCCTTCCTTCCTTCCTTCTTCCTTCCTTCTCCCTCACTTTCTCCTACCCTCCTCCTCCCTTCTATCCTTCTTTCTTTTCTCCCTTCCTTCACTATTTATTTATCAACCTTGTTGAATATAGTTCAGATAATATACAATTTATCCATTTAAAATGTCCATTTATAGGTATTTTAGTATATTCATAGAGCTGTGTAACTATTGATACAATCTAATTTCAGAATATTTTCAAATCCCCTCAAAAGAAAATTCTTATCCATAATCTTTCACTTCCCATTTTATTCTAATCTGAACACCCAGTCCTATGTAACAACTACTCTACTTTCTGTCTTCTACAGAGTTGCCTATTCTAGACATTTATATTATCATGTGATAATAATTTTTTTTCAAATGCCCTTTTTCACTTAGCACAATATTTTCAAGTTATAGCATATGCATTACTTTTAATGCCAAATATTTCAGTATATGACTATAATACATTTTATTCACTCAGTAGTTGATGGACATTTGGTTTTTTTCCACATTTTAGCTATTATGAATAATATTGCTCTAATCTTTTCTGTATAAATTTATACACATTTCATTGAACCCATAGATCAATTGGGGAATGTTGTTGTCTTCAACAACATTAAGATACGTGAACATGTATGTACATCTATTTATTTAGATATGTTTAAATGTTGCATGGAATATTAAGTGTTACAAGAGTTACATTTCTTTTGTTAAATTTATTCCTTAAGAATTTTTCATTTCTGCTGTTATTATAAATTAAATTATTTGCTTTAATTTTGTTTTTGAATGGTTCATTAGTATATAGAGATGAGTTAGTATATAGAGATGAGATTGATTGTTTCTTTATTGATTTTGCATTACTGCCAACTTGTTGAACTTTTTTTTAGTTCTAATATTTTTACATATTATTTAAGTTTTTATGTTTATAGAAGCATGTCATCTGCTAATAGAAATTAATTTTGCTCTTTCCTTTCAAATCTCAATGTTTTTTTAGTTAATTATTTTTCTTGCCTATTTTACTTGTGTTAGAACTTTCAGTACAATGTTCTTGTCAAATAGAAATGCAAGAGAGGGCAACGTGCTCTTATATATGATTTTGAAGAGAAAGCACTCACTTTTCATCTTTATGTATAATGTTAGTTGTGAATTTTTCATAGATGCTGTCATAAGTTTGACATTCTCTTCCACTTCTAGTTTGTTAACATTTTTATCATGAAGACCTGTAGGATCTGTCAAATTCTTTATGCACGTATTAAGATGACCACGTGGTTTTATTTCTTTATTGCATTAATATGGTTTATTACATTGATTCATTTTGAGAAACGAAAGCAAACTTGCATTCCTGAAATAAATCATCTCCATTTTGGTGTATAACTCTTTTTATAAATATTTGAATTCTGACTGCTAGTCTTCTCTTGAGGGAATTATCTCTATCTATATATAAACTATTGATAGTTTCATTTGCCTGTGTCACCTTTGTCTCATGTTAGTATTAAGATATCACTGGATTCACAGAATGAGTTGAAATGGCTTCTGTTGTTACGCACTAAATATTTTCTCTTTCAAAACATTCATGGTGAAGCCCTTACGCACTGTGTGGCTATATTGGAGAGGAGGCCTCTAAGGAAGTAATTAGGGTTAAATGTGTTCATGAGAATAGGCCTTGCTCTGACAGGAATAGTTTCCTTACAAGAAGGGACACCAATCTTTTTCTCTTTATCTTTGCATACAATGATTGGTCATGTGGGCACACAGTGAAATGATAGCTGCCTCCATGTCAAGAAAAGAGGCTTCAGAGTGAATTTACCTTGATGGAACCTTAATTATGGACTTTCCAGTCTCCAGAACTTGAGAAATAAATTCCTGGTGTTTAAGCCACCAAATATATGGTATTTTGTTATGGTAGTAGTCGACCTGACTAAATATACTCCTTTTATATTTTTTGAAATAATTTGTGAAAGATGAATACAAATTATTTCTTTGTAGGTTTAGTAGAATTAAGAATTTATTAGAAATGCTACCTGGGCCTGGACTTTTCTTTGTAGAAATTAAAATTTTTGAATTCAATCCAAATACTTGTTATAGGTCTATTTACTTCTTCCTCATTAAGTTTCAGTAATTTGCATTTTTCTAGACGTTTTAAAATTTAATCTATTACCCAATTTATTGATATACAGTTGCTCATATTATTCCTTTATAATTACCTTTATTTCAATAAGGTCTGTATTGATAGTGCTTCTTTCAATCCTGATTTTAGTAATTTGAATTTTCTCTCATTTTTTTTGATTAGCCTAACTAAAGTTATATCAATTTGGTTGATTTTTAGAAAACAAAAATATTTTTTAAATTTTCATCATTGTTTTTCTATTCTTTATTTCATTTCGGTTTTGTGTCTATTATTTTTTTTTCTTCTACTTTATTTGGATTTCATTTGCTCTTCTTTATCTGACTTCTTAAAATTGTTAGGTCATTGATTTTTACATTATCTTCCATTTTTAACATATGCATTTACAAGCTGAATACTGCTGATTCTACAAAATATTTCTCCTGCATTTTGAAGCTTCTGATAGCACTATTAGTTGTTTTTTTTTTTTTTTTTTTCTGTTTAATTTTTATCTGAGGATCTCCCTGGGTCAGCATAAACCACTTATTAGTCAAAGGTTGTACCTAAGCTCCCTTAGCTAATCACACATTTACCCTTCACTGTTGAATATGTGTTGGCTTAGAGTTCAAAGTTCAATGAGTTTATGATTATTTGTTCCACTTTCAATCAAGAACTAGCAGCTTGAAGATTCCCTCTGATCACTCCTGAGAGGGCTCTGCTGTGAGGATGCACAGTCTTTCAGATTGCCAGGGACAACCATGATGCTATTTTAAAGCTTGGCTTACCAGGAATCACTTCTGGATCAGAGTTGCTTACTGTTGTCAGTGTTTGGTCATAGGTTATGTTTAAGCTACTTTGCCAGTGAGGCTTCCATTCTGTGCTGAGAAGTTTGTGTGTAGCTCAAGGAGTATTTTTAAGTCCACCCCACATGCTCTCCTGATTACTCCTTCATGGGTGCATCCCACACATGTATACAAGCTTCCTATCCTCCAGCATTAACCATAATCTCAGCAGAGTTCTTCCTGGCTGTCTCTTTACCTGGTGCTTTCTATTAAACTTCTGACTGCCCTACAATTTTGTCCAATTTTGAAACTACTACCTCTTCATAATTGCTATCCACTAAGATCACCACTGTTTTAGACAAGACTTTAGAAATAGAGTTCTCTGTTCTCTTTTCCAAATAGTCAGTCCTCTTAGGTACCAGTGTGAGGCTATTTGTTCTTATGTCATTCCTTTTCTTCTGGCCAGAAACTCTACACCACTCACTGTAGCTGGGAGCAGGAATGCATTTTTTTTTTTTTTTTGGAGTGACACCTCTGCTTTATGAATAGAAACTGGGAGGGTGTAAAAGCCCTGGTCTTCCTAGCTGCTCCTTCCTACTTGGAACTTCTACCTCCAAGTGAGCTGTGACAAAAGGGATGAATTTCCTAATATTCTCAGGCTGCTATTCTCAGGGTATGTTTCTTACCTATGGATGAGGACTGGGCAGAAGAGAAACCCAATCTTATTGGCTATGTTTTCCTGGAATAGACTTTCTGCAATGGGGTGCTGAGTCAGGGGTGGAGGTAGAGGAGTAAGAAATGTCAGCAGCCTGACCCTTCTCCAATGAAAGCACAGCCCAACCTGAGAACTTGTGGAAGAAGGATCTCTTGACTTCTTGACCGCACAGAGCTTCTGTAACACAGGGCTGATGCTGGTGGTAATGGAGTGAATTGTGTCTCAGAAGCTTCAAACTCTTACTGTTCTGACTGAGGTTTCATAGTTTGCTAAGTTGAATGCTTCTCTATTTGTCATATGACCTTTGGGGAATTTCTAGAGACTTTAGTTATTTTTTATAATTTTCATCATTTTTTTTTGTAGTTCTAGAGACAGTGTCCACCAATTTCTTTCTAAATTGTAAATAGGTTGTAAATCAATGGCTTCAATCTTATCCATGATGGACCCACATTCTTCAGCCATCTTTGGGTACCAAAAATTTGAATGGGCACTTGTATCTTACCTCAGCCATATAGCAACTCAGAATAACTCTTTTCAAGGACCTCTTTATTTCTTTTAATAGAGCTAATTCTTGCTTGATGTCCTGCTGAATAGTCCCGAGAACATCGAGCTCACATATTCTCTTCAAGATGCACCATAGTCTTCAATTATTAATGTTTTCTATGATATTTTCATCCTCTCATTAACATGTTTAGTTTAATAATGAAGTTCCTTCATCAATTTAGTGGGGGGATGAAGTTTGGACAATTCTTATTGGTTTCATGGTCATCAGCTGAAGAGAACCTCTCTTCCTATTTTAAATCAAAGTAAATTTTGCCTGGGAAAGGTGGCCAGGGATTGGTTGTTGAAGAAACAATTCATAAATGGTTGCTTGTTCCACTTTTGGTGGGCATGCCATCTTCTCTCAATTTCCTGCCTTTAAGTATGTGGTCTAATTTGGGGGGACCTCAGGGTCCTATAACAAGATTCCATAACTAATTAATAAATATTTTTAAATAAATCAAAAAGAAAAAATGAATTTAAGAAATGTAATTAAATAATCCTGAAGATCTTCAGTATCATGATTCTATGATTTTTTCATTGTGGAAGCATTAGGAATAATAATGATGGTGAATATTATTCAAAGACATGATTCTCAAACTCAGACCAATGAAGTGTCCAAGGCCTTTTCACTCCTTACTGTCATATTAAGCTTTCGACACTAGTTTTTCCAATATTACTCACCCTCTTCCTCTTCTCATTGGATTATTTTTGTCCCAGATCATATGTGTGGATAGAGGAAAGATTTAGGTTTTATGGGTCACTTGGAAGAAAAAAGGAGAAAATATAGAACTAAGACTCTATTATTTGTAGTATATATCTATATTAGTTTATTTTCATTAATATCCAAATGAGTATGCCACATACATTATATTTCTGTTGTATGTGATTAAAAATACATTTTCTTGACATGTTTCTGATTCATAGACTTAAACTTTTGTCAGCTTTTCCACTAATTTTAGTGTTTTCTAGTCATAGCTTCCTACAACTAATAATGTAAAATAAGAGTCATTACAGGAAAAAAAAAAAAAAAACACACTGTGGAAACTAAAATACTCTAGCATATCATACCCAGGCCAGTGAATATGAGCATTTTATGAAGTTGTTAGTATATGTCCTAAATAAAAGGAAACAATTTAGCAAATTGATGATTAATTCATATCAAAGAATTCCCTCTTTTTTTTTCAGTAAGGAATGGAATATGTTTTATGAAGATTCCCAAAGTGGTTATTTTCACTGTAAGGAGCATTTTCATTTTTTTTTTTTTTTTTTTGTAAATGGCTAGATTAAAGATAAAGAATGTACTACATTCAACATTACTACTCATTACCTGGAAGCAATTTTGTGTTAAGTAGGGAGTTATTCTATGATCTAAATATTCTTTATTCTTAGTGTTGAAATAATTTTGAGTATTTCAAGAACGTTCTTTAAGGAAGAATGAACAATTTTTTGGACATCGTGGTTTAGTAATTACACATAAAGGAAACAATGTTTAAATTCAGTATGGGGTTATAAAACTTCCCCCTGAATTAGTTCACCAACCAGTGGAAGCAATTAGATTGTATTTGATTCACACCTAGTGTCTTTTGATAGTTATAAGGAACATGGTTACCGTAGTGATCTTTGCAAGAACACAACCATCAGGAGAGATCGTGTATGTTCTTTTCTTTTCTTTTTTAATTAGAGCTATTTTATTTACAACCTTAAGTATAGCTGACTTGGAATGATTATATTATTAATAAGCATATGTTCAAAAGAGGGGATGGCTAGACATTTATGCAGAGGCTTTCTTTAGTTGGAACTTCAGTTTTTTAAGCTGAAAAGCAAGCTTCTAGTTATTTAGAGCTAGGTGTCTGCTAATGATAGACCAATAATTTAGAAAGCAAAAGAAAAAAAAAGATTTTCTTGGGAGTTTAGAATACAATATGATTGGTCAACATAATCTATTTTCATAGAAATGTTTATACATGCAGAAAATTTATTTTCAGACTATTTCTTGGTAACTACATAGGCAGAACAAAAGAATAATAACTTTAATAAAACTTTCTTTAAAGTATACTTTTGGTTATTAAAGCATTCTGTATAGAAATACATTTTAGTAATGTCATGTTTCATATTCCTCATTAAGAAATTCAAATTAAAAAGAGAACTACCATATGATTCAGCAATCCCACTTCAGGGTATTTATCTGAAGGAAATAAAATGACTATCCGGAAGAGATATCTGCACTCCTACATTGATTGCAGCATTATTTACAACAGCCAGAACCTGTTAACAACATAGTTTCTACTGATAGATAAATGAGTAAAGAAAATGTGAGATATATGTATACACATACACAGGCACACATGTACACACACAATGCAATATTATTGAGCCATAAAAAAAAAAGAAAATCCTGCTATTTGCAACAATTTGGATGATCTTTGAGGACATAATATATACTAATTGAAAAAATTCAGGAAAAGAAAGACAAATACCATATGATCTTACTTATACGTGTAATGCAAAAACAGAAACAAAAACAAACAAAAACTTCTGGATAAAAAGAACAAATTAGATTGGTTGTTGCCAAGGCGAGGGTTATGGTGAGCGGGGGAATGAAATGAGTAAATGTGATAAATAATAATAAAAAAAAAATCAAATGCACACTTGTCTATGCAAATATTTAGAGAAATAAAACCAACTCGCTCATGCCTGCCTCTATCTCTCCACTACCAAATTCACTACCATCAACAACAAAAGTAAGCAAACAAACAAACAAAATATTTAGCCTTTATTCAAGTCACTATTTTCTGTATTTAAAAGATCATGGACACTTTTAGGTAAAATCTATTAATGTCCTGGAAACACTTTGACTCTTCAAGAAATTGTCTTACATTGGATACAATCTCCTCTGTGTAAATCACCTAAGCTAACATATAGATGCTAAAGTTTTGTGCCCTTTTATTAGTATACTCAGTCCCAAGCAAGTGAATTAGTAAAACTCTGAAACCAGTGCACTTATATTTTGAATTTTAGCGCTTCATTCTGTCTTTGCCTCTATCTGCACACTTGTTCCAGGAATAATTGAGTTCCTCAGAGTTTGATGTTTAAATGGCAGTCATCACTTGTTGTTTTACTCTTTGACTTTTTCTGGGTTGTGATATGTCCCTTCACTTCAGAGGGCATCTAAATTTGGGTCATCTGAATGAAATAAACCATTACCATCTACTAATCTCATGCTAAACTCCATGACTGGTATCCATACTGGCATAATTTTAGTCACCCTAATAAATCATTCATTCAGAACTTGAAAGCAGTTTGAAGTTATATATTTTGCCTGAGCTAATCAGGTGATAACTTGTATATCTTTGGGAAGTGTTATTATAAGTAATAAGGGACAGAATTGGAACTCTGAGCTAAAATGTCCAACCCTATTTTCCACGCTAAACTGATCTATTTTTATAAAACAATCACTCAGCATTACCAAGTATTTATCTGAATTCCTATAAGCTGAGTTTCATGGAAACAGAATCATCAAAAATTACAAACAAAAGTTATAACATAAAAAAATATGAAGTGACCTCTCAAAAATTTCTTGTCCTTATTACTAGTTTATGGCATGTTCTTTCCAATGATTTCAAACTCTTTGTTGGTTTTGCATATATTTGTATTGCAAATACAATACTATATGTATCAAAGTGAACTAACAAATCTTTCGAAGATTCAGAGTTTTATTTGGTGATTTTGGAGTATTTTTCAATCATGTTCATCCTTACTGACTAATTAGAATCTGACAGTTTAATCTCTTAATATTCAAAGAAAATCAATAGGAAGTTTCTAAAATGAGTGAATTGAGTACAAGATTATTGGGAGGCTCTTTTGAATACTTGAACCGTCACTTTTTTTGTTTGTTTGTCAAAAATAAATGTTTGAAATGTCACTCTCAAATGTTAAATGAATTGCAAAGCATGTATGAGATACTGCACACAGTATAAATAAAAAAAGATGAATTATGTTCTGCAAATATTAATGATTGATTTATTTGTGTAGTTCTAAGACCTAGACTGTGGTTGTTTTTATAATACTAAATATTAAAATATAACATAAAGGAAACTAATTTTTTCGTTTAGTTTAATTTCTCAAGATAGCATCCCAGTACAACTTTTTCACTATTTATACTTTGAAAATTACTTCATGTTTTTACTTACATCACTTAAAGTGCTGCTTTTTTTCCCTCAGATAATTCAGTTATCCTCACAGAAAGTGATTTGTCACTTTTTATTGTGAATAGATAATTTTAGAGTGAACTTCAAAGGATTCATTCATTTGTTCTACAAATATTCTTGATCACCAACCATGTGACAGGCACAGTTTTAATTGTTTTTGATGCAGCAATGAACAAAATATGTTTGTATTTACTCAAATCTCATGGCAGACTATAAACATGTAGGTATATCAGAAGGTGGTGTAAGCTATAAGGAAAAGTTAAGTTTTAAAAGTTTCATATGTATGTATAGATGAAGGTTAATTGTAGAAATAAGATAATATGGTTATGGAGGGCAGGAAACCACGCAGTCTGTGATATGCACGTGGGGAAACAGGAAATCCAGTGGCATAACTCAGTCTGAGCAATGAGAAACAGGCCTGAGAAACAGAGGGGCAATGGTGTAACTCACAGTCAGAGCTCAAGGCCCCAGAACCAGGAACTCTGATGTCCGAGGACAAAGAAAGATGCATATCTCAACTCAAGAAGAGAGGATGAGTTCTCTCTTTCTTTGCTTTTGGTGGTGTTGTTGGTGTTGTTGACCTTAAACAAATAGACAACTAGATAGCTCTCCAGCAAAATGGGTTAGCTCAGGAACAACAAAGAATTGCAACCTGGGACACATCGTCTAATGCAGACCCACCTGCAAGTCCAGAAAATAAAGAAAAAAAAATGGTGTTTTATAGAGGAAACAGGGGCTGTTGTAAACCAAAAGTCCATTAAAGGAAATAGGGAGATCAAAATGTAGTGATATTTCATTGCCTGAGTTGTAACAATATTTCATTAGCTGAGTGGTTGTCAGTCAAGAAGATGATCCTTATTCCTGCTGGAGTAATAGAGTAGGAAAACATCTTCCTGTTGGAGGTGGAAAGTAAGTCTCATCTGCTTGGGATAACTGACAGTAAGTGGGAGGGAATGACCACTCCCCCTACAGGCCTTCACAACTCCACAATAAATGAGGTTTCCATTTTTAATATCTTCACAGTTCCATTTGGGCCTTCAAGAGATTGATCCGTCCACATTGGTAAGGGGTGATCTTCTTTAATCAAATTTAAATGCTAATTGCTTCCAGAAACAACTTCACAGACACACCAAGAAATAATGTTTTACCAGCTATCTGGGCATCTCTTAGCCCAGTCAAGCCGACACATAAAATTAAACATCACAGTAGTTAAAGAAGATCTCCCTGATAAGGTGGCATCTGATCATACATTTGAAGAAGAAAAAAGTAAGCAATGTAGATATCCAAGGGAAAAGTTTTCCTGGCAGAAGAAAGAGCTAAGGGCAAAGTCCCCAGTGTGAGAACACACTTGACATCCTGAGAAAGAGTGGTGAGGACACAGTATTCTGTTATCTCAGGACGGAAATGCAGGAGATGGAATCAGACAGGTAATAGAGTAAAATCATGTCAGTCTGAGGACTATAGTTTATATCCTTATATGAGGGGGGAACCACTGGAATTTTGAGCATGGGTTGGGAAGTTAATTACTTTTGTTTTTTAAAAAATAACTACCTGATGAATGGAGACATTCAGCATATGTCTCCTTATTTCTTATGATGCTGAAGTGGAAAGAGAGGATAAGAGCAGGAAGACCAATGAGTAATTTTTTTAATCTACTAGGGGGAAGATAAGTGTGACTTGAGTTGGGGTGGTAGTAGCAAAGGTATTAAGAAAGTGTCAATTTTGTGATATATTCTGACAGGGTTTGATGATAGAGTTATGTGTGTGTGAGAGAGGGAAAATTGCTTTAAACATACTACTGTAGGAGAATAAATGAGAAGAAAGAAGTGTTTCTTTTGTTATTGTTGATGTTGTCAGTTAGGTTATTTTTTATAGGTGAAGAAGACCCAATCAAATCATAAGTAAAGACTAAGGAGGAAGGAAGGACACATTGAAAAGAGAAATATTAAAAATACAATATAAGGAAATAATTGGCAGAGTGTTATTTTACAATAGGAGAAAAATGTATAAGCGGAATAGCTAACTTTGAACAAAGACATACTTCCTTAAATAGTAGAGAAGAAGAGAATGATGATGAAGATGCAGAGAACTTATAAGGGAGAGAGCATCTCTAAATTAAGAGTAAACAAGGTGATAGAGATGTGATGCTAGTTTTTACTTTATACAATCTGACATATATCTATTTGTTTTTTTCTGCTTTGAAATATCATCTAATTAATGGAGACACTGAATCTAGAATTGTTGAGAGATAAAAGAAAATAAACAAAACAAGAGTCTACTGAGAGAAAGATTTATTTTGTACATGTCTATGTAACTCAGAGCAAAATTTCAGTATAGCCTTTGGAAAAAATGAGCAACTAGAAGTATTCTGAGTCATGTTAATTGTACACATGCTGTCAGAAACGCCCTCCTAGAGGTTAGGAATCCTGACGTTACTCCATATAGAATTATAAATCCATAATCTAGTGCTTGTTCCATGGCATTTCACCAACATTTTCTTCCACCTGCAAGTTCAAGGAGTTTTCCTACCCTTTCTGGCTCTTACTGTGCCTATGTGGTTTAAAAAGAAGCTGATTTCCACAGAATTTTGTCAAACTATTAACATCCTCTTGACCTTTTCATTTTAGTAGAAATATAGATGGACAAAAGAATCAGACATACATGTGGTAAAACAGAAGATTTTCAGTGGGAAGACATCATGTACAAAAGGGAGAAACCTGACTAGATCAAATTGTGTTCCAGATGTATTTTAAAGTCTCAGTGTCCATTTTACTTCTTTCTCTTCTCTATTATAGAATCTGGTATCTGGAAGGGGGCTTACTAGATAATCTTAAAAGGAATCTCTATTAATGATTGGTGGGTGCTAAGGTCATGCTTCTGTCCACTAATAGGTATTGTAAAGAAGTCTTTGAGAGACAGTAGATAAAAAGAAGTCATACCAAAGGATGTTTATTGCAGGCATTTTAAATCTATATAGCAAGTCATGTTTCAGAACAAATAGAACTTGGTGCATCTTCTTAAATTATGTCACATACACAGTCCCAATTTCTTGTATAAATATTTAATATTTTACATCCTTCAGCTCTTCAAACATGCTGCTAAAGTATGTCTCTCTAGGTAACTTTCAGCAGAGCTCTGACCCTATTCACATCCTTGAAAGGTGTGAGCGTGCTAGCTCAGAGGGAAGCAGCCAGCATTTGGTATACTTCTTAAAAGCTGTCAGCTTTGTTCAGTACAGATTTCTGGAGTCTGAAAGCCTGGCTGTCTGACAGTGTCATACTGGTGATCACTCTCTTCACATTACTAGCAGGGCCACCACTTCTCTTCAGTAGTGAGGGACAAGTGTTACACTTGCTTTTATAAAAATTACCTTCTTAGTTGCTCAGGAGCCTTGATGATTTTGGTTGACACATGTTCTACTTTGGCAAAGCTGACTTCATTTCACAGAAAAGTGGGAAAGAAAGTTGAAATTACAGTTGCAAACTAAAATTCGTAACTCATTCGTAGTGTATAATCTTTCTAAAGATTATAGTCTGCAATGGGATATAAATAACTATAACAGCTTTCAATATTATAAACTATTCATCACTACAAAAGTAACCTGCTGATGTCTATGTCCATGTTATTCCTCAAGATTTCTTAAATTATAATATTAAAAAAATGTTAATAATTTTACTTCAAGTTGCACAGTGAGATTTCCCATGATTCTTTTTATCTTTTCTTCTGCCCATCCAGCAGATGGGACAAATGGTTTAGCTTAGCCTACATTCACTTTGATTTAAGTAGTTTAAATGCGACAGCACATGAGTAATTTGCGTAAACTAATCTTCTCTAAAAAAAAAAAAAAAAACAAAAAACACTTTCACTAGGTCCTTGAGGAAATCAGTCACTTTTTTTTGATATAAGAATTTATACCCTGACAAGGATGTAACTAGTAGTATCAATTTAATTAAGGTATTGTCAACTTTTCTCTAGTTTGCACAGTTTAATGTCTCAGTCTTTTATAATCAGATAAGCCAGGAAATTGGTGTTAAGTCACTAGTCCTGGTTTGTTTTCTTTTCCTAACATGTGGTTTGAATTGTTAAAAGTTATTTGTTATTAACATGAATGGATATATATTTTTTATATTTCTTTTTGTATATTTGAGTTCCTTAGAAGCATAACATCTAGTCATACCCTCTATATATTCAGGAATATTTAAAAATAAAATTAGTGGATCTTTTGTAATTAGATTGACTAATCTATTAAATAATACATAAAATAGCAAACTTTTGGGACACTAAGATTTTGGAACCAATTTCTGTTTCTTGTGAGAAATAGAAGGTTTATAATGTCTGACATATGAAATTTGATAGTGTTTTTAAAATGAAAATGGTTCTGTCTGGTGTAGCTATATTAATTTCAGAAATCTAAAAATTTAAAGTTAGTGATTGTTCTATATGTGTATATATATGTATACATACACATATGCACTTATAAACATATATGTAGTGTAACTCATTATAGGCAGCAGAAAGTGTAGAAAGAACACAGTGTAGAAAGTGCTTAATTTTGAAGTCAAACTTTTTGTTCAGTGAAGATTCAGTCCTGAAATTAATTAGTTGTGTTACAAACAGAGAGACACACTATTCAATTTGGGAAAGAGCATCGGCTGTCATTTTTACAAAACCTCATAATATATATAATTACAGACAGATGGTATAAATGTAAGTACAGGGATAGGGATGGGATAGAGATAAGGATGAGGCAGGAGAGAGAAAGAGAGACAAAGAGACAAAGAGAGACAGATTTTCTGGCCGAAGTACATAGTTAGCTACTACATGAATAATTGTTTCTAGCCTACAGCTTCTATTGGGTGAATTTTAATAACTCACTTTTATTTTTATGACACAGAATGTGAATAATTGATAAGAAGACATTTAAGCACTTAAGGTCCTTCACAGTTTTAAAACTATGAATCCAGATGCTACATATCTAGCTTCTGAAATTATACACATTCACATGTATATATATTATGTAAATAATATATGTACAGTAATGTATTCATGTACACTGAATTCGACAAATGTATAATGACATATATCCATCATCATAATATCATGCATAGCATTTTCACTGTCCTAAATATCGTCTTTGATATTCATCTCTCCCCACACTCCCTGTAATGATTGATCTTTCCATTGTCTCCATAGTTTTGCCTTTTCCAGAATGTCATATAATTGGAATCATACAGTATGTAGCCTTTTTAGGTTGCCTTTTTTTCCCATTTAGTAATATTCATTTAAGTTTCCCTCATGTCTTTTTATGACTTTATAGCTCATTATTTTTCAGCACTAAATATTTTATTGTTTGGATGTACCACAGTTTATTTATCCATCCATTCACTGAAGAACATCTTGGTTGCTTCTAAGTGTTGGCAATTATAAATAACGCTGTATGAACATCCATATGTAGGCTTCTTGTGGCCATGTTTTCAACTCCTTTGAGTCAACGTCAGTGTTCTGAATTTTGGCCAATCCAATAGATGTTTAGTGGTATCTTATTGCTATTTTAATTTGCATTTCTCTGATAACATGTGATATGGAGTAATAAATTTTTTCAATTACAGTTGACATACAATATTGTATTAGTTTCAGGTGTACAACATAGTGATTAAACATTTATATAACTTACAAAGTGATCACCCAATAAATCTAGTATCTGTCTGACACCATGCATAGTTATTGCAATATTAACTATATTCCCTATGCTATATTTATGAGTTGTTTAATTTTTCTACAACTTCATCACTTTTGTTGTATTTTGACCTATCAATAATTAAGAATGGCATTTTGAATTCACCCACAGTGATGGTAGATTTTTAAGTATTTTCCTGTCGTCTTAACAAATTTTGCTTTACATATTTTGTTAGTGTTTTATTAGGTGCATAAAGGTTTTGGCTTCACTTAACTTCCTGGGGAGTTTTATATTTTCTTGTTATATAAGAGCCTTCTTTATTCTTAGTGCTTTTTGCCCTAAATTATATTTTGAATAATATAAATACAGTATAATATAAATACAGTTAGCATTTTATTGCTATTTCCTATCTCTTTAATCTTTTATTATGTTTTAAGTGACTCTTGTAAAAAGCATGAAGCTCATTAAAAAAACACTGACAATTATCTTTTAAATAGTAAATTTAGTCTATATAATTTTAATTTGATCACTATATGTGTGTGTAAACACTTTCTTTTTATTCTGCTCTTGCTACTCTTCTAAGTGTTTTGATATCATTTTCCAGTTAACTTGTAAATTATTATTTTTAATTCACCTTTTCTCTGCTTGTTTGGGTGTTTCTGCTCTGTATTTTTTTTAGGCAATATCATTGAAACTTCATCATTTTGCAAGGTAATATGTCAAGTTAATGTCTTAAGCCTCTTCCTAAATAATAGTTTAGGATCCTTTAATCTATATCAGCACACTTCTAATTTGCATAACTTTTCCTCCCAAATTTTTTATTGTCCTTTTTTATACTCTCTATATTAGGCATTATTCTTATCAATATTTTCTATAGATAAACCACATGTAAATAAATACATGTCTCCTCAGCTTGCTTTCTTCTGTGTTAGATATTTAAGGAATAATTTTTTTTAATGTGTCCATTAGAATTATTTTATGTGTAATTTTCATGGTAGAAAAAGCAGTTTTTGATGAAAAATATATTTTCCCTTGTTCTTGAAAAATGGTATTTAGTGCACAAAGTTCAAATTTGACAACCATATTTTACCAACTTTGAAGAGAATACAAAACTGAATTCTGGCTTTTTCTCTTGCTGATTTGATATGCTAATCATCTACTTGTCATTTTTTCATAGGTAATCTCTTCTTTGACTTTGGTATTTTTCAATTCCTCTGCAATGTGTCTACATTAGAATTTTATTTTATTTTATCCTGCTTATCACACATTATACTTTCTCTTTTCATAGATTCATCATCAGTTATGGTTATTATTTGTTTACATAGCCTCTTCTTGTCATTTTTTCTATGCCTTTTCTGTGACTTTCATTACATATGTGTAAAACTCACTCAGTTTTTCATATTTCTTAACTTTTTTAAAAAATTGTTTTTTTAGTACATTCTGAATAATTTTTTAAACAATATAATTATCTATTAAGTTAATTCTTTCTTTAGCTGTGTCTAATTTCTACCTAGCCCAGTCACTTTATTTTTCATATCTATTGTTTTATTTTTATTTCCTAGAGTTCTAGTTTTGTTATTTTTCAAATCTGACTCATCAATTCAGATAAAGTCTTCTTGCTTGTTTAATTTTTATGCCATTTAAAAATCTCCTAAGATTTCATAAATACTTTCATTTCTTAAATTTTGCAGGGTGGGGGGCTGGTAGGGGGCTGATTCTTCTAAATACAGGGAAAAAAGTTCTATGCAAGATTTAATTTGTTTTATAGGGAAAGATTCTTTCAAAATACCTAATCCGCTTTAAGGTTAGAAATTGACATTCACCTTATTTCCATGTTAGAGTTTTTGAATTTAGAGTATTTTAAAAATAATTTCACTAGTGTTATGTGGATACTTTCATATCATTCACATATATCAAACTTTTCAATGTTAAAAAATATTGTAGCAAGCATAGTAGTCCATCAAATGCTGTGGTGGAGTATACTTAGTCATTTTATGGAGCTGTGTATATCATCAGTTTCTGGTGTTACAAAAATATCATATGATCAAATTAATTAACAATTTATAGGGCCACTGGCAATATATGAAAGTTACTTTTCACTAAAATTAGATGTGGCCATTATTTCTTTTTTCTGGTGTGGCAATTTAGTGGTTGAAAGGCACATATAAACATCGTTTATATTAATTTAATTATGAAAAAGCATGAATACACCTTTTTTATGTCTTTCCTTTGTGAATTATGTGTCAAATACTTTAGCTATTTTCAAACATAAATTTAGTTATTTTCCTAATTTCTTTTAATGCACTCTTAATGAATTAACCATTGGCTATAGTCTACAAATTTTTCTCAATTGAAAATAAATTTGATTACATATTATACACTTAATTTTCTTTACTTCTTATGATGTCAAAAACAAGTGCATTCACCTTTTAAAAGTGATATTTCTTATCACTTTGATTTTAGTATTTTTTCTTAAGAAGTTTGACACGGTTCATTTTCTTCCAGTTTTACCGAAATTTTAATTTTACATTCAGTTATTTAGCAAGATGTTTAAAGTCAGCAATTTACTAACTAAACTAATAAAACATTGCTGGATTTTTTTCTACCTACTTATATTACTTATAATGAATATTTTCTGTTTGTCCTTGGAAATAATAAGAGGCAGTAAATTACCATGTCTAACAAGTGGTTAGTTGACCGAGACTGTCAGTGGCAAAGAAAACTCAGGTGTTCTCATTTCAAACTGGCTGGAGAATAATTTTATGTTCTATATTGAAAAATATTTAAGTAATGGATTCTATACATTTTCTAAAAGCACTTCCTAAAAAGCAGCAACAGAAGTCACATTTCTTCCGACCCACTTTCTTGTACCAGAAGGCAGACAAAAATAAATAAAATTTTGTCTCTCTGCTATTTCTGGTTTTAGTTTTTGGTTCAAAGATCTTCAGTTACTGTGCATTGAGTCATATATGCTAGTCTCAGTTCTTTTGGTTTAAATAAATCTGCTCCTAGTATTCTTCAAAAAGTTGATATTATGCAACTTGTAGGGATTTCCCCTACTTTTTGTACAGTATATTTAAATTATTTTATGCTTGTTTTTAAAAATGCTATGAGCATCCAATGTTTAAAAAAATCATACATATTAATAATAGCAAAGTTGTTTTATCACCTTAATAATAACTATATCTATTTTCAATTGTGTTGTGCATATCCAGACAATTTTTGGCATTAGCCTTTGATTATCAATGTAGTGTGTTGAATAAACATGAAAGAACTAACAGTCAGTATTTGTTTTAAATGACACATAAAATAGGCAGAACATCAAAATAGTGGTTAAACTTTAATCCCAGTGTTCACAGGTCACTTGTTACAAGCTACAATGCCATGGTTCTTTTGCCCTCATTGTCACCCCTCCCTCCAAAAAAAATGAAATGCAGTCATGTTTCAAGATGTTTCTATAATAGTCATCTCTTGGACAACAAAATTTCTGAGGCTGTCCAAAAAAATAGCAATTTGTCAGCAATTTGAAATAGGTTTGTAACATGATGTATTTTATTGACAGTAGGATCATGATTGTAAAGGAAATTATTGTTAAATGCCTTTCCTATAATTAATTTTAGATGTCTACGGGGAAAATTCTGATTGACAAAATGATTATGGGTGGATAGATGGACAAAACATGTTACTTGTATTGTCATATATCTTTTTGTACATTTACAGAATTAAAACTAAATGATCCCTACAAAATAGAGGAGTTTTAGTCAGTTCCCTTTTATTGGAAAATGCAAGTAAAATGTGAATTCTTTAACATTTAATAGATTGCAAACACTGAATTGAAGCAGATTATCGATTTGGAAATACATAAAGACAACAAAGCAAAGGTTCTTGTCCCTTTCAGACACACACCTGTAGAAATTTCCAGTCATTTATTTTGTACCCTGAGAATCATCATATTATGAATACTTATATATAAAAATGTATATTTAAAGACTTCTATATTTTTATAGAATTTTTTTAAATGGCCAATAATATTAAAAGACATTCATGTATAATTCTATTAATAATTTAATAAACCTTTATTAAGTATCTTCATATGTGACTGTTTATATAATTATTATTATAATTACTTAAATGAAAACATAGTATATATCAAAGCAAAATGAATTATAGAAACTTCAGTTATATAAATTTCAATATGCATCCTAATTAAAACTATCCAGATAATCTCTGTTTAACTTATATGAGATATTGTTCTAGATTTGGAGGAATAGATGAAAATTTTTCTTGTTTCCTTGTGCTGACAGAATAAACTTAATCTTTCATATTTTTTAGTTGAAACACTTTTGAGATAATTATAGATACACATATGCTTGTAAAAAACACAGGGATCTTGTGTATGGTTTACTTCATGGTAACATCTTGCAAAAGTATAATACAATATCACAACCAGGATGTTGACATCGATTCAATCTACTAATCTTATTCAACATTTCCATTTTGATTGTACTTGTGTGTATGCATATGTATATAGTTCAATATAATTTTATCACATGCGTAGGTTTGTATATCCAATGCCACAATCAAGTTACAGAACAGATTCATTCTATCTCCCCTGCCTAACTTCCTGTTCCATATCTAACCCCTAGCAGCAATTAATCTGCTCTCCATTTTTAAAATATTTTAATTTTTAAAAAATGTTGCATAAATAGAATCTTATAGTTTGTAACCTTTTGGGATTAGTTTACTTTACTCAGCAAAATTTTCTAGAGATTCATTCAGGTTGAGTTATCAATAGTCCTTCCTTTTTTATTGCTGAGTCATATTCGAGGAATGAATGTATTACTGTTTGTTAAGTCATTCAACAGATGAAGGCCATCTTCTGTTCCCAACTTTTAGCTATTATGAATAAAACTGCTATGACAATAAATGTACAGATTTTTAAATAATTTTGTTTTCATTTCTCTGGGCATTTATTCAGGGGTGCAATTGCTGGATCCTTTGGTAATTGCAAAGAGTAATTTTTTAAATTTTTCAAACTATTTTGAAAGTGACTATACAATTTAACATTTCAGCAGGAATGCATGAACTATTCATTCAGTTTTTCTACATCATCTCCAACATTTGGGGTTGTTATTATTATTTTTATTATTTTTTTAAATTTTAGCCATTCTTGTAGCTGCAGAGAGATATATCATCATGATTTTAATATGCATTTCTTGACAGCTAATAATGGTGAACATCCTTTCACACACTTGATTGTGTGTTGATCTTGTATTCTGCAGCCTTTTTGAAATCAATTGTTATTTTTTGGAGTTTACTTATGGATTTCTAAAGATTTTCTATGCCAGAAGGCCTATTATCTGTAAATTAGGGCAATTTTATTTCCTCCTTTCTAATCCTTAATAATTTAATTTCTTGCCTGTTGCAATGCCTTATTCACTTGTATATTATATTTTGTATTTGAGTCTGTGACTCTAATGTATGGTGTTTAAAAAGAAGCATTACTGCTCAGTCTATTTTTTTATTATTGAAATATTCTCATGGCTACCATCAAAATAGACTAAATTAAAGTGATTGATATATGTATATTTTAAATTATGAAAGTAATACTTTTTATATAAAATTCAGAGAAACTTGGGAAAAGAAAAATATTAAACACCTCAGTTCTCACTATCAAGGTTTAACCAATGTTATCCTTTAATTATATGTTGAAATTAAAAAATAGTATCAAAAAATGTTTTTAAAAATAGTGAAATGTTACAATTAGATATTCTTCATAAGTTGTTTAATTATTTTTATTTTCTGTTTTGCAAATTTTCTGTCATACTTTGTTGAATTGCATAGTAAAGGACTAATGTTTGAGAACTTTTAAAATCAGTCTCGCCTATAACACACAGGTTATCATAAGAGAAACTATCCAAAAGGAACCAAATCCAGAAGCTTCAGTTATTTTGCAGTTACTTTAGAGTTATCTGAGGTACCCATATAAACAATCCTTTATCTTTGTATCTTAGAAATCTTTCAATACCGCTGACCACTTCTATAATATTTTCCTAGTTAATACACATACCACCAAGCAGAAATATGCCATATTCTTTTCATAAAAAGAGGTACAACCAGAAATAGATATTAAATGCATTATTCATATCAAATGTTAAGAACAAATATGTACTTATTACTTACTATAAGGGATTTTATATACTTTAATAGTTTTAATATTATCTACTTAAAGCAGTTTTAATTTTTAAAATATTACTAGTGAATCATAGGTTTATAATAAAAATTATAATTTTACTCTAGATTATAGTCATTATCCAGAAATAGAAATATAATAAACAGAGGAAAAAGCACTGCTAGAAACATTATAGTCAAACTTCAATGATGTTGAAAAACTAATGGAAACTGAAGATAAAGATGCCATATTGAAACTACTCAAACAAAAATATATTATATAATACAGGAGTAAAATGACAAAAATGACAATTAACTTTTCTATATCTTATAACAATGTTGAAAGAAGGTTTTATAAGATAAGATATACAGAAATAGTAGCAGTTTGGTAAAAAATTGAGGTTGTCTATAAAATATAATTTCTTTAATAGCTGACTCTGTACCTCCATAACCCCATGATTTCCCTTATTTAATATAACTGGGTAGTATTTTAGGTTAAACATAGAATCTCAGTTTCTGTACAGCATATATAAATTGACTTGAAGAAATTTTTTAAACTTTATAACTTATTTTTAAGCTATAAAGAAAATTTGTAGAAGTTTAAATAAGAATGTATGTAAATTGCCTGGAACAACTCATGTTTATCATAAATTGACAACACATTAATTCAGTTTTATAATCAAATGATCTCAAATTTTTATACTTGTTTTTATTTTAAAAATTTAATGCTTTTAATTTGTGTTATCTTCTAGAGGAAGGGTAGAAAAATAGGTATAGTGTACCAATACAGTTAACATTGTTATATGAGAGAAAAGTACATATATAAATTTAAATGTTATATGGTATATAGATATGCTATCAAAATCATAGAATTAATTCTTAATAAGTGTAAAAAAATTAACAATCAGTATATCTAGCTGACAGTGCTAGGCTAGATTCAATATTCTAAAACAATTAGAGATCTGAAAGTAATGGGGGAAAATTTACCTGATCTACTATTGACTATGCCTACTGTATTGTTATAATAAACAAATGTGAAGAGTGTCTCTGGGAAAAGAAAAAAAAAACAAAAATGTGAATGGGACAAAAAAGTTCATAATTTGAACATGTTTTGAAATATATTTTCAGACAATTTTTAGCACTCAAAATTTATGACAAAATTAATAGATTTATCTAACAAATATCAATCAGTTGGTATTTAATCTTAAACCTCTGAATGTTTTACCTTAATTATGTCTCCTATTAAAATGATTTTATTTTAAATGAGAAAAATCAAACCCACTATGTATATGTATAATTTGTTCAGTTCTGAACAAATTCTTCACTAAAAATAATTAGGTAGAAAATTATTCCTCAAGTGTAAAGCTTAAGTCAGTGCCACACAGGAGATTATATTATGTGATGCTTTTGTTGTTTTCCCCTCAGAAGCAGAGAAAGAACTGGATCTGTTAAAGTACAAAAACGAGAAGAAATGAACAACTAAAATTACTTGTGAGTTTCTACAATCATAGAAGCACATTTTTCTTTCGATAAATATATATTGTGTGTACGACAAGTGTGGAATCTGGTTTCTTTTTTTCCATTTATATGAATCTCCTCTAGAAAGGCAAATTCTTCAGGTGTTAATAATTTTGCCTTTATTCAACTCTATTGGGCACCTATTAGTAGAAACTTGTGAATATGAGATGGTTTGGGGGTTGATCAAGAATTAAGAGAACTTTTTTTAAACTAGCATATTATTATGTATTAACCTTTTGAAAGATTAGTACACCATATATTGTGTAATTAATGATGAGACCACTAGAATATTTTCATCTGGCCCAAAATATGTTTAGAGAATAGGCTTACTATTGGTATCTGATAGGTATTATGTGTAGTGGCATAAAATGTAAAACAATCTAAAATAATAGTAGTTTGAACAAGAATCATTTTACTTCTCTCACTTACAATAATTTCAGAAACAGACAGTGCAAAGTGGGTTAGGCACTTCTACCATTCCTGAGGGAACAAGGCTTCATCCCATGTCAACTCCAGCATCTCTAGGATCTAGTTAGAGTTCCCATTGTCCCAGATGATCTTCGCCATCATATCCATACACCAATGAGCTAAATTGATGAAGGGAAGAATAAAAGGCTACCTCCTTTTCAAGGAAAATTCTTAGAAGTCATGCAAAATTCTTGCTCTTACAACTCAATGGTCAGAACTTAGTCAACTGGATACATATGGCAACTAGAGGATCTTGGGAAAAGGGGCTTTTAACTTGGCATCGATAGCTACTACTGCTTAAGGGGAAGCAGAAAATGGATTTTGGAAAGCAATGAGTAGTTTCTATGATATTCGAAAGATTAATACTCTCCAAAAAAAAAAAAACACTTATAAGACTTGGTGAGGTATATGTATTTGACAACGATGGCAAGAAGCAAATCAAGCTCTATAAATATCTATAATATTTGACAATTTGCATCATTTGTACTTTTCAAGAAATCTTAGCCAATGATGTTCATTGACTATGGAATAGTAACAGGTTACTCTTAGCTTCTATATGAAGATTAATGTTTGTTTCTTACTTTGTTAATTTACTTTGCATAACTGCCAGAAGAGAGGATGACATTATCCACTTTGTTCTGCTCTCTTCAACCCAGGAAACTTAAGTAGGAAACCTTCAAGTAATAGGAGCAGGACAGATGGACAAGAATGTATGTAGTTGGTGGGAGCAGAGAAGGGAAATCAAGTTATAATGAAAGTAGAAAGCTTATGCAGTAAATTTGAAAAGTACCTTGATCTGATTTATACATAAGCAATTTGTATTCCTTAAATATTTTATAACCATACATTCTACTTGATTTATGGTAAATTTATGGTACATATGTATATTTACATAAATTTTATACTTCAAAAATAGTAATGATAACAATACTAAATCTTAGCATTGCCATTTACTCTTGATCATTTCTTAAATTTATTTCTTTGTCTGTCACAAATATGATAATTATAGTACCTTCTTTCTAACTATGTTGTGAGGATAGCATGAGATAATGAGTAAAGGACTTAACATAATTAGGTAGCATTATTATTTTCATAATTATAAAATTATTTCCTAGACAATAATTTACTATGCTATGAGAGACTAAAATTGATGGAAAAGGTTTAAGGGAAGATTAGAGATTGTGGAGAAATTTCTCCGTGTTCAGTGAAGCTTTAAAATTATATTGTCTTCCAAAATGGTCACTATGCTATAATATTAGTTTCAGGAAAGATGGTTTCAAACAATACTGAACATGTTTACAATGTGCATATTATGAATATGGAAGCAGAAGCATAATATAACATAATTAAATATCCATACATGTAAGATATTCATTAGCTTAATGCTCAGTACAGGAATACTTTAGCTAAATATGACTTTGTTATTTAAAAATCTAACAAAATATATTGCTGTCTGTATACAGAGGACTTAATGTTTCAGATCTGGTTTCATAGTGAAGATTTGATTTATATTAAGGTGAAGATAAATTATGTGAAATTGTTTGTATCTACAAATCACTACTCATAATGTTTTGCTACTCTAAAACTCAAATTACTAACTTTACATTTTTAGATTATTCTCTGACTTATACTACTGCTCTTTTCATATTATATATTATTACTAATCTTATAAATGTGCATCCTATAAACTAGAAAGTTGGTTGCAATTTACTTTTCACATGTAATTATGGCACTATTTTATGTTTACATGGCACTTTGTATTTTAAAATTTCACTATAATAATTAGTTACATAATAAAATTCTCTTAAATGTTTTCTAATATTAAAATATTTTTCCTGGAAACCTATGTAAGAAAATGAGAGAATGCATTTCAGTATTAAAATTTGGTATTTAAAACTTTTCATTTGAATTACAAAATTACTGTTACCTTTGTATGAGAATTTATACAATATTAATATACAAATGATTAGTTGCCTGACTAGAATATATTTGGCACCATAATAATTATTATTGTCTTCATATTTTAAAATACCTTATTGATTACTTTTCCTTCCCTTTTAATTTTATTTCTTAATCTAGTTTTGTTATCCTGTCATTTAGGACTTCCCTTTTTCTCCAATTCTCCAAAGATCAAATTTGTCCAAAGACCAGTCAGTTGATTTATCCTTAAGATATTCAGGTCATTGGTACTTTCCCTTCATTTCCTAACACACTCTGTGTATCAGATGTTCATCTAATAGCCCCATTCTACATTCTCTGAATCTTTAACTAAAACATCAACTTAATAACCATACCTGGATCCAGTGATATGAAAAGCTGGCTATATTTAGAATGTTGGACAAATATTTTTTAAAATTTCTTTAACTCGCATATACTTAGAGAGAGAGAGATGGCCTTCTTTGGTCAAACTAAAATGTAAATCGAGCCCAAAGAAAATTCTTTAATTCACACCAGTATTTTTTTTCTCACACAGTTAAGAATTTTTAGCCATAAAATTTTATTTCTTTTATCATGAGTTTTAATCTCCATTTGTATTTTATTCAGCAGGTGCTAGCATTTTTCAGGTTTCAAAAGAAAGAGTTACAAAATGGGCACCTTACTATGAAGGAATGTAGTGTTGAAAGTTAAGTCAAGATTCAATCAACTATGAAAACTAAATAAACAGTAAGAATGAATTTGGCAAAGCAATGAGCATTTAGACAAATGCAGTTCTACTTGAAATATGTATACTTTATAGCTGGTTGGCCATCAACCTTATTAAACACCTAAAATTGGGTGGCATGCTTATAAAGATACTAATAAAATATTCATTGAATCTGATCTTTGTACAAAATATGGCAGGTATATCCTCACAAGGAAATTTAATCATATCACAGTTATCATTACAAATAGTCATATGTTTCTTTTACTTATGAATAATGAAGGAGAGCTGGAGAAAAAGAATATATTCCTTTAGTGACTTGATTTAAACATAGTGAAACCTATTCAAATGACTTTGCCTTCCCCATGGTTCTTTAAAAGTGGAAAATGAAGGATTCCTACATAAAGAAAGAAGTCATGGAATGCAGGCAAAAGGCTGAGTCACAAAGTAAATAGATTTTAGCTCAATGCTGGTTATAAATCATGCCTGCTGTTACTTACATGTAAGCCAGCAACTATAACTTCAGTTGAATACTAGTTATGGAAAAGTAATATTCAAAAATATCATAGATACACATTAGATTCTGCACAAAGAAAAAATATTGGAAGTCTAAATATTTTATTTTAATATCTCATAGCATAAACCTGCACTGAAGATCTATTGAACAAAGAACTTAGTAAAAAAAACTCCTATTACTTAAATTCATATGTGTTAACTCAGTTCGATTCCAAGAAGCTTAGGTTATCCAGACAGTTGCATTGACTTATTTTATTATCATCAGAATACTATTACAGATTGGTACGGCTAGAATTGTGGAAATGATTGGTAAGGATGTCATTATGCTGGGATCCCCATTATGCTGGGATCACCGTGAAGGGCCTATAATCAGAAAAAGACCATTCTACAAAATAACAGTTTTCTCTGTAAATTAGAGAACTGCATAATTTTCTTCTTTTGTCAATTTTCAGAAGTATAAAATCATCATAATCAAGTTCTTGCCACGATCTTCTAGAGTATACAATCTAAAAGAAGTATATGCTACTTTCTGTTATTCCTTAATGTTAAATTATGTGGCCAAAAAGTGAATAATTTTGGAGTGGAAAATTGTCCATATGAGTCTCAATAAGAGCAGTTTTACCTATTTGTATAACTATTTATACATTATCCTGATGATGAGATAAAGTATGTATGAGGCAAGGTAGCATTTGAAATGAAATGTCTAAAATATGAATTATTGAGAGAATGTACAGTCCTTTCTAGTAAGCACTTAACAGTGCCATCATTAACTAGAACTGATAATTTGTATTAGAATAATTATTTTGTGTCCATTAACCAGGTACTGTGACAATAGTTTTCTGTTTCATTATCAATTTTATTTTCTGTAGAACTTACAAGATTAATTTTAAGCAATTAGTTTTTTCTCCTAATATTATAAATGAAGAAAAACGTGTTGTGAAAAACTGCTCTCAAAGCTTTGAACATGGAAGATATACATTCAATGTTTCACTTACTCTGACAATTGCCCATGACTGAACATCCATGTATGACTACACTAATGCTTAATTATCTTTAGAAAGTAAGATCAACTCTCACAGAAGCTCCATATCTAAGTACAGGTGAATTGAATTTTCTAATAATGTATCTAATGGGCTGATAACACATTTTGACAATGTACTATTGGGAGGTCAGTATTCCAGACCCTTAAAAAATATTTGTTGTCATAGAAACCAGCCACTCATCCATAATTCAGATCAAAGGAAAGCCACTAAAAAATGGTGAACAAATAAGAGTTGCTACTCTACTTCAGAGATGGCTTAGAAAGATCAATGGCTCACAGAATTCAAAATGAAAACTTGTAAAAGTGTGAAAAGACAAAAAAAAATGTTGAGTCTCTTGGTAGGGTGGGGTATAGGGCAGAAAACAACCACCTAGGAAAGTAAAAGCTGAGTGCTGTAGATGGTGACAGACTATGAAGAAGCTTTTCTTCTGATTATTATCATTCCTAATTCTATCAACTACATCTAAATCCTTAAACAAAAGGGTAGTAAAGTTCTATTGCAAACATTTCTTTTAAAAAGCCAGTTCTAATGTTAAATCTGCAATGGAAATTTTAAAAAGTTTGCATAAAGCACAAGAAAGAACATCTTACTTAAATAAAAAGGGTATTATTTCACAGGAGACTAGTGCAACAACTAAATTTTTTTCTTTTCATATCGACACCCACTGATGATAGGCTAATTTTTAAAAAGATGCACATTTTCACCAAATAATGACAAATAGTTATATTATGCTCATAAAAACATTATAATACACCATAAGGTTTATTATGTAGCAGATAATAGTTTACCAAGCTTGAGAAGGCAAGTCACTAAGTTGTGAATATGGCATTTCCAGCTAGTTGTTTCTGCCCTAGAGAATGTGATCTCAATTATTGCTGGGAGGCCACCTTGTGACCACCACTACTTTTTTCACTGTTGTATATACTATGATAAGACATTCATGTTCTTAAGAAGCATGGCTTAGCAAAAAGCCTCTTACAAAGCCTCGAAATAGCACAATGTATCTGTTTGATACATCTATTTCCTCTCCAAGGATCTTTGATTTCAGGTGCTGCTTTATTTCCTTATTTATAGATCTGTTTTGTTTATTTCACCCTTTTAAATCTCTATGTTGATTTACACTTATCCAATGTGATTGGCATTCTGGAGAACAAAACCACCACCTACTACAGATGCTGCAAATTTTCCAGCTTTCTAGAACATAAATCACAGCCAGTTACTCCATCCATTACAGTCTGCCAAACTGCTACTTTTCTGCCACTGGAATTGTGGCCAAACACTCTACTCCATAAGTGGTGCTTTCTTCTATATTGAGTTAAATCCTCACTTTGTAAGAGTCATCATCATTTGCATTTTGGGGGGTAAAGGTTTTTAGTTTGTGATTCCACAGTCCACGATCCTTTTATGTCCCCTTTCTGCCTCACACACATCCCTATGTTGATCACTGTTGGGTTTTTTTCCATCTCCATTATTGGACACTAACAGCAAAAGCCAGAGAGATAATAGAAACAGGTTTGGATAGGAGAAGGTTACAAAAGTGACAGGTAAATTGGTCTAACACTTTCTACACTTCCACTCTGTACTTATAAAATAAACATATTATAACTAGGGAGACTGAGTTTTAAAAAAGAACAGGTACAAAGATGAAGGTCGGTGAAACTTCCCTGCTAAGCAGTCACCTGGTGAGGGGTCCACAACCAGGAACTGCCCACTCTGACAGTCAACAGAGGCTCACTAAATGCGGTAGTACAGATATAACCTAGGGCCAAGAGTTTTAGCACAGCCTTTCAAAGGCAAATTAAGTCAAAGTACTCTTTAGGAAATATGTCAAAAATAATGAGACATGAAGAACAAAGGGATTTAAAAAAGAGAAAACAAAACAAAACATTAAAACAAAGAGAATAAATAGACCCAGAAGAATGTATATTAAAAATATATTGGAAAATCTTCAAAATAAAAGACGAAAAGGGGACATTATTAAAAACATAATGGAAGAACAAGTGAATATGATTAGATGTGTATAATATGTATTAAAATATATTCTCAATCATATTTTGTATATAAAAGATAATACAAAATATGTCTTAAAAAGATAAATAAAAGTATAAAATGTTATCAGGCAAATGCAAGCAATACATAAGCTAGGGTCAGACAAAATACAGTGCAAGTCCCAAAAGGGTTAAATAATATAAAACATAATTAAATATCCAACACCACAATTCACAATTAAGTTAAATTGTGACTATGTACCACATAACAAAATAAAAATACTGAGAAAGCAAAAAGAAACAGACAAAACCTAATAATGATAGAAAACATTAAAATACAACCCTCTGTCTAAGACAGGCCAATTTTTGGGAAAAATGAATATGTGCTTAATGATGTAAATAAGAATCAGCGAAACAGATTTAATAGATCAAACTTTTACCCAAATATATAAAACATATCTGTTAAGCTTATGTGGAATATAAATGCACATTATAATTTTCATTATATTATATAGTTACATAACATTTAATAAATTTGATAAGTAAAAGTAATACAAACCCCATTTTTTAATCATGATGTAATAACAAAATTAAAAATAATAATTATTTTTCTAGGACATTTAAAAACATAATACTAAGCAGTGCTTTAAAGTAAAAATTGAAAAATCAATACTAATTTTCAAAAATTAATTAAGAAAACATTGTGTAGCACAACCATGACATTCTTTTAAAAGAATAACTAGCTTTAAATTCTTATAGTAAAAATAATTAAAGATTAATAATAAATTAGTTAAATATTCAACTCTGAATGCTAGAAAAAAAATCACAAAATCAACTCAGAGAAAACAAAAGGAAAGCAATAATAAAATTTAAGTAATAAAATTAAAATTATGTGTGAATTTATGCAAAGCAGAGAACAGCAATTCACAAAATTCTCATCTTTATATGTGCCAGTGCCAAGCTGATTGAGAAGAGAAGGTTTTAATGGTGAGACACCCAGTTGGAAGAACGCACGAGGGACCCACATGAGAATGAAATGGCAGGCACCGACTTTATTGTGGGGAGCGCAGTTCTACTGCAGGGAGTGCGCTTCTGCTTCTGCTCTTCTTCTGCTCCCCTTTCTTGTGCTTCCCTTCTGCTCCGAGGGGACCACATGGGCTCCACAAATATGAGAGTACAATAGTGGATTCAGCCACACATGCATGATACAATAAGCTGAAGTATGTTTACATATTTTAGGTGCAGGTGCCCTACTACACTAAAGTAACATTCTAAATCTGAGGTCCTATTCCTAGCCATGAGCCTGGATCGCAGCTAGACCTGAGACCAGCCAGGCCTGGGACCCACAATATATAAAACTATAAATATTTAATAGTTACTGTGATCCTATTTTCTCAACCAAATTGTGGGTTACAAATATTTTGTCACTTGTTTGTGGTCAATAATTTGTAAATAAGCAAATCAGTAATAAAGGCACAAAAACCCAAGTTCTGCTTCAAATCTACACACCTCTTTAGTCATCATTCCTTTCCATTTCTTTTCTGTTATTTGTTTCAAATCATTGCCCATATCAACTGTTCACAGATTTCTACATGTCATTTGGCCATTAGTTTTTGTGCACTCTTTCACTTAAACTCCTCTCATTAATATGTCAATTACTTTCATATTTCCAAAAACATCTGAAACTAAACAGCATTTATCTGCACAGGTCTCTTGAGCTTTGGGCTCTATGATGTTTACGGCACTTAAACATTTCTGATAGATTTATGACAATTCTCATTGATTTTCTTTATTCTACCCTAGATCACAGTCTACTTTGCAGATGCTTTTAAAATATTCTCCCTCTTCTCTTCAGTATTTCTTTTTAAAATTTCCCTGTGCTTAATTATCTAATCTTTCTGTACCATCTTATTATAGGTGGCATCATTTAAACTAATAACTCCCATATTTCTAGACCAGAACTTTCTGCTGTGTTCTATGCAAATATATT
Organism: Eonycteris spelaea; assembly: GCA_003508835.1. NCBI lineage: Eukaryota > Metazoa > Chordata > Mammalia > Chiroptera > Pteropodidae > Eonycteris > Eonycteris spelaea. The sequence goes on from PUFA01000003.1 coordinate 5,218,586, forward strand.
CAGTCTCCTCAAAATACATATGTACAACCAAATTCATCATTTTCCACTTTGAAGTGTTCTTTTTCCTGTTATAGTTTCAGTGAATGAACACAATCTTGCTATTTGCCTAAATGAGAAATCTAGTCGTAATCTGTTTTCATGTACCTCATTCCCTTTTTACATCCAACCAGTCAACAGATCTCATATATTTTAACAGTATAACAATTTGATTAGCTAGATGGATGCTACATTATCTTTTCACTGCCATTATCCTGCTTCCAATGTTACCTTATTTTTAAAATTTAGATTATAACAACAGTAAGTACTTTCTCTCTAGTGTGTTTATCTCCAAATCTCTCATGCTGATATGGGCCATCACTTGCAAAATTCTTAATCTTTTTAGTAAATCTAGATAAGTCTTTTCTTTCCTTTCTTTGGAGAAAGACCTCCTCCCTCAAAGAGATAATTACCTTGAAACTGGTGACTCAGGTCCTCTGGCTATTGATAAGGATCATTGAAACTCTGCATTCTCCTTGGCACATTATAAGGCAGGAATGGCTTTTGGGCAAAACAGGGCCCTTAGAATCTGAGAATTAACCCAAGTTTTTTCTTTCCTTTATGAAATATACCAAGCTTATTTTACCCACTTATGGGCAAATTAATGATATAAACATAACGATATATAATTCAAGTAACACGTTTGCATCTTCAGTTTTCCTTGTCTAGGGACAGAGGCAGCATTTTGGCGGAAAACCCAAGACCCCATCCTGACTAAGGCAGAGAGGGAAAGAGCTCCATGAAACCCCAATTGGCAGGGACTATGACCTTCCTCAGCAGGAAGCAATATGGAAGAAATCTCCTGTCTCTCAACATCCATATTAATAAAAAGGGGGCTCATGACTCTTAGAAAAGAGTTAGGCAGGAAGTTAGATATGGGATTTTGGTCTGTCTGTAAAGAGTCCGAGATCATCCTGTTCCAGAGAGAGTTCTCCCTAGTCCACCTGTTGTGGCACAATCAATTCTAAGACCCACGGAGCCAATTGAGATGAATTATGAACCCTTATTAGCCATGCAGGGCCAGAGAATCAGCCCCAAGCTCCCAACAGAGGCAGTTTATAAAGCCTAGAACCACATAAACAAGCAAGCAGATTACAGAAGCAGAAGTTGGCTCACTAGAAAATTTTCCACCCTTAACATTCCCACTGGTTTTTAGGGGAATTCAAATCACTGATTTGTCAACCTGGAGCAGTAGGTAGTGAGTTCTGAGAACCATGAGTTTCACTGCCTGCACCCTTTTTTGACATATGTAGTTAACCAATTAATTATATAAGGTCCAAATAATAACCTTAGAAATGCTAATATTAGGGATCCTGCAATAGAGGAAAGTAGAGTAGTGAACCACAGGGATCAGTTAAACATGTTCTCATACCAAGATCCTGTCCTCTGGCATTGTTCTTTTCTGTCCCTGAGCCTTGTCTGACTAAAGCTAGGCTCTCTCTAATAATGCCTGAATGGTTAGCATAAAAACAACAAGTTTCACCTAAAGCCATACAAAGACCCCCTTGCTTTAGAAACAGTAGGGCTAATCCTCTCCTATTCTGTAAGACAACTTCAGCTAATGAGTTTACAAAAGTTTCTAAGTGAGATATTAAAGTTTCAAGATCCTGTAAGTCTTTGTCTACTAGTCACTGAGTGTCTGGTAGTTGGAATCTCCAGTGACTAGAGCTGTGGTCCCTATAGCAGTGGAACCTGCAATGCCTATACCTAATAGCAAGGGGACTAAGATAGGGGCTGCTCTCTTAGCTCGATGATCTATATACAGAACATGTTTATGCTCCCCATCTCTAGAGTGAAAATATACTTGCAGAACAACATGGACTAATATACAAAATCCTCCAGTACCCTGTAACCAGTAGCCAGTATTGATACAAGGATTGAGTACGGTGGTATTACATGCAAACCGAGTCCCTTGGGGGGCTACTAGGTAGTAATGGGAAGGAGTAGCTATGAGGGTAGTGAGAAGCGGGTCCCTGCTCCCATACCACTGAACATGCCCCCTCCTACAGTGTTCGGTCCTCCCTTTGGGGAGAACTGTCCCTTGTATGGGTGGTTCTGATACTGCCCAAGGATGTCACATAAGTCTAGGTGATATGTTGGTTGTCCTAGCATTGATGATGGAAATGGGGACACCAGTTTCTGACCTAGTAAGCTCCCAGTTAACTGGCACAGGCTGATGGGAGTTACTGGGGTTACAATCAGAGGAGTGGAAGAGGACAGATAGAATTAAGGGGGCCCAGACTGGACCCGTAATCGTCTTATCTTTAATGAGTCCTCCGTCCGGGTGCAGGGTCCATTGTTTTGATGCCTGAGGAGGATGGGCCGCCTTAATCCTAGTGTGGTGAATCCAGTGGCAGCGGCATCCTGCTACCTTAACAACGGTGGGAGTGGCCAAGATGACAGGAAAAGTCTGTCCCAGCGAGGCTCAAGTGAGGCAGGTTGAATTTTCTTCACCCATATCCAGTGCCCAGAGAGTAGTTGTGTGGCTGGACTAGGGGCTGAACCGGGCTCTTTTGCCACACCAGGTGGAGAACCTGTAAGGACTTAAGAAGGGAGAAGTTATAGATTTCTGTAAGCCTATCTTCCCCTAACTTGAGGAAAGTGGAGGGGGTCTTCCAAACATGATTTTATAGAGTGTGATTCCCTTACAGTAGGGGGTGCACTGTGCCCTTAATAGGGCGAAGGGAAGGAGGCTTACCCAGTTTTTGCCAGTTTCCGCTTGAACTTAGTTAAGGTTCTTTCAAGGTCTATTCATCTTTCTACTGTTCTGAACTCTGAGGCCTATAAATGCAATGCAATTTCCAATTGATCCCTAACACCTTTGCTAGAGATTGGCTGATCTGGGCGATAAACGCTGGGCCGTTGTCGGACCCCAGTGTTATGGGCAGGCCAAATCGAGGCACTATTTCTGAGACTAATTTCTTTGCTACTACCTGAGCTGTCTCCCTTGGTGGGGAAGGCTTCAGTCCATCCTGAAAAAGTGTCAATGAACACAAGCAAGTACTTGAATCCGAAGGTACCTGGGCTGACCTCAGTGAAATCCAACTCCCAATGTTCCCCAGTGCCTGTCCACGAAGTCTCGTCCCTTGTTGTATTTCCTTGGAGGGCCCTGGATTCACTTGTGCGCAGATATGGCACCGGGCTGATACCTGCTTGGCCATTCATTGCAGCCCCGGAATGTAATAGTCTCTTTTCAACAGTTCAATCAACTTGGTCCCTCCCAAGTGAGTGCTCTGGTGAACTGGGTTATAAGGTCTGGCTCAAGGCCTCAGGTACCACAATGTGGTCATCTGGGAGCCTAACCCACCCAGCAGATTCCTTTCTTCCTCCCAGCTTGTTGCATAGTTCAACTTCCCCTGGAGTGAGGTAGGGGTGTCCGTTAGCACCCTGGGTAGTAGGGCCGGCAGAATGTCAATTGGCCCACTGGTTTTCGGGCAGCCTCCTTTGCTGTCTGATCATGAAGGAGTTGCCCTGTGCTACCTCAGAGCCTGAGTTCTGGTGCCCTGGGCAATGGATGATTGCCACTTTCTTTGGCAGCCAAATGCCTCAAGAAGGGCTAGTATTTCCTCCTTATTCTTAATTTCTTTTCCTCCCGAGGTCAGTAGCCCCCTTTCCTTATATAACACCCCAGTACGTGTGCCGTGGCAAAGGCATACCTGCGTCTGTGTAGACGTTAACAGTCTTGTTTTACCCCACCGCAGAGCTTGAGTCACTGCTACTAGTTCAGCCCCTGAGCTGAAGTGCCATGGCTTAGGGCTTGTGCCCAGATGACAGTCTCAGTGGTAACCACTGCAGCCCAGCATACCTGACTCCTTCTGAGATGAAGCTACACCCCTAAATGTAGCGTCCAGATTCGGCCAAGGGCTGTCTGTCAGGTCCGGTCTGGTGCAGGTGACGTTCTCTAGGACCTCAAGGCAGTCATGCAGGGTTGGCGAGGGTCATCATCAGGCAGTAGGGTAGCTGGTTGAGTGCAGCAGTTTTCAGGACTGTATGTGAGGTGGTTGAGAAGCAGGACCTGATACTGGGTGATTCGAGCATTGGAAATCCACCGGTCGGTGGCTGAGAAGCATTGACTCAACTGCGTGTGGGGAGATGATCTGGAGGGTCTGCCCTAGTGTCAGTTTTAGGGCTTCCTTAGTGAGGATTGCAGTGGCAGCAATCGCCCTCAAACAGTTGGGCCATCCTGCTGCCATGTACTCCAATTTTGGAGGGTATGCAACTGGTCACTTACAGGGTCCTAGGGTCTGTGTCAGGACCCCTTTCGCGATTCCCCGCACCTTGGTAACAAAGAGCTGGAATGGCTTTTCCAGGTTGGACAGGGCTAATGCAGGGCTGTGGTTAGGGCAGCCTTAACCACAGGCTTAGCTATTTCTGCGAACCCCAGAATCCAAAGCCTGCAGTAACCTACTGCTCCCAGGAACTCTCGAACCTGTCGCTTGGTGCGCGGCTGGGGTATCCTCAGAATAGCCTCGATCCAACTAGAGGACAGGGTCCTTTTCCCTTTCTGTAGGTTTTAGCCTAGATAGGCTGCCTGGGGCGGGTGGAGGTGGGGTGGGGTGGGGTGCAGAGTTGAGCCTTCTTAGCTGACACAGGATACCTGTTCTTATCTAGCTCTAGGAGCAAATCCTCAGTTGCCTTCAAACCATTCTATCCTTTGCAGCTTCCCCCTAATATCTGAGGCCAATTGACTAACAAAAACAAAGATTAATGGCTTCCTATTGTTTGGGTCCTCCAGATCAATGAGGTTATACAACCAGTATAACTCTAAGAGCCCTTTCCAAAAACGCCACATCCTTGGTCTGGATGACTTTGCTTACCTTAGAGAATTAGTAGGTCTTCTGGCGGCAGACTGGAGGCCCTGGAGCAGAAACTGGGATACCATTTGAGAGCCTTCTTACCTTGTTCGGTGTTGGGGTCCCAGGGTGGACGGGTATTCGGGAGGACATAACGGACATGGGTAGGATCAGTAGTGGGCTGCCCATTTGGTTCAAACACAGCTTTGGCAGCTTCTCGGAGGATCTGCTCTGGAGGAGCTGCTGGCAGTCATCCCAGGTTGGCTGATGAGTAAAGAAGATAGTCTTCAGGAGAGAGGTTAATCCCTGTGGTTTCTCTGAGAAAGAAGGGTGCTGATGTTTCCAGTTACACAGATCAGTAGTAGGGAAAGGAACATAGACTATGAAAGGCCTATGAGGATCAGTCCCTGCAGGGGGGTAGGACGATTCGAGGAAGAAGCCTGACACATGTTAGTAAACACAGGCAAAAAAAGAGAGAATCCCCACAAAAGCCAAATAAGCCAGGGCTAGGATCAGCCTCTGATCCAGAGTCTAGTCGGACGGGGCCACGGAGGCCAGACCTAAGGAAAGAATCAAAATAAGTAAACTTTTGAAGACCAAGGCAATAGGAGGGTAACAGTACATTTGACCAGTCCGGACAGACAGACACAATACAGACAGACAAGAAGAACTACGGGTAACACAAAATGCTAGCGTGCCCCAAAACCTGAATACCTGAAGTCAAGTCTGACGTCTCAGACCTTGACCAAACTAGGAAGTATTACTGTGTCCAGCCTTCCACTAGTTCCCTTTAGGGCCCACCGACAGACAAATCCAAGCACAGTCTCACTCACCAGTGAAGCTGCTCCAGATGGCTTGTGCCCAGTTGTTACAGAATTGAACTTTTTTGTCCATCTGCCTTCCTGGGCGAGTTCACCTGGCGTCTGGGGCTGAGAACATCTCTCAGTGGCCATCCCCTGGATGGGGCAGGTCCTCACTCAAGGTGGCTGGGGTCACAAGTCTTAGGAGATCTCTCCCTCTATGGGACCACCAAATGTTGTGGTGTGATCAATTCCAAGACCCATGGAGCCAATTGAGATGAATTAAGAGCCTTTATTAGCCGGCTGGAGACTGGCTCTCTACCATGCAGGGTAAGAGAATCAGCCCTGAGCTCCCAAAAGCGGGAGTTTATAAAGCCCAGAACCACACCCTGGTTAATATCAAACAAGCAAGCAGATTACAGAAGCAGAAGTTGGCTCACCTGAAAATTTTCCACCCTTAACACACCCACAATTTAAAAACCTGAAGACATTTTAAGGCTAAAAGTAATTCATATAAGGAAACAAGTAAGTAGATAATTAAGTATTAGCTTCAGCTAGCCACTTGCACCTGCGCAGTGTAGATCTCAATGGCATTGAATTCACCTGAGCCTCATTATATCATCATTATAAAATAATATAATGCATATACCCAGAATTTCATTAATATCATTATAACAGACTGAATTCTTGGAACAAACATGCACAGCAAGCAAATGATGAGTCACTGGGTCCTGTTAATCTTAGTTGTCAATCTAGAAAGTCCACTCCTCTAAGAAAAGTAACCACCCACAACAAATAGAGATAAAAACCCCAAAGACTTTGTTACTGTGCCTTTGAGACTTTTGAGCAGCTCTTTTCTTGCTCGGGCCCACTTCTACATCTGGAAGTGTAATACTGTTTGCTTTACTTTCCCTTCTAATAAAGCTATTCTTTTCTGCTATATTTTGGTATCTTGTTCAATGATTTGTTCAAGACATCAAGAACCTGGACAATGCACCAGGAGAGGATCCCCACTCTCCAGTAACAATACTACTTCCAAAAAAAAAGCTTTTCCTCCCAAAAGGGAAATATATGTTTGTCTTTCTAACTATATATTTATCATAGAAATGTTAAAAAAAAATACATGCATGGAAGCAAAATAAACCTGTGACTCCACAAAATAAATGGCTTCAAAATATATATGCATTAAAGAATATGATTATCTTTTCATCTTTTTATTATTACTTGCTTTCAGCAGCCAGGAAGTTACCCCTAAACACACACACACACACACACACACACACACACACACACACACACACACTTCAAACATGTTAATAGCCTATTATATTTATTTTCTAATTTTCATGCATGCTCGTAGGCTCAATGGCAATATATAAACACATATACAATCCATGTATCATTATTTCATATTCCAATTCATTCTTTATGTAGAGTTTACTGCAGCCTGCCTTATTCACATTTTAAAACTCACTCAATGACTTAATATAAATTTACCTCGTTTTATAAATAAGGGTGAAAATTCCATTGCATTGATCTTCCACAATTTATTCAACTGTTTACTACTGATAGGCATTTATTTTATTTTCAGATTTGTACATTTTTAAAATTATCTTAATAAAGCAAAACTATGTATATTAATATCACCTTAAAAATTGCATATACTTTTAAAAGAAATTTCAGAATCTTTAGGCTTAATACAAATAAGACCCTCATAACACTGCACTTGTGACTTTTTTATTTCTTCCAACTATTCCATATGTAATATGATCTAGTAAAACTTTCCTGTGAGCAGTTCCAGAGCTAAGCTTCCTCACACACATGTAACTTCCCTGGAACTATTTACTTGTGTACTGGCCTTCTTCTTAGCCTTTTATGTTGACTTAGGCTTTGCAGACAGACTGAGCCTTTAGACATGACAGCCCATGCTCAATTTTACAGCTGGAATCTTGTCAGTACTAATCTCTAAATAAAAGATGAAATGAATATCATTTGAGTACAAAAAGAACAGAATTTTCAGAATGTATTTACAGTTTCTATCTCTGACATGCAGAACACTTGAAACTGAACTTCCTGAGGACACATCCTGGAATATACTCCTCAAAAGCATAGCTCTATAATTGGTAGTAATCTGTTAATGCTTCATTTAGAAGAAGTTCAGTAAGACAATATAGAGATAGTCTTCTGTTCTTAGGTCAGATAAGCTATTTCTTTTTTGGCTAAGATTCTGAAAACCAGAAAGGATTTTACTAACAGTCTGTGGAGGGTTACACAGGAGGGAACTTAAACAACAGCAACATATACTTGCATGTATTCGTATATTATATATGTCAAGAACCCCATTATCTATCTCAAAATAAAATGGTTGACCCACTACAGGTTTGAAATGGATTTGACTTGCAGATAGTCAAGTCATACTTGGTGTAACAGGGTGCCCACTGACTTTTATCATGTATAACTTACATGAGAGGGTACATGCTTACTGAAGATAATCAGAATGATATTATTATTGCTGTTACTAATTATTTAGCTGAGGAACAAGTTTCAAATGTATTTTTATTATTAAGAATTTTGAAAAAAATCCTCCTTATTGTTTTTTAGTATTCAGAATAGATAAAATTTTACTTTAAAATATTTGTTTAAGGTGATCATTCTCAAAGATTTTGTTTTAGGATCCTCTTCACATACTTAAAAATTATTAAGGATTTCAAGAGCTTTAGGTTATACGAAAAACATCTATCAATATTTATTATATTAGAAACTCAATCTTAAAAATATTTTGTTTATAATTTCTTTAAAATATAATAGTTTTATTAAATGGTAACATAAATAATAAATATATAGAAAAGTAACAACTTTTTACAAAACAAAAAATTGTAATGAGAAATGTGGCATTGTTTTAATTCTCAAAAATACTTTTGATATATAATAACTAGATTCCCATCTGACTCAATAGTTGACACATAAGATTTTAATTTTTACTTCTGCATTCAGTGTGCTTTGATATGGTGTTTTGGTGATGGTATGTGAGAAAATATAGCTCAGAAGATAATTAGCTAGAAAAGGGAAGAGTATTTTGCTAACCATTTCAGATATTTGTGATTATTCGTTGATTCTACACCAAAATTTGACAAGGAGTTTCTTAAAGCTTGGTTGCACTGTAGAATCTGAAATCATTTTAATGAACTTTTTTTGTGCTCTGTCACATTAAAATACATTGGTTCATTTTGCATAAGTAAACAAGTGCCTTAACCAGAAATAAATTTGGATAGTGGAACCAGGTTTGTTTCTCAATATTTAAGAGGGGGTTAGAGTGAAAAACTATCCCAATTTGCCTGGAATTGTCATGGTATTAGCACTAAAAATCTCATGTACTAAAAATCCTTGGTCCTGAGCCATCAAGAACAGTGGTCCCCTTAGAAGTTACAAGTATCCGGGGAAGCTAGAAATATGTAACACTGGAATAGAGTTGGAAACAATAGTATGAACTCATGTCTAGCTTAATATAGATTTAGATACACACATACAGAAATAATTATATATAGATATATGTATATGTGTGTAAATGTGGATTAATTATATGTAAATACATATATTTATATGTAATATAGATAAATCATGTTGATTGTATGCATTCCCTTAGAAATGATATGATAAGAAGGGTATTCCCCTTCTGTGATATTCTCCAAAATCCATAATCAAATTAAGTCATTTAAAAAATTAGAAACAAATAAAATTGAGGACATTGCACAAAATATTTAATCAGTAATCCAAAAAATTCTTAAGGTTAAGAAAAATAAGGAGACATATGACTAAATGCAATGTGGTATTCTGGACTGGATCCTGGCACAGTTGGAAAACTGATAAAATCCAAATAAAGTCTGGAGTTTAGTTTATGATAATGTACACTGTCATCTTTCCAATTTTAACAAATGTATTGTGGTGATATAAAATGTTGACATTGGGGAGAATTAAGTGAAGGATATACAGGAACTCGGTCCTATCTTTATAACATTTTTTAAAATCTAAAATTATTCTAAAGTTGAAAAGTGTAGAACTAAAAATATCTCTTGTATATATCAAGATTGTTATTTGGAAGGTAATTTAAAATTGTTTTGATTTCAAACAAATCAATAACATGATATTATGGATTTATGTATGGTTGATTTTAAGGATAATTGATAAAATGAAATCAATATTGCTAGACATACAAAGCCTATGCCTGTTTTTATGTTAAATTGGGCTTTAAACTTTACCAATACCAGCCTCTGCTTTTTCACTGTAAAAACATAAAAATATAAGAATTAGCTTTCTAAAGCTCTTCCTAGCTCATTGATTTTATGAAACATGAATATGTTGACAAGTATCCAGTCATTTTATAATATGCACTAAATAATTATTACAATTAATAAGGAAGATATAGGTTGACATGTTCACAACCTACTTTTCTCCAACTATTTAGAAAATAAAAACATTTACTTCGTTGTCTAGTAGCATATACATAATTTACAGCCATGAAGAAATGCATTAATGTAATTGTGAGACAGGATGTTGGTTTATGTGCATTAGAAAATTAAAATGAGTGTTGGAGTGAACATCCCTAATTTCCTCTTTCTTAGAAAAAGATACCGGGAACATGTTAATTATCTGCTAGAGCATCATTAAATAAGCAAGAAACTCAAAAGCAACATGACAGAAAAGCTTTCAAAAGCTTGAGAATTTTTTAAGTGGGATTAATAAATTGTGATTTTCTTCCCTCAATATAATTTTTCTCAACTGAACATGCATAATATGTGGATGCGAGTGCACTGACCTGTGGGAGAGAGAAACTGACTAAAAGTAGAAGATTCAATTTTACCAAAACAAACTTATTTGAACATTTATTCCATGTATCATGAAGCTATTTTATCACAAATGATTCTCTGATATGGAATATCAATTCACATATTTTATCAATGCAGTGCACACATTTGGGAAAAAGAGATTTTTGTGCAACTTCTGGATGTGAAAGAAAATTTTAAAAATACGTTTTCGATACTACACATTGGAATTCCTGTGAAATGCTGATAGGTTTTAGGGACAACACATTTGAAGTCAACGCTTTCCTAGAATTATCCAGAATTAATAGGCTCTCCCTCACAGCTGGCAGAAATAATAGTTCATTAAGGGCCCTCTTTTCAGCTCTCCATATAAAATCACCCATTTTCAAGTGGAAAAAAAGAAATTAAAATGCTGCTTCTTTTTGTGAGCCCGGTATAAAATCAAGAGTGAGTTAGTAAGAGAAAGCATTTACGCCAAGATGACATTTACTTAAAAACAAATAAAATACTCAGCTACAAAATCTGAAATAACTTTCTCTCTGAAGAAACAAGGTTAGACTATGACCCCACAATCTCATACCCTTCAGGCCCCTCAGCAGCTTTTTTGCTGATTTCTCTTCGTATTTTTGGTTTCACTTTGCAATGTCTTATGGTTCAGTCGTTCAACATCAGTTTTCATCTACTTTCACTCCCTGGGTGATCTCATTCAAACCTATTTTTAAAAATATAATCTAAACACTTATGGTCCCAATTTCATAACTCTAATTGGACCATTTACATTAACTCCACATATATTTATCCCAAGTGCCCACTTAAAAACTCTATTTCTGTATTTAATAGGCATATTAAATTTCACATGCTTAATACCAGATTCCTTATCTTCCCTCCCAAACTTACTTTACCTGAAGTGTTCCCTGTCTTGGTCAGTGCCAGCCATGCTTTCAAGGTGCTCAGACTAGAAAATGTAGAGTTCTCCTAGACTCAGTTCTTTCTCTCATTCCTCACACCCAACACTGCAGAAAGTTCTTTTGCCTTTCCTTCAAAATATATAGACTCGCGGTGAAGTGAGTAAAGGGGATCAAATATATGGTAGCTGAAGGAAACTGGACTTTGGGTGGTAAGCACAGAATAGAATATATAGATGTCAAATTATAATGTTCACCTGAAAATTATATGATTGTATTAACCAATGTTACCCCAATAAACTTAATAAAAAAATTAAAAGTACAAATAAATTCATCATTTATTATGAAAAAAAAATCAACTCACAAAATTTCCCTCTTCCAGTATTGTTTGACCGAAAACATTGTTATTTTTGAAAAATCTGTTCCTCAAACATGAGCAGCATTTCCCTTCTCACAAGCACTTGGCCGCTCTCAGACCTAGCGCAGTCTCTCAAGATATCTTCACTGCTTGCTCATGCTCTTCTTTCATGTTTTTAGTCAAACATCACTTTCTGCAGGAGACCTTCTTTCTCTGACCCTATATAAAACTACAGTATCCTCCATATTTCCAGATATCCTTTTTGGCTTTTTTTTCTATAGCACTTATCACAATGCAAAATGGCATAAATCTTATTGATTTATTTTAATTTATTTTAATCTCCACAAGAATATAATGTCTTACTGAAGGTAGAGATTATTGTGTATGTTTAATCATTGCTTTATCACTCGTATATAAATTGTTCTCTGCCACCTAATAAAAATGCAACAAATACATGATAAACAAATATGTTGACTGATCAAAAGGGGATGTTTTTGGAGGGATTAAGGGATTAGACTATATGAAAAAAGTATTCTGTAAACTAAAACTAAAACTATAAACTGGAATTGTTGTACAGTTGAATACAGTGGTTAGCCTATTTCAGTTGTAGAGAGATCGATAAAATACAGGGTTGGGGACTGGGTTTATTTAAACCCTTTAATTTTTATTTCTAAGCCCTAAACCCTCAGAAAGGCATAATTGGAAAATTTCACAGTCTAACTTTATAAAAATAAAATCAGTCTTTGAGAAGCCTGAAAATATTGTTTCATTCTAATTGTCTAACTTAGTATTCAGGTTAAAATCATAAGGTTTTCTGAAAAATGGGTCAGAAAAGATAAATCAATTTTATTACTAACAAGAATTCTTAGCTAAATAGCAGTTTTACTTTAGGCTCAGTAATTAAATCTCCTTGACATGATATTATGTTGCCTCTTTATCTAGCCTTGTTCCTGCGCTAATTGCCTTTAACTCTATTATTAACCACTGAAAATTCCTCCCTAACATTCCTACCTCCTAAATCAATTTCTCAAATCCAATCAATAATTCTGTTTTCATCTAGCGTCCCTCATTTCAATATCACTGTCTTTCCCCAATTAAAAATAAGAGTTCAAATTATCTTGTTAAAAATCTGCAAATTTTTACTACATACGTATATGTGTGTAGTGAGATATATATATAGTGAGATATATATATAATATAATTCAAGATAATTTGAACCCTTATTTATAAATTATACATATATAAATCTGCAAATTAATATCTCACTATACATATATAACTTTTTAAGAATATACTTACTCTTGTTTTAAAAATTTTTCATTTTACCATTTTTATCTTCTGTTATACATTTTATGTTGAATCTTGTGGGACAAGTAAGGAATATATTCCATCAATAGAATTTTATGAAAAATTTATGAGATGAGAGCAGTTAAGAGGACACTGGAAATATCTATTAAGTAATCTTGCCCAGTGACTCCAATATTTTGATTGACAAACACAGCTATCAGTTAATTTTACAAGTATTTATAAGCAAATATGCATTATCTCTATCAGGAGAAAATCATACATTATAGAAACACAGTTAATGGTTAGCAAAGTCTGCATGAAAAACTCTTGCCATTTACACTAACACTAATGTCATAATATTTTATTATTTCTTTTTCTTTTATTTATTATTTTTTAATTTTGAATTTTTAGTCATAGAAAGATAAAATTGAAAGCCACATAGAGACATTCTAGTATAATGCTTTCATTAATAGTTGAAACAGGGACACTGAATAAGTGACATTGTCTACGCTAATTAATAATAAACTTTTAGTAGTAGATATATCGAGAGCATGTAAGTCCTTATTCTCATCCAATATTATGATCTACACTTCATAGAGTCTCCTGATTTCAGCACACAAATGCAGAATACAGATAGCTCACTCTTTCCACTTAATATATACTCTGCTGCACTCAAAATATTTTTCTGACACTTTGTCATTGTATTATCTGTTATATGTCTATAACATTGTATTTATCAAGCATACTTCATGTCTTGGGCAAATACAAATATTATTTCTACTACTAAAGAACTAAAAAAATATACCGAAAAACCTTTAGAATTGTATAGTGCTTCATATTTTAAACAACAAGTTAGAGGCAGAATTATAACAGTACAAGATAAATACTAATATAAATTGTGTTCATATTCTGAAAAAAATCATTTTGAGAAATTTAATACTTGGTTTAAAATTAAAAAGAGTCTAAACATAATTGTTATAAAACAACATGTATTTAGTTAACAATTTTAAGTGTTATTATTTTAGCAATATGAGAACTATTTTAAATTACCACACGTGCTCTATTAAATAAGAGATGGATTTAAACCTAAGAACTGTATATCTTTCTAAATAAAATTTTCAGAGGTGGAAAAGTACAATTTATGCAAATAAATATTTTTAAATACACAGTGTTTGCTGAAACAAAACATTCCTTTCCAAAGAAAGATCTTTCATTCTCTGTAAACATTGCTTCCAAGAGTAACATTTGTATTTACTCCATGAGATAATTATAAGTAGTGTGTAAATGGAAGTATTGTTATACCCTCAGACATATTTAAAGCCATCAAAAAAGGTCTTCCGACCTCACATTTTAAAATGTTTTTCCAAAATTTATGTTACTTCATTTACCAGAAAGAAATATTCACATGATTATTCATCCTTTGAATCTTCTTTGTCTATAAAATAGTGCACACTCTACATTTTAAATGAGCAGAACAGCTTGTACTTCAAAATCATGGGGAAAGAAATATGCGAAAGCACATATCTTCTCAAATGTTAGCATGACAATATCTTTTGCTTTAATGGGCATCCATATACAGTAATATATTTCAGTACTTTATGAAGGATGGTTTATACGTTAGTCCATTATCACTGCCTTCCAAATGTTCAAGCACTTAGTACAAGAGTAGTCTTCTGCACAACTAATAACATAATTATTACTTATCTGGTTAGTTTTTATGTTATTTTATTTAAAGAATGCTGTTGAATAGATAATGAAGTAAAAAAAAATAAAATGGAAAACATATGAACAATATTTAAAAAACGTTTCCTTCCTCCATTCTCTATCTGCCCAGTTCTCTCTGCAACCTCACATTCTCCAGGTCACCACCCACTGTTATCAGCTTCCTTCCAACGTTTTTTCAGGCAGAGACAAGAATGTGAAAAGACTCTTTTTTCCCCATATAGTAGTAATTATATAAGCTCTTCTGTTTCTTTTTCACTAACCAATAATATTTCGTAGAGTCCATTCTCATTTTAATAGCTGCATAGAATTCCATATTATAGATGTACCATAATTATTTAGCTGGTTCCCTAAGATGGGATTTTGGAGTTGAACTCCCCTTTTCTTGATTATGGCTAGCCTTCATTTGTACTTCTATTGAACACAGAACGATGTGAAAGTGGTTCCGTGACTTCTGATGTGAGATTAGAGGAAGAAATACAGTTTCCTTTCCTTTCTTCTCTCTTTTCTTTTCTCTCTCCATCTCTCCCCCTCTCTCTCTGTTGCTCTTGTTCTTCATCTTTGACTCTCCAAGATCATATTTAGAAAGAAAATTTACTACAACACATTAAGGAATAAAAGATGTCAAAAATCCGATATGTATGAACAATTTGTTTCAATATTTTCAAGTTACTTGTCCTATTTTCTTTATGTGAGATTTATTATTTTTGAAAAGTTCCATTGGACTATGCTAAAAAATGGCTAACTATAAAATTATTGACATAATTTATTCAGAAAAACAATGCGTTATTAAGTGAAAGATAAGTATTATTTTTTATTTAATTGGAAATGCTCTGAAAGTGAAGATTAAACATATAGCAGAAAGAGAAGAGACACTGGTAGCAAAAGAAGAATTTACTTCTATAAAAATTACAGAGATTGAGGGTTGCGAAGATGAATGAAGTCTATGGACCAATAAGTTTTCAGAGAAGAGACAATGGAAAGGCCAAGTTGTTATAATTAACATAACTTACAATGTTAGTTTTGAAACCATTTTCACTTGAAGAACACTCAGAATTTCTTGAATATACTCTCATTGCTCTGAAAATGATAATTAAGTACTCCTTCTAGTGAGCACTTAATATAGTGTAGTCCTGTTTAGTAAAATATTTTATGTTAAAAAACACACAAAAGTGTGGTTCTTAACAAATGTTATTAAACAGGTAAAAAGATTAAGAAATGGAAAAACAGTTTTAAAATGTGGGCAACTTCATTTCAATATATGACTGCTTGTCTTTTTGGGGAGTTGAAATGTTTTTGCAGTGGCAGATTACAGTTCTCCTGTCTCCCTTGGAATCGTCACTGCTCATTTAAACTATATGCTTAATAACTTTTCCAACCTACCTGAAGGGTACTTCTGTTGCAAAGCAATACACCGAGGTGAAATCAGTCTTCCTAATGGTTAGGGGACTGTGCCACCTCAGTCGGAGTTACAAGTTATTTAGCATAAACATATGTGTTCGAATTAAGAGCCATCTTTCTTGAAAACACAATGACTCACCAGTGAAAAAAATTTCGTCTATAAATCTGACACTAATTTCTCCAGTGCATTCTTTATATGCCTCGTTGTAAGACTACACAAATGTCACTCGTAAAGTAATATTATGTATGAAGAATACATATAGTAATTCATATGATTTTTTATTCTTAACAGCACATTACACCATCTATTGCACAGCAAAAAAGCCAAAATTGGCCTTAAGTGTTTTTCTTCCTCATAAGAGAACTCAAACAACATATAAATATAATTTAACTGACATGGATGTGACTTTCTCAGAGAAAATAATTGATACTATTTCATGTTTTTCTATTTAGTTTTCTCTGTTGTTTAAAATTAGGTGAAAATAAAACTACGATTGTGGATTTAGGTCAACTAATATTTACTCAACTTAATAGTTTTTATAAACTGCACAATTAATTCTCTCTAGCTAGCTATCTTACAGGTTCATTCTAATGATCAGAATTGAATAGAAAACTAGGCTAGTGTGAATGAATCAATGAAAATGTTCAAGTGCTACTGGATATTAATTAGTACACATTCTCATTCTTGCTAACCTGATTAATGCCATGATCTTCGATCTTGAAAAACAAAATATAAATACAAAAATAACAAAAAACACAATTGTAGTAATAAATATTACATGGCACCTTAACCAGCTTAGTAATTTCTATTATTTAATGAATTTGCAGAATTGTTATTTTGCATTTTTATTGTGTAAGTTTTTGGGCCCCTGAAATTTGCATTTCTATAGTTGACTTATGTAAAAATCTTTAAAAGAAATCTCCTGAAGATTAACATCCTTTTAGATAAAATAGGTAAATTTCTATCAGATTTTAATATCAGTAATATTTGTCTTCGATATCCTAAAATATTGCTTACATTGTAGGCAAATAAATAAAAAATTTAAAAGATGCTAATTAAGCCTAAAACAAAATCATTAAAATATTAATTAGTTTGTAAGGAACTAAGAACTTATTTTTAAATATTATTTTTATTGTTTTTATTACAAATAGTTATTTAAAAGATATATCAAGCATTGATTAGTAAATATGAGGATTAAGTGAAATTAAAATACATATTTAATGATTTGTTTCATCAAATATATTATAAATACTTTATTAAATTAGGCACAGAAGTTCTTTTAGAAAGAATATGAAATATTTTCTGTAGGTTTTAGCCACTACAAATAAAAACATTAAAAAGTGGCCTTTCAAAATGTTCCATTGATAATTTAACATGTCAGAATTACTAAAGTGTTTTTGTTCTAACTAATTATAACCCTAGGTATGAGAATAACTGAAAAAAAAAGTTATTTACATTGGAATATGTGCAAAGAGCCCTAGTTTGATGTTCAGTATTTTTTACCCATGATTTTTTTTTGTTGTTCTAAGAAAACTCTCCAATATAAGAATTCATTATTTGACAATTACGGCACTTGTTAGATAACATTCTTTTGGAGCCAACACTTCAAATATATTAGATTTCAAACGATTCTCACAAAGATTCTAATCTTCCATTCCTAAGGCCATGTGTCACATTTAACAGAAATGTGCGAAATACAGGGACCTTATAATGATCTTTAAAATCTTGATTTTTAAAGAAAAAAACAATACCTTACATTTTCTATTTGCTTTGTGTTATAGTTTAATTCCACAAAACAATGGACCACATACATTTTAGGTACATATCCACAATTAATTCTACATGTAATGACTCAAATGCAATAGTAAGGAAACATTTCTCATAAGATAACCTATCTTCACTCAATCACTTTACACTTTCCTCACTTAACCAACTGCTACGCTCACAAAATTCTGCTTTAACTTTTCACAGGATAGTAATAAAATTAGCCCAATAGCAGACAGCTGCAATTTTCTAGCTTTACTTAAGATTATACGGCAGCCTTAGTTAGTTCGGGTCTGCTCATTTATTGGTTCCTGTTTTGATGCCTGACCTCTATACTACGCTTGTCTGTCTAATCTTAAATAGCACTTGAAAATAAAAGTTTTTCTTACTATTATACTAAATAGCCTATCTTCTGCTTACTGTCGAGTTTCATTTACCAAATAAGAGTAATTTATGACTTCCCAACCTCTGTTATTTAACATATGCTCTCTAATAAGTGTGGTGCAGTAAATGGCCACGTGAATGATAAAGAATGCAAGTTAAAGCCAAGAGAGGCACTGTAGTGCAGTCCCATGCTTTACATGCATTTACTCCAAATATCTGTTATTATATTTGACCCTCTGGGATTATCTTTACAGATCTTGTAATTATTTATTTCTATAATTATATTTTATACCTAAAACTTCTAGTATCTATAAATTAGAAATTCAATTGTATATATCTTTTTCTCTTAACTAAGACATGATACTAATAATAATCCTCTTCAGTGAAACAGCTTTTTCTCTAAACTTCCTCTGGTCTGAACTTAAGTGATTTATCTATAAGATAATTTCCTTAGAATTTCCATTTATGAGAAATTTGGCATGATATTTTTAAAAGTCTGAGTAATATTCATTTAGAATATAATAATTACCATATAGAAATATTTTCTTCATTCTAAACTGTTATACTAGGTTTTATGGCAATATTATCTAGTATTTTAATTCTCTAAAAATAAGAAATGGATTTGTTAGTGACTGCTGTGTGTATGCTCAGGATCATTCATTAATTCTTATTATATAGAGCACTCACAGCACCACTTTAATAAAACTTTGATAAAATGGTAATTCATAATAATGACTCAGAGCAAGTATTAGCACAATTTTATCCTTGAATTGTTATTAAAATTATCAGGTATTAGTCATGCAATTTTATTATTTGTTTGTGGTAGCCACAGAGTTCTAGAAAACAATTATTCTGTAGGAAAATTATAAATTATAAATATTTTATGTGATGGAAACTGTAGGATATGTAATTTGAAATAAATATGTACAATTAATTGTCCATGAGGGAACAGATTTGCTTTTTTTAATACTTGAAAAATATTGCAAAGTAATACATTAAAGGGACTCATTTACATCAATGTATTTGACTATAAATATTATAGTTCTCCTCAGAATTCCTCTGGCTATTTGGGGTCTTCTGTGGTTTCATATAAATTTTAATATTGTTTCTTTTACATTGGAATCTTGATAGGGATTGCAGTGAGTCCATAGATTGCTTTTCATAGTATAGACATTTTAACAGTATTAATTCTTTTAATCCATGAACATTTATCTGTGTCTTCATATTCTTTCAATGCCTTGTATTTTCAGAGTAAGGATCTTCTCTTGATTAAATTTATTCCTAAATATCTGATTGTTTTGATGTTTTTGTAAAAAGATTAATTTCTTTCTTTTTTTTTCAGAAAATTTGTCATTAGTATATAGAAACAATTTTTGTATGTTAATTTTGTATCATGCAACTTTACTGAATTCATTGAATAGATGTAATAGTTTTCAGTTAAATCTATGTTTAAAATCAAGTAATCTGCTAATAGATACAATTTTACTTATTTCCAATTCTAATACATTATATTTCTTTCTCTTGCCTGGTTGTTCTGACTAGGAATTCTAATACTGTGTGGAATAGGAGCAGCAAGAGTGTGAACCTTTGTCTTGTTCCTGATCTTAGAGAAAAAGTTTTAACCTTTCACCATTGAGTATGATGTTAGCTGTGGGCATGTCACCTATGCCCTTTATTACGTCAATATATCTTCCTTCTCTGCCTAATTTGTTAAGAACTTTTATACTGAATGGATGTTGAATTTTGTCAAATGCTTTTTCTGCATCTATTGAGATGATCATAAAAAGTTTTGTTCCCTCAGTTTATTAATGTGAGGTATCATATTGATTGATGTGTGTATGTTGAATCATCCTTGCATTCCAGGGATAAATCATACTTGATCATAGTGAATGTTTCTTTTAATGTGTTGTTGATGCTGTTTGCTAGTAGTTTCTTAAAAATTTTGGTATCTATTTTCATCAGTGATATTGATTTATAGTTTTCATTTCTAACTGTCCCTTTATGATTTCAATATCAGGATAATGCTGGTCTGGTAAAATAAGTTCAAGAGTATTCATTCTTCATCAAAATTTGGAAGAGTTTGAGAAGGATTGGTGTTAATTCTTCTATAAATGTTTAATAAGATTAACTAGAAACGCCCTCTGGTGCTGGGATTTTCTTCAATAATAGATTTTTGATTTCTATTCAATCTTCTTAATAGTAATTAATCTCTTCAGATTTCTAATTCTTCTTGATTCAGTCTTGGTAAATTGTCTGTTTCTAATAATTTTCCCATTCCTTCTAGGTCGTCCAAATCATTACTGTACAGGTATTTACAGTAGCCTCTTATGATTATTTGTATTTCTGTGGTACTAGTTATAATGTTTCTTTTTTTCATTTTGGTTTTTCATTTTGGCTCTCTCTCTCTCTTTCTCTCTCTCTTTTTTCTTGATTAGACTACGAAGGGTTTGTCAATTTTTTTTTTTTTCAAAGAACCAATTCTTAGTTTGGCTAATCTCTTCTACTCTCTATTTTATTTATTTCTGCTCTAATCACTATTATTTTCTTTCTTCTTCTAATTCTGGGCTCAGTTTCTTCTTCATTTTCTAGTTTCTTAAAGCATAGGGTTGGGTTGTTTATTTGAGGTACTTCTTGCTTCTTAATGTAGATGTTTATTGCTATAAACTTCTTTTTTAAAACTGTTTCTGCTGCATCCGATAAGTTCTGGTATGTTGTGTTTCCACTTTTGTGTTAAGAAATTTTTTCTTTCCCCTTTAATTTTTTCTTTGATCCGTTGGTTTTTCCGGAGGGTATTATTTAATTTCAGCGTGCTTGTGAATTTTCCAGTTTTCCTTGTTATTGATTTCTAGTTCCGTGCAGTTGTTGTAAGAGAAGATACTTGGTATAATTTCAATCTTCTTGAATTTGCTAAGACTTGTTTTGTGGCCTAACGCATGGTCTGCCTGGAAAATGTTCCATGTGCACTTGAGAAAAATGTGTTATCTGTTGTTGAATATGTCTTTTAGGGCCATTTTGTCTATAATGATGCTTAAATCCACTGCTTTCTTATTTGATTCTTTGTCTAGATAATCTAGTCATTGTTGACAGAGGACTATGTCTTTTTATTAGAGAATTTAATCCATTTACATTTAAAATAATCATCGGTAGGTGAAAACAGTATTGGCATTTGTTATTCTTTTTTCTGGTTGTTTTGCACATCTAGTGTTCTTATTGCTTACCCAGCTTTATCTAGCTTTTTTTTTTTTTTCATGCTTTAATGTCTTCAGGAATCAGTATGATTTAACTTCTGTATCTTTTTTTTAATTTCTACAGCTTTCCCCCTTATGGTTACCATGAAGCTTACATATAAAAATTATAACACATTATTTTAAGCTGATAATAACTTAACTTCAATAGAATTCCAAACTCAGCACTTTTACTTCTCCTCCCTCTAATATTTTAGATTATTGCTATTATAATTTACATTTTTTATACTGTGTAAATAACAATACATTATTGCAGTTATGATTATTTTTACTATGCTAAATTCTTTAACTTTTAAACCAAATTTGTAAGTGAACTGTGCACCACCACTACCAAATTACAGAATCTAACGCTAATTCACCATTACCAGTGAGTTTATGCTCCCTTTTTATGTTTCTGTGATGTTAGTTAGTGTCCTTTTACTTCTATTCCAGTAACTCCCTTTAGCATTTTTTGTTAGGCAGATCTAGTGGTAACAGAATACCTCAGCTTTTGTTTGTTTTAAGGAAAATCTAGCTATCCCTCCTTCATTTCTGAAGGTCAGTTTCATTGGCATAGTATTCTTTGTTGACAGTCTTTTCTTCTAATACTTTGAATATCTCATCCCATTCTCTCCCTGCCTGAAATGTTTTTGTTGAAAAATCCACCCATAGGCTTTTGGATTTCCTTGTATGTATTTTCTATCTTCTCTTGTTACTTTTGAAATTCTTTCTTTGTCTTTGACTTTTGACTATTAAATTATAATGTGTTTTAATATTTCCCTATTTGTGTTCAATCTATTTGAGATCCTCTGGGCCTCATGGATCTTGATGTCCATTTTTATTTCCATGTTCAGGAAGTTTTCAGCCATTATTGCTTTAAATATACTTTCTGTCATTTCCTCTTCTCCTGGAATTCCCATATGTAAATAGTGTTTCTTCCCATTGTGTTCTATAATTGTAGACTTTCTTCACCTTTTTTCTTTCTTTTTTTCTTTTTGCTCCTCTGACTGGATGATTCTAATATGTTATCATCCAGGTCACTAACTATTTATTTTATACAATTGAATCTAGTTTTGAAACTCTCTATTTAATTCTTCAGTTCAGTTATTGTCTTTTTCAACTCTGGAATTCTTGTTTATTTTTAAATGGGTTTTATTACTTTGTTGAACTTCTCATTTTGCTCATGCATTGTTTTCCTAACTTCATTTAGTTGTCTGTGTGTTCATATAGTTCACTACATTTTTTAAAAGAGTATTATTCTAAATTCTTCTCTGACAGTTCATAGATCTCCATTTATTTAAGACCAGTTACTAGATCTTCATAAGTTTCCTTTGGTGGTGTCACACATACCTGGTTTTTTATAATCTTTGATTTCTTACTCTGGTATCTGCATATTTGAGTAATTGGGTTCCTCTTCCAGACTTTGCAGATTTGCTTTAACAGACACAGATCTTTAACAATCAGCTCAGTTTGGGTTTCTGGGCATGTCTTCTGGTCTATCTTTGGTCAGGTGGGGTCTGTTATAGTGGTCTATTTTGGGGTATGGCAACTGTTAGAGCTTTGAGGTTGTCCCTCATGTTTTAATAAGGTATGCACCATGTCAGATAGGAGACCACATTATCCAGCCTCTTTGCAGCTATGTATGACCATATGACTATGCCCTTATTAGGAAAATCTAATGTCCCTGCCTTAGAGACTGAACAGTGAAAATAGTGTGTGTAAACCAATTTAGTTCTTTTGAATTAGGAAAATATCCTCAGGGATGTCAGAAACCAGATAACAGGAACAAGAGTCCTTGGATTACTTCCTGGTTTAGTAGCTTGACCAACTGGACCTCCCTTCTTCCTCTGGAGAGTTAGTAGAAAAGATTAAGTTCCATTTTATCTGAGCTATTAAGTTGTATGTCTTTTTTCTTGCAGCAACTCAGTTTCTATGTTAATTAAATATACAATACAAATATTTATTTGGGTGTAGCTGTTACTAATAGAATAACTTCTATTATCAATGGCTTCTTGTTTAATTGAAGATGTAAAATCCTTGCCATACAGGAAGTTACAGAATAGAAGTTTGGAGGATAGGTCTCTTGTTACCATAAGAAGAGATAAAGCTTCTAAACCTTAATGAAAGCTGGCTGCAATTGTAGATAGTAGGTAACGATCACAGTTTTATTTTAGGGGGAAAAAACATAATCAGAGTAGAAAATAATCACTTGCTCTCATTTTTTCTGTGTGCCTGTTATCAAATAGTGGTTTGAAGGTGTATCTTCTTTAACATGTGTTTATTCTTTATTTCTTGCATTATTCTCCAGTCTCTGTAATGTGTTCCTTCCCCACACCTACTCCTATTTTGTTCTTAATCATAACAAGTTACTAAGCCATTTGATGGTAGAGACCCCCAAAATATTAAACATTGTCTTAAGTAATGTGTCCTGATACAAACTTTATAGACTTAAAAAGATTTATTAATTTAGGAAACATATACACGTAAGCAGCAGCTTTTTGAGCTACAACAATTCTGTGATACAAAACTTACTTGCATGACACAAAAACATAGATTAAAATACAACCTGAAAAATGTTAAATAGAATAATCTTGCAAGAGTAATATTCTAAAATATTGTAATTTGTGAAAAAATTGATATACATATATATTGAATTTATGATTAATATTTTTGGTATTCCTTGGTATTAACTTGCCAATTTTCTTTTTACATGACAGTCAGCATAGCAAAAATTTTTGTGGCTTAATAATGGACAAGACAAGCATCTTGATAAAAACGCATTATTTTTCTGATGTTTTATCATTGATATTGATTTTACTGAAAAAAAAACATAAAAGTAAAGAAAACCTTTACTTAACTGTGAAACACTTATTTCAGTTTTAATTGAAGTTTTAAGTGATCTTTCTTATCAGTTGAGCAAGTAATAATACTGATATTGATCAAGCAGTAATAAGAAATTATAATATATTGAAATGTTTACATTCTTTTACTATACAAAAAAATCTGAAAAAAAAAACTTTTAGGAATAAACAATTCACATAGATTCATAACATATATATATATATATATTCTCATATATAAATGTAATACACATAAATAAATCCCAAGTAGTGCTGATACTGACAGCCAGTGGAAACTGCTCTGAGTAAAAGGATATAGAACTTTGTTCCTCAAGCTTTTCATTACATTAGAATCACCTGGAGGGCTTTGAATAAATACTAATTTCTGTCTCAGATGATCTAGTTCAGTTGTTTTGGGGTGGACTTCACACATTGATTTATTACAAAAGTTACATTTGCTGATCTAATGCGTAGCTGGTTTGAGAACTATGGTTCTTGAATAATTAGAAATAATCCATTTTAAATAGTGTAGTGATGTGAGAGTATGTGAGTGTGGTGTGTATAAATACACGTGTGTGTGTGCGTGCGTGCTAGTTTGCAGCTGTTGTTTAGGCCTTTTGGTTTGGGCTAGTTAGCTATTTGAATAAATCCTGATGGTGACAGCTGTCCAGCAATTAGGAATCTCCATCTTATAAAATACTCTTACTAGAAAATAATCTTGTTTTTGTCTCCCTATAATAGGCTGATAAAATTTCCACAATTAATTCTATCCAGTTTTTAAATTTGGGAAATGATTATGTTAAGGAATTACAAGGGAGAAGACAAACCATGCTTTGAAAGCAGCATTTTTTACAGAAAACCAGATTTCAGTTAAATAAAGACTGCTTACACTGTTCTGTAAGTTGTCTTTAATATGATTTATATTTCTTGGACCAGTGCTAAGATTCGAAGATGCATAAAAATGCTTTACTCTGTAGTATTTTGCTGAATAAATGTATACACTCTTTGCTTTATGGAAAGTATAAATTGAGAAAAAATTTTCAAAGAATGTATTTTCTCCAAACTAAAATATACATACTTTCTTTCATTTTGTGCCTATAAAATGTTTTGTTGTTCACATTTACCAAGATCTGTGAAGTGTATTTAAACACTAAAAAATCAATGTTTACTGATAATAATGTTTATAAGTTAAATTTATCCAAATGAATTGCTGATAACCAATAACAAGGATATTTACTGAAAATTGATTTGCACAAATGTGTCTACATGACATGGAGAAATAGGTATCTGAACAATAATATATGTTTACTTTACTAGATGCCTTGTAATTATTTTAATTTGGCCACTACTCAAAGGAATTAATGTTTCACCACAGCTCTCAGGAAGCTCAGCTCAGTCAACAGTGAAGGACCTAAGGAGGACAGTACACTGTGCCTTGCCTACAAACATGGGAACAGTCCACAACTTGATAACATAAAAAATGTACCCTAAGAAGCACAAAGTGCTTTGAAAATATCTACGTACTGGGCAGTTGTCATAATCACTGTAAAGATCAATAATTATTTTAAAATAGTCAATTAGATAGAAATTTTTCAGAGCCAACACCTACGGATAAAACAAAAAATTATCCTGCTACTTGTTAATTTTCTATGTAGACCAACATTACATGTATTTGAATTTTACTACATTGCTTTTGGCTTAATGTTTGTAGTTTCATTCCTTTTTCATGAGTCTGAACATAAGTAGATGTCTCATATTTATGATGAGGACCCAGATTTTTTTTCCCCACACCCAGATATACAGCTTCAAAGAAGAAAGTGTTCTTTTGCCTTTCTATAAGCCTTCTGTGATGATGCGATTGTCAGTGATGATGTCAGTTATAATTCCATGACCTCATTTAAAAATTACATGACAACGCTTTTTAAAGTAAATAAAAAATTTAAAATGAAAAATAACTAACAAAAATCTTTCTAAGCACAAAATCAAGCAAACATAAAGGTCTTGAGTTCCATAAAACCATAGCATACCTGAAAGCAGTGACTCTCAAACTTTGTTTCATCAGATGTGGTGGATGGTAGAGACAGGCCCGAACATAGAGAGGATCGTGTGCAATTCTGTGAACCCCTATTTTAATATCATCCAATTCTCACTCACTCAAGGGAGCAAATACAAATGTTCATGATTATGAAATAGAATCCATTCTGTTTTAAAAAGTAAATCATGTACACATTTAAATTTAAAATTGATAACTAGTTACTTGCAAACACCACAAAACTCAATGTGATATACCACATACCATGAAACTGTGACACAAAGACTAACTTCCCAAAATGCTATGAAGTATTCTGTTTTCATCTTCTCTGCTCATGTGCTGCTTAGAAATAAACACTGAGAGTTGGGAGATATTTGAAGACCTAGAACGGTGTCACAGAGAGAAAGATCTAGAAGAGTCCCCATTAGTAATGGTTAATATCTAAAACCAGGAGTTGCTGCCAATGACTGCTAGGCATTGTTAGGATTGCCTTGCCAAGTGGAACTTTTGAAAATCCCACTAAGAGTTGTTAATAAATTTTATATGTGCCTCTCCAATGAGTCTGGCATAGTGGGAAGAACTGAAAGAATAAGCATAGAAAATGAATTTTAGTCTATGTACAATTCTGATCCAGAGCGTTCTCAGAAATGCTCTGATAAGAATGATCAGAAATTCTATATAGGTTTACTGGAAATAGTACTATAACTGAACAATGATCTTTATATAAGCATGGACCAGGAAAAAGATGAAATTTTTGCCAATCCTGGACAAATCTTCTTTTCCAGCTGAACATTATATTTTTAATGAATATATTTTATATTTTACATATTTAATAAGTGAATTTCTTCTGGACAATCTAATGAGGTTAATGGTCAAGATAATCTATAAAGAAGATCAAAAATTAAAGCAATTTTGAGCTATAACCAGACATTCAGGTTTAAGGTTATATAAATCTCTCTGGGGAAACAGGGTACAACCTTAGGAATTTAACAGTGTAGTAAACGCATTGACAAAACAATCTTGCCAACTTTTTAGGTAATCACTCCAGAGGACCAAATATTCACTTAAAGAGCATTATAGCTGTGAAATAAAATACTTTTGCACCTCTAGATCCAGAAGTGCTTATTACTTGGCCTAGGTAAATTTTATTTAACACTCTTTGGATTCGGTTACAAGCATAGAGCTCAAAACACAGGTACTGAAACCAGACTACCACATACCATGAAAAGGCCTTCAACAAGTCATTCACATTCTCTATGATGTAGTGTCTTCATCTGTAAAATTAAACTTTAATTATTATTTATTTAACAGAGCCATTGTTAGAATTAAATGAGTGTTACCATGGAAAAATCATTGAACTGAGAAAGATAATTTTTTCTTACTTATTATTTTATACTCAAGTCACTGAATCCTTTAAACAATTCATTTGGTATATCTGGCTTAGATCGTCATCTTCATCATCATCATCATCATCATCATCATCATCATCATCATCTAGGACTTATTGAGAACTTACGTGCCAGATTGTTTTAAGTACTTTAAATGCATTAGCTTATTTTATCTCTGTAACAGACCTATAGACTACATAAATATAAAATGAAGTATTTTCAAATTATAAATATTTATAGTTCTGTGATCCTGACTTGATTATATCTAAATTAAACAAGCCTTCCCTTTTAGAGATAAATCAAGAAATCAAATTAAAATGCAGAAAGGAGAAAAAAAAAAACAAGATTGTAATTACATGCTACCAAAACAATAATTCAATTAAATACAAAAGCATTTGAACTTAAAATATGGATCTACTTTTTATACACATATCCTAATTTTTATAAAGAAATAATGTTAAATCTTTGTTATACTTTCAAATTAATTTCTCATTACTACTTTTAAATTTTCAATACATTATTTGCATAGAATTGATAAGATGTTGGATACTGCTGAGATCAGCACAAGATTACACAAAAGAGTTTACAAACATTAGGTAGGTTGTCAGAATATTAGAAAAGTACATATAAGTTTCAAGAAAGAAAAACAAACTCATTGTTGTCTAGTTAATCATTTTTAAAAATCTGAGAAGAAAACAGTCTCATTACTTGGTGCATTAGAAACACAAAACAGATTAACAAAACATATCCTAAAGGTAAATTTCTAATAATCAATAAATTAGAGGTTGATAGTTGAGTCCTCTTTTTTCTAAAGGATTCTTTCAAGGTGACTGCTCTAAAGTTCCACAGTTTCTAAATTATACTGTGTAAAGTTCTTTGGTATATTTAGTTATCTATATACAATTTATTGACACATATAATAAGGTTGTAAATAATTACCTTTTTAAATTAATGTAAGGTTTAGGTGCATTGGAAAAAATAAGCAAAAAAACTTAAAATTATATTTACTTATGCAGAATATAAGTAACATAATGATTAATTAAAATGGAAAAGATGATATTAAAGATAGTCGAATCAACCTTTTAAGTACATTTTATTTCTTAGAGAAAAAAAAAAATTAACCTGAAGCCAATGGAAAAGAAAAAGAACTGGGAGTCAGTTTACTCTCACAATGCAGTTAACATTACCTTCTAATTTCCCTCCAATCTTGAGACTGGAAGAAAATGCATAGAGACAATAGTAAGTAACTGTGAGGCTGTGTGTACCAGCCGGGTTCATAGTCATTGTACACTACAGACTGAGTGGCCTGTCTGTAACGTTTTAAAGAACCAATAAAAATAGTTAAGCAGAAACATATATTGTGTCCAAAAGAAAATTAAAGCACCACGTTTATCTACAAAACAGAACTACTGTTAATTTTTATTCACTCGAACTCAACTTATATATAAATTATTATTAGTAGGAGCTTAGTACATTTTAATGGACTTAAATCGTATAAAGTGGGAGTAACAAATTAAGAGTTTTTAAGAGTCTATAAAAGACTTAAAATTGTTTGCTTATGTGTACCAATGAGATAAATTTCTAAGTGACTGTGAAAAGTCTTTGGATATTTTTATCTACATCAGGGCAAGGAGACACCTAACAGAGCTTACTGGTAGAAATTATTTTTGGAGCTGCAGCATCTTGAGATGGTTTACTTGCAACTTGAATACTTTAATTGGATTTTGCTGTGAAGGGAGGCCACCTACCTAGAGTACTTTCCACTCTTGGAACCCTGCCTTGACAGATGGTTCTTAGTAATTACTACAATCTTAGCATCCCAACTTATACCTCTTACATCAATGTCATTTATACTTATTAAGGCCATAGCAGAAAGAGGAGCATAGGAATTATTATTTTTTAAAAAAAATATTTTCCCCACAAAGCTTTTTATGTAAAAATTTTAAATGAAAAAGATTCACAAAGCTATTATTAATAGTAACTATATAAACAATATTTTGAAAATATTGGACACTAAAGGCAAATTATTATTTTTAAGATAATCTAAGCTTCATGCTACAACATAGAGCAGGTGTGTGTATAGAATCTCTCGTTGTCCCAGACTTTTCTTCCTTCCTTCCTTCCTTCCTTCCTTCCTTCCTTCCTTCCTTCCTTCCTTCCTTCCTTCCTTCCTTCTCTCCTTCCTTCCTTCCTTTCTTTCTCTCTCTCTCTCTTTCTCTCTCTTTTTCTTTCTCTCTCTCTCTCTCTTCTTTCTTTCTTTCTTTCTTTCTTCTTTCTTTCTTTCTTTCTTTCTTCTTCTTTCTTTCTTTCTTCACCTCTATTTCTTTATTATTAAATTTATTAGAGTAACATTGGTTAATAAAAATTAAAATTAATAATTTCACTTATACAATTCTATAATATATCATATGTATGTTGCATTGTGTGTTCACTACTCAAAGTTAAATCTTCTGTCACCATATATTTGACTTCCTCTACCCTTATATATACCAAAGAGAACTTTAAAAATAATGTTAGCCAACAAAAATGTAATATTTAAGAAAATTGATTAAGTAGTAAAAATATATTTATATATTTAATGTAACAACTGAGATACAAATACATATTTAAAATCACACATACATATGTACATTCATATGTGTCTATATATCTATGTATGTAAGAATCTTGCTTATTCTGCAAAATTCATGAAATCATTTTGTTTGTACTTTTGTCTTCATTATCAAAGCTATATTTTCACTCTAATACTGTTTCTAGAACAGCACAACATCTTCCAACTAAAATCTTTGAGCCATAAAATTTTTAGAATTGTATGTATTATCAGCAAAAATTCGATCCCAAACTACTATTATCCATCATACAATATTATGGTTCATTTTTAATATCCATATTTATTAATTTTATTCTGGATGCCAAAATGATGCTTCTTTAACAGATCTATTACTTATATAAGCTAGTAAATGTACCAGACTCTCTTTGCTAGTAATAAGTAGAAATTGTAATGAAAAGAATACAACATATCCACTAACAAAACCATACATTTGAGTGAACAAAATATATAATTTGTTATGTGTATTAGAAGAAAATCTCTAACTCTCCCAAGGGAATTACTGACATAAAATAATAGAAAGGCATACTTGATGACTGAATGGGATGATCATATTGCAATCAAGGTCTACATGTAATAAAATTTCAATCAAGTGAAATTTTAAATATTTTGCTTCAGGGAACTATCTCATTTCTTTCAGAAAAAGAATATTATTGTAGAAATGTACAAAAGAGTTTAAAGTTATCCTTTAAAGGCAGTCCTGAGAATAAAATGCTTCTGTAGTAGGATGTACTTTTTAGTATTATTGACTATTTAGGACAGTTCACACAAATCTGTAGAGATAAAACTTTCCTGTCAATAATAATATACATTCTTTCCATACTAATACATTCAACTTTACATTTTTAGCAAAGTTGACACCAAACATATTTTAGTATATTATTTGATAGTAACCAGTTTTGCAGCCATTTGAAATCATTTCAGCATATTTGAATATTTGTTTGTGTGTGTTGAGTGTATTTTTTCTTTTTCCGATCTTATTTATACTTGTTCTTAATACCTTATTAGTTCCTTCATTAAATAAAGTGTTAAATTAAATCTTTGACATGTATATAAATTATATATGATTTAGGATTATAGCTTTACCTACTTGAATTGTAATTAAGCAGCTTTGGATGTTGAGGATAGTGACATTGATACAATCAAAATATAGAACATTTTCATCACTGTATGATTCATCTTGTTACTCTTCAATAGCTTCAATAAAGGTTCTTATTTCTAGGCTTTTAAATGGAATTACAGTTAATATAACACTTAGAGAATGACCTTTTTCACACAGTATATTTTTCTGGAGATCCACCCAGGTTGCTGCATGTATTAATAATCCTTCCTTATTGTTACTGAGTAGGTGACATAGATACACCACATGCTATGGATGCACCAATTTATTCACTCATTCACTGGTTGAAAGACATCTGCATTATTTCTACTTTGGAATTCTTACAAATAAAGCTTCTATAGAAATTCGTATACAAGTTTTTGTGTAAATATCCATTATCTTAAATTATTTTCTTTGTCTTTAGATTTTAAATATTGTGTTGTGGTTTATGTTTCAACTTCCTTTCTATCAGGAAAAATACTTAGTAATTGAAATTCATTGAATCCTTTTTTTTTTTTTTTTTTTTTTTTACCATTCTTGGGCTAAAATTTAACCTAAGGAGGAAGCAGGTATTACTTCATTTCTTAATATGTTGCCTGAATAATTTTTAGGTAAGGGGTTCAAATATATCACAGTTATACAACATTCCTGCATTGCTCAAATGAGAACATTAACCCCTTTGTTGGTCTCTGCAGGATTAGCACAACAAAAATAGAAGCAACTTTAATAACCTATAGTGAGTGACAGGTAAAATTAATTATGTCACATGTACAAAAAAGAACAGTAGAGCTACTTTGATGTTATTTGAAATACAACTGTGAGATATGTTTACAAACATGATGTTTTAGAATTGTATTTCCCTATAAATATATGTACAATATGCAGAGTAAATTAGCAGGATTTAAATTGCATTGTTCAATTTAAATATTTATTTACTTAACTATATAATAATACATATAAATAGACACACATTTGATTAATGTACTAGTAAACAATACCACACATTGAAAAAAATCTCAGTCTATGAATCAGCATGCTAAAAACTGGTAATATCTAGGTAATAGCATAGTAATTATTTGTATTAGCTGTTTTCACTCATTTTAACATAATACACACAAATACCTATGTAAAATTTTCCAAGAAAACAAAAGCCACTATAAATAATATTTATGGAATATAAACACATTAATTAGTATTCAATTCAACCAATTATTTTAATTCTATGGTTCCAGTTTCTTCTTTAATGCAAAGACTATTATCTTTGATAGTTTGATTATTCTCAACTCTTTCATTCCATGTCCCCTGAAAACTTTCATTACACTACATCCTAAATTCAGTGGCTGGGAGAATAACAGTTGGAAGCAATTATTGGAAGGAGTTTCTAGAAGTCATATAAAATATATTTTTAATACAATTCACTTAATTATTATCACTATCAATTTGCAATCTTCAGAAATTTTAAACTGTGTTTCTATACTTTGTACATGTCCTTGAAAAGCCAAAAAATAAAAGATTTATTTTTAAGCTCTACTGTGTATAAGAATCACCTTACCTGTTTGTTAAAAATTAAAATAGTCTCTCCCTGAAGATTTTGTTTATGTAGATCTGGACTCAGCTCCAGGGACTGAATTTTTTAACAGTTAAGTAGAGAATTCAGATGTGGGTTATTGACCATCAGCATCAAATATACAGCTCACTATTCTTTTGTAAATAACAGGCACAGTTAAGAACAGTTAGAGAAGTGAACTGGGCCCCTAAAATATTTTGTTGGAAACATGCTTTCTTTCCTTTCTTTGCTCAGTTTTACAAAATAATACTGTTACTTTATATCATTTTTAAATTAAAAAAAAACTAACAAGCAACTGAAATGATTTTTTTTTTTTTTGCAACATTCTTGCGGAGTAATTGATTATACTGCCAACTTATTTGCCATGATTGATGTTCATGTGATCATTTTTTACTTCAAAATCATCCATTTATAAACAATTATCTTTAAGTTTGAGAATGCAAGCACATTAATTTTACATCAGGAAGATCTCAGAGAAAAAATAGGGAAAATTTATATTTTTCCATCAGCCTTGACTGCAAAAGTAAGTTTACAAGACTATTTGTTCCTTAGTGCCATTTAAATATGAGTACTTTGAACATAGCAATTATTTGGGGGTAGACGATAGTACAAGAGTGGTTTGCCACAAAAGTATTTCAAAACTTGGGGGGGGGGGGTGGGGAAAGCCATGTAATTAAAGAGTACTTTTTTAAAAGAAAACTGTAATTATTTGGATTTTTAAAAATCATAACCTTTGAATGATGATTTGTTATCGAATGTCTGAGCGCAGGTGTTCAGGTATTCTGTATCAACAATTTGTCAAGAGTAATTGATGGTTTATGTTACTTCAAAAATAGGTAGTTATTTCATTGGTGAATAGAAGAGGAGGTATGTATGGGAAGTCTTATACTCTTTTCAGTACATTAGTAGAAAAAAAATGCTATCCATAGATTACATCATTTATTTGTATATTCATACCAGCAATTTTAAAAAACACATGTAACACTTTTTGATTTTGCAGTCCTTTTGTGAGAAAGTTGTCTTAGATTTTTAAGAACATTGGAAACCCTTAAATTAAATCCAAAATGACATAAAATAAATGAGTTTTTCGTAGTGACTGTAATTTTCCTAGTGCCTTTCACTCTATAAACTCCATTTACAACCAGTAAAAATATCTAAAACAAAGGTGTCTTTTGTGTGTTTTATCAGATTGGTTTGATCAATGTACATTCTTTGTAATGAGTCTGTAATGCATAAACATCTTATTGCTTGCCATACATGGACCTTTTGAACTGGCCTTATACCATTTAGAATCAGACTTCTTATTCCTAATTCTTTCTTTCCTAACGGCACCATTTACATCAGTGTACAACAGAAGTGTGAAAGAGTAAGGTATTTGTTAGAGGAGAATAAATTTAACTTCTTATTTTATACTTCATGTATATTCAGAACAAACTCTAGTATCTGAAATTGTACTATGAGTTAATATTAATTTATAATACAATAGATGAATTATTTTTAATTTAGTTCTATGTGAAAAATAAAAAGCATGGGCTCGACCTACAATAAGCCTATAGATTAGATAATATTGTATCACTATTTATTTAGGAACAGTATTGTAAGGTGTTTCCTTTCAGTATTCTTCAGTACAAATTCCAAACTAATTGCTTGTATTTATTTTCTTATTCGTATTCTTCTCTTTTCAAATGCTCAAATCAGCCACTAAATTATATCAGCAATGACCTGACAGATTAATCCAGTTATAATCACTTAAATTAGAAACTGTGCCCAAATCTTCCCTACATCCATTCATGTTCATGAAATCCAGTCATATGGATTTACATTTCATTAATATTAATACTTCAATTTCTGAACAATGAAAAATAAATCTTTTTGTTTATAACTTTATTCAACAAAATAATTTTTCTCTCTACTTTCCTTTCTATACTGTCTCTTTATATTTCAACATGAGACCCTTCAATAAAATGTAAGGCTTATTTAAAAATGAAACTAAGCTGGCTAAAACGTGTGGAAGCCCAACCTCTTGTGTATGATTCACTAATCTAAGACTTAAGAAAAAAATTTTAACGCAGAAATAAAAGAGTTAATATACTTATTTCACATTTTATTTTCCTTTCAGGATTTTGGAGCCAGCACTAATTTAAAATTACCATAATTTAAAAACTCCATTTTTTATTTAAGACATCTGTACATGTTAAATGTATAAAACTATGATTAAGGACAAAAATAAATCAATTAGCTTATTACACAAGTAGTATTAAAAAGAAAAAAAACAGATGGTTACATACAGTTATCTTTTACTTATCAAAAGGGTGCTGTTTTACTATTTCAAATAGAACTTCAAATTCATTCATCCATCCATACTTATACTATATACACAGACAAAATATATATAAATATATATTATGTATACAAATATATGTATGTATATATTTAAATGAACCTATATCTAGCCAAGCTGATATACAAGTTAATTTTTGCTATTTGTATTTACATAAATATCATCTATTGAAAAGTGACACCTATTTTAACGTAAAATTATGCTTTGGAAACAATGCTTCTTTGTGGACAAGAGTATATATATATATATATATATATATATGTATAATCAAACACAGACTTGGCTCTGATCCCAGATTTGGTTCTGATCTTGTAATATGTACTGTCATCAATTTGTTCATTTATCATACCATAGTTTTTACCATCTAATAAGGAAAGTCGTCCTTTAAAAATTTTTTGCCAGTTTCTACATAATCATATCATGATAGTTTTATCTATACAAATCATTCTTTTTAACTTCTTTGTCATACTAGGCTGGCAAAACTTCTAATCGGTATTGGCAAAAAGAGTGATATTGAGAAGCCCTTGTCTCATTCCTGATTTTAAAGGAAAAGTGTGCTACATATTTTGTATTATTTAATGTTCCAGGAATAAAAAAAAAAAAATAAAGTATTACTTTAGATACTAGGAGTTTAAATGGAGGGCCTTTGGTAAGGAGGAATGGTTATAAACGTACTGTACGTGTGGAAGGAGCCAAAGGAAAAAAAAAAACAGAACAAAACACATTGTTGTTCAAATGTCTGCAGTGGCTTAGTGTGTGAGGAACAGAAGAAAGTTGTGTTACATGAAGTTGGATAAAACAGTCAGGACTGAGGCTGCTGCGGTTTGTGCTTTTGAAACTGCCACTTCACACCTGTGCGAAATACAAGCAGCAGTTTATAGTCTTATAATACTGTCCATTACATGTTCAATGCTATCCAATATAGTCACTGAAAGTAGAGAGGAGAGAGCATAAGGGGAAATACAGATTTAAGCCAATAGGCAAATTAACAGCAAACGCTGCATCTTTGGCTACTAAGCAAATGAGCCCATATGACCTGTATAAGTGAAAAAGAGAAGCAGGAGCATTAAAGATGTGGTGATGGAAGCAGAGTTTTGCATACTACTGCCACAGTTAAACTTCCATAAAATAACACTAGTGATAATTTACTTTTGTCTATTACATCAACTTTCCTCATGCAAATAAAGATGTGCCAACACTTCTGCCAAAATAAGATAATTAAAGATAATTAAACGTGCATCAGTCAGTGTTTCTGGGCATTGGTAATTCCTCACTTATTCAGGTACCTGAATATTTTGTGACCTAAAAATACACTGTATAATTAACCATGACCAATACTCCTGATATAAATTAGAAGAAAAAAATGGCGAGGGAAAAATAGTTAATAATTACAAATAAATACCCAAAAGCAAGAAAGTCAATGCGTATAGCTGTCACAGTCTTCATTTCTGTAACTAGAAGCTAGTAAACTTGATATTTGAATTCCAAATCTACTACACCTTTCCTGTCCCCTTTGCCTTAAATAGTATCTAAATCTGGTCATAGTTCTTGTGCTGGTGAGGTGATCTAAATCTTCACTGAAGCATCTGAATCATTGGTGGTACTGATCTTATTATGTTGATTTCATTGTTCATTAACTTGCTACTTAACATGGAAGTAATTGGACAATTTCTAGAAAATCAAAAGTTCTAAGGCATAGGACTCTGTCTTCACTGTGCAGAAGCAGCCCTATTTCCCTTCACCTTTGGGATTGAGCTCCTCAGCCAGTACAGTGAAGCTTTTCTGTGGCCATTGATTTGATCTTGTATGAAGTCCACGCAAACAGTAGGCAGTTTTAACTTTCATTCTAAGGGAACTGTTGCTGTGTCCCTGGAAGAAGCATTAGAATATAAGACCTCTGAACCATCCGAGACCAGAGTTGAAATACTGTGTACCAAATATTTTGCAAATGGAATATCAAGTGTGAGAAGAAAGGCATTGCCACCTCACTTTAGTTAGGTAGCTAGGGTCATGCTGGAGAGACAATGGAGCCCCAAATGTCGATGTTTTAAAATAGTACAGGCTTATTTTTCTCCTATTTTAAATTTCCATTATGGAGTGAATTAGGGATTTATTCCACAATAATCTCATTCTGGGATCAAAACTGGTAGAGTAGCCACTCTGTTATATTAATACATAAAGTGACAGAGGAAAAGAGAATAAAGCTGCACTAAATGGTAGCCTGGATCTTTAAGCTTCTGCCTGGACAGGACCAAAGCAAATCACATGGCTGCACATAATCTTTGAACTCTTTCCCTAACCATTTTGTCCAGTTTACCGAACTTAATTACTGATATACCCTTAGTTAAACTTCTAGTCTAGAACATATTAATACATATAGAAATTTTAGCAGTGAGAATTAATTTGACCCTCTAGTTTCAATGTGGAGTTTTTGTTCAAAATGTTCTTTGATTTATCTTTTAGCAACTGTAGTTGAAAAAAAAAATGTTTTCTCTTCTAGAACTGCAAGTTCCTAAATTTCTGAACTCTACTTCATTTTATTCCTGTTTGTATACGAACCCTTTTCTGAGTTTATCTCTTCCTTGAATAACCTTATCCAATTTAGCCAAGAGCAACCAACACACAGTACTAACATTGTGTTTTATGGGCTTTAGACTTAAATCATAAGTTAATTATGTACGTGATTCAATTACAAAATAACTACAGGAAATATTCTCCAAATAATCACTGTTGCATTTAAAGGGACATCATCCTTCCACTTACGGACTTCCTGCTTACTGACTTCCTGCTTAATAACCAAGAACTATATAGTTTTGGCTATTGTATATACATAAATATAATATATAAATATGTTAATATAAATAGTATATAAAATGTGAAAAAAGAAAGATACCATATGTAGTTTCTTTTATGAAAATATAATATATACTTATATAAATTTATGTTTTATATATTTATAATTATACATAATTTATAAATACCCTAATATCTATAATAAAATTTAAAAAATATATTATTGGCATCTTCCTTTTCTTGGCAGTGCTCACTTATTGTTACAGTGTATTTTAATGTCTCAGGATGGTCTGGGTCATGATGTGGTAAAAACTCCAAATTCTTATTGACTTAAAACAACAAAGTTTTACTTTTCATTCATTCTACACATCTATCATAGGTTGGCTGAGCCTCTGTCCTGTCATCATCACTCAGAGAAAGGGTAAGGGAGAGCCATCATCTCAATAACTGCTGGTCATAGTACAAGTTTGAAAAAGTCCTTTGAGACTAGACTCTTAAAACTTCTGCCTGGAGGTAACATGAATCATTTCTATTTTAGTTTATTGTTAATGCCAATAAGTCCAAAAGTGATAGAATGTGCATCTGATCATGTGCCCACACATTTGATGAACAGCAAACATACCTTACATATATACCTATCTCTTGATTCCTAGCCCTATGTATTCTGGCAACAAAAGAAATAAAACCAAGAAATGGTCAATGTTTCAAAATATATATATTATCTTGTAGAACAGTATCCCAAACTCACAGCATTGTCACTTAGCTAGAGCCTAAACTGAGTATTCAATAGACAATTCCCATATTTTATGAAGACAACTGCTTCTGTATGTCTTACTAATAGTAAGTTTTATAAATGTGAAGTCATTGATACAGGTATTTTAATTAATTTTCTTAGATAGAAAGAATACTGTTTATGATATCATAACAATGAATACATTCTAAGCATGCATAATTAGTGGCTGACATAGCATGACAGGAAAAAAAAGGTTATTCAGAGACAATGTCTCTTCTTATCAGTGATAAATCACTGTCTATGATTCCAGGTTCAAACATGAGTTTGAAATGTGACAACTCTAAGTGAGTTGCTGTTCTCTTGGTAAACTGGACCAAATATAGGTAGATCTCTGTTCTTGGGAGATTGGGCATACATTGAGGTGGTAGCTATATTAGTGTTAGAGAAAGAAATCCTAAATTATTAAAAGCACACGCAAGTTCCATTCTTGCTGCCATTGCTTTTTTAACACACATATGTGGCACAAGCACTGTAAAGCTAGGAAAAGATGCCAAACAATGGGTTATCATATTCTCTTGATTATTTCTAGCATTGGTTATAGTAAGCACTTGCAAGCCTTCACATTGTACGTAAAAATCCAACATTCTCTACCTGTTTCAAAAAGTCAACTGACATTACTCTTGTATAGATCTCTTTATCCTTAATCTTCTAATTTTGTTCTATTTAGTTTCTGATCAGCTGGTCAAAGTGTTGGTCATTACCTATAAATTAGTGTAGCACATTGGGCTATAAGCCCCTCCAGTCAAAGTAAAAAACAAGTGTACTTTTGTGAAGGTTGCCTACTGAAAAGATTTTTTTTTTCCCCTATTGCTTTTAGGGATATTCCTGGGTGGGACTTTGATGTTATAGCAGTCAAGTTTCAGATGATGTCAGCATAGAATGAAGAATAATCCATAAACCAGGTTCAGGCTTTTTATTTTGTTTTTGTTTATTCATTCCTCATACTAGTCATGAGGAACAATTCATAAAGGTATAAGTATGGGTTGTCTATTGAACTAATCTTAAGGATGATGTATATACAACCTGAGAATTCAAAACTGGCGGCCTAATGGTTATTACCCAAGAACCAGTGAGAACACAACACTTTAAGACTCTAGAAACTCTTACTATTCCAATTATTGAAAGGAAAGAGTCTAAGCATGTATTACTTTTGAATAGTAAAATCTGAATCAAAAGAATAAAAAATAGACAGGTAAACGTGACATAAATAGGAAGCACAATTCATAAGGAATGAAACAACAACAAATTATAATGCCATAAATTGGAAGATAAATCTAATATATTGTTC
The DNA here is from genome assembly GCA_003508835.1 of Eonycteris spelaea. Taxonomy (NCBI): domain Eukaryota; kingdom Metazoa; phylum Chordata; class Mammalia; order Chiroptera; family Pteropodidae; genus Eonycteris; species Eonycteris spelaea. The sequence goes on from PUFA01000003.1 coordinate 5,258,830, forward strand.
AAATTTTTAAATGTTCAGTTGAGTAACAGTATAGTGAAGAAAATATTTTATCAACAAATGCCTATAATTTAGCATTAATTTTGTTAAATCTCTTTCTTAAGTTTGGTTCTCTTCAACTGACTTTCAAAAGAATAAGAAGAAAGGCCTGGTCCCTGCTGGGTTTGTTATTGAGCGCCTGCCACTTTTCCTTAACTGGAAATTGGAGCTTTATTAAAACTTCAAAATGTACTATGATGTCTTTAGTCAAAACAATAATATGACGGGCAAATTAAAAATATATATTTTAAGACTACTTAAGGGATTTCTAGTAGAAAAATTACATGTTTTAAATGGCCTCTAATATTTTTTCATAAAAATGCCTTAAAATCAATGTACGCTTTCTACGGATCTTGAACTAGTCTTCCTGGAAATTTTTTTCACTTACTGACTGTACCTCTTTGCAAAGTTGTATTACTTCTCTATGCCTCAGTTTCTTCATTTGAAAATATAGACGTTATATGACCTACTTTTATAAATAATATTTTTAATTGTTTGCCAATAGATCCATATGTAGAATATCAGTGATGATTTTTCATGAGCAGTTTTATGAATTTATGGCATAGAATATATCAGCAATATTTACTGAATGCAATAGAAAATTTTCTTATTTTAAATCGTTATCCTTGCTGGAGAAAGAAACTACTAACTGGTATCTTACATAGTTCTTATCTTCTCCATGGATCAAATATATTCTATACACACTTGCATGGTCAAGAATTCTCCCTTTATCAAAGAAGTACATTTTAATTTTCATTGGCTTTGAAAATGAGAATTCTCAGCTCATAGCTGTTTCTATTCTATTTGTTGATATCTAAAACAATATGGACCAGGAAGAGTATCTGTAATAAGGTTATCTATAACTTAAGGTATTTTAATGTTTTTATTAGGGTGAATAATTGTATAATAAGTAATTAGCTAGCTCTTAAATTAATTTTAGAGAACTAAATAATACTGGATCAAATTATAAAGTCTTTCTCTAGGCAACTTACACTTTTAATATTATCTCAATTGCAAATGAAAATGTTTGTTTTATTTAGGTCTATCATTATTTAGGACAACCAAAAGTATGACCTAAGATTAACATGTATTTTCTTTCCCTAATTATTGGAAAAGCATTTACATACTCGATTGTGCCCAGGTAATCCCAGGTAACATTTCCAGAATGTCTGAAACTTGTAAATAAGTCTTTCATCATCTATTTTTAAAATATTTGAAGGTAGCTCTTTTACTGAATTAAAAAATAACTTAGTTTGTAAATGTATAAAAATCTTTGTTATTATTATCTTTAGCATTAAAATTTCTTGTATCATGTTCATCGATAAAAAAGTTCCAGCTAATGGGATAATAATCTGTGTTTACATAATAAAGACTTCAGATTTTATAATAATATAATGAAAGATGATTTGTATCAGGTTTTCAACTTCAGGTACATAATTACTTCCTCCATTCACCCTTACCAGGCAGGTTTTTAAAAGTATTTCTTTATGGGAAGCTATTTCAATTGACATAATTATGTTGGAACAGTGCAAAATTCTTCAAATGTGATTGTGATGAACAGGCTGTATGGTGGCTCCTATTGGGGAGAAATTCATAACTCAGATTTGTTTCTCTCCTAGAATATAATGGTTTTTGTCTCTATACCCAAAACAATTACTATCAATTTAATTTTATATGAGAGCCAATTGTTTCATGAGATTTAGCTGCTGCATTATATTTTGTGCCTGCATTTTCACAGGCCTGGAATTTAATTGCTCCTTTATTTGGCTGATTATTTTTATATTTGGGCATTTTTGCTATTATGCTGAGATTCAATTGTGCATTTATTTATGCCCCTGGGAAATTTTGCTCCATACTGACAATTCATGTTATAATTTAATTGCAAAACTGTGTGTGTGTGTGTGTGGGGGGGGTGGATGTCTATTAAATCTATTGGACCTAAAAATAAATTTCTGAACTGAAAACTACTATTGGCAAGTACTTTCAAACCATTTCGCAATTACATTTTTAGAGAGCCATGTCTGACTATCCTTTATTTTTATTTAGCACAAGCACTTGCTTTCAGAGAAAAATATACATTGTATATTAATGAACATAACTTTGTGTACAGTATTGTTGTACATTAGTTTATAACTCTACTAGTCAGTCTTTCATAAACCGAATATCTTGTTCCAAACTAGCTAAATAAACTTTACTTTGCCTTTATATTGTAGAATGACATGAGAGACAGAAGTATGTAATCACAACTATATTATTTTAAAATCTGTTTTACCCTACGAGTTCCTCTGTTCTGTCTTTTGTGTCATTTGTTAAAACAGGTCAGAATGGAGATATTTGAAATTTCACCTACATAATAAAAAGTAACAGAACAATGGAGGGTGAGAATAAATGGCTTTAATTTTAAGGTAGATAAATTAGCTTCAGTGTAAAAAAACCCAAAAAACTAAACCCTAGTATTTGTATAAGTACTTGAAACCCTCTAATTAAGTAGCAAATACTTTCATGTGTTTCCATTCAAAATTTTATTTGTAAATCTTTATCAATGCAATACATATACGTGATAAACATTATAATTTGAAAATTATAATGAAAAGCAGCAACTCTTCACCCTTGCCTCATTCTCAGTCACACCTAGAAGTAATGCATTTTAATTGGTTGACAGTTTCTCCTTTAATTGCAAAACAAAGTTTATTGTATTATTGTTTTTTCAAGCTTAGATATTGACGTTCAATTTAGAAAGGTAAATTTTTACAATCCTCAGTGTCCAAGTCCACTCCACAACTTCTGCAATATTGTTCTTGTATCAATTGATTTTAACTCTTCTACTACTTTTATTTGTAACTTTGGGTAATATGGTTGAATAAACAATTTTCTGTCAACTTTGACTCCACAACATAAAGTAACATTTTAATGTCAAAAGCCTTTCTTTAATATCTGCTCTTCTACCTCTCAGTTCTTTCAGTTGTACATTTACCTTTATTTTCAAGGCTGATTTCATTTACATTCTGTTCACTATCTTAAATTGTCCATGTATTACCTGTCATTTAATTCTAAAAGTTAAAACCAATGAACATCATCTACATTATTATGGATATGAAAATTACTCTTCAGAACAAAGGCATCTAGTTTCCTGTTTCCTAGGACATTTCACTTTTTATAGATATAATATTAAGATTTCTGTTCTATTTCAAGTCTCATTTGAACCTCTAGCTTTACGTTGACTTCGTATTTTTCTTATGGCTTTATTATACAGGTTTTTTCTCCTAAAATTTCTGAAATTTCCATTCCCTTTTCCCTCCCTCCCTTCTTTCATTTTCTTTTCTTCTTTCTGTCTTTGAAAGAATAAATGTATATCTCCTTTACTATATTCCAATTTTTAAACTCTTAAGATAATTCATGAAATCCATCCATTTTTCTTGAAGACAGCATGTTTTTTTTCTGATTGTCTATTTAAATTAGTAACAATTGATGCCTCTTAGACATTGCTTCTCATTGACACTCCGGGTTAGCCCTACCACTTCTTATATCTCATTTCTTCCTCTTTATTGTTTTTACACTTATTAATTAAAATGGATTCTCGGATTATTTTCTCATAACAAGTCTGGGATTTGATTTTTCTCAATCATAGAAAGAGCAAAATATTTGTATTTTCTCATAATTTAATTAGGTATAGAATTCCTCAAAATAAGTTTTCCTCAGAATGAAGGCAGTGACCTACTGTTTTTCTCTATCTTTTGTTATCAGTGAAGAGCATTGCTTCCTTTCCTTTATTTGCTTGTTTATTTGGTTTTGTGTTTACTCTCAGATATATGTTAATTTTTTATTCTTGGTTTTATGGCAAAATTTTGCTTCCTTATTTTATAATTCGTTTTCACTATTTTCTGGTTTTCTCTCCCCAAAACTCATTCTTTTCCAAAATGGCCCTTTGATATTTTTAATATCTTATTTTTTATGATATCTTTTACATTTTTTAATTATTCTAAACAGATTAAACATCCTCCTACCGTTCATGAATCCCCGTCCCACGTGTATCTTCCCTTATAGTCCTTCATTTGATAACATTGCTGTTTTATCTTTTGATTATGACCTGTATAATACGCACACAGAGCTAATTTGCCATGGGAGGTTATCCACGGGAGAGTAGGTGTTCATTTATACCAGTTTTCAGTCTGATGGGTGGTGTTTTTAATCTGATTAGTGTGCCCAGTGCCCTAGTGGTTGCTAAATATTTTCAACATTCCTCATGTATACATTCCTCATGTATACATATATTATAATACTTGAATAACACAGATTAGTAAAACAAACAAAAACTAAAATAAAAAAAATCCAAAATTGGGAAAAAATATCACTCTTAAAATAGATTGTTTTTAATAACATATTCTCTTAATATTAGTATCTATTTATCTACAAAATGAAGATAAAATTACTTACAAAAATTTCTACCCTACATTTGCTTTTAGTTATTGTTGTTGTTTTACAATTTATGACCAGCAGTTTTTTATAACTTTAAATATTTTTCAGTATAAATATTAATGGAGGAAGAGTAGTATTTTGTGTGGAGATATAATCATTAATTTATCTAAACATTTTTGAGACATCTAAGTTATGTTTTTTTTTTTGCTTTATAATTAATATTATATGAATCTCATTGTACATAAAAGTTTATAATTTCTCTTGGAAAACTTTTGTTTGTCCCAAGGCAAAAAAAAAAAAAAAAAAAAAAAAAAAAAAAAAAAAAAAAAGAGGATATTGATATACATTGTCAAATTGAGTTTGAGAAAGGCATACCATTTTAATCTTCCTCTTTTTTGATATTGATGTTTCTTCATCTTCTGCTAGTTCTGAAATTTTAATACCTTCTGTATTTTATCAAAATTCATGTCTAAAGTTGGAATCTAATTTTATTTTGTATTCCTTTGATTGCTAATGAGGTTACATGTTTTCTAACATAAGCACTTGAGTAAAGTCATTAATATTTTTCATTTTAAGTTGAAAGAATCTCAATTGGTTTTATTCTTAAAGAGATATTTTTCATGCTAAAACCTAAAAGTTATATTTTCTTCAACATATGTAAAACATAAATCTATTTATTTCCTTCTGCATGTATAAAATGTAAATCTATTTATAATTAATGTTGATACATCTTACATATAAATAGGTTATGTTTTTAAACACTTAAAAATTATAGTTGGATGAATTATTCAACACTATCCACAATCATATATTTTTCCACTCTTCTAAAACCTACAGTAGTTATATATGGATTTCTCATTTTTGGAAGAATCTACTTCTAGGCTTTCTTTCATTCCCCTGAGAGACCTGCCTACCATTGTAAAAGTACTAAATCCATTTGATTAGTATGGCTCATTTTATTACTAGCAGGACAAGTTTTAGTAAATAATATTTTATTTAATATATTTCTGAGATTTTTTATGGGTTATTCAGTGAAATACAGATTAATTCACAATAAATATAAATGTGTGTGTCTATATATATATATATACACACACATATACATATACACATATACATATATACATATATAGGAATGGATAAAATCTTACTGAGAAATTGGAATCTCAAGCAATCTATTAAGAAATTTGGTGACAATCACATAATCTTTAACAGCCTAGCCTCTGTAATCACAGAGACTTGAGTTTGAAATAGAATTCCTCCATTTACAAGCTGTGAAATCATCAGGCTTGATATTTCTCAACTGCAAAAGAAAGATAATTATATAGACCTCAAAAGGATATTGTGAATTTTTAAAGAAATAATTATGTTAAGTGCTTACCTGAGAACCTGACACTAAATAATTATTCAGTAAATGGTTGCAACATTAATCTAATTTTGTCAGAGGACTAAGTAGAAGTGACATGGAGTGATTTACTAATCACCTTAGCTCGTTTCTCATTGACAATATGAGCTGATTTCAACTCTGAAGCATTTCTGAAAATTAAAACCATAAACCCGACCTCCTTTGTTAGAACAAGAGGGATACAGAATCCAGAAAAGCTGATGTAATACAATATACAAGTCATAATTATATGTGATGATGACTAAGCTTGTTAGAAAATTTCTGGCTTTGCCTTATGTTGTATTAATGATTTCCAATGAATCATGTCTCCCTGGGTGCATGCCTCTTTGCACTATGACATTGCCATTATTCCCATAAAAAGATGAAGTTTATCCACCCCTGTCTAGTCTGTCCAGGCTGCTATATATAACACAATATCATAGACTTGATAGTTTATAAACAACTAAAATGTGTTTCTCACATTTCTAGAGGTTGGATATCTAAGATAATGGTACCGGCATGGTAGGATGACTGACTTCTTCCTAGTTCATAGCTGGTGCCTTCTGCCTATGTCTTCACAAGGTGGATGGGGCTAGGGATATTTCTGGAACCTCTTTTATAAGACACTAATTCCATTCTTAAGGGTTCTACTCTTATGGCTTAGGCACCTGCCAAAGGTCCACCATAACTTTTGGGGGTTAGGATCCAACATGTGAATTATGGGGGGAATATGAAATTTCAGAAAATAGCAATCTAGTGACTCTGAGCTTTACTGGTAACTTGCATAGACCAATAAGACATAGCAGAAATGGCATGCGGATTCCAGAGCCTAAGCCTTAAGTGGCCATTAGTTTCCACTGTTACCTTCTGAAAACTCCATGTTGTGAAACTGATCTAGCCTATTGGAGGATGATAAGGTGGAGAATCAAGGTGGCCAGCTGACAGCTTGCAGTAAACCGGGTGTATGAGGCCAGCTGCTAGTACTAGTAGAAGATGTAGCCATAGGAGTAATTTGAGCAATCCTTAGCAGAAAATTGTCCATATTGCTGAACATAGAATTTTAGAAAATAATAAATTATTGTGTTAAGCCACCATGTTTTAGAATACATTGTTTCACAGTAATAAAAATAATACAAAATAAACTAAATATACTGGGAGGGGTGAATGTTACTTTCCTACACTCAGTCATCCTGCACGTTAACTGCTTTTTTTCTGGGGATGTGATCTAAATAAAAGACAAAGCTTCCTGTATTAACAATATAAGCCAAAAAGTAAAACTTCTGAAAGAATTATTCAAAGGAAATTATTCTAATTTCATTTCATGTAGGTCCAATCTATAATTGAAAAGACTCTTAAAGACATTTGCATAAATATAATACAGGGAAAACTCAATATCCTTCTCTTTTTTTGTGACAATACCAAAAAGAAAAAAATAAATAAAACATAGAAAGTAAACTCCATATCCATACATGAAAACAAACCCATTGATTTTTGCAAAAGAGCTCGCAAGTACAGTGACATTTAAAACAAATCTGGGGAATGTGTGCATGGTAAACACTTTTTGCCACAGATCTTAAACAACACCAAGATTAAACCTATATGTATAAATGTAAATTTTAAAAAAGCAAAAGTAAATGTAAGCAAAAATAAGCAGTTTTTGTATTTCAGGATGAAAAAGTTATTTTCCAAGCATAATGAAAACAAGAAACTAATATATTGCCAGATTTGACTTCAAAAACTTCTAACACTTACATATATAAAATAATAAAATTACAAAAATTAAAAGGCAAATCATAAATTGGGAACTACCCATAAGATTTATGATAAGCAAATTGATATACCAAATATGCAAAGAGATTTACAAACAGATGTCAATAAAATAAAGGGTAAAAAAAGCAATGATTATTTTGAAAAAGAGAAAATATAAATATCCCCTAAAATATGAACAAATATGTACGCACATTAGTTAAGCAAAAAATATATATATACATACATACATACATACATACATACATAAAACAAGAAAGCAACATTTTAACTCTGCATTTGTTTAAAACGGTGAAGAGTTAGAGAAGATGTGCTCAACAAGACCCCACAGTTGCATTATCATTTTTTAATAGAGTAATTTGTGGGGAATTAGTGGGGAGATTGAAAGCCGGAGGGCAGCAATTACATAAGGAGGAAGCACATGAACACTACGATGACGTGAACAATGTATAGCCTCTATGTCTTCTTGCAAAGTTATCAATGTCTTCTTTCTCTCAGAAATGAGAGAAATCCAGACTGCTGAGAACACAGAGTGGACAATAGATAGATTGGGGAAAAGTATCCAAGGATAGCATATTGAATTTAAAACTATTAACATTCCTCACTCACTCCCTGAACACTTCCATTTTATAGCTTTTATTAACTAGTCAACATATATAATAAACCAAAAAAAAGGGAACACGTTATCAGAAATGAATCAATGTGGGGCCAGTGCAGGTATACTCAATATTTTTTTAAAATAAGTGACATTTTATACACATACACAAACATACAAACTCACTCATGCTGTAAAACAAAGAAACCAGTACTCTTAATAAGTGGAAAATCAAAGAAAAAATATAAGAGATCAAGAGGGACCTGGTAAACCCTTGAAAATGGAACTAAAAGTAAAATACCCTAAGTAGCAGAAAGGAGAATAATAAATACTGTTAAAAATATAATCACGTGTATAGAAAGTATACATAAGAAAACCATATAGGACAATGAAAAAAGACAAAGTTTTGAATAACTAATTGAAACTAATATGTACAGAGGACCAAGGTGACCAAAACCTAAATGATCAAAAACTGAAGAAGAGAAAATATGACAAAATATCGCTAATTAATTCTGTTTTGTTACTATTGTATTTGAAGTAAAAAGAGACTATTTCAATCTGTGCCAAATGAATCATACCATGTCAAAACAGAGTTCCCTCTTCTTAATGATGTGACGAAAGTAACAAGAACACTTTTCCACAACCTGTATCTTTTTGTGTGTCATTTCTCATACACAGCCCCATTGAAATTTATTTTCCTTTTCAAATTCCCCACATTTTTGGCTACTGCTATGTACACAATGAATGCATCATCTGTTGACTTCACCATAAATTATGACTTAGTTCTGTAATCATCTGATAATAGGAATTCCCTTATGCTCCCGTAATTCAAGTTCTCCTTAAACATATCTCTTTCTTTGTGATAACTGTATCTCGAGGCAGCCTGTCACAGAGTACATGACTTTTCTTCAGTTTCCTTGTCAGATGGCTCTTAATTCGAATTCCAATTCTGATACATGTTTATATCTTAAAAAATTGAGATCCTTAAATCATATAATTCTTCTTCACAAAAAATTATTATATTATCAGGCTGTTCTGAGAATTGAAATAATGTTGCATGTAATGCCATATAGCAAGCATTTAAAAGAAATTTGCTAGCATATGTTAAAATTTTTGTAAGAAAAATATTTGAGATACAGAGTTTAAGTGATAATTACCAAATTAATGTACTGGACATCACAGAAATGAAAAGATCACATACCTGTCACTCTCCAAGCCAGGAACCAGGAATTGAAATTGTAGGCAGAATATTCCTAGGTAGAGAGAAAAGGTATAATTTTCTGAGTTTAGAATATTTTTGTAGATTTAACTTCAGAAACATAAAAATGTTTTACATAATATAAAATAAAATTATACAATTTTTTAAAAGAATGTCTAAAATACTAAAGCAAAATAAAATAGCCTAGGTCTTAAACCATATACATACATAAATAGTAATATATTTACAAGCATATCTTGTTTTATTGTACTTCTATTTGTTGCATTTCACAGATATTGTATTTTTTACAAATCGAAGTTTCATGGCAATCCTGCATTAAGTCTGTTGTTGCCAAAAAGATTATGACCTGCTGAAGGCCCCGATGATGGTTAGAATTTTTATTAATAAAGTTTTTAAATTAGGTATGTACATTATTTTTTTAGACATAATGCTATTGCACACTTTATAGACTCATGTAGTGCAAACATAACTTTTATATGTACTGGGAAACCAAAAAAAAATCATGTGGCTTGCTTTATTATGGTAGTCTGGTACCAAACCTATAAAATCTCTGAGGTATGCCTCTGTATACTTACACACACACACACACACACACACACACACACACACACACACAAAAGTGAGATGAGACGGTGTCTATTATTGTTTCAAAATCAAAATGGAACAGTGATGATAAGGAGGAGGTATAAGAGAGTTACAGAAGAAAATAGATCTGCCTGAGTTGACCATTGCCATTCTCCTACTCTTGCCCACTCACAAAGAGTGTCCTTGCCATTGAAATACAACAATTGGTGTTCCTTATTTATCTTTTAAAAAGTGGTGCTACTAATATTACCTTCTTATGTTTTTGATAGTCTCCTTTGCTATGTCATATCATATTAACAGCATTTTTTTTTTAAATTCTGTAATCAATCAGCATTTATAGTCAGTGTCTCTTGCTGGCTTGTCTGGATTTTCTTTTCTCTATCTCTCAAAAATATCCCACAGAGTTATGAAGCTGTATGTTATATCCTAATAGATAATCTATTTCCTGGATCTCTGTGTCTGGGTGACAGTTTTGTTAGTAGCTCCTGTGTGGAATGATTCCTTTGTTCTAGTTTATAATTGGCTTCCCAGCCACAGAGTTTTACTCTAGAGTATTTTCCAAAATGTCACAGATTTCTTAGTTTCTTTCTCTGGCTTTACCAGAGATACTTACTTTTTTTACCCTTCTGTTTATTGTCTTATGAAATAAAGTCATAAAAGAAATATAACCCTCTAGGCATCGTAATATTTTTATACTGAGTTGTACATTTATCTAAGCTGTGATTTTTTTAAAATTTATTTTTATTTTTTTTTTTTTGGAAGCAGAAGGTGGGTCTCGTGGCCATTCTGAATTCATGATGATTTTCATTTGTTTCATGAAAGATCTAATTTAAAATATACTTCTGCACATATATTTATTGCTCAGAGTTTTGACATGGATATTTTGCATTGAAATCTATCATTTTCTTCTATGATCTATACAATTAAAGAGAAATCACAGAAGATTCATAGTTAATTTTCACAAGTATTGATAAATAATGTATACATATCTTTTGTTTCATTTTGACATTCAGAGCCTTCCAGCCTATAGAAAATACTTCGCTTTTGAGGACATTTTAAAACATTTCTTTTCGCATTTAAGTACATTTGTATTCATCATAGAGCACCTGGTACTCCACTTACAAAGGGAAAATATCACAACTTTTAAAATGAGAAATGTGAACCACTTACAATACAAAGATGAACACAAACACCTCATGCTATTTACTTCATCCTTGACAGTACTTAAATTCATTCCTAACATGTTAGCTTCTAGGGACAATCGAGTTCCAAGCCAGGGTGAAAACAGAATCTGGGTTCCTGTGACCATGTCCATGTCCAGTCTTAAGCCCCACACAAATGAAGGAGTATCTGCAGGGAACAGAGTTCAAGGATCTGTATCTCACCAAGCACTCAGGCAATGCCTTGTACACACAAAAACCATCTGTGAACCATGGATGTTTTCAGTATTAAAGCAGCTGTTTCCAACAATTTCAAATCAAGAAAATCTCATGCATTCAATTATCTTAAGTAAGGAAGATTTTCTACTAGCTTTTTTCCCCCCTCCACATTGGATTTTGTGAAATACGGAATGTGCCATATTTTCCTAATGACTTCTGTCAAGAGTTTATGAAAATCCAGTCTACAACAATGCTATATCCACAATATATATTGTTCTGATTGTGAAATTCTTTTCTTCAGAATATTTGAAGAATGTGGGAAACTAAATATGAAACAAAAAGCAACCAAAGATAAATACTAAAACTGTTTTTTCTCTTTTGACTCTTCATTCTATGTATACATATCTGCCTAGAATTTACAATACAATTTACACCATACATTGTATAATTTAGATTTCTTTTTAACATTACAAAATTATTTAATTAATATTTGAATACAAAATATATTCATATGGTTTAATTATAAAAATTATATAAAGTATTATCTCTCTCTCTTCCATTGCTCCATATCCTGATTCTCAAATATCCCCAGAGAGCAAGTTATCACTGCTTTTAGTTTCTTGTATATCCTTCCAAAACTATTTTGAGGATAAAAGCAGATTAATATATATTAGTTCCCCTCTTATTTCTATCCAAATATTTGATTACTATACAGTATTCTGAGTTTTACCAATGATGTGTATGTATGTTTTCTTCTCTATTCACTTCCTGCCATTTGAAATATTTGGCTTTTATATATTGTTACCAAATTAAGAGAGATAGTGGAATTCTATTCTATATTTGGATATTCATTGCCCAATAGATGGTTCAAGTCATTCAGTAGTTCAGTAAATGTTCTGTTTCCTACATTTTGATGTTGCATATGTCTTCTCTTTCATTTATTTATTTTCTCTATGTTTATTAAAGTGCTACTCTTATGATCTATATTAACTCTTCACCATATAAAAATAATAAATTTTTATGGCTCTTTCTTTTATATAGTAAAATCTACTAATATCCTTTTGTGCTTTAATTTGTAAGTTTAATTTCAAAAATAGTTTTCCAATAAGGTATCAATTCACTTCCAATTGTTGTACTTAAGTTTCTGTAGGACCTAAGAGATTAGTTATTAGGCTTATCGTAAAACAGTACACATACACAGACGTATGCTAGTAGTTTAATAACCAGCTCTCTAGAGCAAAAAAAAAAAAATACAAAGAAAGCCCTGACTTGTGCATTTGACATTGACAGTGTAAAACACTATTAAATCTACCTATTACCCATGTGAAACTCATGTCAGGCTACTAACATGATATTTAGCAGTTCACACAATTCTGAAATAATTTCACTCAGCTCACTTAGCATAGAGTAAGTTCTAAATAACAACTTCTTAGTGTTCTTGTTTTGCATTTTCTAATAATTTTTATGGCTATTTCTATTCACTTAAATTTTTTATCCATGTGACATTTATTTTGATGTAAGTTGAGTGGTGAGGCTCTAATTTTGATAATTTCCAGAAATATACCCAAATGTTTCAGTTCATTTTAGTACATAACTCACTAATTTGGTTTATGATCTTGGATACTTTTTTTACATATTTGCATCCATACACTCTCATTTTAAGTAGCAAGAGCCATGGAACTTACCGGAAGTCATTTCACTTATGAAGCTATCAAATACTTTTATAAAGTATTTACAAAGACTGATCAAAAATTAGAACTTAAAAAAGTTCTTATGATTCTTCATTATACATATTCATTTATTAACAGGGATCCTGAGATCAAGCTATCTTGGACAAGGACCTACAACTAATTATACAGTTATTTTTAAATTTCTTGTTTCTCTGTATAGCACTTTCCACTTATGCCATTGTTGATGCTATGAATATTGGGGCTAAACGACATGTCTAACAATGACATTTATGATAAATTTTATAAGTATGCAACTGATAAAAATTAAGTTATACAGAATAATAATGCCTATATTTGGTGCATTATAGTAGGTTTCAATGGATCTGTCAAAATTAAATTTATCCTTATATTGAATCAATTTTCTATTGAAGAAGACATGACTTTTAACAACTGAAAATTCCATAGCCATAAGAAATGCAGGAACTTCATGGTGACAGATTATCAGACCAAATTTTACATCTCACTAGTCTCTCAGAATTAACATCTCTGTCGTTCTATTTTGTTGTATTTACTATCCAGTCATCAGGTCCAGATGGCACACATAAAAATTCAGTTTAGTAGTCATTTGTAAATATGAGTAATGTCATAAAATCAACATAATGTGCTTAGATTAAAAACTCACATTTTTATTTTGCATTGAGGAATCTGAAATTTAGGTAAAATTAACTTCATGATTGGTAGTTGTTTTATAGTCATTCTGGCAGAATTTGGTAAGGTGCAGTTTTTAAAAAGATTCTGTTCTGAATGAACAGATTCTTTGTATTCGAGATGTTTTTTATGTAACTCCTAGCTGTTATTAACAGATTTATTGTGAAATCATTATGTTGGCGTCTTGATTAGAATTTTTTTTTTGTTGTTAAATGTATTGGGGTGACTTTGGTTAATAAAATTATATAGGTTTCAATTATACAATGATAATATGTTATGTGTATATTGTATTATGTGTTCACCAACCACATTTAAATTTATTTCTAACACCATATATTTAATCCTTTTTTACCCTTATCTACCTCCCTCTTCCCCCTTTCCCTCTGGTAACCACTAAACTGTTAGTGTTCATGAGTCTCTGTTTATTTGTCATGTTCGTTTTTTACTCTGTTTTATATCCCATATGAGTGAAATCATATGGTTCTTAACGTTTTCTGTCTAATTTATTTCACTTAGCATGATAATCTCTAGATTCACCCATGTTGTTGCAAATGACAGTATTTCATCTTTTCTTATGGCTGAGTAATATTCCATTGTGTATACGTACCACATCTTTATGCAATCATCATCAAAGGGTATCTTGTTTGTTTCCATGTCTTGGCCACCTTGACTAATGCTGTAATGAACAGTAGGGTGCATTTATCTTTATAGACAGATGTTTTCAAATTTTTGATTTGTAAATATTCCTAAGCTTATTCCAGGTGTTGCTATTTATCATTTAGAGTTGTGATGATAAATGAGTTTAACAACATATTGCCATTTTGATTAAAGTAATTATCTTTGGGAAGATAATTTATAACAATAAATGTTAAGTGAGATCTGAGTGTATGATATCATACAGAATGCTATTTCAAAGTTATTCTGCTTCATGGTTTTATTTAAATATGGGTAGATATTACATGCTGTGTTCAAATGGTGAATTATATAACTAAATAATAATCATATACTTATATATTTATATAAATCTTTGATAGTGTCACTCTTAAACATATTATAAAATAATTTATATTTCAACACATTTATTTTATTGTTTGTTAGAAATTTTCAATTTTAAAATAACCACAGACACAAAATTAACAATTATACTTTGGTTCTATGTACAGCTTTATGAACATACGTTAAAAACTTCACAACTGATGCATCTTGGGAAAATATAGATGCCACAAATGTATCAAAAAAAGAGAAAGAGAACCCGGACACACAAAAATCAAGGAAGAAGTCATTAAATTTATTAACATACTATTCTCCCAAAGGGCTCATGTCAAGTAATAGCATTGTTGAGTTATTTTACAGATAGGAAAAATCCTTTTACTATTTAATGCCCAGAGATAAGAAAAAAGAAAGACATCTTCACATTTTGCATGAACCAGAAAAAAAAGACAAATGGCAAAATATATTTACTTACAGTATGAATATAAAGATTAATAATTTGAATATATTTATGAAAAATAAAAAGATACCATTATCAAGTCCTTTTAAAAAGAATATGAGATAATTTAATATTGTAAAATAAAACAATGTTTCATCACTTCATGAGGTCAAGGAATTAACTATTTAAGTATTTCAATATGTCAAAATGTTAATCTAGTTTAATCCACTATTTTTAATAAAAAAGAACTTTAGAAATGCCTCTTTGCAATGATTAGCTCTATCAGCTGTAAACACACACATACAACTAGCTTTCATAATATTTATGCATTATATGTATATGAATACATACATATTATTAATGCATACATACGTATACATAGATGCTACGCATGCATATTTATATGTATTTTGATTGAAATTGGAGTAAAGAAAATGTAGATTACTGTTTTACTATTCCTTAACAATGTTTGAGATGGTCATATAATTGCAATAAATATTGGAATAGAAATATGAGACAAATATTCAAAAAGAGAAGAAAATATTATTTGTTTAGCTAAATTAATAATACAGAATCATCAGAAATACAATTAGAATAAGAACTCAAATAATTTGACTAAATGCAAAATAATTATGCAAAAATACTTCATAGTGGTCAAGACCAATTTTTTGATATATTCTCAGAAATTTCACATTTACAATTGCTTCTAAATTGATGAACAAATAAAGCAACCTTAAATAGGACATGCATGAAACCTATGTTAACACTATAATCTTCATTAATGCTTTCTTAGGTGGCTTTCTGCCTTTGAATAAATAGAGAATTGTTATATAATCCTGGATGGGAAAACCAAATGCTGGTCCATAATACCACATCTGCCATACAAAAAACTGTCAAATATAAACTTTTTGGAATCTTGTTTTGTGACATATCTTTACATAAAGCGAAATGAATCTCTTTAGAGCTCTTAACCAACACTACCCCCAAAGCAAAAACACTGTTCTGATTACAAGATTTCACTATGATTCATGTATAAGCTTTATGTAGTATAGGTCCCATATTAACGTTCCAAAAAGGGAAAAATTCTGCACATTGTTTCTTAATAGAAAGGATTAGGAGCCTCACAACGGAGGCTAATCATGCAATGAACCCGCATTTCAAGTTGGTTTTCAAGTGTTTGTGGAAAAGACTTTGCTACTGTCTCTGACAGGTAAGTGCACCTATTTGTAGGATCAAAGATTAGAGGTGTCAAATTTACTCTATATTGCTTTCTAAATCTCTAGAATAGTTTAGTATTTTCTAGTCAAGAACCACTTTCTGGCAGGCTGAGAAAAATAGTTTCAGTGGAGCAGAAGTTTAAAAGTTTTAAAGTTAGTGATGGTGATGGTATACAGAAGACAAATATAGTCCAAGGGATAACAATGATGAAACTAAAAAATTTAAAAAAAAATTAAAATTAAAAAAAAAAACTGAGTAGGATAGATGTTTGGTGAATAAGAGAATTATCTTTTAAAATTCTCTAAAGCATAACTGAGTGCATCCTTTCCTTTCTACAGCATCAATTTATTCATGAGCCAAGTCAATTGAATTCCCAGGACAAAGAAATGATATTACCTGAAAATAGCCTAATGCTCCTGAATCTGGCATGGACTGAGGGCCAGGTTAGGTTACTTGTATATGTTAGGATTAAGTGGGGCAAAATGCCAATGAGATAAGCTAGGACTTTCATTGCTGTAATTAGAAGATGGGGAGTTTCCTGGTATTAGATTCTGTTGCTGCTTAGATGAGCAATACCTGGTTAAAAGTGTCATATCAATCTGTAATGCAAACCTCCTTTCCCTGCCTGGAAATGTTCATTCCACTAGGACTAGCAGGTATCACATTTAGCCAACTGTTTTGATGGTTCCCCTACCTCACTCTGAAAGGGTCTTAACGCTGCTGCCACAGGAGGTATGGTTAAATAGGTTTATTTGCTCTAAACTTTGTGTATATGAGATAATTCCATGATACAAACAGTCTGGAACAGCTCACGAGAAAGCTCACTTTATGACATCATCCTTCAACTGCACCCCAAACGAAGAATGATCAAAGCCCAGCCATGAGCTTGCTTGTGGGAACTCTGAAGTATTGACTGACTATATCAGTAAGTAAAAGGAAAGCATTCCAATCACAGCGGAATTATTAACTTTGGAGGAAGGTTGCATGATTAAGAAAGCCCATTGTTTAATATTTTCTGACTATTGGGGCACTTGAAGCATGGCCCCTTTAAATTATCTTTAGGTAGGAAAACACTGACTATGTGCATGGGAGTAGAACAGTAGGTTACATTTTGCAAGTTTTACTGAGTATGCCTGCATCATATTCTCCATAGTGGAAAAAAAAAAGATAAAACTTATGCTAAGATAGCTTTATGTGATACCTTCAAGATTTCAAGGTTAATAATTATACACTTGTTTCTAATATTTTAGACATGACATATATTTGCCTACTCTTGGATTCTGTTTACCTTTTGCTGCTTTATATTCCCAATATCCATGGTCTGAAGAACAGTGAGGACTTCAGACATTTTGCCAAGGTAATAATAGGAAATCTGGAACAACAGGGTCATATATATCGACCTCCCCATTAATTTTCTATTAGACATGGATTTTCAAGCACTCAATTGGTATATAATGTTAGATGTTTCAGACAAAGAAAGAATGAGTATCTGGTTACAGGCTTAAAACATTGGAATACCAAGATAACCTAATATATTAATATTTACAAATAATTAAAGACCTAACCCATTATAAGCTCCACATTTTCATGTCACCCTACCGTAGTAATCAAACCAAGAGCAATCCATCTTTGAATGCTTACTTTACAAAGTCCTTTTTGTAACCAAGTCATACCTCTTTCATGAGTACAGGTAAGCCACGTTGGTCTAAAGGTCAAGGGACAGAAAATAGAATCAGTGTTCATGACTTTCACACAGAGACATCTTTACCTCACCATCCCACCAATCCATCATCTTTGCTCTTGTTCCAATCAATTTATCAGTCAGGTTAAGTTCTGTTATGAATCTTAGAAGTTTGGCATTTGTGTTGACCTAAATTTCCAGCTCTTTAACTCTGTTCACATTTGCTTTATAGCTCGTGTTCCCCTGAGCATGGTATTTTTAGACTGCCTTCCTAGTAACTAGTCCTAGAAATATCCCTCCTACGATTGTTCCAGAGAAACATTTCTCAGACATTGAATAGTATAATAGTATAATTGTCAGCAATGTTAGAATACATTTAAAACTATGTATATTCTAATCATGAATGTTTTGGATATTATACCTCATAAAATCAGGAGCTGGTATTAATTTATAGTTAATTAAGGCAACTCTGCTAGGGCCAGAGTGATATGACTCAAGTGTACAGCTTTATATTAGCCCAGCACTAAAATTGACCCAAAAAAATCTTGAAGAATATGTGGGACTAACATTTCCTTTAATATATCCTTACCAAATGTCAATGTCCACAGCTGCACTTAAGCAAAAGCAATATACTAAACCATTGAAAATTGAGTTTGGTATTAAATATCTTAAATTTACTTCATTCTGATTGAAGAGCAATCTATATGATCTCAATACCAGAAGTGTAGACAGAGATAAACTACTTTTAATCACTTTTTAAAGCAGGAATTAAGTAACTATAATTGAAGAAGGAAAAGTATATGGACTCAGAAATTACCAGAGTGTCACAATTGAATTTTTCTCTCAACAGTATCATTGGAACATCACCATAGTTTATTTAAATAAATCTATTTACTGTCATCTATTTACTATCTGGTTTACCATTTCACATCTTCACCTTAAGTCTCTAAGTCTTCTCCTTCCCTTCAGTCTTCAGCCAATGACTAGGCTTGGTATTTCAATGAAAAATAAAAGCAATTATGAAAAAAAAAATCATAAGACATATTTGCAGTTCCATTCAAATCCTTTTCCTTCACATGCTCACTAGATTCCATTATCTTTTTATCTTTATTTAAGGGTCTTGCTCCAGAAAGTCTTCTCTCTCTCTGACATGGACAGTTTCCACTCTGTACTAATCAGTTCTATGATGTTATAGTTCTTGTCTTTATAAATTAGGTTGTTTTTTGTTTGTTTGTTTGTTTTTGCTCATTATGCCCTTCATCTGGCCCTTTTTTTTTTTCTACCATTTAGAACAAAATGCTCTAACTGTTCACTTATGATGACAATGTCCTGTTGTCTCTTACTTCCTGGAACCCACCTGATACTGAAACAGCTCTTATTAGAATCATCAGTGAACTTCATGCTGCTAAAGCCAGTGGTTAATTCTCATTTTTCATCTTACTTGATTTATCCACAGCAGTTGACAAAGTTGGCCAATAATTTCTTGAAACACCCTTTTCCTCTTTTGCCTTGCCCTCTTCTCCTCCTCCTTAAAGCAAGCAGCAAATCAATACCTGTCCTAGATGGTAATAATTTCCAAATGTCTGTCTCTTGCCTTATTCTTTCTTCTGAATTTTAAAACTTCTATACTCAAAACCATTTTGATGTATAAAAGCATTCCAATTTGATATTCTCAAAACTAACTCAATACCCAAATACATGTACATACCTACTTTTCTTACAATCTTCTCTATCTTAGTAATTATAACTCCATCCTTCTGGTTGTTCAGGTCACATACCTTGGAATTAAGTTCGTACATTCTTTTCT
Organism: Eonycteris spelaea; assembly: GCA_003508835.1. Lineage (NCBI taxonomy): Eukaryota > Metazoa > Chordata > Mammalia > Chiroptera > Pteropodidae > Eonycteris > Eonycteris spelaea. Next base: position 5,278,724 of record PUFA01000003.1, read on the forward strand.
CTCCAAGACTATATTTAAACATCAGCAGGTTCTGTAAGTTATGATTTCAACATATGGAATCAGAATTAAACCATTTCTTACCATTCCTTCCACTGCTTTCTGGTCCAAGGTAGCAAAATGGGTTGACTAGAATATTAAAATCAACTTTTAACTGACTTCTGGTTTCTGCTCTTTCCCCTTTATAGTTTTTCCTCTAATAGTGTTAAAATATCATATCCTATCTTATCCTATTCAATCCCATCCTATCCTAAAATATCCATATACTTTTTATCGTTCAAAGTACTTTTCATTATCTGATATAAAATATTCTCTCCTCTTTCTCAGGAAAGACTCAGGAGAACAGACTTTTTTTTTTTATTGACCACCGAAATTGGCTATGAATCCCCAGAAACAAACTACACACACACACACACCACACACACACACACACACACACACACACAAATGCACAAATGCACATATGTATTTTGATAAATATGAAAACATGTATACATATACATACATATCAATAAGCATGTTTGAATGAATGAAACTTAAATGAAAAAATTATTACCATGACTTAGAAGTGTATGCTACTCCACACTTACATTTACAACCAAGTAAAACCTTTATCTTGGTTTCCCTAATACAGTATTGATAAGCCAAGATAGATTAAAAAGTATCTAAATAATTCTGCATATAATTATCCAATTTAAACTTTACAAGTTTTTAGGTGATTAATGAGAATCTTTGTTTTATTGGCAGTGTCTGAGTTGAAGTTTATACAAAATTAATCAGTGAAACCACCCTCTATCCCGTGTTTTCTTTTCTACTCATAAGATCTACCCAATGATATTTCTACAGGTTTTGAACATTTGTCACTTTTGCTTAATAAGCAAGTCTGATTCTCATAACTTTTTGATCAAATTGTACTACATAGGGGAGGAAGAAAAAGGATATATAACTGAGTTTCACAAACTGGTAAGCACGCTTACAGAGGAGATGAAATTCGCTTTCTGAGTTAAAGATCAGGAATTCATTATTAGCGAACCTCCCTATGAAGCCCCTATCCTCAGTTATTTTTGAGTCACTGAGTTATTATTTATGAGTTATTATTTATGGGTTACTATAGTTAATATATATGAGTACATCTGGCATTTTCAACTATATCTCTGAAATAACTTAAAAATCATATGCAAATCCTTCACTTTTATTTCTAGTCCAACTAATGACCATTGGCTATTATAGGATTGAGATGGTAGGAATAGCATATGGTAATTTAAAAATGAGTTTTTAGTGACACCAACATAATAACAGATATAAATTCTATGTATTCTTATGAACGTTTAGTTCATAAGACTATCTATGATCTGATCTTTCATAACTTCCTACCTTAACCCTTCTCAATCCCTGCCTCACGATTTCTACTTGAGTTCCGAGAATACAGAACTGTGTTTTTGTTTCTCTGCCTTGGTTCATATAATTTCCTCTATATAGGATTTCTCTCTCCCATTCTAATTTATATCCTTCAAGAGTCAAGTAAGATCTGAGTGGTGCCAAAAGCCTTAGTCTTGTTTAAATCTCATCTTTTGGCTCGTCCCCCAACATTTTTCACCATATAGTAAACATTTACGTATAAATGAGTAGACCTGTGATTCTTAACTGTTTGTGATAAAAACAAAACAAAACAAAAAACAGACACTTGAAACATTTTTCTTTAATAATATGTCCTTACCCCCATGCACCAGGAAACTTATGAATATTGACAGTATTAGAATGGTGGTAGTGGTGGTGGGGAAAATGAGGTTATTACAATGATTTTTGGATGATTTTGGTAAGCAATCGTTAATGAAAAAGACTAACCAAGATCTTCAATTCCTAGAAGAGATTTTAGAAAAATTATAAACTCATCATCTATCAATAATAAATGGCCATATAATGGTTTTGATAATTTCATTATATTTTTTAATTCAGTGCATTTATTATATTCTTTCCATTCCTAAAGCTAATCACCAAATATACTCCCACCTTTAAATCAGGACAATTCATTCAAACAGGAAAAGGATTTCTAATGTGTCAGGCACATGTATTTCTGACCACCCCAAACCCTTTAACTCTGTTCTTGCTCTGAGAGATATTATATTTACACTCATAATTGAGACAATGTAGGAACTTATTCTAAGAACTTTCCACAAAGTACATTCAGAAAGAAGATGTTACTTCTCCTCAGAAGTTGCCTTGATATACAAGTATTTTATTATAGAACAAGCATAACATTCCTGCAACAAGATCTGTACAATACCAGAAAAGTTTCCTTCTGGATTACTTGATTTTCATCATAGAAAATTCAAGTAAGTCTGGGCTTTTTTGCCTCTCTTCATAACATACCTTTAAGCTCCTTTAAGCTTCCCTTTTATCAATTTCTTCAATTACATAAAGACAGCATTCTTTGCCCACAACAAAACATAGGCAGCTTTTGGGAGGGAAGAATAAGAGAAAAAAACCTTTCAAGTTAAGATTTAGTCTACCTAACTTAAAGAAAGTAGCTGTTCAGTTAAAACCATAATGAGGTTAACATGTGAAATGATCTAGACTTCAACTTCTAGTTTGATTTCCAGGTAAAATGAGGGAAATAGAATAAATAAAATATAGCAGACATGTTGATGTTGACGTAATCCCTGGACTCTGAGACTATGTTATGTTACACAGAAAGGAGAGTTTAGATTGCAGTTGGAATTAAGTTGCTGACATTAAAATAGATTATACTGAATTATCTGGGTTGGCCCAGTATAAACACTATCATCCTGAAAAATGGAAGAAGAAAGTGAAAGAGTTAGAGGGAAATGTGACTACAGAAGGTTGGTTAGAGAGATGAAACACTACTGGCTTAAAGAATGTAGATGGCCTCTAGGAACTGGAAAAGGCAAAGAAACAGATTTTCCCTTAGAGTCTCCAGAAAGGAAAGCAGCCCTGATGACAAGTTGATTTTTATCCCAGTGATAGTGTGTTGGAATTCTAACCCAGCAAACTCTAAAATAATAAATTTATATCCTTTTTAGCTACTCAATCATAACAATGTGGTACGGTAGTAATAGGACACTAACTCACAACACATTAAGAAGATACTTTTGTGCCTTGATTAGTGGATATGGATGATTTGTTACTTATTTCCTAAGAAAAATTTAACATTGCTTTTAAAATCTTTAATAGTGATCTAGCAGTGTCTTAACCTTTTTTAATAATTGTTCCTGTCTTGGATTTTGATATACAGAGACTATACACATATAGTTCTGACATTTAAAATGAATTAAATCTATAGATTCTTTTTTTAATCATAGCAAAGGGTAAAGGTGTTATTTTTATTCAAACCTTTTATATATTTAACATTTTATTGAACCCAACTGTAAGGTGCTTCTTAGGCTGTGACATTCTATTTCCTAATGTCCTCTAAACATTAACTTGTAAAAATGTGGGAGGTGGTTATGCTAAGTAAATATTTAAATTTAGCATCATTGTTGCATATTTTCATAGGTTTTCTTTGAGTTTACAAACATATGGATGTGAAGAATCAAGCTATTTCAATAGCTGCTGACCTAGTTCAGCTTATTATTCACTTAAGGGAAAATTTTAAGCAGAAGTTCTCCTGGATTTCCAACATAGTTATTTTCAAGTATGGGTCGTCAACCTTTTTAAGATGAAAAACTCTAAAGGTAAGTCAGCCTTCTTTTAGGGAGAAGAAAATTTGGATACTGAAATGAATTGCAAGGAATGAAGAAAACCTCTAGCCTCCATTGTTTATATGCACAGCCCATCTCCCATATTCTTACATTGACTTTTACTAGTCATCATATTAAATACGACAAAAATAATTGTATGAGCACTAAAAGTTTTATATAGTTATATGTGAGGCTAAAAGCTAAACAAAGCTTAATTTCTAGGATGAAAGAAGCCATAGTCAAGAAAAAATTACTAGATTAATTTGTTCAGGTAATACTGAAAAACTTCCAAAATATGAATTTTTATTGTTGTTTTATCCTTAGGAGAACCAGAAAATGGCCTAAAACTTTTTTTTTCTCTAAAACCAGTCACCAGAAAACCTAACATAACTTCAATAATTAGTATAGTTTCTCTTCAGTTAAGAATTTGACCACAATCTGGTAATTTCACTTTGTCAGCAAACGGTAGTTTTTAAATTCTAGCAATCCACCCTCTCCCCACCCCACCCCCTAAAAAGATGTTGATTTTAAGACTATTATTAAAGCAATATCCAGACTTTGGTTTCTCTACCGCGCTGTTCTCAGAGCTTTCAAAGCTTCCACCACTGAACTCTTGTTATCACTGGACTCTTACCTTCACCTAGGCCTCAGTTCACTCTGTCTCTCATCCATTGGCTCCCTCAGACATCCACTGCCTTTAACATCATTTGAAATTTGGTTTCTTACTCAACTTACATAATATATTCCTCAATTTATCTTCCCAACTTTCTCATCACTTATCCATCGACATCATCAAAAATATATTGCTTTTTGTTGTAACAGTTGGTAGCTCTTATTCAACTCTAGGAAATAACTATTTATTATGCTCTTCTAATGTTCTAGTGAATGAGTTATCTCTAATCAAAATTGATTACTATCACTGATCTTCAGTGATGAATCTGAATTTCAGATAAGTGTCAAAATAATACATTTTTTCAAGATTTTTTTTTCTTCTTCTTTGGGAAGTCTCAGAGTAAAGCTGGTCTATAAAATATTGTCTTAATTTATTACAAAAAATAATATGGTAGAGTTACAAAATGTGTTCTAAACAGAATGACTAATGGGAAATAAAGCATAGAAGTTAGAAAAATATAGCAAACTTATGTTTAAATGAGTTTATTTAAATGGAACTAGTACAATCGGTCTCTTTCTATATATCACTTCCTGAGCATGTATTTGTGTGTATGCTTGTGTGTGTTGGTGGTGGAAAGAAGGTTTAGTGTAGTAGTGGAAGGCAAGAAGTCAGGGTATCCTAACTGGAAAAAAAGCTGTGTCATTACTACAATGCTGTTTAAGAAATGTACTCATTCATTCATTCGACAAATATTTTATGAACACCTAAAATGTGGTTAGGAGCTGGTGAATCACTGGAGAAATGTATATGTGCCAGATATCACTGTTGGATTGGTGAGATTACAGAGTAAATAGATTGACTTGCTCAATCTATATGAGACAATATTGCTGGAGCCAGCCAGCCTAGGTCGAACAGCACCCGAGATGGGGAGTGAGGATTAAAGAAAAGACAGAGACAAGAGATAGATTCGGGAGGGGTCACAGTCAATACTGCAGCAGCGCGTTTATTTTGCAACGCACATTTATACCCTACTGAGTGCGTAAGAAGCAAAACACCTGAAACTCTGTAGCTATTCAACAAAACACTGGAAACTCCGTAGAGAACATTCAGTTTCTCTCCCCGACACCAGGCGCACCTCCTCCTGAGTCAGCAGAATGCACAGCTGGCCAACTCTGCAAAAACATCCTGCTTAACAAATAGTCTAGTTTTCCTAGAAATGGCTCCCGACACAATATGCAATAAAAGTTTTGGAGATAGAGCCAGAGAGGGTTTGTTTTGTACGATGAGATAAGGTAAGAGAAAGATTGTTTATTATCTCTTTTAGACATATGTCACTTGATTTAGCTTCTTAGAAACATACCTGGGGCTTATGGAGAGTAAAGCTGTAATTAGAATCTAGAGGAACTGCTTTTATACCAGAATTTTTCATTGCTCATTTAGGTCCGAATAACAAAGTGTGATCATTTAATTTGTCTTTGCATAGAAGAAAGCATGGCTTTTATGCTTTGAATTCTTTATATAGTGAGATGATACCTTAGAAACTTGAAGCTTTGTAGCTTTTGGAGTATTAAGAGATAAAGGCTTTGACACAAACATCAGCTCTGTCAGGGCTGACTACACAAGGTTATCTTAGATGGTAAGATAAGTGGCAGACATCCAAAAGACTTCTTGGAAGAGGTGGGTGAGATTTTATAGGGAATGGATGTCTTAAATTTGTAGTTGCTAAGAGACCAACTTTGTTTTCAGAAGGCGCTGAACTTGAGTTCAACTCTTTGACTTACTAGCTCTAAGTTTTCAAACATTTAAAAAATCTTTTCAACTAAGTTTCACTTTTATCATCTCTAACATGGAGATAATTAACAGTAGCCACCTGAAGGGATTGTTGGAAGGACTACATTAGATAAAGCAGATAAATTAGTTAGCGTGGTGATGAAAATAGTGCAACTGCCTCTAAAATTAAAAAAATATATATATATTGTAGAATATTATTAAAAACATATGCACTAAAATATTAGGAACAATGTGTTTACAGATTCATATTAAACAAAGATCAAAAAACATAAGGGACTGGAAGGTTATATTGTATACGACTCACCTATTCACTTGTTTATACTTTTATTCAATAAACTAATGTATTGATACAAACGTGAACACTTCTCTTTCTTTTGGAGAGCTTATTGAGAACAATATATAAATAAAAGATTATTTAAAATGTATTATGATTAATTACAGATTAAATACAGAATGATTTTTTTAAAAAGCATGTCAGAGAAGTAAAAAAATCTCAACATATGCTTCAAATTCTGCTGAATACAGAAGGCAAAAGAACACAAAACTGGATAAAAAACTTCTAAAAGAGTGGTTCAGGCAGAGAGAAAGTAAGCTGGCTCTGTTAGGGTAGAAGATGGGGCAGGAGAGGGACAATGACCCCACTCTGCTCAGGCAGAACCCGGCATGACCTGAAGTACAAAAGATTGAGGAATAGATTATTACCTTATAGTGAAATAATTTGTCATCCAAAATATCTTTATTACGACACATGCTTATTATACTTACAGGGGTATTTGGAGTCCTCTAATTCCTGCTTAGGACACATAAATGACATTGATGATACAATGGAAATTCTTTGTGTTCCTACTACATTATGCAATAAAAAGTAAGGTCAATAAAGAATAATAATAATAGTATGTACTTTCAACCCAGCACTTAAGGAAATGTATGAGTACTGAAATTTAGGAAATTGATAAATGTTAGTTCTTACTTTTACTGTGACCTCTAGCCTGTCTGCCTGTTGTTAATTAGCACAGCAATTTCATTATTCAGTGACAAGGAGACCAGGTTTTATTTCCTGGCCAGATTTTTCATAGACTCTCTGACTTTGTCAAACATATATAAACCACAGAGACCATTACTTGGTAAGTCTGATTAATTAATGTACAGAGGAAATATGAAAAATTTACAAGCACAAAATGAAAAATTTCAACAATAGCAACTACTTTTGCCTTATAAATTTATGTATATTTTTTAATTTCTTACTTTAAGATGCTGTTGATATACTTATCTCATATTAATCTTATCAATCAATAGATCCCAAGTCATGTATCTCCATATTTAAACTTATCCCATTGGAAATTCAAGAGCTCACATATCTGGCAAATATCTTCCTAGTGACAGGTAGACAATATTTAAGTTTTTGAAAATTAAAATATTGCTTATATATTATAGGGGTTAAATATAAAATTTTCAGAAGGGCACATAAAGGTAATGTATTTATTATGAATAATGGTATTCATTTGATCAACTTTACTGAAAAATGCACCTTATTACTGAGTAACATAAGTTTCAAACATTGTCAGTGGAAGTTAGATAAACATACAACCTATCTTAGGGAGTTGTCTTTGGATGTACAGCACAACTTATTTTTTACCTTATTTGTTAAAGACAAAGTTTTTAGAATGATTCTAATATTTACAACAAAGATAGCTGGTTGTGTGGTACCTTTTAAAAGAATATAACATCAAATTACATATATTGTATAGCTAATATTTTATTCTATTTAATGGTAGTAGAAGTGCTATTTGTTGTTGTTTTTTCATTTTTGTTTCAATTTTCTGACTGAAGAGAAAGAGAAGAAAATGTACAAAAATAATAAAATTAAAATTTAATTTTCAATCAATAAACTTTCACTAATAGTTTAATATGACCTTACCTCTGAATAATGTTTTGGCTGACAGAGGAAATGTTAAAGGTTGTAGTATCATTCTTACCCATATATGATCTTAGTTCATATCCATTTTATGTAACATGTCTATGTAACATGAACTTCAGGCACATATTAATAAACAAATAACACAAAACAGGTTTTTAGATTGGATCAAATTGTAATATTTAATATTCCCAAACACAGATAAGCTATGCCAGGATCTGAATATGGTTTACTGGGTTTTGAGGGTGTAGTATATTTTTAGAATGGTAATTCTTATTCTGAAACAGATGCTGAACTAAAATATTGCTTATATTCACAGAGCACGTAAGTATCCTCAAATTTGTGAAAACCAGTAATCCAATACTCTCTCCCTGCAAGCTCTGTAGACATGCAAGGACATTCTCAGCTAACATCTCTCTCTTACAGCCCTGATAAGCATATAGGTATAATGGATATGTGACACATAGAAGAGGTCTAAATATGTTTAGGCAGGATGAGGTAATATGCTCATTTCTAACTTAAGATGTTTTTTAGAAATTCTAGGATGGTAAAACTCTGCAAGGTATAATTAAAAGGGTTTGATAATTTTTACTCATGTGTTATGCTTAGTGAAGACAATTTTTGAGGAAAAAGAAGGATAAAAATACTGTTCGGAACTGATTTTTCTATCATTACTCAGAAGTCTGCATTTCTTGAAACATTTTTCTAAGTTAAAGGTAAGGCTGTTATAACATTATATTTGTCATGGGCCGTATCTAAGAACATGCTTTCTCTATATAAATGTGATATTTAAGTTGTAGTCCTAATACAGGATTCCAAAGATATATGTTAATTAGATGTGAATTTTAGTATTATCAATAATGTAAATGCAAAAAAGTCATTCTATAATGATATATATGTTACTAAAATTAAACAAAACTATATAAAATAAACATATAAATTTCAATTAAAGTAACAATATATCGCCTCAGTATACCTTTGGAGGTTTTCTAAAAATTTTTTCTTTGCTTATCTTGCTATAGGACAGTTAAACTACAGTTTTTAATATTTAGCCCAGAAAAAAAGAAACTTGATATAACTGGCCTTTGGTGTATATTGAAGTGCTAATATATGTTAAAAAGTGGGATTCAGGCATTCATCCAGGTAGTTGGATATCTACTAAACCTAGTCAGATGCTTCTGTGACAGGTACCATTAGAAACTTACTTGATCAATAGAGAATTCAATATGGTTTCTTCTAGTTAGTCTCAATGAAATCCTTGGTATCAACAAAGCGTTCTATTTGACATTGCATATACTTTTGCTTATAGTCATATCTTTCTAAATTTACATCCCCAGGTTTTCTTATAATTTTCTTCTCTTTTTAATTCCTGCTAGACAGGAATCGTGGCTTCATCTTGATTAGTTTAGGATACTTGCCTCCTGATCTGTTTCTCATTTTGTCTCCCTGTGTTATATCTGTCACCATTACATTTTCCACTTATAACTTCTTGCTATTTATTCATGCGCCTTCTGTGACCAAGTCAAGCTAAATGACTCATGGTCTGAAAAATATTGATTTCCTTCCTATATACATTGTGTGTGTGTGTGTGTGTGTGTGTGTGTGTGTGTATGGGTGTATATATATGTGTATATATATGTATATATATATTCATATAGTTATGCTTCCTTTTAGAAAATCTACTCTCTTAAGTCCATTTATGACAATCTCTTTCATTCATGAAGGCAGAGTCCTTAATAACTTTAATACCCCATTTTTGTCCTCCTAGTTCAAAATAATCTTTTTCTCCTGTACATAGCCATAGCACTTCATAGATCAATTATGTCATGCTTTATCTATTACATATATTTATGCTAATGTTTTACCTCTTTTTCAGGAGGAAAGGTCTTTCATCTCATTGTATGAACAAGTCACAGTAATTTGTATGGGGTGATTACTAGCCATTGCCTGGCAATAAACAAAGGAGGAATGGAGACATTTTATGGGATCTCTAAAAATTAAGAAAATATCAAACATTCAAATAGTCTAACTATCATTGATAGGAGGCAGCTGTCACAGATTTATAAAAGATGAATCATGTGATTTGGACACAGGGAACAATTCCATATAATTATCAGCTGTTGTTCTAAAAAATAAAGGTGATCTCTAGGGCGAAATGACAGGAAAGAATGATACAAAGAGGTACTACATTATCCCTTTTCCCTCTAGTCTAGAAACCAGTTGCATATAGAAAAATTTTTTTTTAATTTATAAAATTGTTTTTTAATTTTTATATGTAGGTTGTGAGTCTTAATCATTTTCATGATTCATAAGAATTCATAAAAATTAAAAGGATTAATAAATCAATTTATTGAACTGCATTTGTGTCTATTGGAAACCTGTGTCTTTCTATCATTTTCATTAAAGTATATAACAGGCTATACTAAATGGCAGAAGTATTGCATACAAGAAAAAATGTGCAGAAAACACAAAAGGTTAAAAGTGAGTTTTGAATACTGTTTGAGCAAGAAAGGCACAGTTCTGTTTTTAAACAATGTTGAGAAAAATATATTAGAATGCACTTCTGTAATCTATCTAGTATCTTTTAAATTAACACATTTTTCTAAAGATAATGGTTAATTATTGATATTAAATATTATTGAAAACAAATAGACTTATCACTCTTTTAAACTACATAATTTCTGTTCCCTAGATTTCATCATATTCTAAAGGTTGATTTGACAACTGATGAACGATTTTTCATATGAATATTTATTCTTACCATTGTAAAATGATGATTCTCTTATGTGTTTAACATCTTCTATATTCTTGGACTTCTTCCTTTGGATACCTGATTTTAATTGCTACACAATTATGATGGAGTTGTTATTGTCACCATTTTCAAATGAGGAACTGAGACGTTTTTTAGGTTAATATGTCTAGGATAATGCAGCTACGTGATCAAGCTGAATTCAGACCATGTCTGCAGGCCTCCAAAGCCAAGAGCTTTCCTTACTTCATGCTGATATTTGGATTAAATTGTAAATGGGATTTAGAGCTTAAAAACTACAATTTTACAGAGTAAACTTTTTAAGAAAGTAAAAGTATAAGGTATAATTTTATGGGTATATACAGAGATATATAGATATAGATATTTTTTAAAACATTATGAGGTCATGAGTATTATAATGCTTTGGGGAGCCAATAAGCCTGGTTACAAAGGAATGGCCCCAAGCAAAAGGAATAACAATTACTATTTAATGTTTGTTAATCACTAACTCTGTACCAGGTAATTCTAAGAACTTTATATACATTAAATGATTCAATTGGTATCAGAAAATGTTAAAACAGTAATATCACCTTGTTATATCTGAATACTCTTAGAGAAGATTAGTAACTTGCCTAACCTCGCACAACTAGCCAATAGCAAAGTAAAGACAAGAATCGCTGTGTTATAACTCCTTCTTTAATACTTCCAACAATATAATTTAAAGTCCCACTTATTAATCAAAAATGAAGCCTTTATACCACTTTTTGCTCTTCCAATCTGAAGAGTGAGCATTTTTCCTTATCTATCATTGACTTCATTTGTCCTAGGGAGGACTCATTATCATCACCAATGCCTTTGTTATTACACAAACACCACTTTGCAGCTGTATTTAGACCTTTGGCAGGTGCATGTTCCCCTGTGGTCTTTGTACAGGTCTTGTACATTCATGCACTTTCTATTTTTGGATGTTTATTTTTCCATGGGTCTCTTTGTGCTTTATTGGATATGCTTGAAGATAATTGAAATCAGTATGTAAAGTAGCAAAAAGTCTAATTTGCTCATTGAATGCTAAAAAAAAAAAATTTCCTGGGCATTTATGATAATCTATATCTTTAGAACTCTATTCAACTGAATTTATAAAGTTTGAAAGAAACATGCATTTTCAGGGCACTCTGACAGTAGCAGTTAAAAAAATAAAGCAGCCATTTAATTTTCATCAATGTTAAATTTTCTATACCAGATCCCTATGTGAACAGAATGGCATTTTAATTTTGCTAATCTTATTGTGTGTGTGTGTGTGTGTGTGTGTGTGTGTGTGTGTGTGTGTGTACAAAGTGATCTCTATGTTATAAAAATCATTCTTTAGCTATATCAGATACATATGGAGTATAGAGTATGAAAATTGGATACTTTATTCTGGAGTAAAGGGCTCCTTACTTAGTACCTTATAAGTTTTACACTTAAGAAAGCTCTACAAGTTTCAATTGTTTTGCATTACAATAGATTTTAGAGAATTGTGGAAAGCATTTTTGTAGTTTAGTAATAGCAGTGGAGTCAATATTCTCATTTGAAATGTAAGGCAAAGCTCTGAAAGAGGCAGCAGCATTATCAAAACAAAATATCCAGGATGTGAGAAAAATATCACAAAGTCGCTTCTAGAGCTTGATCCTTTGGTTTACATTCAAGTTTCAAATTGCTCTAAACTACTGCCAAGGAGTTTTATATAAATGCAAAACAAGGAATAAGACAAGATATTTCACTGAGGAGACCATCTTCCATGCTTTTAGAAGGGATAGGCTATTATTCTTCTTTGGAGGAAAGGAGAATGTGCAGACAAGTTAAACCACTGATTTTGAAGGTGACTCACACTGAGGGTTCTATCAAACTATTTTTTTTTTAAATGAGGGTTCTTTTACAAGAGACTCTAGCTTAAATTGCCCCTGTATTTAGAATAAAATAAATTTATTCTGCTCCGTGTGAATTAATGCATTTATTTATTCATTCATTCATTTGTTTGTTTGTTTCACAAATTATTTAGTGGATGCTTGCCATGTAGCCCCTATTCTAGGACATGGAGATGTAATAAGAAACTAATTCCATAAAATTTATTTCCTATTCACTCCATAATTAAAAATTTATAAGCAGACTCAGAACTTTTAATGTGTTCATCCTGTTGGATGAGGTGCATTGGTTTTTTTTCCTGAAGTCATAAGGGAAAAGCATATATTCTGGGGAAATTAAAAAAAAATCATAGGACAATTAGATATTATAAAGAAAGAAATCAATATATTAATTGATATTAAGGTTAAATGGCATTTAGCAGAGTAGCAAAAGATCTGGGATAATATATTAGAAAATTCCATTATCTTGAAATATTATTTAATTCCAAAACAACTAGCGTCATAAAAGAGGTTGTTAAGGGAGATGGTTATCTGGTAACACAAATAGTTTGATCAGTTCTGACAACAGCCAAGAGAAACAATGAAAAGATGAAGATTGTATGGGCCACAAATTTTGACTTTTTTTTTTTCTAACTTGAAATCCCCACTTGAGAATAGAATGGGTTGAATACATTATCAATATTTTCATTAATATTTCTTTTCTTGAAGAGTAATGTGTATCTATACTCTGAATTCATATAAATACATATTTAAAATTTTGGCAGATTTTAATTGTTTTATTTGAAATCATTTTTTTCTCAGTTGGTATATGGATGCTGTTTGATGAAAGACAGAAAATCAATACCTGCTAAAAATCTGAAGAATTCAGCATAAGGCTTTTTGATGCAGTATCAAGAAAACTTTCTAATTATATTCTCTATTTTTAAAAAATGATCACTATTACAATATGAACATTACCTCCTATCTTGGCTCAATTAGACTTCCTTTTAAGTTGAAACTTTTGAGTAATAAGATGTCCAACTCTGATTCAGAAATATGCTAAAATACCAAATGCTACCAAGGAAACTTATTTTATACTCTTTTAACTCTAAAAATTTATTGTTCAACTTGTACTTTTTTTCACTTTTTGGTTCCCTCTTAATTGATAATGACTTTCTAACCTCCCATGGTTTCTATTATGGATAATGCATCTTTATACATAGTTAGCCAATTTGGCTACTATCGTGTTTACTGAGAAAATAATCTAGGATTGAGTTATTGCTTATCACAATTATGAAAAATACTTATATTCATAGAACTAATATATAGCTAGTCCCCCCCCATTTAAATCTCTCTACATGTAACTTATATTTAAGCTATCTTTTGGCACATTCTATATATAAGATATCAGAGATCTTTCAATTAGAAGGGAGAGTGAGAAGTCTTGATAAATACAAGTATTGAGACCTTTTAAATAATATCTCAAAATTATAAAACCTTTGCTCTATTCATATTATCTCTTAGTGACAATGGATTTGGTGAATTTCAAATAGATTATATTTATTTTAAAACATGGTATGAAAATTGGTCAATAATTAATGAAAATTAGCTGTGCAGTCATTAGAAACTTTTGTGGTTCATTCATTTAGGTAATATTAAAACCGTGAAGGTTTATGTATTACACTACCACACTTAGAAAAGATAAATAAGATATCATCCTTAATTTCAGGAGCAACAAAGTCTACCAGGGAGTACAAACAAATAATTGAAATACACGGGAAAATGCTAATACAGTAAGTATATGTGGATATTGATTTCCCCTATGTTTTAGAGGAATAACCCAGCATGTTATTTGGACACTGAGGATCAATTTGCATCTACATGAAGAGAGAAAAAAAGATCACCAATCTTGGCAGCAAGAGTAACATTTACAGAGGCATCAATGTAGAATATAGACTCATAAGTATTTTTTAAAATTAAACCAAATGTGTGTACATGTTGTCTGGAAGGCTTAATCTTGCTAGATGGAAAAACAGGTAGCTAGACTGCATGCAAGTGTTTAAGGGCTGTATGCCATGCTACTTTATTTGAATTCGAGAAATAAAATGACAACATGATAGAAGTAGAACATCCGAAGAAAAATTGGAGACATTTAACAAAAAATGCAATGTGGATTGATATTTGCAAATGTAAACCTATTAGAATTTCTCACTCACTCTTCAAAATTTAAATACACATATACTTAAATATTTGAAAATAATACTGACCATCACAACTGAAATACTAAATATGTGTTTTTTGTTTTGTTTTGTTTTATAAAAAGTAAAGTTAAATGTACATATTTTTGATATGTGTTTTCCAGTTTTGGCTTTTAATATCAGAGATGCAACATTTGGTAGTTTATCATTTGAGAGAGAAAATTGATATTTCCTAGGGCAATATAATTAAAAAAATAAAATAAAACAAAACTTATTCTTCTTAAAGGAAGAAAATTACAAAAATAAGTAAAAGGAGCAAAGCATTTTCTTTCAAAGTGAGAAACACAATCTAATACTATAAACTTTGAAAAATACTGTGCACAGATTTCATTGTGAGCTCTCTGCTTCCCCTCATTGCAATAACATGAACGTTTTTTAAAAGGTGAAAATTTACAAACAATTTGAGTGTTATTAAATTACTAAAAATAAGTAACAATCATTTTATAGCAATCAGAGAGAAAGCACAAGTGTCTAAGATAGAAAAAAACCTGTTTTTGTGGTAGTTGATTACTTCTTTGTTGCTTTTTTTCCGTATAGCATTCAATGTCAGAGTAAAGTGAGTCTGCAATATATTGAGGAAGAAAATGGTTCTGAGTATGTAATAGGTCAGAGATATGTCTCCTATATATTCCTCTAAGAAATAATTCTTAACATTATTTCCAGCTAAATGTTATTTTAGCTAACCAAAGGGGATCTCAAAACTTATCTGTAATGATCAATTGTGTTATAAAAATATAGCAGTGGCCATTGGATTTATTAAAATATAAAACAAAGGCTAACAAAAGTTTGAGATATAATTTAAATAACATAAATATTATGAAGTTTAAAATAGATTATATGTAATAAGATAATAATAATAATTGTTATATGATGTCTTAGTACAATTATTTCTAAAGCTTTCTAATAAAATTTGGGAGTTTTAAATGATTGAGCAAGGTGCATGAAATTAAATAAAATATTACTTTTATTTCTAAAAGTAATAAATGGAACATAAAGGCTTGGTTATATTAATTAAATTTTAATGATAATATCAGGAAAAC
This sequence comes from Eonycteris spelaea, assembly GCA_003508835.1. NCBI lineage: Eukaryota > Metazoa > Chordata > Mammalia > Chiroptera > Pteropodidae > Eonycteris > Eonycteris spelaea. Next base: position 5,294,665 of record PUFA01000003.1, read on the forward strand.
TAAAAATAATACATCTTTCAAGACTCCAAGTAAAAAAAAAAATAGCTGTGTTTATAGAAAGCAAGGTAAACCAATATATGTGGAAATACTACTTTAAGTTAGGATCTATAGAAAGAATCTGGGTCTCACAAGAGATAATCTCTCAAAAAATGTAAAAAAAAAAAATGAGAGAAGTTGTAAAATTGCAGTTTTAAAGAGATACTTGTCAATCTTAAAGTCAGAGTAGGCTCCTGATTGCAATAGGCCTCTCTATTACAATAGTTTCTTCATCAACTTTAGAATGATTCTTTTAAATAAGATCTCTTCTTACTAAAAACAGCAATAACAAACAAACAAAATACCCAAACAAACACACACTAGAAAGCTGAAAATGAAAAGCTTAAGTGAATTAAATTTCAGAAAGTAACAAGCTCTTCTTCATAGGAGCAAAGGGAATGTCTCATGTGGCTCTTCTTAGCCCTGTAGGAGCAGCAAAAGAAGGGGAATTTACTATACCTGGGACAAGAAAAAAAACATGACAACTTTTTATCTTGTGGTTAGCACTAAAGAAGAGGCACATGGCTATCACAAACTTTAAAAAAAAAAATGATTTTGAAGCCATTTGCTCCCAACTCAAAAAATTATTATAAGATGTATAATAAAACTGAAAACAAAAGCCCAAGCCATAAAGCCTCTAGGAGAAGACATAGGATAATATGTTCTCAGTCTTTGAATACATATAGATGTGTTGGACAGGATACAAAAAAGATTAATCATAAAAGAAAAACCATAAAATTGTCTCCATCAAAATTAAAAAAAAATTTTAATCAAATACAACTATTAAAATGAATAGTCAAGTGTTCGCAACGACATGGATGAATCTTGAGAATATCATGCTAAATTAAATAAGTCAGATGGAAAAAGCAGAGCACCATATGACTTTACACATATGTGGAGTATAAAACTGAAAGCAATAAAGAAAGAAGACAAACGAAAACTCATAGACACAGACAACAACGTAGTGGTTACCAGAGGGAAAGCAGGGAGCGGAGGAGGTAAAAGGAGTCAAATGCATGGTGACAGAAGGAGATTTGACTTTGGGTGGTGAACACGATGCATTACACAGTAATGCATTATAGAATTATACACTTGAAACATAATTTTATTAATCAATGCTATCCCAATACACTTAAATTAAAAATAGGCATTTACAAAGTAAGCACAGGATGTAAAGTACAGTATAGGGAATATAGTTAGGAATATTGTAATAACTATCTATAGTGCAAGGTGGACACTAGGTTTATTAAGAGGAATCACTTCCTAAGTAATATAAATCCCTAACCATTATGCTGTACATCTGAAACTAATAATATTGAATATCAACTGTAATAGAAAAACATTTTTTAAATTGCTTAAATAAAATTTAAAAAGAAAATGAACAGGCAAGTTATTGAAAAGAAAAACTATTTTTGGTACATGTATAGAACTACCCCTAGATAGATTAACTGATAAATAAATAAGTAGCACAACAACAAAAAGTTAAATAAGTGACAAATAAGTATATGAAAAGGTGTTCTATGTTATTAGTATTCAAACCAAAACCAGATTAATAACCATCTCATTCATACCCACTAGAATGGCTCAAATAAAAAGACTAACAGCAAACATCAGCATGAATATAGATCAACTGAAATTTTCATATATTGCTAATTGGATTGTAAAATTATACAACACTTGGGAGAAAAGTCTGGCAGTTTATTTTTAAATTGGACATACATTGAACTCCACTCCAAGGTGTTTGCTCAAGTGAAAACACATGCCCATCAAAAAACAAAACAAAACAGGATGTCAAGATGTTCACAGCAGCTTGATCCATGCATCAGTTTCCAGAGATGCCATTAAAAAATATCACAGACCGAGTGGCTTAAAAGACATTTATTTTCTCATTGTTCCAGAGGCTTGAAGTCAAAAATCAAAGTGTTAGCAGTTTGGTTTCTTCTGAGGCGTCTCTCCTAGACTTGTGGATATCTGACCACCTTCTCGCTGTCCCCACACATGGTTTCCTCTGTGCCCATGCAACCCGGGTATTGATTTTATATGTCTAAATTCTTTATAAGGATACCAGTCAGATTATTAGGGACCCTTTATGTGCCTTCATTTTAACTTAATCACTCTTTAAAAGCCATATCTCCAAATACAGTCGTTCTGAACTGCTAGAGGTTAGGGCTTCATTTGGAGAGACAAAATTCAGGCATAATGAATCCCATTTCCCCAAAACTGGAGACAACCAAATACCCATCAACAGGAGAATGGAAACATTAATTTAGGTATATTTAAATAGTATGTTATATATGAAGCTATTAAAAGAAGATACTGTTATACATAACATGGATGAATCTCAAAAACGTCATATAGACTAAAAGAAGATAGACACGAAATACACATACTATGTGATTCCATTTTTATGACACAAGGACAAGCAAACCTAATCTTTGAGGTTAGAAGTCAGAATATGGTTGTTTCTGCAAGTTTGGAAACTTGACTGGAAAAGGGTATGAGAGAACTTTCTATACCTTGTCTTGAGCTGTGGTTACACGTATGTACAAAATTTTCAAAACTCATTGAAGCAAGAAGCTAGGATTTTGTTATTTTACTGTACACAAATTATACTCTATATATATCACAGAATAAGATGGTAGATTTTAGATCAAATATTCCTATTATAATAATCCTTAATACATTTAAAAGGGTTGAACTCAAGTATCTTAAAAACAAAAGGCATTCAGATTTAAAATACAAGTATGCATAATGAATATATGTTTCAAAGAAATTGACAAAGTTTTTAAGTAAAAAAAAATGTCAAGCACATTAGCAACCGCAAATATACAGGGAAAAAGAAATGAAAGAAAGTTTTATTATATTTTTGTTTCTTTTGTTTACATGTGTTTTTGCTAAAAAGCAGCTACAATAGAAGTTTAAAAAAGGGAATAACACATGTTTTCTAAAAGCAGAAGTTAATGAATTAGAAAAAACATCAGACAAGAAATAGTTATAAGTGATTGATTAAAAAACATTAACAAAAGTGGAAATAATCAAAGAAAAAGAAGAATTATTTTGGCTTTTGATGCATAATTACACATAAAGTGATACAAAATATATTTGAAAATAAATGTAACAAAAAATTTTAGAAATATGTAAATTATTAAAATCGATTCAGGAAAAGTTATAAAATCTTAAATAGATGACTCATCATTAAAAACAAATAGAGAATGTTGACAAAGAATGTTCTCCAAAATGTCACATTCGTGTGATTTCTCAAGTGAACAATTTCAAATTCATTGAACACATAATTTTGGTACAATTTAATTCAGAAAGAAAATGAAAGCTACCAAATGCCCCTCACAAAGTCAGCATAACCATGATAACACAACTGCATCAGAGGCAAAACATCATGCACCTGCTCAGATTCTGAACCACGCTGCTTCTATAGTGTTCCTGATGTTTTTGATTGGCCTGGAAGACAAGTCAAAATCCAGGTTTTCTGGCCAGCCCGCCCCACAATCTTGGCTTGGCCTATCATGTGACTACCCTCTTCTTAAGTTTTTTATGAATGGTACAATTTGAGAAAAGTATTTTCTTGTGATATGAATGTTGGTCCAGAAAATGAGTGGGATTTAATACAAAAGAAATCCTTTCTCCATTTTCCCTCTGTGAACTTTGCAAGGTGTTATGGACTGAACTGTGCCCCTCCGAATTCCTATGTTGAAGTCCTAACGCTTAGCATCTGAAAATGTGACTGTATTTAGAGATAGGTTTTTTAAGGTGGTTATTACCCTAAAGTGAAACTGTTACATTGGGTCCTAATTCAATGACTGGTATCCTTATACGAAGTAGGAATGTGGAAAGACACCAGGCATGAGCACACAAAGAAGAAAGGTCATCTGAGGACACTGTAAGAAGGTGTGCAAGCCAAGAAAGAGGCCCCAGAAGAAACCAAATCTGCTAACACCTTGATCATGGACCACTATGCTCCAGAACTGAGAGAAACTAAGTTTCTGTTATTTAAATTAGTCTGTGACATTTTATTATGGCAGCATAGCAAACTAATACACATGACCAAACACACTTTCTAAGCTACCTACCTGCCATGTCTCTCTCTGCCTGGCTTGTCTGCAAGAAGTGGCTAACAATAACCCATGACATCATGTCACTTATTTATATCTTTTTTGTCTGTTTACCGTTGTTTTCTCACCCTTACTGAACTTACACTTCCTAATTAAAGTCTCAATGTAATAATGTAACAATGCCTTAGCCCCCTCCCCAAGCACATTCTGCTCTCTGAGCTATAGGGACTTTCCACTGCTAGGCAACCAGGTGCATAACAGGTCACCAAGCCCGTGAGAACTCGGCAGAGAATAATTGTTCAGCGTCTCGCTTGGCTGATGCGTACAACCACAAAGTTTTAGATGGCCAAACCAATCAGAGAAAAAGGTCACGTAGACCCCCCAAAAGGGTATAAAATTTTAAAATCTGGGGTGATCGGGGCTCTCGGCCTTTCAAGTGGTTGGGAGCCCGTGTTTGAACTCGTGAAAAATAAAGGAATGGCTGTCTCAGACTAACTCCTGGCGGCTGTCTGTCTTTTGTGGGGTCTCGCTGTACTACACTCAACATTTTCATCTTTGTTTCAGACTCTGCTTTCTAATCTAAGCAGCAACTGGTAAAGTATGATTTTAAGAAAACAAATAAAAAACAAATACCGAAAGCAATCATGAATAGTGGTATAAAAAATCTAAAGTAAATAACAATAAATAAAATACCTGAACATTAAATACATGGCACAAATAAGGTGTAATTAGTTTTTAAGAAATTCATTTTAAGCCGTTTTTATATGAAACATTGAATAATTAACCTTTGATTTTAGATAAAAGCTGAAATATATCATGAATATATATATTTACTTAAAAACAAATATATGTAAGTATAAGCCTTTATTTTGTTTAATATAGAGTACTTAATACATTCCTATTAAAATCAATGAGGTAAAGAAGAAGGAAAGAAGAGAGGAAAAGAAAAATGACATAACATGCAATTGATATTATTTACATTGCTCTGGAAGAGTTAATTGATTAATTAAAACACACACACAAAGTGAAGTCACAAATACTAGCAAGCAAAAGGCAAAGTTATCATTTCCTGAGCATTGGATTTTTATTATTTTTTTTAATTTGGAAGACCCAAGATACTGAAAAAGTATTAAATATAAGGTTTTCTGGTAATTCTTCAGGTACATACAACACACACAATAACAATTTAGAAAATATAGTGGAAAAAAATAAGCAGGATCAGAGGAATAGAAAAAACTTTATAGAAATGAAGATAAAAAATACATGTTTGCACTTACAGGTGAAAAATATTAAAGCTCTACCAAGAAGCATATAAGAAGACAATAATTAAAAAGATATTCCATGTATTTATACTATTTAAAAAGCATCATTTAAACAATTGCAAAGCTAAATACTAGATCATTGGTTTAGAAGTGAAATTCTAAAAAACAAAAGGCTATTTAATATATAGTAAGGTGATTGGTGAAGAAATGCAAATTATTAAATAACTATATTTAAAAATTAGATACTACTTAAAAAAAAAATTACAGCTCTTCCATTCTCTTTAGAATAAAATAAATATCAAGTGGATCAAATATCTACATATACAAATAATTTTTTGAGGGCCAAAAATTGATAAAATTGTAATTTTGTATAGATAAAGAAGTTTCAAGGCATAACACAAATTTCAGAACCATACAAAATGATAAATTTTACTAAATAAAAATTGAAACTTCATATTCAGCATAATATAGTAAAATTTTCAAAAGTGATCTTTAAAATAGGCAAATATTTGCCACACATATAACCTTAAAGGACTGATTTTTCTATTATGCATAGAATCTTTACAACACAATATGTAAAACATATGAACAAAGGATATCACAGGTAGTCCTTTGAGGAAATAATCAAAATGTCAATAAAACAGGTGGAAAACTTTATTCTCTTTTCCGCTGAGGGAGCAGTTGTGTTCATCTGCCAACGAGAAAAACTCAGCCGTTGAGCAGTGTACGGAGAGGAAGGAGGCAGCAAAGAAGTACCCTCCTTCCTACTCTTTGGCATGATGGCAATGCCATGTGTATCCATGCAGATCAAGGAGCCACTACAAAAGTAGCTAGGCTTGACATAGTTGCTAGTATCTCAAGAAAAAGGGCTACCTATCGACCAGAGTAGTATCTCAGCAGCAACAGTTTTACAGGAGCACCAACACTGGCAGGAGCTGAAAGAAGTCAAGCTGAAGCTTGTTAACACATATAGCACACAACAGCGAACTCTGCAGCAGGAATAATGCAGGTACCTTGCCCCGTTAAAAAAAAAAACAAAAACAAAAACAAAAATAAACAAGAACTCTCCTCACCCATGAGCCTCAAGATGCCTGCCACATAGAAGTATCAATGACGTGTTAGTGTTTAGCCAGAGGGCAGCAGCAACTGAGAGAACTGCAATTGCTTCCTAGTCAAGAACAACTTCTTAATCCTGGAAAAATTAGAAGTAGATGAGGGATGGTACTTTGAGAAGGAAGATGATGCAGAAGCATGTCCCATTTCTCAGGCTAGGTCCCCAGTCAAGGGTTAAGTCTGAGGCAGGGTAAGGGAAGAGATGTTTTTAAAGTCAATTTTAGACTCCTCTAATGATCAGAAGTAATGAAAAATCTATTGAATTTGGCTAATCTATCATTAAAGGAAAGAAAGGGGAGGTGTGTTATATTTTCTCCACACTCACATTTTTTTCTCCACATCCTTCATACAATTCTGGAGCTTGGCTTCGAATTGTAGAAAGCACCTGGTGTAGTGGCTGTGAACTTAAGTAAGCCAATCAGACTTTCTTGAACATTTGAGGATTATATGAGAACAGAGACCAAAGGGAATCAGTACTGATTCATCTAATGGCAGTCGACTGTGGAGACACCCACACGCTCCTTCCTTTGTGGATACTCGATTTTTTGGTTGCTTCTAATTATGAAGCAGGCTAAGCGATTCAGACATGTGTTCTATAAATTATTTCGGTGGGTTTATTTTCTCTCAGAGATAGGGACTATCAGAAAATGGTTATCAGGCTAACATGTGGTGAAGGGGAGAGTAATCTACAGTGCATTTGATTAAGTGGAGCCACCTGTAGCGAGGAAACAACTAACCCAGATGCCGCATCACCTGGGACAATGTGCTCACCAACTGAGAGGCTGAAGTGATTGGGGAAATTATGCCTTATCATTTGTTAATGGCAGATAAAAAAATGCATAACCTACAGGACAGTTTTCTTGAAGGCAATAAAACATTAGTCACTATCAAGAGAAAACTAAGCTAAATAAAGGGAATTATGTAATTATATTAGGACAATTATCGCATATTCTCTCCTTTTCTGTCTTAACTGATTTTAAAAGCAATTTTATAAAATATTGTATATAGTATTATTTGGCATATAACATAAATAAAATATGTGTGTAATATATTTTTGAATAACAGCACAAAGTGGGTGGGAGCAAAGCTATAATGGACTAAGGAAATGATAGATGGGAAAGTAATAATTATAACAATGCTGTTGAGTTTTTAACATTAATAGATACGATATAACAAAAATAGCCCTCTCCCCCCACCCCCACAAAGGGGCACTAGTTTAAAAAAAATATCAAAAACTGGAACATTAATCTCTGACACTTAGAGACCCCCAGTCCATTAAAGCATCAAACACTCATTATAATATCCAGCCCATCTCTCTAGCCTGGGAAAGCTGTAACTCTGTGGTAAACAGTATTTAAACTCAATCTTGCTGGGTATGCAGAGAAGCACAGAGACACTGTGGAATCAGAACAACTCAGTTTTTAGAAAAAGTTTGAAATATACATTTAAGTTAAATTAATAGAGAATTGCACATCTACAAAACATGCATTCAGTCCTCTTGTTGAGGGAGCTAGCCATTATAATACTTCATTTTATTAATTAATTTAATGTTAATCTACATGAAATGGCACCCAATAGCCTGCTGTTTCTTGGCAAAATATACATGAAAGAATAGATAGAGTTCGAGGAGTCTAATTTGAATACTGAACAAAACGCATGGATAGCACTTCTCACTATGTTCCTTACAAGGATCAGAGAATTTTGTGACCCTTGTCAAAGAATAATTACTCTATTCAGAGTATAAGTGCTCAAAAGAAAGTTTCATTTCCTGATCTCATTGACAGAAATTCAGCATGAGTAAGTTTATGGGACCTTCCTCTCCTCCTCTGACCACAGGGGTGATAATACATATTAAACTAATCCAACATGAAAATTTGAAATTGAGTTGAGCCCACAGGGATAGAAAGATATCAGGACTAAAGAAATGGATGATATTATCCCAGAAAATACCCAGAGACCATGTCCTAGGAAAACATACCAAGATCTGAGGTTCTTATCCCTTTATAAGCTTGACAATTCTGTTTTTCCTTTGATTCTATGGGCTAATAAATTTATTTTGATGAAGGTTGGCAGAGTTTATTTTTTTCTTTTTTTTAAACTTTTTTTCCCCAAAAGGTACTCTCATAAACTAATTTCAATTTAATCATCATATTGTATGTGATTGCTCTTCTTTCCCACAGAATTCAATAAGAAAAAGAAGCTCCTAATTCTATACTGATAAGTATGTGATATCTGCTTTTCTATAATTGTAATAATTTGTATTTCATTAAGGTCAGTCAGAATAAATACAATAAATGTGTCTGCCTAAATTAGTTTTGTCTTTGAATTTTACAGTGGCCTTAAGTGTTTGTTCCCCATTGATTCTCTACATGAGAGTGTCAGTGAGAAAGAGAAAAATGCCTGCGTTATTTAGACACAGAAATGGCTGTTTAATTGCTCTTGGGTAGGGTCTTGAAAAAATGGATGCTTGTAATTTAATATCTTGAAAAACTGATAGACACTACATTTATCTTAGTTTAAGTCAAAATCAAAATCCAACATAAACAGATGAGAAAGAACAAAATTTATTATGTCAGGAAAGTATACCATGACTCTCATCTCTAAGGAGGATAACTATGATGAGTTACACTGAGTGATTCAAATTTTTCACAAATGTCTAAGTGGTTGACAGATATTTGATCACCTATTTATGAAATAGCATATTCAAGAAAGTTATTAAAGTATTAGAAATTTTAACATTAAACAATAAAAACATGACAATTTTATACAATTCTGGATAAAGCTGAAGTTACACAGATTTTGGTCTTGTTCTTGGCATTACTGGTTTGGAAAACATGTCAAATAGATGATTTCTTCCTAAGATTCTTTATTTATAAAATGGTGATCTTAACACTTGTCTTATTTCACAATTTTTTTGTAACTATACAATAGTGAAAGTGTTTATTAAAAATGAAACAATAATGGGAAGCACTTCTGTAATAAAAACTGCCCCAAAACATCTTTCCATAAAAAATCAATGAGAACACTGATAACAATTTGTCCAATTTGACCTTTTCCCAACTCTGAAAATTAACTAAAGACTTAAAAAAGTTGAGGAAGCATTTATTTTTAAAAAGCTGAATCTTAGAACTGTGAGCATTTAGGATATTTTGACATACTCTATTCTCTTCCTCCTTTCCCTAGCTCTATGATAGTCTCAGAACCAACAACCTAATAAGTCAGCATCATAGCAGCCACTGGAGGGGCCAGGATAATTTGAGACCCTCCTCAAAACTTTTTCCCAGAGATTTTATCACTATTTGATCCATTTAGACTCATCTGGGACAGATTTATAATTCCCCTTATTTTGATTTGATTTAATTTGGACTCCCTCTGTGCAAAGAGCTCTATCCCTAAGGTGTTTGTTGAAAATTATCAGCAGCAATTGTTTAACATTGTAGCTGAATGAGGTGGCAATATGAGTTAGAATTAACAGACGACTGACAAAAACACTTAAAAGGAAAAACTGAGAATCAGGATCTTTGAAAAGCTCCAACATATTTGTGAAAATCTAGAAGGCCACAGCACATGCACAACTTTATGCATTTCCAGAAAAGATCTGAGAAAGCCCTAATCTTTCACCTCTGACTGACCTCGAGTTTCTGCACCAGCATGCAGTGAAGTTAAAGGCAGAAAGTAGACTATCTTATAGACCATCAAGGGAAAAACCCTAAAGCACACAGAACCCTTCACAAAGGCTGAGAGACTTATTAATTCAAGACAATTAATGAAACATTTCTCCAGTGATTAGCTGACTACTAAGCCAGTTGAACATAGACTTCAGTGGCCATATATGTAAAGAATGAGGACTTTAAATAATTAGACCAGGAAAGTCATTAATCAAACAGATAATGATTATAAAAAACAGCAAAATATATCTATCTTTATATCTGTCTGTCTTCTATCATCTATCATCTGTCTCTCTCTCTCTCTCTCAATCTATCATCTATTTCTCATCATCTATGATCTATCCATCTATCTATAACCTTCCTAAGGAGGAGAGAGTCTGATTTTCATAGTAGCAACATCATATTATTTAAAATCCATTTTTCAGCTAAACCATATGAAAATACAAAGAAACAGAAAAATATAGCTCATACACAGCAAAACATATAGCCAATAGAAATTGTTTCTAAAGAAGCCCAGATATTAGACTTACTAGACAAAGGCTTTAACTCAGCAACTCTAAATTCAAAAGACTAAAGAAACTATGTCTAAAGAGTAAAAAAAAATGAGAAAGACATCTTGCCAAGTAGAGAATACCAATAAAGACATAAAAATCATCTTTTAAATAAGAACCTATTAGAAATTATGGAGTTAAAAATATAATAACTGAAATTAAAAAATAGTAGAGTGATTTAATAGCAGATTTGAACTAGCAGAATTAAAAAAGAAAGATTTTAATTTTAATGTCCTAAACATTAATGTCCTAAAGTAACTTTATGTCACTAAAAAAATAATTTTTGAAATATAATGAAAGAACAAGGTAAAAAAAAATTACATCACAAAATATCTAACTTAAAGACAGCAATCAAGGAATAGAAGCAAAAACTGACAAAATTGAAATGAGAAATATGCAATTCAATAATAAAAGTAGAAACATTAATACTCTGCTTTCAATAATCCATACAGTAACTAGGCAGAAGACCAACAAAGAAATGGGAGACTTAAAAAATCACTTTAAAAAGCAGCTAGATATAACAGAATCTATAGTATACTCCTCTAAAAAATATATAATTCTTCCAGTGCACATGAATATTCTCCAGAATAGACTAAATACTAGGCCATAAAACAAGCCTCAATAAAGATCAAAGTACTGAAGTCATACAATGTATATTCTTTCATCAAAATGGAATTGTTAAAAATCAATAACAGACATTAACAGAAATCGATAACACTTTTTTGAGAAATATACCCATATGTAGAATTAGAAAATATGCTTAAATAATCAGTGGGTCAAAGAAGAAATCAAAAGAGGAAATCAAAAGAGGAAATCAAAAATAAGAAAATGTTTTTTAGATGAGTGAAATGAAAACACAAAATAAAATTTATGGAATGTTGTCGAACTAGTGTTTAGAGTGAAATTTACAGGTGTAAATAACTATTAAAGAAGAAAAACATGGCCTTTACTCAATAATCAAGCGTTCTACCTGAAACACTAGATAAAGAGCAAATGAAACCCAATGAAAGCAAAAAAAATAAATACATAAATAAAGGAAATAGAAATTAGAGAGGAAATATAGACTACAGTGGAAATAAATAGAGAAAGTAAAACTATTAAAATCATTGATCCAAAAGATAATTCCTTGTAAAGATTAATAAAATTGACAAACCCAAAGGTTAGACTGTGCTGTGCTGACTAAAGAAAGAGACAGAAGGCTGAAATTATTAAAACCATAATTTAAGAAAGAAACATCATTATTGTCCTTAAAGAAATAAAAAGAATTATAGGGTAATAGTATGAACAATTGTACACCAAGGAATTAACTAACTTAGATGCAATTATTGTCAACATAATACAAGCAAAATAAATCTATCTTATTATATAGAAAAGTTATTTATCATAGCCGATAAAAGGCACTGTATTAACAGAATAAAGACAGAACACCTGATAGTGCAGAAAAGAAATTGCCATGTGCCAATACCCTTTCATGATAAAAATGTTCAACAAATGTTCAACGACCTTAGAAAGGCCATTTGCTAAAATCCTATACCAGCTATCTCATTTAATAATGATAGAATAAATGCTTTCTCCTTAAAAATCAGGAAGAAGGCAAGAATATGTCTCTCACTATTTTTTTTTTCTTTTAACTTTGTATTGAAGATTACAGCAGGTCAATTAGGCAAGAAAAAAAAAAAAGACATTCATTTGAGGAGAAAAGTCAAATCTATCTGTTTTCAGTTCTTAAAAAAATTAAAACTAATAAGTGAATTAGCATGGTTACAAGCTACAAGATAAGTATATGAAAATCAATATACTACACTAGCAATGAACATTCTAAAAGTGAAAAAAAAATGAAATCTTGCCATTTGTGACATAGATGGACCTACCTAGATGGTATTATGCTAAGTGAAATAAGTCAGACAGCAAAAGACAAATTCTATATGATTTCACTTAAATATTGAATCTAAAAGACAAAATAAATAAACAAAACAAAACAAAAAAACCCTCATATATATAGAGAGAGAGAGAGAATATTGTGATTGTTGCCAGATGGGAAGGGTGTTGGGGAGGTGGGTAAAACAAGAATTAAGATATATAAATTGCCAGTTATAAAAACAGTCACAAGGATGCAAAGTATAGCATCGAGAATATAGCTTATAACATTGTAATAACTTTGTATGGTGTTAGAAGGGTACTAGATTAATTGGGGTGATCACTTTGTAAGTTACATAAATTTCTGATCACTATGTTGCACTCCTGCAACTAATATAATATTGTATATTAATTATAATTAAAAAATTAAAAAATTAAAAATGAAATTAAGAAAATAACTGTTTATAATGCATCAAAAAGAATAAATACTTAGGTTAAATATAACAAAGGAATTGTAAGACTTATATACTGAAAACTAAATGTCACCATTGAGAAAATTAAAAATAACCTCATACCATATACAAAAATTAACTTAACATCTACTATTGTCTTAATTATAGAGCTAAAACTTTAAATTGTTAGAAAAAAACATAGGGTAAATCTTTATGACTCAGATTTGGTAATGGATTCTTAGATATAACTCCAGAAGCACAGTAGTGAAGGCAAAAAAAAATAAATTTGCACTTCAAGAATACCATTAAGAAAGTAAAATTCAACTAATAAAATAAAACTAAAAAAAGAAGTAAAATTCAACCTACAAAATTAAAAAAATAAATAATTGTAAACCATATCTATTAAGGAACTTCAATGCAAAATATAAAATAGAGAATATTAAATTTAAATAAATATTTAAATATATATACTTGTATGCAGAATATATTAATATATACAAGTCAATAAAAGACAACCCAATTTTAAAATTTACTAAGAATACAAATATATACTTCTCAGATGCACTAAAGACCAAAATGTACATAGAAAAGTGGTTCTTAGGGAAATTCTTCCCGCCTCCCCCCCCAAAAAAACCCACAAGATATCACTTCATACCCACTAGGATGACTAAATATGTATATATAGGTGATAGTGTTTGGCAAGGATGTAGACAAATCAGATCCATCAGATCCATCATGTAAAAGATGCAGCTACTTTGGAAAACAGACAGGCAGTTTTTCAAATGGTTAAACATAACATTATCATTTGACCCAGCAAATCCACTCTTAGGTGTATATCCAAGAGAATTTAAATAATTTGTCCAAAATTGTATAGGAATATTTATAGCAATATTTTTCATAATAGCCACCAAGGTTGACAAAACTCATATGATTATCAAGTGATAAATGGATAAACAAAGTGAAGTATATCCATGAAGTGAAATATTATGTAGCCATAAAAAGAAATTAAATACTTGATACATGTTGAAGCAGACAAACTTTGAAAATATTATTCTAAATGAAAGAAACTAGACAGAAAAGACACATTGCATGATCCATTTATATGAAATGTCCAGTATAGGCAAATCCATAGAAACTACAAAGAGCAGATAAGTGGTTGTCTAGGAAAAGGGAGAGATGGATAGGTAACAGGTATGGGGTTTCATTTTAGTGTGATGAAAATCATCTGTAGTAAGATAGTAGTGATAGTTGCACAGCTCCGTGAATACATTAAAAAACATTCAATTGTATAATTTCATAGGGTAAATTGTATGGTTTGTGAATTATATTTTACTGACTCTGCTGAAAATTAAATCATAATAGTTCATGTCAAGTTTTTTTTTTTTTTTTTGAGGGGGTAAAGGTCTTAATTTTAAGGAATTGAAATAATTTAATATTGAATGAAAACAGTTATTGCAAGTGAAAAGAAACAGAGCATATGTTTCCAACAGTAATAGTTAAGCATTTATACAAAAATACTACCTCAAATTAATATGATTATTTATATTAGCCAGCACTGATTTCATAGGTCCTAGGTAGGATGCTTGGCAATTTTCTTGCTTTTTCTCCCTTAATTCTCAGAATTTTTGTAAATTATTCTCTATTTTATAGATTAGATACATAAGTTAGGTTAAATATTTCATTTGAGTTATTATAGTTCATAAATGGCATCACCAAGGCAGGAACCCAGATCAATTAATTATAAAGCAAATACTCTTGCCCACTAACCTATATTTTCTTTTTATTCAAATTGAAATGAATAAGAAACATTTACTCACATTAATAATATTTTTTACAGCTGCCTCATAAGGGTTAGGAAAATTTATTATTTGAAGTAATTTTCATTAAATGTGCATTCTTATACCAAAGAAATGTTGAGAAAATAGAATTTCAGGATTTATTACCCTGAGCCCTCTTCAGCTCATTATTCCCACTCAGACTAACTGAGGTTCTATCTCAAGGAGTTGTCTCTTTTTAATATGTGTCAGTTTTTATTGGAAAACATTTACAGGTCACAATGATAAACATTATTCAAATGACAAATACAAAGGAAATCCTCAGGTAAACATTCAGTAATAGCTAAACAAATAAACACAATTACAAATAGGAAGATGGCATTTTCACAGAGTAAGATTAGGTAGAGTTTGGAATCTAAATTGTTTACAGTGGCTTTCCTTCAAGATAGAGATTAAGATAAGAGATGTTCCTTTTAAATCTTTTACATGGATTTGGACAATCTTACTTTTGAGGTGGTTTCTTTGATCTGCTTTATTTCCCTGGAATAATTTACTCAATGCCCCATTTGTAAAATTTCTCTTTACAGATGATTAGAAAATCTCTAAAATTTTAGACCTGACTCTCAACATTTTACAGGTGAAGAATTTAAAGCTAAAATGGGTTAAGGGAAATCTAAACATTTATCCTTCAAAACATGAGGGGCTTTCTTCTACGGGCTTCTTTATGGAAAAGACTATAGCCATTTTGATTGTAAATCTACATCAGATAATATGCTCAAAATGTTTAAATTCAATTTAATTTACTTTGCTTTCCCTAAGATTTTCCTTCTATTATTTTTATTTTTATTATGGTAACATTGGTCAACACAATCTAGTTGGTTTCAGGTATACAATTTAACAGTAAGGCATATATATATTGCATTCTATGTTCACCATCCACAGTTAGATTTCTTTCTGTCACACATATTTGACCCTTTTTATCCCATCTACCTCCCCATTCCTTCTATTTTCAAATTTATGATTATTCTCCTCTTTTAATTTCAGCTATTTAAATAGATGTTACAGTCTTTTATTCTCATTCTTAAATAACAAGTATCTAAACAAACCAGTTATCTGCTAGAATAGGGTGCAGGGTTCTTTTTAGCCTTTCACAGGGTACTCTTCAGTAATAAAAGATTTCGACCTTCTAATTTGAAAAAAAAATCTTTGAAATTTCAGTATTAAAGTCTTTAATAAAAGTGTTGCTATGCTGAAATAAGTAATGCTCTCCTGCCTTCTCTGTCTCACCAGTTGTATACAAATAGCATAATTTATTCCCAGCAATTTGAAGCAGTCTTGGTTCTCCTAAGGTCAGAGAAAGTACATACAAAGCTACACTTAGAAATTATAATGTATACTGTAAAAGTATCTCAAAGTTACTCTGTAACTTTGTCATTATTATGTGCTCTAAATTTGACTCATAACAAATTCTAAAGTAGCACTGCCATTGTTCTAATACAAATTGTACATAAATGAGAGATCTGGTTTCTTCTTCATTAGTTTTATGTGTGCATAAGCTAAAATTATGTCTTTATAATATGCATAAGAAGGGTTTAAAAAGTTAGAGAATAATTTTTACTAGGACAGAGCTCAAAAAACCTCAATAGCAACAGTAAAGGCAAAAATGTGTTATTGGCATTCCATAAACATTTGTCCAATTGAATCATGGAAGTTTTACTCAATCTTGGTGATTTTTTTCTTTTTTTGTTCCCCTTATCTAAACTAGTGAGATCAGTAATAAGCTCATTCACAAACATTCTACATTCTGAAGTCTAAGGTACATAGATTTAGATAAAAACACTTAGCTATATATTCCAAAATGCTAAAAACACGGTGCTTCCTAATCTGATTTGGAGCCACTATATTCAGAATAGGAGGATTCCCACAAACTTTCAAGAAGAAATCCAGAGTCATAAACAGAAATAACATTAATTTAAAACAACTTAGAAGAAGAGGAGGATCTCTTTTGGGGAGGCAAAGAGAAATAGTATTTTCTTCTTAATAGGAGCTTTGCTAGCAGCAGTCTATTAAGAAAGAGGTGATAGTAAATTATTGACACACAACTAAAATTGGATGTGGCTTAAATGTATTCATTATGGGCATTTGTTATAATTTACTGATTATATTTTTATATACCATGACAATTGTTATTAAATTTATAGCACGTCTTAGTCATTAAAGTGAAAACATTTTCCTAAGTCAATAAAAATATTCCTGAATAAACGAGAGGCCATTAAATTATTTAAATGATGTTAACAACTATCCATTTCTTCCATTTCTTTGGCTAAATTCTCTAGTTTCAAAGTCTTATTTCTTGCTTTCCACTGTATCTTTAGTAGTTCAATCTTCCTGGCACTTATCTCTCTAATGTCTTGTGCCCTAGGGTGAACACAATGGCTGCCTACTATAGTATATACTGATTTTTATCTAGGCCCTGATTATGTATGGCAGCAACCTGCAAGCAAGATGTATACACAGTTATTTCCATAATGCATGGGTAGTCCTTCTCAGCTCAGACATTTTGTCCTAACAAAATATTATGTTTAAATAATCTCTGGAAAAACTATTAGGGAGAGGGACTGTGAACTAACTTAATTTTTCCAAAATTACAATAAATAAACCAGATGAACATGGTTTCAAAAAAGTTTAAATTGGACAGAGCTCTGGTTGTATCAAGTAACTTAGTGTATCTACAAAGGTCATTATTTCAAGTGTTAGGTGATTTTTCAGAAAGAATGGATTTGAATTTTATTTTCTATTGCAACTGCCCATCATCTAGAATCATACTGGCATATTCTCAATGGATTATTATTTGAGTGATCGATTTATTTATTTATTTGTTTGTTTATTTATTTTTAGGCAAGGCAACCTTTGGTTGATTTCACAGATTACAAGGATCTTGTCAGTTTACAATCCCTTATTTTTTACGCCTACAGCACCTGGTCTTCCTAGGGGTCTCCCATCCAAGTACTAATTAGGTCTGACCCTGCTTAGCTTCCAGATCGGGCTTGTTCAGGGTGGCATGGCTGTAGACACCTTAAGTTTTAATTAATATTTATTTGTAAAGAGGACTCTATTTGGCTCCTATACCTGGGATTCAAATAGGGCTTATAAATACAACCTATATACAGAAAGAAACAAATCTTTCCAGATAAACAATGGCAGCTTGTTTCCAACATTCACCCTTTAACATCCCCTTTAGTCAGCATGTTTGTTCATTCTTATACTTTGTGGTTCCTTAATTCCTTGACTTTCTTGGGCTCCTGTGTCTAATGCAAGCCTTTCTTATTTTTATTAACTGTTTGAACTTTTGTGTGTCCCTCTTAAATATTTTTCTATGGCCTACTTTGGCCTTACATTCATCATTTGATAGAAAAACAGATTAGCCACTGACTCATGACTTCAAACCAGAAGAGCCAATTTTACCATATGCTGTATTCTAGGGAAATAAAAATAAAACCTGGTGCTATTTCCTTTTCAACTTATAGTTTTACTTTGTAGAATTGTATTATCAGAAATTATATCATAGTTTAATTCTTAATTATCATAGATTCTACTTTTCTAACTGTTAAGAATGGGTTCACTGAGAGTAATAGAATTAAAATTAAGAAATAAATATTATACAATATAATGAAATATATACATATATATATATACACTGTCTAGTGTGTATATATATGTATTTATGTATGTATATATATATTTGTACATATATATACATATATATGTGTGCATATATTTCTGACATTGATAATGACTAATATTTTTGTGGGCTTAACCTGTTCTGAATGCTATTCTAATAACTTTACCTATATTAACTACTTGATTCTCACAATAATGATAACCTTATGAGATAATAACTACTATTTTAATTTCACCCATGAGAAAACTGAAGCAGAGAAATTAGCAATTTGTCCAATGTTTTACACAATTACAACTAGGGAGTGATTAGATGGAATTAAAACTCACATGATCGGACTCCAGATATCAGAAGATATAACCAAAATGCATGTCACAGGATTGCATTTGCAGAAATACTGCTATAGAGCGTATCATTTACCTTTTTCATTAGGTAAACATTATGGAGTATAAACAATTTGCCAATTATTTTACTAGACACTGAAACAAACATGAGAATAATCCAAACTTGATTATTTTGGCGGGCTTAAAGTTTAGTGGAGAAAAAGACTAAAATTAATTTTGCAAATATTAAACAATTTTGATACCTACTTCAAAAGGAAATACAGAGAGTCAAGAGGGCATATGAAAGGTAATTTATAAAGGCTGAGAAAGAGGAGTGATTGGAAAAGCAACTCTAAAGAATGGGCTAAAGCATTAGGAAGAGTAGAGGTAGTTCAGTGAGATGGGAAAGCAGGAGAATGACAGTGAGTGTCAGGGAGGTTGAAAACTCTCTAAGGCAGAAAGAATCACATGTATGAAATCCCTGAGACAAGAAGGAGTGTCATAGTTTTGGTGGTGCTGCAGAAGAAGGCTGGGCCCAAGCACGCAGAACTGTAGACATGCTGAAGATCTTTGACTATCTTGCAAGAGCAATGGGAAGCTCTAAAGATTTTTAGTAATAAGCAATTTATTTCCTCTAGCTGCGCTGTGGAGGACAAAATGAAAGGACAGACTAATAGAATCTAATTAAGAAAACATTGATTATAATTATAATAATTTAGACAAGTTTCCTTTTTGTTTATTTCTGGTTCATCTGGATTTATAGTAAAGGGAAAAATACAATCATTTTATCTGTTAATAAAAACTTAGGTTGTAACAGTGCATGTAAGTAACATTCTAGGATCACATACAGAAAGCTTAATTCAAAGTATTTGAAAATATGGATTTAGAATCTAATGTCAAATCCCGAACTCTACTGTTTTCAAGTTATATAACCTTGGGCAAGCTATTCAGATGAGAAGAAGATTAAAGATGGAGGGAGCCAAAAAAAAAAAAAAAAAACTACTGAAAAAGTCCTTATTACATCAAGGAGACACAATCGCTCAAAAAAACAAATCAGTATGAGGTTAATACATAGCTTGCTCAAAAATAAATAACTTCAATAAAAATATTAAATTCTATTTAATGTGTTACTTCATCTAATAGGTATGTTTTGCAAATATCAAATAAGGTGAAAATAAGCACACAGAGATATAAATATGTGTTTACAAGAAGTTTCCTTTTGTGGAATATCTCATTCTCAAAAAATAAAACACGACTTTATATCAGTTCTGTGGTATGAAAACAATCAAAGAGTCAGTATCTATTGATCTTACATTATGTGTGTGGTTCAGTAGATTTTAAACTTTATTACATTAAATATTCGTGGTTGATAGGATAAAATTTCTCCAGTTCTATGTCTTAGTAATATCTGATGTTATTTTTAAATATATTTTAACATATGGATTAAACATTTCTTAATGGTTTATTAAGGACAAAGTTTATGCTTCTAAAAAGAAGCTACACAAATAACCACTAAATATGTCTTGCTAGAAAAATAGCCAGTATAAAGAAGAGAAGAAAAAAAAAATTTCTATGCTTGCCTCAACTGATCTGATCTAATTCTACTACTAAAAATTCTTGATATCAGTGTTGTATATCAACACTTTTTTTTACCAGTAGAGAAAGTTACTGTTACTGATATTTGATTGAAAAGATGTTGCAGCTTTTCGGGGGAAAAGGCAAGAGAAAGAGACACTAGATGCTTGTTCCTTAGGCTAATTTGCTGCTTCTAACCTTATATTTGTTGACCCTCACCTTTTGTCCACATTTTCCTCACACCATAAGTACGTACTCATAAATTTCAGTTCCTGAGTTTATTACATTTGAGATTGTAAAATGCCAGAAGCTATGGTGCTAAAAATGCTGCCTCTCACACAATTTTCTCCAATGATATTAACCTTGAATACAAGAGATATAAGTGATGGAGACGTTATACCACCAAATAAGTTATAGTCTACTTAATCTAAATCCTCCATTTAAAGGAAATAACTTAATTTGGAAGTCAAGGAATTATACAATTATAATGATATTCTTAACCTGCTGATGACTGTACTTACTATCACAACAAAAACAATAAATACACCATAATTTTAGATGTCCTCATTTAAGAAGTTACTGTTAAAAATAAAAAGAAGGTTGATCTACTTGGATTACTAATTTTAGATTACTAATATTAGATTACTTTGTGTAAAGAAAAGTTCATGCATAGGATGGTAATTTATATAGAGTGTGTGAAATGCACACTTTTGGTCTACATACATTGATTACTTCAAGTCAATTCAATTAATTCTCATTGTTTTAATAATTATGAATGGATTTTAAAACTGTCTGAAGTAGATACTGTGCATCTTAAATGCCTTCATGAAAGATGTGAATTTTATTATGCTTTCATATCTCAAAAATATATGTAAATCAGCCAATTTTCTTCAAAAAGATTTATAAAATCAAAATGGTAATATAAACCCATAACACATTCAATTTGAAAATTAGAAACTTATAAAACTTATAAAATTTGTATTAGATAAATCCTCTCATGTGGATTTATCTAAATCAGGACTCTCACCCTCCAGCTGCCAGTGTTGAACGTTGATGGTTCACAACTGAGCCTCTACCTGGGAACTGGTATAAGCTAAAGGGAATGAATTTCC
Source organism: Eonycteris spelaea (assembly GCA_003508835.1). Classification (NCBI taxonomy): domain Eukaryota; kingdom Metazoa; phylum Chordata; class Mammalia; order Chiroptera; family Pteropodidae; genus Eonycteris; species Eonycteris spelaea. The sequence continues at coordinate 5,316,135 of PUFA01000003.1, forward strand.
TTGCTCAGGATTATGTGCCCTCCCAAGAACAGCTTGCATCCAATGACTGACTTGTGAGCACAAATGGTCAGGATTTTTGCCACAATTCAGGATAATGAAATGTCATCCTGGCTTCAGATTTTCCTGTGAGATTGACTAAGATATTTGCTCATCACACTGCAGTTCACCTCTCTATGCCTAATTCTATTTTCATTGACTCCCTCAAATGTTGTGTCTTACAATACTCTCCAATAAACTTCATGCTTACCAGTCTCCAGCTCAGGGTCTGTTTCCCCAAGATATCCATCCTAAGACTATGGGTGGTCCAAGAAAGCAAAATTTAAAATGTGACTTTAGAGGAGGATTACCCCTGGGTAGCTGACAGTTAGAGCCCCATGGATAGCATTATCCCTTAGCATGTCATAACAGAACAATTATTAAATAAGGCTTTCACTAGTAATAACATTGGATGAGATGTTAACGGAAAGACATGTGCTATCACTGGCTGCTGCAATATTCCAGGCATTTCAGAGGTTCTCAGAAAGTAGGACTTATGAAGATAACAGATTCAGATGGTGGTTTTGAGTTTAATAATTTGCAATAACAAAGGCAAAGACAATGAAAGGCATTTAAAAAAAGATAAAAGTAGAGGGTGATTAATGAAAAATTTAGTGTAAAATGTGAAAGATACAAAGTCTCCTTGGAAACATATATAGACTTCTCCTTTCAAACAGAGAGTAGAAAAGCTAAAGATCAGTCCCAGGATTTAATTTAAAAGACTTGAAAGGCCTAGAAAGCTATACTGACAAAAATTAGGGCCTTAGTTAGACAGAAGAAAGATCCTGAAAAGCAGAATTGGCGACATCTGAGTTGAATGTCCCTGAAACCTGAAAATTTCAGATTTCCCTGAACTCTAAAAGCTGGCAGAAGTGGACTGCTACTCCCTCCCTCTCAATGGCAGGTGCTCCCACACTGTTTAAAGGTTATTCAAAGTTCTCTCTCTCTCTTTTTTTTTTTTTAATAAAATAACATTGTCCCTCTCCTGAAAATATACCCCAATTACTCCTCCTAGACCCCAACCAGTACCTAATTTCAAGTCACAATATAGCCCCGATAGAGAAGTACTGGCTCTGCTAGGAAAAAAATGGTCTACGTCCTAAGGGAGCTGCAGAACCTAGCCACTGTGTCCAGACAGGATCTGGGAGAGGACCTATGAACTGGGTTCTGAAGGTGCTAGAAGAAAGGAGGGGACAAAATACAAAATTAGCTAGGAGTGTTTATAGGCATTCTCTTTCAACCTGGCAAGAATTGTAGGAGGTGATACCAGCACACCAGTAGCTTAGCTTGGTGGAGGCAGTTTAGGGATGGCCTGAAATGAAGTGGATTATTGATCTGGGGCTACACCCTAATAAGCTTCTTGCAAGCAAATCTCTAACTCAGAGTGTGGTTTCTGAGAAACCTCACCTAAGATATCTTGTTTGCTTATTGAAATGCATATGATATTGTCAAAATTTATTAAAATCAATTATTTTTTAATACTGATAAACTATGTAAACCAATGGCAAGGACGTACATTAGATATCAACATCTAATGCTTTTTAAAATATTTCTATTGGCCACATTTGGCAACCTATGCTTCATAGTGTTATTAAAAAATTATTTTCATGTTAATTCACCTTTGAAATTGATAGTTATCTATTTCAGCAGAACCTTTTCTATTGAACTTTTATTCTCATTTCATTGGTTAATATGACTACTAACAAAACAGTGTGGCCATTTAAAATCATTCTTTTGAATATGTGAGGGGCAAAAATAATAAAAATTAAAAATGGGAAAATTATGACTGGAACTACAATGGGAAGTCCAATAAAAGGCTTCTCACTTGTTCTAAATGCAGTAATTAGTAAACATGGTAGTTAGATAATTATATTAGACACAGCAATAGGCATGTAGGTATGAATGCCTTTCTAAAAGAGAATTTTTTTAAGTTCATAGAATATTCTTGATATATGTACATGTTCTCCCCGTACAATCACAATTTCTTAGGTTCTGCTGCTTGACCATTTCAACTTGTGTGACCTTGGAAAACTCATTTAATATGAGGTTAAATAAGTAAAGGAAATAGAATTGGTAAAATAAAAAATATAACTTGTAAAAAGTTTATTATAGGTCATGACACTTGGTAACCAATAAATGTTTTTTTGCTGGAATTATTATTATTTATGTTTACACATTTCTTCAATAGATAGGTCAGCGTATAAATCTTCAACTCACATGATATTTGACCACCAGTGAAAATAATATCTCATAATTGTATAGTTCTTACTATGTGTCAGACTTCTATTTACATTTCATGTGTTATCTCATTTAACTCTCACAATAATCATATGGTGTAGGCTCTATAGACATCATCATTTAGTTTTATAGATGACAGAGGTAAATTGGTCATTAATCACTATCATTGAAAACGCAATAAATAAAAACAGATGTAACTTACTGGTGTCTTTCTTCCCAAATTTAAGCTCTTTCTCTAAGCTGCAAACTCTCCAGCTTTCCAAAATGTCTATGATAATTGTGTGTGTGTGTGTGTGTGTGTGTGTGTGTTCGCGTGGTGTTGTCTTCAAATTATAATCCTAAATGTTACTCTGGCCTTTTATGTCCCTTTCCCAATGCTAAACTCTTTTTTTCCCTTTGCAGAATTTTTCATTTAATTTTCTGGAATTTACATATACCTATAAGAAAAGTGGTTTCCTCAGTGTTATAACAAGATTGAGAGTATACAAAAAAAAATTATCCTACCCAATAAAATTGTAGCATGATTCGGTAAAGAAAGCACTTCACATGAAGTATAACTAGTTTTAGTTCTATTCTACCATAAAGAGTATCTGATTTTAAGCCATCTGGTACTTTTAATATATGTCCAAAAATTCTTTACAGCCTACCCTCAAAAAGCAGAGGTTAATTTTCCTTCTCTTTGAGTGTGGGCTGAACCTAGTGACTCACTTTTAATGAATAGAATTAAACAGAGTGAAAATCTGTCCCCTCAGGAGAGAAAACATAACAGATTCCTCCTATGTATTCTCTCTCTCTCTCTCTCTCTCTCTCTCTCTCTCTCTCTCTCTCTCTCTCACTATCTCAATCATTTGATATGAAGGAAGCCAACTGGTATTCTGTGAGGATGCTCAAGTAAACCTATGAAGTGGTCCCCATGGTGGAATACTAAGGCCTCCTTCAACAGCCATGTGACTGCAGACTCAGTGGAATGAACTCTTATGAGAAACCCTGAGACAGAATCACTCAGATTAGCTGCTCCCAAATTCTGGAACCATAGAAATGGAGATAATACTTATCTTTTTTTAAGCTGCTAAATTTGGAAATAAAAGCATAGACCAGTTACTAATAATCTCTGAGCCAATGATAAAATTGGTTAGCTAAAATGCTAAATGAAGGATATTTTCCAAGAGCTATGCAAAAAAAAAAAAAAAAAAAAAAATTAAATGACAAGCCTAGTCTTTTCAATAGCTGCATTGCAATCATCTACATTTTCCTTCCTATATTAAAGTTGGACACATAAAAATCTTCAAAGTATAAATTTCTATTTCCTTTTTAGAGCCATTAATTTAGAAAACTACTTTGTCATAGACAATGACATGATATTTGCCACTGGTCTCAGTTAAAAATCATTAGAGAGTATGCTCAATGTCAACTATTTCAACAATACTGGAAAAATAGAGAAAAAGTTCAGATCCTACTTATGTTGTGAACATTATTATCTTCATATAGATGAAAACGTGTATAATAAAAGCATCTCTCTAATTTGAACTTACTATGGAATTAGAAAACATGTTATGACTGAGAAACAGATTGATTTACCTTTTCAAGTTATCTTTTTGTGAAAAGAGCTCCAAAACACAATTTAAATTAATAGGAGGAGTGGTAGGTACACTGATATAGTTTGCATTAAAATATAATTAACATGTTTTTATATGGTTATTAGTTTTAAACTGATAATGTGAATTGGGAGCAAATTTTCAGTAAAATTAACAATTTTCCCTGATATTTTATGTGAATGAGCCCTGATCCTCTGTAAGATAAACCATTGTAAATATGCATAGACCCAATTAGGAGTAAAAGTGGTATTGCACAGAGCGAAGAGCAGGGAAATAGTCCCAGTTCTGTGAGCAAGCAGACTTTGACTCAGATTATTAACCCTACAGATATTAATGTGTTTGAGAGTAATAAAAGGGTAGGAGATGAAGATATTTTATTCTTTTTTTGACACATAAAGCTAAGCCCTTGCTCACTTGTTTCACTTTAAGCAGTTAGATATAGGAGCTCAATATATAAATATAGGAATACAAAGGGAATAAAAATAAATGGAATTAAACTGCACTACCTGAATTTACACAAAAAAAAGCAAAGAAAGAAGAAAGCGAGAGAGAGAGATAAACAGAGAGACAGAGAGAGTGCGCAACTTCTCAACTGTTTAGTGAGAAACTAATTTGAAAAGAATAAATTGAATACTAAAATGTGTCAGGCAATTTAGTGGATGTTAAGTATTCAAAGATAAGTGATATATGGTCCATGTACTCAAGTAACTCCTTGTCTAGTATGAAAGGACATCTGTGTAAATAAAAAAAAAATGTATAACAATGCAATACAACAAAACTATGCATTGAGCAAAATAGAAGGAATAAAAACTTTGATTTGGATGAGTCAGAGATTTCACAAAGACAAAGATACTTGAGATATCCCTTCAAGAATTGATTTTTTTAAAAATCACAGGTAAAGAAGGTGGGGAATGAATTAGTTTGAAATAAGAGCATGTGCAAAGACATGGATATATACAAAACAATGGAATATTTGGAGAATTGCAAGTTGAGAATGGGTATGGAGTATCTGCAGGAGGACGTAGAGAGGACAGGGGATTGTAATGTGTAGTTGGTTTTAAAAACAAACAAACAAACAAACAAAAATATATATAAAAACAAGCCACACGGGAAACAGTTAACTAGAGATCACCCCATATAAAAGACAGTCCTACTCTGTCCTCCTTTAGCAGATTGCTGTCCAGCAGAAATATAGGCCTTCTTTGGCCTGATCTGATTTATAAACAGGCAGCAGAAAGTTATAGTTTAGTTCCTTACTTAATTTTGAACAAGTTGTGTCATGCACTTTGCTAAAAACTTTCATTGTATTTCTGCAAGTTTTATTATTGTAATTAGTACTTTTCTGAGAGTATTCTGTTAATATGCAAATGCCTCGGATATGTCATAATACTACTTATTTATTTTTTAATCAATAAACACAATTATACATTTGATAATAGCTAGCATTCTCCAGGAAGTGCTTTTAAGAGTTATCCTCACTTCTTAATATTTACTTTGTTTTTATTTATTGCTTTACTTCAAGTACAGAGATTATATTTCTATGTTTAAAATCATTAGAAGTGACCCATGAAATGTACTTTATTAATATAATTCAATTTGAATAAAGAAAATATTATATTGGCAAATCCATCATAGTATTGCCATTATTGTCTAATTATTTCAAGGTAGTTGTATAAAATCTAAAACAAAATAAATTGAATAAAATTTGTGGAAAGTACAACTGTGAGTTCCACATTTGGTTTAATTACTAATATTTTTATTTGAAATAGCTCCAGAAGTGAAAACTTGATAAAGACCTTCAGCAAGCAAGTTCATTTCTCTTATTTCTCTTTTAAAAAGAAGAAATAACTTTATGAGCCTGAGAAAAGGTCATTAAAATCCGCGAAGAAATTAAAAGTGAGAATAAATAGAGTAAGAGTCTTTTCCTCTAGAAGCCAGAGGCCTGGAAACAAAGTGAAAGATAGTAGGTTAGTTTTAATTACACTACAGAATTTTCCCTAATGGATTTACCTCCCAATCTATATTGAATAAAAAAACTGTTTTGTTTGTTCATTATGGGCTCTGTGTGTGTGTGTGTGTGTGTGTGTGTGTGTGTGTGTGTGTGTGTGTGTGTCTGTGAGTGTGTAAGTGAAAGAGAAAGAGAGATACAGGGGCAGAGGCTGCTTTTACCATTTCTTTCTTTCTTTCTTTCTTTCTTTCTTTCTTTCTTTCTTTCTTTCTTTCTTTCTTTCTTCTTTCTTTCTTTCTTTCTTTCTTTCTTTCTTTCTTTATCTACTTATTATTTATATTTAGAGATTGCTTTTATACAGATGCATCATTACTGCTCTACATAGATTGCATATATCTGACAAATGATTAAATCCCCACTTTCTACTTCAACTTAACCAAAATTTTGAGGAACAACCCTATTTATATCAAAAAAGTAGTTCATAAAAATGTTTCTACTTTAGGTTGAAAGTTCTTATTACAGTTCCTTAATAGATTTAACACAAGAGCATGTTGACCATTGGTAATTTTTATCTATTATTAATTAGGAGTCCTTCCTCTACTAAAATATAAAAAGGTTTACCTCATCTCTGTCCAGTTGTGAGAAGATTTATGTCTGCTTCATCATAATTAAAGGTTATTTGTCCTCCTGTTAACCCATTTATTATCAGGACTTTTCCAGTCCTCTCCTCAACATGCTTGTGTATTTTAGCCTGGGCCATTTAATCTTTCACCCAAGGTCTCCACGTGTCCACTATATCATTACTGAAAATAGTTTCTTTCTTTTAATTTCATTAACACATTTATGTGCACAAGAGTCCCTTATTCACTTTCTGTCTTTTAAATAACAATATAGAAAACTAAATTCTGTACATTTTTCAAATTGTTCTGACTTATTTTCTCATTTTTAACTGGCATTAACATAGCTATTGGATTTTCACGTAACAGATGTGATCACTCTTCATTTTCAAATGAGAAATCAGTGATTTGGAGATGTTAAATGATGTCACTCCCTTTACCCAGATGAAAAGTGGAATATGTGAGATTCAACACCGATCCAGATGAAACGTAAGACTTCGAATCTTTAATTCATTTGGAAGTAACTTAGGAAATCTCCTAAAGATTCCAAAAGTGTATTCCTTGCTTTATATTCAATTCACACTTCCTTGCATACCTAATCAGTAATGTTAGCCTGGCCCTCCTACAATTCCTTTTCCCTTCACCTCCTTTCCCTTTTATTGTTTACATTATGTTTAATGCCTTATTTTCATTATTGTCTGAATAAACAGTCATATTTATCATGAAAGTGTGGATAACAGATCATTCTTTCTAAAGTTATAAATAGAAAGGACATATTTTTTAATAAGAAAACAAAAATTAAAGGAAACATCATCAGCAACAAAACAAACTGGCATACTGGTTTTCTAAGAATTAATTTTAGAGCCCATTCCAATCTTAACACTAATTAGGGAGACAGAAAAGTGGTCTGCAGAAACTTTTGGACAGACAGTCATTGGCAGAATGATGGACCATTCTATTCAAGAAAGGTATGTCTGCAGGCATGTTTTTTGACAGACATTATTGATACAGATAAAGAAATCAAAGGTAGTTGTAAAAATAATTACTTGTACTGTGCTGTCATCATTGAGAAGTCATAGCCCAAAGTACCCTATTTCCTGTCAAGAATTAGTTCATATATGGTTCAATTTGTGACTTACATTTATCTCATAGTCCTGAGCTTATTGAACTGGGTTATGCTATAAATTTGTGATACAAAAATTACTATTTTGGATGAACTCTGTACATTTCAGGTTTATTATCAACTTTAGATACTGGCCTTTCATTTGTTGTTCACTCATGGCGTTAACTATTCTTATTAAGTTGTCATGTTTTATAATTTAAGGCATTATTTTAATTATTTTTTCCAGCTTTATTGAGATATAATTGACATCTTGTATAACTTTATGAGGTACAATGTGATAATTTAATTCACATATATATTGCAAAATGATTACCACAATAAGGTTAGATAATACTCCGTCATCTCATATACTTAACTTTTTTGTTTTATAGTAAGAATATTTGAAATCTATTCTCTTGGCAACTTTCAATACAGTATTGTTGACAGCAGTCATCATACTGAATACTAGATTCCTAGAATTTATATATCTTATATTAGAAGTTTGCGCATTTTGCAGACATTGCTCTATTTCCTGCAACTCCAGTCCCTGACAACCACCATCCACTTGCTTTTTATGAGTTTTACTTTTAGGATTTCACATATAAATGAAATCATATAGTATTTGTCCTTCTCTGTCTGATTTATTTCACTTAGCACAGTACCTTCAAGGTCCATCTACGAGGCAGAATTTATTTCTTTCTCATAGCTAAATAATGTGTGTGTGTGTGAGTGTGTGTGTGAGTGTGTGTGTGTGTGTGTGTGTGTGTGTGTGAGCAAGTTTTCTTTATCCACTCATCTGTAGATAGACACTTAGGTTGTTTCCACATCTTGGCTATTGTGAATACTGCTGCAATGAATATGAAAGTGCAGTTATCTTTTTGAGATACTGACTTCATTTCTTTTGGATGCATACTCAGAAGTGTTATTGCTGGATTATATGGTAGTTCTAGTTTTAACTTTTTTGGGAATCTTCGTATTGTTTTCCATAGTGGCTATACCAATTTACATTGCCACTAACAGTGCACAATAATTCACTTTACACGACACCTTCGCCAACACTTGTTATGTGTTATCTCTTGTCTTTTTGATGGCAGCCATTTTAACAGGTGTTGAGATGATATCCCATTGTGGCTTTGATTTGCATTTCCCTGATGATTAGTGGTGTTGAGCATCTTATCATGTACCTCTTATCAAGTAGTTCTTATATGTTTTTTTGGGGGAAAACATCTACATAGATCCTCTCCTCAGTTTTTATTTTGTTTTAATTTTTGTTCATTTGCTTTCAAATTGAGTTATATGAGTTCTTCATAATTTTGAATATTAACTCCTTATCTGATAGATGGTTTGCAAATCTTTCCTCAAGTCAGAAATAAGCCCTTATATATACAGTTAACTAATATTTACAAGAGAGTCAATAATACTCAATGGAGAAACGATAGTCTCTTCAAAAATTGGTGTTGAGCAATCTGGACAATTATATGCATAAAAGTGACATTGTTCTTCTATTTTACACCACTCACAAAAATTAACTCAAAATATCTTAAAGACTTGAATATAAGAGCTGAAACTATAAAACTTTGAGGAGAAAACATAGGAGAAAAGCTCTTTAACATAGGTCTTGGTAATGATTTTTTGGATATGACACCAAAATCACAAGCAACAAAAGCAGAAATAAATAAGTGGACTACATAAAACTGAAAGCTCCTACCCAGCAAAAGAAATAATCAATCAACAAAATGAAAAGGCAAACTATAGAATGGGAGAACAGGTTTTTAAATATCTCAATTTAGAAATCCAGAATTAAACATCTATCAATATGTGAATTATTTCTAAAGTAAACTTTTTTCGATGACCCATTGTTTACAAATGTCAGCATAAAATTATTGGATAATTGAATATTTCTAATGTTATTCCAATCTCTAACTTATTTCCAGATATTTGGTTGAATATAATGTACAAATACATGATTCTACTTGAAATTATATTGCTTTAGTTAAAATCTTAGTAATTTTTCCTCTACTAGCTATGTGACCTTGGGTATCTATTCAACTTTTCTAGGACTGTTTTTCATCTTCCTTAAGGTGAAAAGATTAAATGAGATAAATTAAAGTCTATTGCTCAAAACCACCTGGTACCTGGCATGCATGCTAAAGATTTCTATTATTAAAATTATTTATATTTAAAAACAGGTCTATATTTATATTTGTTTATATTGGTATAGGCAAACATTTTCTTGAAGGGCCAGAATAAATATTTTAGGTTTGTGAATCAAACGGTTTCTCTGTTGCAACTATTGAACTCTGCTTTGTAGCAGAAAACCATCCACAGATAACACAAGTTAATGTGAATGGTTGTGTTCCAATAAAACTTTATTTACAAAAAGAAGCTCTGGCTCCATTTTGGGCTGCAGGCTATATTTTGCCTACCCTGGTTTCTATGCTTAAAAAACAATTGCAATGAACTATAATTTAATAGGAAACACTTAGTGCATTCATAAAACTATAAATCTTTAGGTGAACACTTATGATTCCCAAGAAGGTATTTCTTTGCCCATGATTCTCCATATAGTTTATCTTATCTTAAGTTTTATGTCAGTGTTTATTGTTCTCTCAGCAAAGGATAGCAGTCAGCACAAGGAGAAAATGAATTTTTGCTAAAAAATTAAACAATGTCACACAGCAGTTTGTCCATTGTATATTCATTTCACATTAATAGCATTCATAACATCCCTTAGGATTACTAAACACATACAAAATTAGCACAGAATAACAATAAAAATGTAAATTATCCTACTTTGGTGATGTTATTCCTTCCTTTGTGTACAAATGGATTTTTTTTTCCTTAGACAAGTCAGAGGAAAGTGAAATTACAAAACAAAAGAGAGTTGGAAGGAAGCATGGAATTTACATACACTAATGCAGGTGGAATCTCTGAAATTATACTAAAAAACTTATTTAGTTACAATAAATATATGCTTTTAAACTGGGCCACATGCCACATAACATATTGAAATAAAAAATCATGACAAAATAGCAAGCAGTGATTTATCAACACACTTGAGAATTTGTGATGGAAGGTCTGGAGGATCAATTTAACAGAGGACTTTGCTAAGACATGAAAATTGATGATTCTTAATATGAAAATATGAATGTTTCCAATGAGAATTGCAAGATTGTACTAGCTGCTAGCAATATGAATATATTTATTATGAGTTTATTTGGAAAAAAAAAAGATTATGTATTCTATGTATTTGAACCAATGGGCTTTAATTTTCTTTCATTTCTATCGCAAAATTTTCTACTTATTATCTCTAATCTATTTTATGCAATCTAGCAGTAACACCTTTATACATACAAACTAAATCTTAACCGACATTCATTTCAACCACCGCCACATAAAATCTCTCAGTCTCTCCCCAGCCACATCTGCATGCACGTATAATCTCTGCCTCTCTGCTTCTCTCTCTCTCTCTCTCTCTCTCTCTCTCTCTCTCCCCCCCACACACACACACCCACCCCGCCCCGTCTCTCTCTATCCCTCCTTCCCTCTCTCCTTCCTTTCCTCTCTCTTTTTCTCTCTCACTCCCATTATGATGATTGCCTATTTGTCTGGATGGTTTCCTTTGTTGTTCAAAGTTTTTTTGCTTAATGCAGTCCCATTCATTAATTTTTGCTTTTACATCCTTTGTGTTTGAGGTTAAATTCATAAAATCTTTTCTAAAATGAAGGTCCATGAATTTAGTATCTATGTTTTCTTCTGTGCAATTTATTGTTTCATGTAATTAATTTTAAGGTGAAAAATTCTATCTCAAATAGTTTTTGGAATGTTAACTCAGATGCAGTGATATTATGCCTGCTAAAGTGCCTTAAATATTATCTAGATTATTAACATATGGCACATTTCTCATCAGTATTATAGAATTGAAGAAAAACTTTTGAGTATATTATCAAATTCAATTAAAATTTAATTATATAATGGAAATTGCTTTGTAAAAAGTTATCATTATAATTTTACCTCACTTCTCTAGAATGGTATTAAATACATAGTAAAACGAACATATATGCAGAATATTTTGATTTTTTTAAATGCTGAGTACAATACATCAAGAGATGCATGTATTCAGAATTTGCAAATCACTTTACATTAATAAAATTTCCCTCATCTCCTCTCCACTCCCTTCCATCTGCTCATTCTTCAGTTTGAATTGTGTCCCATTGCTTGAAGCTTTTATCAATCTGTTTTCTTTTTCTCAATCACTACAGAATACTGTTTTCCTGTGGTAAAGACAAGGCAACACTTGTCATAACAAGACACCAAATCACTAGACAGAGCATTCCCTGAAGCAGATTTTGGTACATAGGACTTCATACAACAATGACTTGTGCCTTGAAAATTAATGTCCAAAGTTCACTGTGAATACTACCATTGCTGTTGAAATATTGATTATTTCACTTATACATAGTAATTACTTGAAGCATATAACATTTTGGCTTCATAAACCCATAATTAACTTGTGAGTGTTAATGGACAATTATGTTTTGATTTTTGCCTTTAGTGATAAGAATACTAAATAGCGAAACAGGTCACCTCTCAAAGCATGGTTCATTTTCTTTAACTTTTCCTAGTAAGGAAAAAATCAAACAAAACAATACAGCAATTATATGTTGAACCAAACCTGCAAGAGTAATAGAAATATTGTCTTAAAACGTACAAATAGGTTGTAACTGGACCTTAAGCAACACAATCACATTGATCTCAGAAAATGTTACAAACAGAAAATGTAAAGTATTAGAGAATATTAAAATAATTCTGAAAATGGAAAGAGAGAAAAAGAAAGAGAGAAGGGGTTAATAGTAGTAGCAGAACATTTAGAGCACAATTTATAGAGTCTGGTACAACCAGGTTTTAATAACAGATATGTTTCTTAATAGCCGTATGTCCTTGAACAAGTAACTTAACTTTTCTGAATTTGAGTTTCTACATCTGATATAAAGAGGATAATGATACGAATATGATCTTTGTGAAAATTAAATTAGCTTTGCTAAGTGAACTCTCTGTAATATAAGTAAATATTTAAAAAATGTTTAATACTACTTTTTTATTGGCATTTTATTTGTCATAAAAGCTTTAGTCAGAATGTAGAATGAAGAATGGAGAAGCCTGTAGGATGTTATTTAGAAGAGTTAGACCTAAAGGGATACACAGCAACTATTACTAGTAAGAATGTGAAGGTGGCTACAGCTGCAGACTATGAGAAGAGCCTCCGTGAGGTGACAACATACAGCATTCCTATATATTAAGTGACAGTATACAAGGGTAGTCTTGGCAACCTGAAATTACCACCAAAGTGCCACCCGCAAGTTTAGTATCCCAGCATTTAAGTCCTAGAATACCAGTCTAGGATATCTATTTGCCTAGATGGGTCACAGCTGTCTTCTGTCTTCTTGTTGTAGTGCCTGGCTCAAGGTAGGTTACTATGGCCATGTGATAGAAATTGTTTAAAGACAAGTGGAGATAGAATTTTAAAAAGACAGCTGGTGCTAGTCTAAAAGGTTTAGAGCTTAACTAAGTTAATTGGTTTCAGTACACTATCTTATACTGACAAATGACCAAAATTGTATGGGTTAGAATTTTAGAATGATTATTCTAGAAGAAATAAGGAAGAAGCTAGGCCAGAGGGTGAAGTATAGCAGGGAAGGAATTATATCAGCAAGAGAAGTGAAAAATTAAGTTTGAAAGGAATTTAAAAAATAGGATAGGTTTATAAATAATAAGAAGATGGATTCTCCACAAGGCAGTTTGTTGAGGACTGGGATTCATACAGCAGGTTAGGGTGGGGTGGGAGGTAGCTTCAGATACTAGGTTGATTAGGTTTGAGGGTAGTACATCTGTCCTTAGTAAGATGGGAGGTAGCAAATGTGGAACTCCAGCAAAAGAGGAACTTGAATTTGTGCAGAAAATGGAGAGGTACTTAGGCACGGTGGTATAAGATAGGGATGTAATTATTAGACATTGCATCCAGTGTAGAAGCTTAGACATTGAAATAGACCATTGGCCACTTATAAGACTCATGACAGAGGACCATAATGAATGCAGAAACTTTGATAAATTAATATATTTATATGCTTTTGAACCAAATGTATTGGGCACTTATGTGCTTAGTCATGAGTTAGGCAACAAGTATACCAAAAATGGTCCAAAAGCTTTGGAAGCTGGAGTTTTGGTTACGTGTGGTGATATGTGGTAATAGAATGTCCTTAGAAGCCTCTAGTCAGAGAGCAGATAAGGCAGGACAATAATAACTCCAGGTTGTATTTTTCTTAGTGTTATACTTGAATTAATTATATTGTTTTCTTTCTTTCTTTATTTTTAAATTTTATTTTATTATTAATTTTAAGTATAGTACATTGGTTGGACATTTATATAGTTTATGAAATGATCCCCCTAATTGTTCTTTCTCTCCTCTGGCTCTCCACCTAGTCATACATTAATGCTGACTGCATTCCTTATATCATGCTCCCCATTCCCATGGCCATCCATCAACTACTAACTTGTACTTCTTTAACCCTTCACCCCTTTCTCCCAGTACTAACCCCACTCCGCTCTGGCCATCACCAGATTGTCCTCTATATGTGTAAGTCTGTTTTTAATTAGTTTGTTTTTTGTTCCTTAGATTCCACATACAGGTGAAATCATATTTGTATTTATCTTTCTCTGTCTGATTTATTTCACTCAGCAAAATAGCCTTTAGATCTATACATGTCGTTGTGAGTGGTAGGATTTAATTCTTTTAAATAGTTGAGTAATATTCCATTGTATATATGAACCACGACTTCTTTATCCTATTATCTGTTGATGGGCGTTTAGGTTGCTTCCATATTTAGGCTATTGTAAATTGTGCTGCCATGAACATAGGGTGCTAGATCTTTACAAATTATCGTTCTGTTTTCTTTGGATAAATACCCAAAAGTACAATTGCTGGGTCAAAATGTATATCCATTTTTAATTTTTTGAGGAACCTCCAGATTATTTTGCACAGTGGCTCTCCCAATTTGCAATCCCATCGACAGTGTACGAGGGTTCCCTTTTCTCCACTCACCAACACTTGTTGTTCTTTGATTATTGATGATAGCTATTCTGACAGGTGTGAAATTATATCTCTGTAGTTTTTATTTGCATTTTTCTGATAATCAGTGACCTTTTTTCTATGTCTATTGCCATCTGTATTTCCTCTTTTGAAAAATATCTATTCATGTCTTATGCCCATTTGTTAATTGGATTGGGTTTTGTTGTTGTTGTTGAGTTGTGTGAGTTTTTTTATATATTTGGATTTTAACCTCTTATCAGATGTATCAAACAAACATCTCTCCCATTCAGTTGGTTGTCTTTTTGTTTCGTTGATGGTTTCCTTTGCTGTACAAAAACTTTTTAGTTTGATGTAGTTCCATTTGATTATTTTTTTTCTTTTGTTCCCTTACCGAGGAATATGCCTAAAAAATTGCTAGTAGTATATCAGAGACATTACTGCCTATGTTTTCTTCTAGAGGTTTTATGGCTTAGGGTTTTACATTTAAGGCTTTAATCCATTTGTGTCTATTTTTGTATACGGTATAAGAAGGTGGTACTTTCTTCCTTTCTTTCTTTTTTCTTTCTTTTTTTCTTTTTTTTTTCTTTCTTTCTTTCTTTCTTTCTTTCTTTCTTCTTTCTTTCTTTCTTTCTTTCTTTCTTTCTTTTTTCTTTCTTTTCTTTTTCTTTTTTGCATGTATCTATCCAATTTTGCCAACACCATTTATTGAAAAGACTGTCTGTACCCTACTGTATATCCTTGCCTAAAATTGCTTTGAATAATACTCATATTATTGAATCAACTTCCTTTTAATGCATCAGATCTTTTTAAACCTCACGTCAATCTCTTTTGACTAGTCTTTATGAGAATTAAGATGTACTCAAAACCTACTCCATTTCAATGTTTAAACACAGACAGCTTTCAAGCCTCATCTTTCCTCTCCCCCTCTTCCTCCACATCTGGTTAAGTGGATAAGAAAATGTTCACATGCCATTCTGTGGCTTCTGCAGTAGGAAGTTAAAACTGTGCAAGCCCTTGCCCCATATTGGACACTTGAGTAAAATGAAACTAGAATGACAGAATGTATGCAAAATGAGCTATAAACTTAAAAGTAAGGAGAGAGGGGAAAAAAAGATGTAATGATAGAGGCTCAGCTCATTCCTTCTGCGACCAAATTAAAGTTATGACAGAAACAAGGAGCAAACAGGAAGAAATCATCAGGGATATAGATGAATAAGACCTACGACTAGAGAGAGAAATAAGAAATCACCTTGCAATGGGAGGAGGTTAGGAGGGGCGAGAACATGAGCAGCTGAGTGGGACAGAGACCATAGCAGCAGCAGCAGCTGGCAGCTGCAGACGCCTCTTAAAGGGGCCATGTTCGTGAGCGGACTTTCAAGGTGATGGACCTGCTTGTTCTGAGCACTGGCACTGGGTTGGCTGCTCATGGCACCAGGGACCTACAGGAGGACACTGAGTTGTCAGAGTGAGGAATGGAGGTGAGACTTGTTCTGAACAGAAGTGCTGGCAGTATCCATTGTTCCTCTGTTGAATCCTCCTCCTCCCAGGTGTGTGGACTCAGTGCCACCAGAGCTGAGATGATATCAAACTGGATGAAGAGGTTGCTCAGTCCAGAGGATTCCCTGAAACTGCCTCTCCCAACTCAGGCCCTACCCAAGCACATCCAGGTGTGTCATCAGCGAGTCAGGTGCTCCTTGCTGAGCAGTGCCAAGACCCACACCGATGGCAGTTGACCTCGGTTTCTGGTGTGGCCCCTTGAAATAACTCTAAGCACAGCATCTGTGTATTTGCTTGCTGAATCTTAACAGGTGGACCTGGAGGGGCACAGGCTTGGGCTAATTTCACCTGCAGCTAAACCCCTCTCAGGACTGTGCCACTGAACACTTACTTCATAAAGCTACACTAACAAGACCTGGAGACTTATAAGCTTTGCTTAGTACATAGAAAACAGACTCAGAAGGCAACCAGAATGGGAATACAAAGAAACAGAAACCACAGAGAAGAGAGAGAACAGAGATCCAGAAATAATGGGGTCAAACAATTTAAGAGATGCAGAGTTAAAACACTGGCTATAAAGATGCCCAATGAACATAGAGGAAGTGCAGATGAATTCAATGAGAACTTTAACAAAGAGATAAAAATTATAAAATAGAAATAGAAATTATAAAAGGGAACCAGACAGAAATAAAGAACACATTATCGAGATGAAAAGTATATTAAATGGAATAAATAGTGAATAAATAAGAGGATCAAATGACCTATATAGATGATGGGGAAGCCAAGTAAATTAAATCAGTACAACAAGAAAAAAAGAAGCCAAGGATATTAATAATAATTTAAGGAGCCTATGGGACACACTATTAAAGGTAAAAGTATTCATGTCATAGGGGTACCAGAAGGAAAACAAATGTTGAAGAGCTTTGAAGAAGTAATGATGGGAAACTTCCTTAGCCTGGTGAAGGAAATAGACATACAACCTCAGGAAGTGCAGAGAGATCCCAGGAAAGATGAACCCAAGGGCATACACCAAGACACATCATAATTAAAACGCTAAAGGTTAAATACAGAGAGAATCTTAACAGCATCAAGAGAAAAGCAGTTAGTTAAGTACAAGGGAGCATCCATAAGACTGACAGCTGAATTCTCAAAACTATGCAGGACAGAAGGGCTTGGCACAAAATATTCAACGTGATGAAAAACTTGGATCTACAACCAAGCATATTTTATCCAGCAAAGCTATCATTAAGAGTCAAAGAACAGATAAAGAGCTTCCCAGACAAAAATAAACTAAAGGAATTTATCAACACCTAGCCAGTATTACAGGGAATGCTGGAGGCACTTCTTTAAAAAAAAAAAAAAAGTATCAAAAAAAGGAATAATGAATGGTTATAACTACATATGTATCAACAAGTACCTCAAATGGAAAATAATTAAGTGCTGTAACCAAAAGATAGAGTGGCTGAATGGATAAGAAAACAAGACCCCTACATATGCTGCCTACAAGAGACTCACTTCTGGTTAAAAGACACACAGACTAAAAGGAAGGGTATGGAAAAAGATTTTGCCTTGATGGACCTAGAGTGTATTGTTTTTAGTTAAACAGGTCAGATTGAGAAAGACAAACATCTCATGATTCCACATACATGTGGAATCTAAAGAACAAAATAAACAAACATCAATAGTGGAAAATACTCATAGATACAGAGAATATTTTGAGGATACTAGATGGGAGGGAGATTGGGGGGACAGCAAAAAAAGGCAAAGGGATTAGAGGTACAAATGGATAGTTGCAGAATAGAATGGAGATATAAAGTGTAGCATGGGGAAGACGGTTAATAATGTTGTAATAAATATAGAAGGGCAAGTGAGGTACTAGATTTAGTGATGTAATTGCTTTGTGAATTATGTGGATCTCCGATCATTATGCTGTATAAACTGAAAATTAATTATTGATGCTAACTAAACTCATTGACTTGTATAATATGTAAATATGAGCAACTAATTGTCTATTATATTTCAACAAAGCTGGAAAAGGAAAAAAAAAGTAAAACGTGAAATTATAAAACAACTAGAAGAAGATATAGGAGAAAATATATGTGAAATTGATTTTGTTGAGGAATTTTAGAGACAATGTCAAAACATAATAAAAAAAAAGACCTTAGACTGAAAAAAAAAATCTTTGTGAAAGATATCTGATATGACTTATATCTGAAATATACAAAGAACTCATACAATTCAATTATAATGAACAACCAAATTAAAAATAGGGAAAACAATTTTTAGCAGTACCTCACCAAAGGTACTCTATAGATGGAAAATAGGCATATGAAAAGATATTTAATTTTATCATTATGAGATTGCAAAATAAAATAAAAGTGAGATAAATTATAATCCTCTTAGAATGACTTAAACCTACGAGAGCTCTTATTTGCTGCTGGTAGAAACACAAAACAATACAGACACTTTGGAAAATAATTTGGCAGTTTCTTACAAAGTAAGATAGTATTACAATATGATCAAAGAAGATGCTCCTAAGTATTTTCCCAAGGATTTGAAAACATTCGCATAGAAATACAAGCACAAAATATTTATACCAGCTTTATTAATAACAACCAAAAGGTGAAAGCAAGATGATAAATTTGGCTTCAACAAAATTAAAACTATTGTACCTAAAATGACACTATCAGGAAGTGAATCACATCCACAAACTGAGAGTAACTATTTGTAAATTATATATCAGATAATAAGATGTATCTAGAATATACAAGAACTGTTACAACTCAAAATAAAAGGCCCATGTACATAAGATCTGAATAGACATTTTTCTTGATAATAATAATGAATGGCTAATCAAGAAGAAAAGATGCTCAGTATCATTAGCCATTAGGGAAATGCAATTCAATACAACAAATGAGATATCACTTCATACACAATAGAATTGGTATAATCAAAATGGCAAATAATAACAAATATTGACAAAGGAACAATTGGAACTCATATATTTCTGGTGAGAATGTAAAATAGTGCAGCCACTATGGAAAAGTCTTATAGTTCCTCAAAAGGTTAAACATAGACATGCCTTATGATTTAGTTAATATACTCCTTTGTATATCTATATACATAGGAATAAGTAAAACATCTGTCCCCATAAAATCTTGAGCACAAATGTTCATAGCAGCTTTAATAATAATAGCCAAAATGTGGAAAAAACCTACATGTTCATCGACTGACAAATGGATGCATAAAATGGAGTAGATTCAGATAATCAACTATTATTAAGTAATAAAAAGTGACAAAGTACTTATCTTTACTACAGCATGGATGAATCTTGAAATGATCAATCAAAGTGAAAGAAGCCAATTACAAAAGAACATTTATTTTATAATTTTATTTACATGAAATGTCCAGAACAGGCAGGCAAATCTGTAGAGAATAGAAAATAGATTCATGATTTTCTAGGACTGGGTTGGGTGAGGTGTGAGTTGGGAAGAAATGGAAGGTGAGAGTGACTGCTAATGGTCACAAGGTTTCTTTTCAAAGTGTTGGAATGTTCTAAAATTGATTGTAGTGATGGTTGTTCAACTCTATGCATATACTAAAATATCCATTGAATTGTACACTTTAAGTGGAGGAATTGTATGGCATATTAATTATTTCTCAATAATACTGGTAAAAATAATTTTAATAGGCTATACACTACTGTTTTCCTCTTGACATGGAAACTAAATTTGCAAATCCTAGATAATTCTCCATTTTTTTTAGAAAGCATTATTAGAGTGATATGTCTGCTGAAATATGCTTTCTACTGAAATCATCCTCATAAAATATTTTTCTCTGAAACTCATGTATACTGAAGAGCTGAAAAACGAGATTACAACAGAAAAATCATAACCTTAAGAAAAAAGAGAGAAAACATGGCTTGAATAACTATCCCTTTCCATTTATTTCTTACATTCAAAGATAAAAAACTAACATTGGCTTTAAGGACAGAAACTGGTTTTGGAACTCATCAGAAAGAAAAGAAATACATCATAAAGCATACCTGACTAAAATAGAATATAGTAAGGTGAAGTTTGCTAAGCTGGATCTCAGTGATAATAATGATTTTGGTAATTAATTACATGTGCAGTGTTTAGTGTTTTCATTCCTGACAAGACAAAGCAACACTATTATACTTTACAAAGAGAAATGAAGTCCAAGAGAGCTTGCCCTTGAACTACCTCTCTATTGTGTCATGCTTAGCCTGTGCTGTCTGTAATAAGCACAACCAGAACAGGGAAGACCTTCAGCAAGAACAAACCTAGCACATAAACAAACTATAGAATATATTCAAATATATTCAAAAAATAACCACAATCTCTATTTTTGACCATTATCTCTCTTCTAGTGAAACTGTGTTGTGTTATTTGGATGTAGTATTTTCACCTTAAATTGTGTGAGATTTTGTAAACTAGAAAAGGCACATTCCCAGGTAATTGAAATATTTACATGTTTAATAGATTAAATAAAACTGAAATAATGTTGTACCTGGAATAAAATTCCTTGAATCTGTAACATTATGAATAGCAAAATGATTATAATTTACTAAAAATGAAGTAAAAAAATAAAATTTGCAAATTGCAGGTTTAAATTTTTAATGGTCACTGTTATTATCAAAGACTCTCTTCTTTCTGTTACTGACGTAATGTGGTTCTAAATGTTAATGCCACAGGTTAAAGTCAATAATTCTGGTTTTGTAATCTTGTTTTGCCATTTGTTACCTTTTTAACATAAGGTATAGTATTTCTAAATTTCAGTTATTAAATTGGATATCATGTAGTAACATCTAATTTATAAGGTTATCCTAAGGATAAAGTAGGATATTATAAGTTTTAAATACTGTGATTTTTCCATAAAATAGAAGGTATTATTTTGATTTGTATGCATAAGCATGTTTGGGAGCAAAGTTAAGAAGTAAGATATTAATGACAAATTGGCTAAATTAAATACAAATATTCTTTAAAATATTATATTAATAAGAACATTACTGTAGCCCTGTTAAATGCTAATTATGATATCCACTTTGAAATTTGGCAAGGGCCAGTATACTAATAAGTATATATCAAGTCATTTATTTTTGGCACCAATGTTTCTCTCTTATTACTTTCTATTCCTGAGACTCTGCAACTGAAGGAAATCATTCAAGGATGTCAGCTGTTCTCTTACTGCTCACTTAAGCCAGATGTTATTCTGGTCCATCTGTTCACATGTTCTCTCCCACAATATGAAAAACAACTAGAGACTGTGAGGTGACACAGTAATTAACCTTGTAAATGACATTAGTATCACAAACTAAACCAACACTTGGTTTTATGACTTTCCTCAATTAGCAGCAATTAATCTTGTAGCTTTGCATAATCTCCCTTTAATATTTTATAATTTGTTTAATGGGGGATATTGTAAAATCACTGTGCTTTGTCCTACGTTTCCTGACGTTTAAATTTTTTTGTGTGTTATAATGAGTTTTGCAAATATCACTCTTTGAGTTTAAAACACTCCTTACTCTCTTTATGAATTTGCTTAGAAAGCCATAGTGGTTGCTTAGTATCCACTGAATAATAGTTATAAATAGTTAACTTTTCACTAGCATTATATTAATTTGAGTCATATATAAAAACATAATGAGAAACTCTTTGGAAAAAATATTGGAACATTTAAAGGAAAAGATTTTAAGTTATAGAAATGAAACATTATATAACTGAATAAAGACCCAATTTGGTAGATTTAAGTGTAGATTAAACAAGAAGTAAGAATTAGTGAATGAGAATTAGTAAATTTGGATATAAATTAGTAAGAATGTATGTGTTTGAAAATTTATACAATAAAAGTCTAAATAATATATAAATAGAAGCATTTCAATTAAACTGTAACAAGAAAAATAAATAATAAAGGGAAAATAAAGACATTAAAACATACTGGAGACTTTTGTGATCAGCAGATTCATATTAAGAGAAATGTTAAAAGGTGTTCATACTGAATGAGATATATCTCAGATATTGTAAGGAGGAAAAAAAATTAAATTTAAGAAAATAAATGTAAACACTGAAAATTTTAGTGAATATATTTACTTACAGATACAAGAAGATCAAGCAGCTTAAATTAAAAAAAAAAAAAACGTGACATTATGGCATATCAGAGTAAAAATGTTGAAAAAACATAGAGAAAATCTTAAAAGGAATCAGAATAAAACATTACATACCTAGAAACAAATCTACAAGTGATGGCTACTTTTCACTAGAGACAACAGAGGACAAAATACAATGGAATGTCAATTTTAAGAGCTAAAAGAAAAAATTGAAAAAAAAAAATTATACATCTAATATTGGGACCAACAAATACAAGAACGAATACATGATAATATTTATTAAGTGAAGTATTTTTTATAATCAAATCAAAATAAAGACATTCACAGTGAAATGGTGAGAAAATTTATTCTTAGCAAACCTGTACTGCAAATACTACTAAAGGAAATTATTTGTTGAAAAATTTCTTTAAAAGCATATTTATGGTTTAAAACAAAAATTACGGCAATATTATAGAGCATTATAGTGTATCTAAAAGTAAATCTAGGACAACATTGATGGTCTTTAAGAATAAAAATGTTAATTGTTCAAAGTAAAAATAAAGATAATACAGAAGGGGTTATAATATACAGAAGAGTACAGAGGAACAAAATAATTACTACCAAATGGCTGCTTAAACCCAAACATCTCAATGAACATAATAAAAAATAATTTGTAGAAAATCTCCATTTATACGTTAGATAATCACAGTTGTGTAGAAAAGCAAGCCCCTTTTATTCTGTTTGTAAGAAATAAACTTTAAATATAAATAACATGTGGCATGAGAATAAATGTGTAGAAAAGGATATAACTAAACATAACTAAACTAAACATAAAATAGCCAGAATGGCTACATTAATATAAGAAAAAGTAGATTTGAACACAAAGAGTTTGAAGAGATAAATAGTTTATAATTGTAAATATTTAAAAAAATAACAATACTATATGTAAACAGCGTTTGAATACATGAAGAAAAAAACAACTAAAAGAAAGAATAGGCAATACACAATGAAAATAGATTTTAATCTTTCTTTCAGCAATTGACAATAAAAGCATCAGGAAAGATGTTCAGTTTTTGACAATAACTATCAAATGTTCTATTGATAATTGGAATTTTTAGAATATTTTACCTAATAATTATAGATACCAATTATTTGGTGCACATGGAACTTTCTTCAAGATAGACCAGTTGCTGGACCATAAAACTAGTAGCAGTTAAATCAAATAATTAAAGTTTTACAAAGCACATGCTCTGATCACAATGATATTAAATTAGAAAACAGTAGCATTGAGAATCCAGAGAACTATAGTTTAAAATTAAACAACACAACTCTAAATAAACCACAGCTAAAAAAGGTATTATAATTAGAATTATAAACTTTTAGGTTTAATTATAATTTTAAAACATTAAAATGTGTGATGCAGCAAAAGTTGTCTCTAGATGGAAATTTATAGTTTTATAACTGCATATTGGAAAAGAAGAAAGATTTAAAGTCAATAATATATGCTTAGAAATCTTAAAAATGAAAAGCAAACTAAGCCCAAGACAGAAGGAAGGATATAAAAATAATTAGACTGGAAATAAATGAAATAGAAAACAAAAAAAAAACAATGAATGAAATCAATTAAGCCAAAGTTGATTCTTGAAAAGATCAACAAAATTTACAATTGTTTACCTAGATCTACTTTTAAAAAAAAGGATAAGAAACACAAATCAATAACTGCACCTATCGACATACATGAAACGTGGGTGATACTTATCAAAATGTTAACTGAAAGAAGTCAGACACAAAAGAATATACATTATGGTTCCAACTATATGTTTTTACAAATAAAATATTATTTCAAAGATGTATGTTTATGGAGTAAAGTTATAAAGAAATGCGAGTATCTTTGTTGGGAAGAATAAGTAGTGACTAAGGGGGAAAATAAGGGTAGTATCTGTGGAGCCAATGATGTTTTGTTATTTTAGGTTTTGGTCATATGGATACTTGCTTTGTAATACATCATGGGACTATATGTTTTTATATTTTTTATAATATGTATAGTCTTTCACAAAAATAAAGATTTTTAAAAGAAAGTTATAGATCCTATTGAACAAATATAAGTGGTCTTTAAAGTAAGTACTTCTAAATAGACTCTATAGTTGGAAAACCAGTAACTGTGTAAAAATGGACTCCATTAATTTCTTCTCATATAACCACATTTAAATGAGACCTCCAGTCTAATGCTAACAAACATAAGGCATTTGTTCAAAGTTAGGACGTGTGTGTGTGTGTGTGTGTGTGTGTGTGTGTGTGTGTGTGTGTGTGTCTCTGTGTGTGTGTGTACACGTGTGTGTGCATGCATTGAGAACACATGCTTGCTTGGTTCAATATTCTTTTCTAAATTAATGATTAAGTAATGACTGCAAACCATTTGACCATTTGGAGAACACTTTAATGAATGGATTTGAACTGATACATGTATTCATATATAAGTATTAAAGTTAGAGAGGACTTTGTGTGTGAGTAAACTGTCAAAACCTAGTAAATTCTAGAGAGCTAGAGGCTGCTTCTTACTAAAAGTTCAGAGCTACAGGAAGATAATTTTTTAAAAAACTGAATCAAAAAGTAAGTCCACATTAAAGATAATTATGGTCAATATAGTTGGAAATGCCTGAACATTA
The DNA here is from genome assembly GCA_003508835.1 of Eonycteris spelaea. Classification (NCBI taxonomy): domain Eukaryota; kingdom Metazoa; phylum Chordata; class Mammalia; order Chiroptera; family Pteropodidae; genus Eonycteris; species Eonycteris spelaea. Next base: position 5,341,027 of record PUFA01000003.1, read on the forward strand.
GTTGAGTGCATAGATTTCAGATCATTGTAGAAAGCAAAAAAACTGAATAAACCTAGTGGCTCCTATACATTCTAATGTGTAATAGCTTTCATATATTGAGTGGTTCATATATTCTTGGTGTTTTATATTCACTATTTCCCAAACTTAATATTTAGCATGAGAGAATTTATAATCTTCCTTTAGTGCTCAGGCTACAATGACTCATATGGGAAAATTACCAAATCTGAGATTCTATGAGAAGTGAAGAATGGTAATTTGAATCTAGTCTATTCAAAGGCTTTTCACTATCAATTGAACATTTATTATTATTCTGCTTAGTAAATATATCTAAATATATTTGAGGAACTTTTTCACCCTTTAATTGATAATAATTTATAATATAAAATGGAAATTCAAGGCCCAAATGTGTGTTGAAGTTCTCCTCCTTCTACAAATATCTTGAATTAGAAAATATTTATATGTTTTTTCCTCTTGAATATCCAAAAGACCAATTTATACCTACAACAGCTACATAAGAGCAGTCCGAGGTTATTTTCTTTTTTTTTTCTTGGTGAAATAACATGACTTTTATACTTAAAACCAACAGAGATTTGTGAGGCTCTATATTCATTTTAACACCTTCTACTCTAATGATTTTATTACCACTTGGGTAAAATCACTGTTGGTCCTCAACAATACAAAAGAAACAAGTATTTGTTCAAAGAGCTCAAACCCTCTCATGATTTAGAAAGATGTTCTGCAGAATTTCACACCTGCAATGGAGGAAAATGCTACTTAATTTATAATGAGCCTCCACCTTTTTGAAAGGAGAGCCTCAATAGGAATGATTTGTTTATTGTCTTCTTTTTAATCACTTTTGATGAAATCTAGGAAATATGCCTACAGCTAGACAGCAGGTAGTTTACCACAAGTCATATGTTTCAGTCATCTGAAAAATCCAATGACTATGATGATAGAAAGTTCTCTAATTCTTATTTATTTTTTTCACTTCAGTAAAGACAGTGTCTTTCTCAGGAATAGTGCAACGGTAGCTTATTTGCTGAATTATACTTTTATTGGTCATTTTTAAGAATGGAATAAAACTTATTTTGTTAACTATAGGAGGAAAGTTTTCTTATGCTCTTTTTGGCTGCCTAACCACCTTTTCTCCTCAAGGTAGCTCTTAGCTGAGAGGCAGCCTGGGGAGGTTTTACATGCTGTTCCCTAATGTGATCATGTTTTTTTTTTGTTTGTTTTTTTGTTTTTTTTTTTTGCATCAGAAGAAAGAAAATTTGATCAAATGGTACCCAACCAGATATTCTATTTAACAACCAAAGAAAAAAGGTTATGTGAGAGCTGTGCCCCATGATTCTGATTCCCTATCTTGGTGAGTCTGAATGAGAGATAAACTACATGCCATCAGAAAGAGAGACAAAGGCACTAAGAAATAAGTAAAGTTTGAATTGGCAGTTTATTCATATTAACAATCAAATGTTGCAGTTGAAAAAAAATTTTAAAAACCTCCGAAAATTATTCTATTACAATAATTTTGGTTAAATCATCAATTATTGTTAAGCTACCAGAACATTTGGTATGTCAAATGATTTTCTAGACTTCAAGAAATCTCTTTCCATAAATAAATATAATAATATGTTCAGTTATATGAAAAAAAAAATCCAAGGGTAAAGTGATAGAGAGTTAAGGATTGGATTACTTTTGATATGATGGCCAGGGAAGCCTCACTGAAGAGGTAATACTTGAGATTATATTTTGGATGAGAAGCATTGAGATATATGCCTAAGGAGGAAGTACAAGTACAAAAACCCTGGGATTGGAAAGAACTTGGGATATAAAGGAACAATAAAAGAGAGCAACACGTTTGGGGAGTGGTGATCAAAGAGAAGAGCAGTATCAAAGAATTTTGAAGAGGTAGCAGAAATTAGGTAATACTGAACACAGTAAGCCATGCTAAGAGATTTTCTTTTCTTTTAAGAACAGTGGGATGCCATTGAAGTATTTAAAGTAAGAAAATGTAGTAAAAACATGTCTACTGATAATTATATGCTTTAAGAATTTTTTCATATTTATATGGCTACATTTTTGTACCTAAATTGACAAGATTTATACATAATACATGTGTAAGATAACAGTGTGGCACTGGGGTTATTCTCTAATTTATTAAGATATTAACAAAACCCTTATTAAAGAGACTGGGAAATAGCTCTGTCCAGTTTTGGGAAGGCTCTCCACTGTAGTCAAAAAAATTCTTAAATTCCATTGATCTATGCCCAACTCAAGTGCTGCCACAGACCACAATATTGCACTGGTCGTTTTCTTTCTAGGATTCTACTTGTGACAAATATGTCTATACATTTGCAAATTTTAGTTTTTAAGTTTTATTTATTTTATTTCTAACACTTTAATTGCAATCGAAGTTGGGTATCTTTGCATATATGTCTGTTGTTTATGTATTTTCATGGGAGAAATGTCTGTTCAGGTCCTCCACCCATTTTTTAATTGGATTGTGTTTTTTTGTTGTTGAGTTGTATGAGTTCTTTATAATTTCCATTTACTTTCTTATAAAATTGTGAAATTGTGAAAATATAAATATGTGATTATGGTCTAAATCAAATGTCTTGTGCTACTATCCTCTGCAAAATTTTGATGTTAAAAGTTTTATGAATTAAATAAATTCAGAAATGTAAGAAGGACTCCAATCAAAACCTCAAGGGATTTTTTTAATATTATGGAAAAAAAAACATTTTAAAAGGTCATCTAGATAAATAAGTAAGCAAGGCTTACAGAATAAGCAAGAAAGAGATAATATTACCATAGTGGAATAGACAGAATAATGCAACCCATGATCATAAGAATAGAGTTGAACATTTGTCAGATTCATAGATAAAGAGAAATATTGTTTTGGTACATAAAGCAAAAGAAGTGCTAAAACAAAGGACTGAAACAAAAAAATTAACATTAATCCAACAAATATGTATTGTTCAAGAATTATATGTTGTTCTGAAATTTTGAAATGTACCATTGAATATACTAGACAATGATCATTACCCTTAAGGAACTTACATTTTGGTATAGATGAAGAAGAGCAGATAACAAATTATAATTGTATAGCTATAAATATAGAATCTATATATGTGATATTAATAAAACTCTTAAAAGTTTATGTTAGAAACTCTTACTTAGAAATTTGTATTATATATAATTTACATAATTATATAGTATTTTAGATGAGGATAAGTGCTATTGAGGAAAAGGAGGAAATTGGTAAGAAGTTCAAATGTATCACAATACAAAGTAGTAAAAGTAGACTTTGTTGAAAAAATGAGATTTGGGTTAGAAATTGACAAAATATATATTAAAAATAATATTCATAAAATCAAGACAGATGAACTTCTAGAAAAAACTTGTCACAAATAAAACAGATATTTGGTTAACATTGTAAAATTATACAATTTAAGCAGACAATAGCTCATATTTTTATCAATATATATTACAATAATGATTATTTTAACTTATAAACTTAAAAAAGTTTTAAAGATTGACAAAATAGAGAATAAATACTATGATTTATTTTCTTACTCAGGTGAAAGGAATGCATACTCTCACACCTTTTCTAAAAAGCAAGTAGTCTATGCCACCATTAATTTAAAATATCAGAATTATCTTACCAGTAATTTAACTTATAGGAGTTTATCCTTAGAAAATAATCAAAGATCCAGTATACAGAGAGTTGTTGCAGTATTAATGTAGTAATAGTGAAAATCTGACCAAAACAAATCCAAATATCTAAAAGCAAAGAAATAATAAAAATATTTTTTGGTATATCCTTTTATTTTAATTCTCTCTGCAATTAATCACTACTACAGGGATTCATTGCCACTATCACCCTATTCCATTGCCATCATTTGGTGACAAGCAATAATCTCCTAGATTTTCTCTATGTATGTATTGTGTGATAAATTCTCTGGTCAATGCGTTCTCAACAAGGAATTAAAGGGATCTTTACAAAATTAAATCCAAGATATACACATATATGCTTAAAATATTGTAAGGGCTTTGCATTGCTACTAGAATGAGGAGCAAGTGTTAACATATCCTAGAGTATTCTTAACGTATCTTACAATTCCCTAAAGGGTGGGGACTTACAACTCAGCCTTTATTCACATAAGGTTTCCTCCTCCTATTCTGAGTTCCAATCATTCATGCCTTATTTTAGCTTCTTTAAAATACTATGAACAACCTTGTAACATAGCCTTTGCATATATTGCTCCCTCTGAAATAGCAATATGATATTCAATAAGCACCATTTATTATGTAATGGGAATAAAATAATTAGGTTTTAGACTTGGATTGTATATGTAGATGTTGGAGTTCTCTGCTCAGATGAGATTAAACTGTCATCAATTTAGCTCAAGAAGTCTTTTTCAAGTACTGATTATGTTGAAGACATTTTATTTGGTAATGGGGAAAGAAAGCTGAAGAAGGCACATTTCCTAATAGATTTTAGTCTAATGAGGAGGCTGTATCCTAAAAACGGAATTCTAAAATACAGAAATGAATGCAGTATGTGAACATATAAATGTGGTTTCTGAAAATAGAAATGATATAAAATTAGGTATTTACTTTCCTAATTTAGGTACCTTCAAATTACAGAAATTCTGCTATGAGTAATTTCTACCACACTGTAAAAACAAAATATAAAGGCTGTGAATATATACTCAGTTCTTAATTTCTTTTGAAAAGTTAAAATAAAGTGATGGAAATTGATCATAGAATTTTATTTTTTTCTTAATGTACTAGTTATTGGGGGATTTTATTAAGTATAGATGACAAGGGAAAAGTGAAACCTAAGAAGTACAAAATAAATTATCTGTGCTTGATGCCAGAAAACTTACTGATCCTTCTACCAAAATAATACGTTGGCACATTCCAGATAAAGTGCTGGAAGTCTGGGACTATAAGTGAGGAAAAATGTGAAAGTACCTTTAAGGCAAGATCAATCTATTATTTGACACCATTTTGTCTGTATGTGTCATTATCTGAAGCAATGATCTTATGAAGAACACATGGATCACTAACCCAGTCAGTGAATTTGGGACAGATTTGATTTACGGATACTAACTGAGTGACCTTGCACAAAACACTTAGCCTCTCTGTGCCTCAGTTAGCCAGTCATAAAAAGATATTTCTATAATGACTATGCAATTCATTCCAGCTCTACGAAGCGACCCAGAATAGTATGTTTTTAAAAACATGTAAATATAAAATATGCAACATATAAAATGAAAGTATTATCCTAAAAATTGAGGAAAACAAGTAGATATTCTGCATAAGAAAATAGTTCCTCAAAAAGTCAAGAGGATAAGAATTATCATGTTATAATAATAGAAAACTGAATAAATATAAATTCACTCAGAAATAAAACCTATAATTGTTCCAGTTTAATACCATTTGTAATTCAAAATAATTTTGAGAAAGTAAAATCTCCATTCAACACTTTAACATTGTAGGAGAGAAATTAAACCACTGGAAAAAAGGAGGACCCTCATAAAGTTTCTTTAGATTAAGTCATTTAAATCATTCTTTATTTGTATTTATATTTAAAAAGTTATTTATTTAGTTTCTAAAATATGTTCCACATGTATTGCTATTCCTCCATGTATCTCAGTTTTACAAAAGAAAAAACTAAGACCCAAAATAAAATTATTTGTCTACCATTGCTAGCTTCTGATTAGAAAAAAATAGAAATGAAGTTAACATCTTTTTATTACAAATATAAGTTTTCTCTTGATAAATGATTTCCAAGGTATCCTGTGCATCTTTGCCTTCCATTCCTCAAAGCACAGCCAGGACTAGACCAGATTATAACATAATGTAATGTGAGACATAAGATTCAATGGGCATGGCAATTAGGCTTACTACATCGGTGACGAAAGAGCAACAAGTCGTGAACAGTGCTGTGTGGCCTTCACGAATGTAAGCACTCTATGCTACATAGCTCAGCCTAGCTCACCTTGATGAAGTCATATAAAATGGATGCCTAGACCCAAAACACCTGTGAAATAGCTGTCTCTATTTCAACCTATTGAACACAAGAAAACACACAATTTCTTTGAGAGAGGATTCTAATACTTGCATTGTCAATGGTCTCTGAATGGGTTATATGATTTTGAGAACAGTAACAATTAATAAACCTGTTTATTAGTTAAGATTATCAAGGAATATTGTGCCAATCACTTGCTGAACAACCATATGTAATCACTGTACTCTGCATTTTAGGTTCCTCCTCATATTATGATCAAATGGGGACATGGTAACTGGCCAGACCTATCAAATATGACATATTATGATGAAACTATAATAGGCTAAATATGAGATCATCTTGAAAATTATTATACTACATATACGTTAACAAATTATTATTATTTCTTACACCTCAGAACTATTATGAATGCAAACGGTAAGCCACATTGGAAAACAGAAGGGAAGTTTCTTATAAAACTAAATATACCCTTACCATATGATCCAGCAATCATGATCCTTAGTATATATTGAAAGCAGTTGAAAAATTATATCAACCCCAACATTTGAACATAGATATTTATACATATTTATTCATAATTACCGAAACTTGGAAGCAACCAATAAGCTCTTCAATAGGTGAATAGATAAATAAACTGTGACTGATCCAGACAATAAGCTATTATTTAGCACCAAATAGAAATGAGCTACTAAGCATGAAAAGACATGGAGAAACCTTAGATGTCTATTACTAGTGAAAAAAAAGCCAATCTAAAAGGCTACATACTGTATGATTCCAAATATATGACATTCTCAAAAGGCAAACTATGGAAATAATAAAAAAAATATCTACCGGTGGTTGCTGGAGTGAGTGATGGGGGAAGAATAAGCAGAGTACAGAAGATTTTTAGGGTAGCAAAAAACTCTACATAATAATGGATGCATGTCATTATATATTTGTCTAAACCTGCAAAGAATAAAATACCAAGAGTGAATCCTAATGTAAACTATGAATTTTGGGTGATTATGGTGTGTCAATGTAGACTTATTCTGAGTAAAACACACACTTTTTTGATGAGTGATGTTGCCAATGAGGGATGCTAGGCATGTGTTGGGCAGAAGGTATGTGGGACATCTCTATGCCTTCCTTTCAATTTTTTTGTAAACCTAAAATTGCTCTAAAAATGAAGTCTTTAAGAAAACACATTATATTTGAAAAGAGTATCACAACATATGAATCAGGCACATTATAAAAGTTCAACTGTCTTTTAAGTGGTAGCAAGTGTACAAACAATTCCAAGTGGTTTGAGGCACCGAAGATAATAATCAATAGCGTAAGCGCTTAATACATGGCGGTATCTGTGATAAACACTTTATATCAGTTATTTCTCTTGATCTTCATGGGGATTCTATGAAGAGGGTGCTACTGTTATTTCAGTTCCTTAAAGGAGACAACTGAATCTTATAAAGATTAAACAACTTGCTCAGCACAGAGTTTAAAAGGTGCTAAAGTGCTAAAGTGCTCTAGTGAGGATTCAGTATGCCTGACTTCATATGCTAAACCACCAATAATACTAGTTTTTTTGGAAGTTAACTATAAAATTTCTGAAAAAAAATAGATTATCAATTTCAACATTCAATCTGGAAATATACTCTCTTTTCCTTAACTTGCCCATCACTGCTGTTAAAGTTTGGTTTCCTCACAGCGACAAAGATTCCAGCTGTTTGAGACTAAACATTCTGGGAGATAGAAAGTTTTACTGGTTTTTCTTGATTTAATCTCAATTTCTTTTTCCTCTCTTTTTTCTTTCCCAATATATCACTTGCTATTTAGATATACGATTTTTCTCCTTTTCTAATTCACTAGAATAGCCATAAACATATAGATTTTTCCAATTTGCCTTTTTTCCTACAGACCTTTGAAAATTTCTTAGGGTTTAGTAACCACAGATTGAAATAATTGTATTTTAAGGGTAAAAAAGAGTCTCCACAGGAGATAAACAGTAATGTCTGCCTTTGTCATTTATTGGAGCGTTAATGGAGTTAAGCTACTGCTTTTCACATGCTCATGTTTAATTTTAAGTGTTTCTCAAGTGTATGAATTCTAAAATATCAACAGTTTAGACTTTGAAACCTGAATGAAATAAACTAGAAAATATTCTTTAATGATAAATATTGGTCTGATACACAAGAGAACATTAATTCACAAGAGTCCTTGTACTGCTTACTCCTGAAACTCATATGAACTGGGTATTATGTCAAGCATCTTTTATCAGTCGTAAATGTAAAGTGCTCATCAAACTTGATGAAACGGCCCTCACAAAACTGTTTTCGTGTATTTTAGTATTTTTGATATAGATATAATTTTGAAATGGTCTTCTCATTTTTATAATAGAAAAATAAGGTGTTTTGTTTTGTTGTTGTTGTTTTGTTGTTGTTGAGTGTTAAAAGTGATATTTTGCATGTAGAACTTCTAACCATTTTTCCACATTTTCTAGAAAAACACAATACATCTTTAGACTTAAAACAAATACTTATCTTGTGACAAATTAAATAAGATCCATATTGGAAATTCTAGTAAATATTCCCCAAATTATTAAGATTTTCAGTACTTGAGAATTAAAAAAAAAAACTGGTATTTACTTGTTTATTTAATCTAGAAAAATTTATAGTTATCATTGAGGCTAAAATAATCTGATAGTAGTATTTCTATCTGTTTATATATCAGGGCTATCATAAAACTATAGCTTTCAAATAAAATGACTACATTCATCCTCTTCTCACTACTGTTGCTTCCTAACTTGGAATTATCTGCAATTTCTAATGTTGTATCACTTCTCAAAATCTTAATAACATTTATAATTCCTATGTACATTCTTTTCTATTATTATAAACATGATCCTTATTCTGGTATAGGTAGAGAAGAGACTTTGTTAGCAATCTTCCTAATATCTTTTTCTTTAATTTACCCAGAAAATATCTTCTTCGAGCATGTTATGTTTTTAACATTCTAAAATCTCTATAACTTCTAAGTACTTCACAAAGTAAATTAAAGCACCTGACTATAAAAGCAATTGAAGGTAATCCATCCACTTTCTCAAGTCTCATTCCTCTCCTCACACTTAAGTGTGTTGTTTTCACTTATATACTTGCCTAAAGTATCTGTTGCATCAATTTAAAATAAATATACTTTTAAACCTATTTAAGAAATGCAAATGCAAAAGTTAGAAAAAAACATGAATTCTTGTTCTGGACTATTTTACAGTTATTTATGAAAGATAAAAACTCCATATTTCTTCTTTGTAAAATAGTAGCAGTTCATTAGTTCATTCTTCTCTGCCTACATTCTATTGATCATTGTAAGCCCTGAATAAAATAATGCATATAACCCTTTCCTATTATAGGGTGTTATGATTATTGACAGCCTCAATTTTGAAATTAATTTCTAAGAAATTTATTCACAATCTTAATCTTTTCTATACCTTTCAAATGATTTTGATCATCTTCTGCTTTAGAATCAGATTGACCTCTGCAAAGTTTCTATAAAATCCAGGAACCAATAAAGCCAGTAACCAGTGATGAAATGTACATCCCTCTTTCGTGAATTCTTGAGATTTATAGACAAATAACATTTGTGAAAATGGAATTAGAGAGTATTTCCAATGATACTTGAACTTGTTCTTCAAAAGATTATCTTTAGAAAAAGAATACACTAGCTACCTAGTTTTTTTTATGTCTTTTGGTGCCTCATGAGAGTGAGATCAACTTCTTATCCAAAATTTAGTTCAAATTCTGAAATATGATGCTGCAGGTGCAGCGAGAGGATCTGAAAAGTTTATTACCCAAATAATGAGGCATTCTGGAAAGAGAAGTGGAGTCCTAGCAGCTTCATAATAGGCATTAGAGAGAGAGTAAGCACAAATGATTTGGGATTTTACTGTAATTTATTGTCAGAGTTTGGGATGTACAATTGTTTCAGCATCATTTATTGAAAAGATTATATTTTTTCTATTTAATTTCTTTTATATTTTTGTTTAAAATTAATTTACTATAGTTGTCTAGGTATATTTCTAGGCTCTGTATTTAGTTTCATTTTTCTATATGTCTATTATTTTTATCTTAACATGCTATCTTTAATACTATAGCTTTATATTAAAAATTGAAATTGGATGGTGAGAATCCTCTTTGTCCTTTTTCTTCATTAGTGTGTTAGCCTTATTAGACATTTTTCTTTCCATACAAACATTAGAGTAGGTTTTACATTAGCTACAAAATATCCTGCTAAAATTTTAACTGCTATTGACCTCAGTCTATAGTTGAAATCAGGAAGAACTGACATCTTGTCAATAGTGAGTTTTCCAGTGATGAACATAAGGTCTTTCTCATTTATTTTAATCTTTGACATTTTTCTTCAGTATTTTGTAATTTCCATTTAAATATCCTGTATATATTTTGTTAGATCTATACCTAAGTATTTCTCTTTTTTTGGTGTTATTTTAAATGAATTTTAAAATTTATAAGTTAATTTAGCTATTCCTTCTCTTTCTGAAATACAGATCATATTAGTGTTAACATCAGGCCAGCATTGCCCACGTGCCTAAACAGATAAAGGTATTATGAGCATATAAAACTACAAAATAATATATCTTATAAACAGAAGTACAAATGTTCTAAACAAAAATAACAGTGTTACAAAATAGGTACATTTTCCTCTACTCCTGCATTTTAACCTGTTTTTATGTTTAAAGTTGTTTTCTTATATTCTTATAGTGTGGTCTTTCTTTTTTTACTGCCTCAAACTCTCAAAATCTGTTTTTTAATTCATGCCATTCACATTTAAAGTGAGTACATAATTGATGGATTTGTATTTTCCACCTTTGTAACACTTTCCTATTTGTCCAATTTTTCCTTTATCTTTTTCCTGTTTTCCTATCTTCTCTGATTAATTGAGCAATTTATATTACTTCATTTTATCTTCTCTAAAAGTTTATCATTTTTATTAATTTTTAGTGAATATCAAATTGTTTATCTATCATACATCTACCTATATTTGTTTTTTCTTCTTTTTTTTTATAATTTAAGTCCATTTCCAATTAACATTGCTATTGCTTCATGTTTAGTACAGATTCTTTATCAAAGAGTATTCACAATTTCTCCCTCTTGCCTCTTTTGATATTTCTGTCAAAATGCGTTTTCTTTTTCATAAGATATAATGACCCAATACACTGTTCTATTATGCTCTAAACAGAGGTCTTTTGGATGAATAATGAATAAGAAAAATAAATTTGACCTTACCTTCATTGACTCCTTCTGCTACACTGTTTCTTTCCTTATGTAGATGCAAGTTTCTGAGCTATGTCATTTTCTCTGCCAGAAGGCCTTCTAATGGATCTTGAGATTATCATGCTAAGTGAAATAAGTTAGAGAGAAAAAGTTGAGAACCATACTTTCACTTAAATGTGGGTTGTTAAACTCGAAAGCAACAAAACATGACAAACAAAGACTCATGGACTCAGATAGTAGATTAGTGGTTAACAGTTGATTAGAGGGAGGGAGGGTAGTAGACAGAACTAAAGAGGGTCAATTATATGGTGATGGAAGGAAATTTAACTTTGGGTGGTGAACACAATGAAATATACATATGATGCACTATAGAATTGTACACTTAAACCTATATGATTTTATTAATAAATGTCACACCAATAACTTTGTTTAAAAAAAAATTCCTTTAGTTTTGTGTGCCTAAGATGTCTTTATTTCTCTTTCAATTTTAAAGTGTAATTTTGCTGGATACAACTACAGGATAATGGTCTTGTTCTTTCAATACTTTAAGTATTTCACTCCACTCTCTGCTTACTTGCAAGCTTTTTGAAGAGTTCAATGTAATTCTTATTCTTATTTCTCTATAGGTATGGTATGGTTGCTCCCCTTCTCCACATTCATCTAATTCAATATTTTCTTTTTTTTATTCTTTGCAGTTAATTATGATATGTCTAGGTGCAGAAATTTTGATATTTATTCTTTTTGTGTTTGATCTTTCTGCATCGTGGTTTGGTGTCTCTTAATTTTGGAAAATTCCCTGCAATTATGACTTCTAGTATTTCTTTGTTTTATTTTCTTCCTTCTCCTGCTGTTATTCCAATTACGTATGTTACACCTTTTGAAATTTCTCATAGTTGTTGGATATTGTTTCTTTTTTTAATCTCATTGCATTTGAAGTGCTTCCATTGACATCCCTTCAAGCTCACTGATTCTTTGGTCAGTTATTCCCTTCTGATGAACCCATCAAAGGTATCCTTCATTTTTGTTATAATGTGTTTTATCTCTGTATTTCTTTTTGATTTTTTTTTCTTAGAGTTTCAATCTCTCTGCTTATATTACCCATCTGTTCTTAAATGTTGTCTTATTTATTTATTTATTTATTTATTTATATTTATTTATTTATTTATTTTATTATTTATTCATTAGAGTCTTTCACTCTCAGAAGTATTTCTCTGGTGATATAGTTCTCCTCCCTCCGCCCGCCTCTTACTTGCTTCTCTAACTATATCATTCCCAACATACATCCTTAAAGTCCTGACCCCTTTTGACTATAATTTCTCCCTACGTGAGACGTGAAAACTGGAAGGGCCTGGAGTGAGGAGGAATTACCTTTAACTAGCTGGGATAAGACTCTGTCAAAACTCTCCCATGGAATGTAGGCCTCTGTTATATGGAACCTGGTGGGGTTCCTGGAGGTAAATCTCACAAAAGTTATGGGATTTTCTTAAAACTGTACCCCCAGGATTTTTACATTTTCATGCTAGTTCACACTCATCATCTACCAATATATAAAAATGCCAGTTAAGTATTTCTACCAGTTTATATCTTTAGCAGCTTTTTCTTCATGTAAGCTCATTAGTCTTATTTCTCTGAATGCCCCTCTCTCTTTCAATTTTGTGGGACGGTTTTCCCTGATAGGTTGAAGAAAAGTTGTAGATTTTTCAGTTTAGGTTTTTTTATTTGTAAGGATAGGAATGACTACTACCTATCTTTTTATTAGTTGGTGCTGAAACCAGAAGTCCTTGCTAATATTTTTGATGACTTTTAATACTGTAAAGCACGTATATTTTATTACCTCTTTTTAATAAATAACCTACTGTAATAGCATAGTCCTGTAAAAGGCAATACATTTTCCTTAGGTAATTCATGTCATAAATGACTGTCTCACAGGTTAGACTTAATCTCATATGTTTGCTGTTCCTGGTAATATCTAAAGTACTGGTCCAACACTTCTGTCATAAACTTAGATTGAGATATTGATTTAAAAGAAATTATATGTCATGTTTTTTACCATGTATTATACAACTAATACAGAACATGATCCATTCTAGGAAATGTTATTTTGCAAATATATCAACATTTTTGACATATGCATGTATGCATACGTATGTATACAAATGAATTTAAGTATTTATATATAGATAAAATGTGCAATACGCTACACAAATATATAGTTATTATTTTTCTCATGAGGTAAATGCAAGACCTTGAGGTGTATTTGCCTTGTCATCTGCCTCCTGAACTTTCTGGACACTTTTATACAAAGATTGATTCTTTGAACACCCACAGGGAATATATGTTGAGATCCACTTTTATTTAGTTATCTTGTCTTACCCTGCAGAGAGTAGCTCAAGCTATATTTCTCTACAAAGAACTACGAAGTTTTCCCATCTCACGTTTCTTGAAGAAACTAGCTGGCTATAATTGCTGTCTATTCTACTCCCCAGCATAAACACGCATGATACCATGACCTTACAGATGTCATGGGAACAGTGGAAATTTACCCCTTAACTCTTTAAAACCAGCTTGTCTCAGTTTTTATTCTTTAATTTTGTTCTCATCTCTCATGTTCATAGAGTTATTTTCTTTCATTATTTTCAAATTCAACTGTCTGGTTCCCATATGCCTTTGTCTCCCAGTATTTCCTTATAGAATGATATTGGTATGCTTACAGTATTCATTAATATTCTAAAATAACTGTAAATAAAGATAAGAAGGGAGGCATTAAGAGAAGACAGTGATCAAAAATAGAAAAGTTGGTAAAGATAACATTGTAACTCTTGTGCAAAAAGAAATCACATGTAAACAAGAATATTTTTCTTTCCTGAAGTATTAATAATACATACACATACATACATATCCCACCATTGTTAAATGCTGAATTTTCTCACATTTCATTCTTTGGTCTTATTTAATCCTCACTGCTTTCTCCTGATGTAATATCACCATTTTTCTGCAATTTTAAATGCCATTTAGGATTCTTATCCAAGAGCATAAACTAAAAATATAGTTCATGATATAATCTAAGTGCCAGACATTGTAAAACTAGCTGCCTTTTTGACATATCTAAGTGGGTACTTCATATTCATTTTTAACTCAAAATATTAAAACCAGAATTCATCATCATTCCTTATACAAAGGAAATAATATATAAACCTAAGTAAAAATGATATCAAAATAAGGAAAATAAAAATTATAGTCTTCATTGACTTAATGGATCAGATCATAACATCATTCACCCAACTGCACAAGGCTGAAATCTATCACTTTTCTTGAGTCCTATCTTCTCAGACCTCTACATCTGACCAGTTTTATAGACTTGACTTCTAAATAAATCTTGACTTCATTCCATCTCCACTCTCTGTGTCTTACACCAAGAATCCATATCTTGTCTGAGGATTCTTCAATATTGTTCATTGTTCTTCACCTAAATCCAAACCTTGTAACTTAATCATAAAAAAACTGTAGAATATAGATATTGCCAACTTTATGACATTCATATTGTACCATTTTCTCCTTTACTTTCTTATTTCTGATCAATTTGTCTCCCCCTCCGCCTTTGTTAATGACTATGCTACTTTTTATTTCAAATCCTTCCTAGAAGCCATTTCCTCTTTTAAAATATTCTTCTTCTTTTATAGTTAATTCAGACTGAAATATTCAAAGCTTACATAAAAAAAACATTTTCATTAAAATCTTTGTGTTGACATGGCCCTCTTCTAATATGTCAGCATAGCACTCTATTAATATTTAGCATTATTATTGTATTAAATATTTAATTGTGTATATAATTATTTAATATCTGTATTCTCTATTAAAATTCCTTTCTAAGAAAGCAGAAATTATATGGTTTTTTCATTAGATTAATCTTAGTAAATAGCATAACCAAAACTACCATTGGTTAATGGTAGATACTCTATTAATGTGTATTTTAAAATGAGTTATTTTACTAAAACAAAACAAAAAAAAACATATTTTACAATTTATTTTTTTCATAGTCAATTTTTGACACATGCTGAAATGTCATATGTTCTAACTAGTAACTAGAGACAGAAAATAAAACTTTAAGTAATTTAGGGTGGCTACATAGAGTTTGAAACATACCAGTGGTAATAGAAAAAAAGTTATATTTATATGTCAATATAATTTTAACTAGTATTATAATGTATATTAAGGCCTACTTATGTCTACACAGAACAATATACACTAAGGAAAATAATCTTATTATAAACGTACCATATTGTCATACAATGTATCATATTTTATATATATAATATATTTACATGCCCACAAAATAGAAACAAAACATACATGAACAAATATATACATTATTTCATGTTGATATTATAGAATTAATATAATTATATATGAAATTAGATTACATGTATGTTATATTTTAATACGGTTAATACTAATATGCTTTTAATATATAGCATATAAGTGATATATAAAATTTTGTTATATAAATGAATATATACATTTATATAGAACATACATGGTAGATTACATTATACATATTTTAATATTTTCCCAGTTGTATTAAATATGATTTATTCTCATTTCTTTGGAATACCCTTGAAATTCCTAACAAATTACTATTTTTCTCTATTTTTCTTATTTCCATGTTGAAGTTTAAAAAAAGACTTGAATTTTTTTAAAAAATAACTATTTATAGTCATTTTATGACATCTTATACTAAATTGCAATTCGACAAGAAAGAGCAAACCTGATTTTTACCCGATGCTACTTTCAGAAACACTGTTTTATAGTTTTTAAATCTCCAAGAATAAAAATTACTTTATCAAGAACCACCACTAGACAGTATCAATGATTTTATCTTTTGCGTTTTTAAATTAGGCTCCCATTGAACTTTTATAAATGCTTGATTTCAGGCCTCATTTCCTGAACTCATTTTTTTTTTTTCCTGGAAAATGAAATGCTATTAAACTGACACGAACAAAAATCAGATCTTAATTAAGTTTCCTTCCTACTGAAAGCAGAAGAGATTAATTAATACCATATTTCTCCATTTTCTTTTGGATATCATTTATTCTACTTTCTTCCATCATCTCTGTGAGATTCTTAAATTATTATTGCTTTTATGTAGTTCACTTACTTTGAATACAAATTCTAATAAATAACTTGATCTTTAAAGTTTTTTTTGACATCTTGTCCTACATTCCAATAAAATGAGAAAGAGCAAACCTACATGAACAATAAAATGATATTCACTAACTTTAAATAATTTAGGAAAATCTAATCTAGTTATGTGCAAGTCTAAGTCACAGCTTTTTTTATAAGTTTTAAATCATATTAACTGCAATTCATAACAAATAATGTATTAATTAATTTCCAAATTTGTTCCAAATTTCAGCATTCTTTAATAAATGGATATTTTAAAATGCCAACCTTATTTCAAATATGTTAAGACAAAAAATGATTTAAAAATTTATTTGAAATTAATTTCTCTTACTGTCTATGGCCATGCTACCATGAACAAGCCCAATCCCGTCTGATTTCAGAAGCTAAGCAGGGTAAGGCCTGGTTAGTATTTGGTTGGGAGACCACCTAGGAAAACCAGATGCTGTAGGCAAAAAATAAAAATTTTAATAATAATAATAAAGGATTATAAACTGAGAAGGTCCTTGCAATCTGTGAGGTCGACCAAGGGTTGCCTCTCCTAAAAAAAGAGAGAGAGAGAGAGAGAGAGAGAGAGAGAGAGAGAGAGAGAGAGAGAAAGAAAAAGAAAAAAAAAAAGAAATTAGTTTTTCTTAGGCAGCCTAATCAATGTCCATACAACTATAATATATATATTTTTTATAAGCATAGTGGTAGATTTAAGATGCCACATATTCTTTGCTAATCTTTTCATTGAGGAATGCTCAATGGAATGCTTGCTCTTCAGCAAATAAGACTACATATGTGATATCTAACTATACGAAAATGATAAGATCACTGCTGGAACAAATACCTAAAAATATAAAAGTGTCTTTGGAATGAGTTAGTGGGAGTAAGCTGGGAGAGATTTGAGAAGTATAATATTACAAGCCTGCATTGCCCTGAATAGACTGCAAAAAGGAATATATTTGTTAAAGTGCTGCTAGTGAAGGTTCTGAAGAAAGTGAGAGAAATTCTACTGGAAATGATGGGAAATGGGTTCTTTGTTATATCATTTAGAATGCTTAGTAATACTGTGTCCTGGAGTTATATGAAAAGCAGAAATTATAAGCAATAAATATGGATATTTAACTCAGAAGATTTTCCAAATATTGAAGATGCTGCTTATTAGTAAAATGGGAGAGGGAGAAATAAATCGAGTGAAGAACTGTTAAACACAAATGAACCAGAACTTGATGATTTGGGAAATACTCAACATAACCAGATGTAAAAAAAAAAAAAAAAAAAAAAAAAAACACTAAAATTGACAGATTTCTTCAAAAAGTGTGACAAAGAAAAAGCTGATGGTGTGGCTGTACGTTTTGTTAACGTCAGAAGATCAGTAGATAGAATACTCAGCCACCCAAAAGGCTCTTCGAAGACATTAAAGGTATGACTCACAGATCCCCTCAATTAAATCAGAGGCTCTTTAGACATTTTAGGAATATTTCCCCATATCCATTTCAGGAGAAGGCAAAATTAGAGAACGGGTTATTTCAGAAAGATCTTTAGAGAATCCTTTTTCTAATGGAGTGATCCCCTGTTAAATCCATGCAAAATCCTCAAGTTTCTTGAGTATTTTGTATTAACGGAAACTCTGCTAGCTTAGACTGAAAGAAATGGTACAAGAAGTATGAAAATAAGGCTGATGGACCCACCAAACTTCTCCTGACAGAAAACAGTGTGATAGATTTCTCTGCTGAAAACATGAGCCAACTTTCTCTAAAAAAGAAGGCATGCTTAAGAGGTTGAGACCAAGAGGCCAAACAACTGCTTTTAGAAGCAAGAGGGTAAAATGAGAGACAAAGAGGAGTTTTCTCAGGGCTAGAAATTTAACAGGGTTTGCCTGAATTTCAAAATGGCTTTAGACTGGTGACTCTTTTTTCCTAGCATTTCTCTGCCTTTTGAACTCAAATATATATTAATTTTTACCTTATGCTTGTTTTACCATGTATTTAGGGTTGTTGAGAGAAAGTAACTTGTTTCATTAGCTTTATAGGCCTACCAATGGTGGGGAAACATGCCTGGGCACCTATGTATACCTGATTTATGTTACTTAGATCAGAGGTCCCCAACCCCCAGGCTGCAGACCAGTACCCGTCTATTGCCTGTTCGAAACCAAGGCACACAGCAGGAGGTGAACAGCCTGCAAGCCAGCAAAGCTTCATCTTTATTTGCAGTCACTCCCCAGTACTAGCATCACCACCTCAGCTCCACTCCAGATCATCACACATTATATTCTCATAGGAGTACTGGTGTTAAAAATGTGGGGAACCACTGACTGAAGGGTAGAGAGTCTACCCTTAGCTACTCTAGTTGATAGCAGATAGATCTATTTCTGAATTCCTGACTTAGAAACCGTGCCCACCTTCTCTCCCCACCTCCCCCCCCCCCAAAATAATAGGTTGTTTAAGCTACTATATAAGCTTTGGGACCTGATGAGATTTACATGATATGTGAGAGTTTGGGGCAGATCAGATTAAGAGAATTTTTTTTTACTTCGAATTAGAGAGATGTGGATCAGGGTGACTAGAGGACAGAGTATTGATAGGCAGAAGTTTGACCCCATTACCTTCGCCCCATGTGCCATGTTAGTGATTATGTTATTATATGACAAAAGGGACTTATAGATGTAATTAAGATTACTGTATTAGTTCCCTAGGGGTACTGTATCAAATACAATATACTTAGTGGCTTAAAACAATAAGAATTTATTCTTTTACAGTTCTGGAGGCCAGAAGTTTGAAGTCAGGATTTTGGCAGGGCTGTACTCTCTCTAAAGGCTATAGGGAAGAATTCTTTTGCTTTTTCCTAGGTCCTAGTGGTTGTTGGTAAGCCTTGGTTCTTCTTTGGCTTGCAGCTGCATCCATCCAACTTCTGCCTTGGTTTTACATGGTCTTTTTCTTTCTGTGTTTGCTGTATCTGTATGTCAACAGATACAGGAAAACATTCATACTAGACTTAAAGCTACTTTAATTCAGTATGACCTTATCTTATTTTATTAATTAAGTCGTAAAGGCTCTATTTCTAAATAAGGTCACATTCTGAAGTTCTGGGTGAACATGAATTTTGGAGGAATACCATTTAACCTAATACAGCTACTAATCAGTTGACCTTAAGACAGGGAAATTATCCTGAATTATCTAGTGGGCCCAAAGAAAGTAAAGCTTTCTCCCTGTTGGGAGCAAACAAACAAATCAGAGAGATTTAGCAGAAGGAAAAGAGATTTCAAATGCCTTTGGTGGAGTAGGGGTGCATGGAAGGCATGAGAAGGAAAAATCTTCCAAAAAGCTGAATAAGTTTGAAAATAGATTCTCCCCTAGAGCCTGCAGATAAGAGCGTAGGCCAATTGATACTTTAATTTTGGCCACAGAGACCTTCAGCATAGTTCTCAGAATGCTCATCCTGAGGGAAATACCTTCCATTTTATAAGTCCTCATTGAGATGACAGCACTCTGAAGTATCAAAACCACTGGGAAAGACCCTGGAGAATGAGATGCCATGTGACAAGATAGGCCAAGGAGCCTTGAGGAGTCAGGAATGTGAAAGAAGGAGCCATCTTGGAAGTAGAGAGTCTACCCTGAGATACTCTAGTTGAAAGCAGGTAGATCTATTTCTGAATTCCTGACTTAGAAACCATGCCCACCCACCCCCCACCCTCCCCCCCCCCAAAAAAAAATAATAGGTTGTTTAAGGCACTAAGTTTTGGGATAGTTTGTCATACAGTAGTAGATAACAGAAACAAACTGTTTTCTCAGGCAACTAACAGTTATCTGAGGCTATGTTTATGGTCTACACTATACTTTTATCTGTCTGTGTCTGTCTATTACTCTTTTTGAGAGGACTAAGTTACTTGAGGTTTCTAAAGTTAGCTTCCATTTATGTAATTCTCTTTATCTAATATCTTTCAAAAGATAATTCTTCATAATTCTGGCATTTTTGCAAATCTTCTGAGCAAAGGATACTAAAAGGCAGCTTTAAAAGTTAGAGACAGTATCTTCTTAAAAATAGAGACATCTGGGCATATTTTGAACCATAAAGACCTTACTCTCTTCTCTCTAGAAACATTTGCTTATATTCCAGAGTAATAAGCATAGAGATAACTTTCTCCTTGCCAGGAAGAGATGTGCTTAATATCTAATTCCTCTGGACAAGGAGGAGGGGTCCTTTCCTGTGGGACAACTTTCTACACATGCAGGGTAGTAGCTGGCTGTCGTCATGTTGTCCCATGGGGCTTTGAACTTGGGGAATTGATACAAAGGCATTGCTCTGTCTACTGCATTTTGCCATGAGTAATAAACTGCCTGTCTAGCTTATTCAAGAAATCTATGTCTTCTGTCAGAAAATATAGTTGAAACTGTGCAAGCTAACTTGTTAGCTTTCAAGAAGAGTAATAACTTATACCTTTCACAGTTTTGACTTAATGGCGATATAACCCAGGCTACTATCATTGACTAAGTCAATATATTTCTAACTGCACTACCTGATACATTCTGAACCTCCATTAAATATATTTTCCTCAAAATAGAGTAAATTTAAAAAATGAAACAGTCTAAAATTTTCACATCTTGTTTAATATTTTTCACTAATGAAAACCATGATCCTAAATTGCATCTTGTAGTTCCCACCTCTACCCGCCTGTTGAAGATCACATATAATTCCCCTTATCCTCCATGTGAATCATTAAATGGATGTTTTCCAGTCTTTAGTGTACGGAATGTCCCCTGCCACTTACCTAAGACACAGGTTCTTTGTTCTTTCATAAGCTGATATCACCTTGGACTACTCTCTTCTCCTCCCCTCCCTTCTTAACTTATTTAAATTTACTCATCAAAACTTTCTGAAATTCTTCTCATCATTATGATCTCTTTCATCACTTCTTTAGGGAAGCATTACTAATTCTTAGAAAGTGTACAGATTCTCATTATTTTCTCTCCTCACATATCTTTTTCAGAAATGACCATACTTGTTACATTTAATTTTTTGATTATTTGGTTCCTGTCTCTCTGCAGTAGGCACTATCAGAGCCAACATACTGTCTCTTTTTATGACTAATTTACTCTGATTTTTACCACAAACTTGACACATATTTATTGCTCTATGTAAGTCTGTTAGGTGAATGAATGAATAAATTAATGAATGACAACCCTTGATTAATATCAATTGGGACCACTACTTATGTCCATAATCAAGTAGGTAAAAAAAATGACAACAAAATAGTTGCAACATATCAATATATAGGAAAGGTAGAAGAAAATATATTTACCATAGTACCCTATTTTTTAATATATTAGGTAAAGTGACCAGAAGACAGCAAACAAAAATATCATTAAAATATGCCTTGGTATCCCACCCTTCCACTGTATTAGGACTTCCAAGACAGATCTCCTCTACCAGTCAGTTCAATAAAGAAAAATACAAACAACAACAAAACAACATGAAGATCATGGGGCAAAGCATCAGAAGACCTTATTCAAATTCTTTTCTACTAGCTGTGTGACCTTTAAGCCTCTGCTCCCTTGCACCTCTGTTTTCTTATTTATAAAGCATGGGCAATAGTCCCTTCACATGTAAGGATCAAGTTATTTAATGCATACTGAGTTGTAAATACAGTGTCTCATGTACTCTAGGTATTTAATGCAAGTTTCTGTGTTATGTTTAAAGCGGGAGTTACATGCTGTACGTAGTAATTAGTTCTACCAGAGTCCATAAAGAAGTTCTCCTAATAGAAGTTGGTAGAATTGAGAAAGGACATAAATATTTCCCTCATTCATGCAGACCATCTTTCCCTGGAAGTCAGGGTTCTATTTCTCTAACTAATATACTACTGCCCTGATTTTTTTTGATCTCTAAAGTGGAAACCAATGACTGACACTAATATATTCTTCTAAATTCAATCTATAGTGTTTAACTTTATTATTTCTCCTCTCTGTAACAGAGACCTAGTACATAGTATTATTTTTTAAAGGTAACATTTAAATAGTACATGATACTTTCAAGTTATTAATATATTCGTGTATATAGGACTTTGACATTGTAGCTACCTTTTTGAAAACCTACTTACTTTTGGATTAAACTTAGGTTTTTGAGTTGTTTAAAACTGTGCACAGAGTTCCTTCATTTTCTGCTGTTAGTGTATGTCTTGTCAATGTGCAATTACTTTCTCTGAAGATAGCTTAGAAAAATGAATGTGCATGCCACACATAACCAATTTCTTTTTTGAAACTTGCCAAATAATCAATTTTACATTTAATTATTCCATTCATAATTAATTTAATAAGTATGTTAAACGCAATGTTCTAGGTTCTGGAGTTATAGTATCATGAGCTTAAATCTTAATGGGGACGATACAATAAGAGATGCAATAAACCAATAAATAATCAATATATTTAAGATCTATAATATGTTAAAAAATTCTTTTTCATAGTATATTCTTAAGTGCTTTGTAAAATCTAGCTCAAAGAGGGAGACTATAATATTTTTTTCCAAAAGAGATGGTGCTGTGAGAGCAAATAATAGGGAGATTGATATTCTTTGGGAAGGATCAGAAAGATGTGCATGAAGAAGTATTGAGCAAATCAGAATAGCAAAGAGAATTTAAATAGATTTTAGATGAGCATAAGTTAAATTGTTGAGTTGAATTAGAGGGGAAGAATAAGCAAGTTATACCCTCTTTATCACTCAGTAAATAGATTTACACATTTTTGAATGCTTCTTTGAGTCAGTTCACAAAGGAGTTTTAGTTACGCAAGTGGAAAACTCTAAGTCTTCATAGTCAGTACCACGATAACCTAAAAAAAAATGACTAGAGCAAATACTTTCTAAGAACTATTTTTAAATTCTAAATTACGTCACAGACACATACACCCACACATTTTCCATGTGGTATTGTCTACAATTCGACTACTAAAATAGGAACTTAGCCCAAGGCTTTCTTTTAAAATAATAGTTATATGCCTGGCCTGTCCACCCATTGGTCTGCCTATCTGTTGCATAAAGGCCTGTATGAATTTATTGATAGCCATAATCTTTTCTTTGGATAATAGCTAAAGCTAATGGTTTATCATTTGTACATCCCCGACAGTCTCTTTTCTTATTCCTTAGGGTAGCCATCCTCTGCACCTCATCACTCTGTTGGATCTCTGAACAGACATCATCCTTAAAATCCCATTTGTACCATTTGGATCAGGTCAGGAAGAGTAATAGCTCTAATCTTCTTGGAGTGATATTATTAATCTTGAGCAGGTGAGCTCCAAGGTACTTTTTTTAACCTACACATTTAGAAAGCTGGAGCTTTAGGGCTGTAATGAATAAAGCTAAAACGGAAGCCTGCAACATAAGGGAAAATGATTGTAAGATTAAGCTGTCCTTTAGGTTTGTACTTAAACCTTGTTTACTCTGTTAAATCAAGAGCTTTGAGAAAACTAAAGAGAAGTATTAAACGGTTCCCCATGTGAAGTGAATCAGAATATTTCATATTATTAATGTTATTAATTTTTAAAATGGAGACTATACAATGATCACAGCTAAATAAATTCAAGTGGTTTAATATTCTAAGATAATTGCAATGGTTACATAAAACATTTGATTTTAATTTCTTCACTAACCTGTTTCTATAACTGACTAACAAACAAATAAATTTATGAGCTTACAAAATAAAAGTAAACTCTATTATTTTCCCTCTCTTCTATTCTATTAAAAAACCTCATGCTTGTTGATCTAAATCCATTTCTCCTACACGCAACAGAAAAGAGTGTGTCTTCTCTCTGATATATACTTGCTCTCAATTTTCACTTGTTAATACTTCAGATACTCTTTCATTGTATTTTTTTTTTCAGATTGAACATATTAACTAAAGATTTTATCTTTAAATTCCAGTTTTTAAATCCTATATCCACCTCCACTAAGAAATCTTTATTTTCAATCACCTCTCAGTGGCATGAGAGGATATGATTTTGGAGCAGATTCAAATAAATAGGGTGTTGTTAAAATGTTTGAAAGTTTCAAGGTACTTCTTTTGACTTCACTTGTAAATACTTAAAAGTAGTTGAAAAGGAATTGTTTGACTTTGCTGTATTTTTTTCTATTTACTGAAACGGCACAAAATTATTTTGCACATTGACAAAAATATAATTGTTTAGTGTTCTCTTGATTCGTTAATCCTGCTATCAGGTTTAACATGATGGTTTCATGTATTTTGTAAACTATAAATGACATCTACAAAATTTAAGACCCTACCTGGTTAAGGCATGAGTATACATTGAAAATATTAAGGTATGATAGAAGAATGCAATATATTCCACATGATAGTTGTAATGACTATGAACGACTTAGTTAGCTTCTCTATACCTTAGTCTTCTCATCTGCAAAATGGGGATATTGACATATATCTTTTAAAAAACAGTGCAACATATATCGCAGGCATTGTTCTTAGTGCTTATGTTAATTCTCCTATCAACTCTATCAGCACCACTTCACATATGAGGAAACTGAGGTACAGAGATGTTAAGTAATTTTTCAAGATTATACAGTATTAAGTTGTAGAGCCGATATTCAAAACCAGAAAGTCTGGGTCAAATTTCAAGAGCTTGTGTATGTCATTATGCTATTTTGTTCTATCATATGAGGTTTTGTAGAAATAAAATTAATTAATTCGCAAAACAGTGCTTAAAACATTGAAAGGGTCTTTATTGTATGAACTAATATAATGTTGAACGTAATTATTGTAATATTATTATTTAACCATAGTTTTCTCTTTACCTTCTCAGTGGTAGGCATTACGCCATTCATTTATTATTATTGGTATTACTAGCTCTATTTTGCAGAGAACCATATGAAGTCTCTGAGAATTTAAATTGCTCAAGTACAAAGAGCAGGTCGCAGATTTAGAAAAAAAAATTATTAAAAGAATGCAGGTTTAAAGTTTAGGGCCAAATTTATCTAATATTTTATTGCTAACATTCAAATGAAGCAAGCTAATTTAAATATAATTTCTAAATCATCGAAGCAGAAAAATAGTATGATTAAAGCAAAGAAACTCCAGGAAAATAAAAACAACAAATAAAACTTTTTTCCAGAAAAATTGAAACATAGGTTACCAAAAAAAGAATCTTTTCAAAATTATCATCATAAATATAAAAATCTATAATTTATGCAAAGTGCTACATTTGTTGTAGTAAAAAAATAAAATTAAAATAATTCAAAGGAAGAAAGAAACATATAGGATAAAAAAGACAATCATTTTTACCTAAGACTGTTAACGTAAATGAATCTTAATACTAAATTTATTTTGCCCTCTTGAAATTGCCCAAGTTCATGATGTTTCATATTTTGTTTTATAAATTACAAAATTAATTATCCTCCCCCCCCAAAAAATATGCAGTAGAACAAAAGACCAAGAATAGTCGAGAGAATAAAAATATGGAAAGATTTTCCCTTGTTAAAGCAAAGTTATTACAAGTCCCTATTAATCAAGATAGTATAACATTTGCATAGAGATATTAAATCAACCAGTGTAGAGTAGAAAAAGAGGCATATTTATGAACAAAAATGACATCTGAATTCTGTTAGAAAAGTATGACTTGTTTAATTGATGTTACTTGGAAGATGCCTACTTTATACAAAATTTAATTTTATACTGTAAACTAAATTTCTAATAATCCATAGACATGAAAATAAAATATTTAAAAATACATACACAACTTTCATATATTGCCTAACTGTAAGAAATTTATTTGTCCTATATGTGCATTTTCATTATTTATTGCTTTTTTATTTTTCTATTACTTATTTTTAAAAGTAATTTTATTGGGGTGACAGTTAATAAAAATGTATAGGTTTCAATTGTATAATTTAATAATATGTCATACGTATATTGCATTGCATGTTCACCTCTGAAAGTTAAATTTTCTTCTGTCACTATATATTTGACCCCCTTTACCCTTATCTACCTACCTGCTTCACTTTTTCTCTGGTAACCACTAAATTGTTGTTCAAGTCCATGAGACTCTGTCATGTTCATTTGTTGCTTTCAGTTTCATAATCCACATATGAGTCAAATCATATGGTTTTCAACTTTTTGTTTGACTTATGTTGCTTAGCATGATAAATCTCAAGATCCACCCATGTTGTCACGAATAGCATTATTTCATCTCTTAAGACTGAGTAATATTCCATCGCATATATATCTACCACATCTTTATGCAGTCATCTATTGAAGAGCATTTTGGTTGTTTCTATATCTTGGCCACCATGAATAGTGCTGTAATGAACATTGGGGTGGATATATCTTCATGGTTAAATGTTTTCATTTTTTTTTCTTTTAGCCTTTATATGTTTCTTCATATTAATCTGAAGCATTTTTGTCTTTTGCATTTTAAGACTAAATCAAATAAGGCCATGTCTATTACAACATATTACAATGTCAACACATAGACATTTTTATTTTGGAAATTATTCCTTGTTAAAATTTATTTTAGAAAAATTAGACACTGATCTATAGGAATATATGGTCTGGGAGAAAGCTATCCCTCTAGCCCTCTCTCTGAAGCCTGATAATTCAGTTCCTCCTTGTATGTCTTTGGCATCTTTCAAGCTGCTGCCTCAGCATTGGAGCTCAAAGTAAGTGAGTCTGTCAGTGAGTAAGTCTGTGCGTGGACCCCTAAGAGAAATGCCTTCCACTCCAGCTGCCCTCTTTCTTATTCAGCCACAATCTCTGCTGGTTTTCACAGATGGAAGTTATGGGGACTTCTTTTCTAGGCACTAGAACCCTGGGCTAGGGAGCCTGGTGTAGGGCTGGGACTCATCATGTCTCAGGGAGGACCTCTACAGTCAATATATTTGTCCTGACTTTTAACCATCACACACGGATACGGGACCAGCCAGTTCCATGTCTCCATCTCTCACTATTCTCGAAGTGGCCTCTTCTGTATGTCCTTAGTGCAGAAGTTCAGCTAGATTTCAGTCAATTCTCAATGATGGTTTTTCTGTAGTTTAGTTGTAATTTTGATGTAGCTGTAAGAGGAGGCAAGCACAGTATTTATCTACTCTGCTATCCTCTGCCATGTTGCCTAGAAATCCTGTTTATTTTTTAATAGCATTTTTCAAAATATAAAATCATCTCATTTATATATTTATTTTTGTATTAAGTTTTTCACCACTATAATTTTAACTCTTTGAGAGCTAGAATTATTTTGTCTCATCCACTAATATATCCTTTTAAGTATCTGAGATATAGTAGACTTTATAGGCACTCAATAAACATTTGTTAAAGTTATACCTAGCCTATGTCTTATCTTTGATCAAGTCTATAAAATGGAATAACTGTAGTAAAAGACTGTGCAACAGTTGACTATGTCAACAAAATATCCCTATCAATTCTGGTGCTGTACTCTCAACTTGCTTATGTAAACATAGACTTACTCTCAAGACACTGATCTATAGGAATATATGTGAATGATTTTAGCTTCTAAGTCACTTCTATAAGCTAGAATTTTATCCTTGAAACTAAAGGGAAAATTGAAAAGAGAATTTAATTAGTCTTCAATTTTCTAATTTACCTGGAATATATTGCCCACATTATCACCAACACTTTCATCTCTAGAAAAGTGCCTCACTCATCCTTGTTGACTTTACACTTTTTCGTGTTCAGTACTATAAACCTACTCTATTGCTTCCTCTGTTTTCATCTTCTTAATTAGTATATATGGCATACTAGAACTTGGATTTAGGTATGATCTCTCTTTCAGTTAACTTATCCATTTTTATAGCTTCAACTATCATGCTTACTCAGGTGACTCCAATTTTTAAATTTTACTCCCTAATGGCATATATCTCACAGAAATATTACATAGAAATATCTAAGTAAAATAATATTCAAATTCATATTTTAATTTAAATATTTAATATGATATATATTTAGTATAATATGTAACTATATTTAACATACTATTTAAATATAAAATATATAAATTATTTAGGATTATACCACAGAAAGGGCCTAAGCTTTATAGTAATAAAGACCTCAATAAAAATGTTTTCCATCACTCAGTAGCTATACAAATTTGGAAATCTTATATAAAGTCTCCTGAAGTCATTTAAAATCTGAAGTAATGAGAGCTACTTCACCATAATTTCAGTTTCTGACATGTAGTACAAGCTTAATGGCATGTTGTTGTTAATGTTCTTTAAAAAATAGATTCTGGG
Organism: Eonycteris spelaea; assembly: GCA_003508835.1. NCBI lineage: Eukaryota > Metazoa > Chordata > Mammalia > Chiroptera > Pteropodidae > Eonycteris > Eonycteris spelaea. The sequence continues at coordinate 5,369,728 of PUFA01000003.1, forward strand.
ATGCACGCCAATCCTTTTACCAATATTTGCCTAACTGCATAATTTAGAAATGTTAGATTTTTACTTTTAAATGCCAAATACATAATTGAAATAAATCATAATTAGTATATAAAAGGTCAAATATATCAGATTAATTTGTTTAAAAAGTAACTATTTTCTCATAATATGAAAAATATTACCAAAAGGGAACTTAGTAAATTGACTTTCTATTCATAATCCAAATCCTGAGCAGTCTTGTTGGCACTTGTAATGGAACGATAGTACCTCATATGATCCACAAATAGTCTAATCTGTTAAAAAAAAAAAAAAGTGATGAAATGGTAGTACAACAATTGTTATAAACAAAAGAAACAAAAGATTTTTTTGAGGGCTGAATGATTTTCCTTTTTTGGTTTCCTTACTACTCTCTGCTAAAATTTCTAATTGCACATAAACCACACATTGTATTCAGAAATATTATGATGTAGAAATACCATGTAGCTCTATAGTTATCCGTTGTTAAAGTTTCCTAAATCCACTGCTTTTTCCACTCTTTCCTTTCTCCTTTTGGTTGCCCAGCAGTGCCATTATAAATACATTTATTTCACAAAATACTCAAAATACAGAAGAGAAAGATAAATGTGTATTTATTTCAGGAGACATTGTTTTTTAAAATGTGCAGCAGCTTTGTTAATTTAGTACGATACTGAAATGTATACAAAGAAATCTCTTTTATCATTTGATTTTTGGACCAAAAAAGGGGTTCTATGGGAAGTGACCGTACAGGGTAATCTGATCATAAATCCCAAATAGGGCAGGTCATGGTGAGTAGTCACACCCTGGACATATAATCTTTTATTAAAAAGTTTACTTGTGCCTTAAGTAAGCTCTGTCCATTTTTATTATGTATATAAGTTAATACACCTTTGAAATAAACAGTGACCACCCTGAAGAAAGCACATAATCTTGTTAACTATTCTGTAATTCAATCCTCACCTTGCTTTTCCTCACCCCTACGTAATCTTCCTTATCTTTCATTCTTAATTTAAAATGCATTTAAAAAGCTGCAAAACTCTTTTTTTCTTGAGCATTTGAGATTTTGCTCCTCAGCATATTCATCAGTTTGTATCATATCAACTATCATAAAAATTCTCTACAGATTTGGATGTTTTTACATTGAAAGAAAACAAACCAGGGCTTAGAAAATGATTATTGATATTGAGAAAAGAACAATTTTATTGTGTCCTCTAGTTATTAGCTTTGTATATGGTGTTCAGCATTGTATGTAGAATGTCCAGAGATAAACAAAGCTGCGATAGGGAAAGAAAAATGATAAAAATAAAATAATATTTTATTACATCATTAGTAGAAGTCAGAATGGTGATGAGACAGAATTGAAGAAACTGATGACTCTTCAGACTGATGCCCAAATTATATTTAAATGCTCAATAATATAAATGTTCCCTTGGGAAGAAGAGAAGAAATTTTTTTAATTGAATTGGTATTTTTTTCCAAAAAAAACATTCTGAGAAAAAGGTCTAGGATGACTAAGTGACCATAATTTTGCAAGATTTGATTTAAAACTATCAATGGAAATGTGGGTTTAAGAGTTAAGTAAAATCATTGGGAAAAAATTATTGAGTTACTGAGTTATATTTATTGAGTTTTTTTTATAGATAATGAGAAATCAAGTTTTCTTTTTTATACTTCTAATTTCATACCTGTAAAATTACTTCTCAACCCCATCTTGGCCTAAATTTCTTATTGATTTTAAGCAAAGACAGCTTTCTTTTTGGTATTTTTAAATTATTAAGGCTTTACTTTGAGGAATTATTCTCATTCATGCAATGTTTAGTTTATGTTCTCATCTGAGCTTCTTGGATGGGTGAGGAATAAAGAGAGCCTATTGAAAGAACTGGGAATAACTTAGAGTGTAGACAAATACACTCTACAAAATACTACACTGGGAAAAATAATTTTATACAAATTCACCAAAAGGCACAAAGACCTTTCTGGGAGAGAAAAGTATGAGAATGTTATGAAACATCGGAGGCAGGTTTTCTCTGCTTTGTTCTCACCATTGTATCCATTATCTTACATTATTGCAGAAGTGGCAGTTTTCAATATCCACTTCCCTATGTAAGGTTAAAGGTCAAAAATATTTGAAATAAAGAATCAAATTTATTTTAGCTTTTTAAAAGTAAATATAATCTTGACTTTTTAAAAGCTATATAAAGCTATATGCCTTTGTCTTCTTTCGCCTTCTTTCTTTCTTCCTTTTTCCTTCTTCCTTTCCTCCTTCCTTCCTTCCTTCCTTCCTTCCTTCCTTCCTTCCTTCCTTCCTTCTTTTTCCTCTTTTTTTTTTTTCTCTTTGTCTTTCTCTTAACTAAGGATTGGCTTGAATATGAAAGGTGAAGCCACTTGTATTATACCATAAATCATGAAGTGGGAAAATGTGTTGACATTTCTCATTTAAAAAGAGGGTAGAAGATGAGAAGCAAAGGACTGTGACTAGTAAGTACCATTGAAACACATCTTACTCAAATACTAGTAAATGGAAACTCCAGGTGGAGTGACTCATGTCTGAAAAAATCCTTGCTTCTTCTTCTTGTTGGGCCAAAAAACACAACTGATAAACTTCTTCAAAGATAAACTATTCATTATTAATAATATTAACAGTAAAGAATGCAGTGACGCAATGGGAAATCATTGTGCAAATTCATATTTAGATAGAATTATCAAGTCATCCTTGCCTTGAATTTTCCATGTACAGTCTCCCATGCTTCCCAAAATGAGTAAGAAGAAATGATTGGCCTGTGGACTTTGTGAGGCCTCTATGTCAGATCAAGAAGTTGGATCTACACCTCTTTGGAGATTATGACCCCAGAACAGAAGGATTAAAGCATCTTCAGCAAGAATGAAGTTGGAAAAAGACCAAGGAACCAAGAACAAACCAAATGAATCATGAAATAACATCAATAGCAACCTCAAGCATAGAAAAAACAATATCTAAGGAGCAAGAGTAGAGCACCTCCTTATCTATACAGGTGTGACAAGTTTGGGTATTCAGGGAAGCAGACAATGAGATGTAAAGATGAAAGCCTGCTCAATCTTTGTGAAGCTGATTTAATAAAGTCTCCATCAGCCCAAGGGAGCTCCAGAGAAAATATAAACAATTAATTCAATGTTGGGTGGAAATTACTAAGCCCTTATATGAACACCTTGCTCAGTTATTGGCTGGTAGGCATTCAGAGAAGAGCATATACTTGGAGCATACCACTGCTTTACTTAGTAGGATCCACCCTAAAAATTATGTGACCTTGGCTCAAAAGATGAGCTAAAGATTAAGGCTCTCATCTAACCACTCTTTTTGTGGCTGGGCAGCAAGTCCTTTCCTGAAGATGGATCTGAGTATTGCATTTCTATGTCTTTCATACCAACATTGCCGTTTCAAGTCCCTTCTCATTTTCAAATAGTTCATCAACTATTCAAACATAGGTCTTCCTTAGAAAAAAGAGAATAGTGGGGATAATGATCTTGAACATTTTATGCCAAGAAAAATTAAGGAAAAATGAAACTTACTGATTTCATGTTGAACTGGCAAGATTTGGTTTTTCTCTATAATAAAAATGAGACTTAAAACCCAAGTAGCATTTAGTAATAGAAAAATAAGTAATTTAATCTCTGTACACTAAATTTTTTCTATTACAATAATATTCACAGTATATGTTTTAAATATACAAAAGTAAGGGAATTATATTACAAATAATTATCTATAATAGGTGTTTTAATTCTAAATTCTAGATTCATTTAGGCATAGAATTAGATTACTAGCTTTCAATAGTGCATAAGCCAACTACTTACATAAATACAACATTTTTCCTTCAGAAGAGTATGAAGTTATATTCTAAAATAAAATAAATAGTAGTGAATTGTTCTCTTAGTGCATTGTACTAAGTGGGTTGAAAGAATTAACAGTGACTTCCAAATGTGATTATATCCACTTTTAAGTCCTTGGTGAAACTAAATAGCAATGTCATGAAGAACTATAAAATGCAATTAATTAAGTCCTTATAGGAAAAGAAAAGAACAAGCCAGATGAAAATAAAGGCAATTCACTCAAGAGGAAAGAGATTTAGTAAAGAAAAATGAAAACAAGTATAACAGAATTACACTGTCACACTGTCATTCATTTTCTCAAAGTGTCTCAGGGACTCAAAATCTAAGAAAAATAGAGTGGGTGTCAAATACCCCTGCCTGTATCATAAGCAAGGTGTTAGACTACTTATTAATGTTCTAATAGACTATCAAAGAGGTTCTGTAACATAACTTATCTCTTACCTCAGGTTTTAAAGAATGAAAAAGACCAAGAAAGAAGGCTACTTTGCAGGGGTTTGTCAGTGTGCTGTATATTCCACTCTTAACTCCATGGAGAAGGCAGAGGAGAGCATTTCTCTTAGCCATAAACCAGGTATAGGGTCTTCAAGAGGGCCAACTACGCAGAGAGGTTAGTTTGGGGAACATAAAAATTGTCGTAAAAGGCTGTGGCTAAATTGGACTAAGATGCAAAGCAGAGAGTAAGAGGAGGTATGCGTTGGGAACAGGCTATCTCTCCATTTGTTTCAGGACAAAGGTGCCTGATTAAAGGGATCACATAAGAAACATGGGTTGAAAAGAACAATGATGGATTATGCTTCTGATTTACTGAGTTCAAATCACGTAATAAGCTAGATAAAAATGTTTAAATCAATTAAGAAACAAAAGCAGTTTAAATAAGTAATAACCAATTCCATCAATGTTTCAATAGTAATACTATTGAATACACAGTTGGTTGTGATAAAAATTGAGACAAATTTCATGGAAACAATTTTGCAAAGCCTTTCGAGCTATATAAAGACAGAAGAGTTTCATTTTTAGAAATATAATATGAATAATCTACAGAAATTTTTTAAAGTGGCGAATGATGATCATCATGACATTATCTTTGAGAAGAAAAGGATTGAGCAGTCAGTTTGTAATCTATTTCCCAGCAGGTTATTCCCATGAAAGAAAAAGGACAGGTGACCCAGGTATAATCTCTTGGCATTATCTTCAGGTAAAGTAATCATAAATTTATGAAGTAAATTCCAAAATCTCACTGAGACTTAACTCAGTGGAAAAGTGCACATTGTTCTTGGATAAGAGAACTAATATATTGATTCTTCCTAGGGAAATCTATAAATCTGGTAAATTTTTATTAAATTCCTCCTTGGCTTTTTTGACATAAATCTTTAATACTTTGTATTTTTTATATGCTCCTTTATCACTTACTTAATTTAATATCTATAATAGTTCATCACTAGTGTAATATTTGTTTAAATAGTCTCTACTTAACAGTTTCAGGAATGTTGTTTCTAAAATTTAAATACTGGTATATTGATGTCTGTGTAATATCCTTTAGTGTTTCTCTGAATTCTTATAGTCAAAGTTCCCACTCATGGCAAGGGAATTCAGGTTCTCCAAGATCTACTGCCTGACTGTACTTCCAATTTTGTGTTGCTTTCGATCCTCCAATGCATTTTGCCTCAGGCACTATGCTGTCTAATATCTACTGACCAAATTTATTCTGTTCTCTTTGCCTGTGATGAAACTCTTTACCCCATTATCTGCTCAGACAACCTTTCCTGCTCTTTTTAACAAACAATCCAAATTTACTCCTGAAACATTACCATATTCCCCATCTACCTCATCTTCTAGTAGATACTTGTAAAGAAACCAGGTTCATAATAATTATACAAGTATAAGTGAATAACACTGAAATTGTAGAGATGTCATGTCTCTTAACCCTTGCAAAGGTGTTTCTATTAACACTAATCTGGGTAAAACAATGTTAGCCTAATAACTGTATCAAGAAGTTAGGCAAATAAGTAACACACTACAAAATAATCAATAGGTCAAAGAAGAAATCACTTTAACTCATGACCAAAAAGCCATTGGTAATTTTAATGTGCTTTTGGAAAATAACTCAGCTCCATAAATTTTAGCCTACCTTACTACTGGAAGGTCTTATGTCACTACTCCTAAGGTGTAACATTCTATGCAGAGAGAAAAAGACCTTTCTCATGTTCCCTGCTTCTTCTAATTTCTACTATATCGTGCGATCCTTTACAAGGCTTCATTTAAGCCTGTGTAGTTTAATGCAATTATTATCAGATTGCCTCTGAATCTCCATCAGAATTCCATCCCCATAACTTCTGCCATTAATTTTTGTGACATTATAATCAATGCTCTCTTAAGTACCATTTTCATCATATCATTCATGATTTTGAAGTAAATGCTCTTATTACCTAACATAAAATCTAAAATTTCCAGTTCATTCCACAAAGCTTCTCTGCTTTAATCACTTTATATAAATTCAAAGACATTTCTTTTAAATAAGCTAACTGTTGTCCTTTGCTTTACCTAGGTTGCTGATCTTAACACCCAATATCTGTTTGCTATTTTCATTAGCATATCAATGTGTTTCTTTTTATGTTATATTCATTCTTTTCTATATCTTCATTCTGAATGTGGAATCATTGTGTTTTTTCTTTTAAATAAAAATTTCGTTTCAGAAAATCCATTCCTAAAGTATTAAAAAACTAAGGCCTTAAATGATTTTTTGATAATAAAATGTGACCAATTGGCCATCATTATAATTATGACAAATTCTTAAAATTATAACTACTAGTAAAAAGTGAAAAAAATGTGACACCTAAGAGTTTAGGGAGAAATTTCATGACCATTTATTAGGCTCATATTCTTTTCCAAATAGATAGTCATTTGGAAACTTGAAGTTGAAGAATCACTTAATACCACTGTGATACCACTGTGATAGCTGGTAAATAGTATTGTATTCAATAAGTCATTAATATTAATTGCATTTGTTATAAACATTAAATATCATAATCAAAAGATATTTAAAAGTATTTTACATTAGAGCCAAAATAGTCTAAATTGATCATAAAACAAATATATCTAAATAAAAACTTAAGAAATAAAAGTGTATCTCTAGATTTTCTCATTTAGAAGAAAGTTAACTTTGATATACATATATATGTGTGTGTGTGTGTGTGTTTCTCTTTTGAACACTTACTTTTAAAAATAAGGCTGCATCTCATTTGTTTATGTAAGACATTATGTTTTAACATAATCTACTATAACCTAAAATACAATTGAAAAAAGAAAAGGACTCTGAATGTAGAGGGTAAACATTAGAGGGAGGCCTTCTAAGAAATGGTGCACCTATGTTGCCTTTAAGACAGCAAAAGAAAGCACCTTTTGATATATATCTTTAATATTGTTTTTATTGAAGTGAAAGTTAAAGAAAGTAAGTTATAGTTTCTTGTGACAATTCATTCCCAAATTATTCTGTTGTAAACATCCTTGTTACTTTTGACATTCTCTTTACAACAATAACCCTTTACTTGGAACCCTAAAACAAATATTCAAAATCACAGGCAAGAGGAAATCTATATAAGTACAATGTTTAGTTTATTAATTTAATATTTCTATCGCTTTCATAAGCTAACATTTTTAGAAGTGTGTGGTTACTGTGTATTTATTCCTGAAAATAGGAGTTACATGATTCAGTAACTCTATAGAAATAGATTTGAAATATCTTTACGTATAAACTATAAGAAAATCTACATAAAAAGATCGACTGCTAAAATCCTATATTGATTTCTAATGTTATGATAATTTATGGCATTTTATTAGATGTAAATTAATTAAATTGTCAAATTAAATTTCATTTAAAAGTCTTTCGTAGGACATGAAACCAGCAATTAAAATAAAATATTTCTCCTAAAGTTTCATCTGTATACTTTCTATTCTCATTATTTCATTTTTTTCTATTACTTTTCTGATTTTGCCTCATTTTAAAGATTTTATCTCCAAAATAACAATTAAAAATGGGTTTTATTGTATATAAAAATATATTTTAATGTTAGCAAATATAAGCTGAAATAGTGACAAGCAATAATTTATAAAATGTTATCATTTTTGTTAAGGCCACTAAAGGTTTTTATTCTAATTCATATTTATAGTTTAGTAGAAAATATGAGTATCATTATCATTTTCTTCCAAATGTTTTCAAAATCATTTAGTAATATTTTTTCCAGATGGTATTATATAGAGCTGCTATAGCAATGTTTCATGTTAATATTAAAATTTGTATAAAATAATAAGTTGATTATAATGTTTCAGTGATTTTGATATGTTCAGGACAAGGCTTCTACTTCAATCTCTTCTAAATAAAATAAAGACCTATCCCCAATACTTGTTACTTTCAATATCTCACTCAAACAGGTTTTGGGATCTCTTCTGGTGTCTATGTTAGATATCTCTAAATATTTAATCATAATCGAATTAGAGACAAAACCTGGAGAAAATGGATAGAAGAAGCATTTTAAAAATTGATTCCATCTTCATTCCTTTATCAAAATTACAACATTAAATAGTAGAAAATAATATGCTTTACCTTCTCAATATCAAATTTAGCAGATGGGTTTTCAAGTGTTTCTTTCCCTATATAGGAATTGATTATTCAAATATATATTTAAATGTTTGTGTGTGTGTCAGTGGATGGATGGTTATATAAAACATTGGTTCTAGTCTGCCACTCAGAATAGTTAAATCTCTACAGTTGATTAAGAAATATTAACATAAATAAAATGAAGTCAGATATATAAAACTCTAATCAGAGAATATTTATGATATATGATAAAAACAAATAAAAATGACTTAATTTTTCATTAGCCAAGATAATCAGAAATCAACTGTAATACAAATGCAAAGTGGTAAAATATTTGTTTAGATAACATATATGTAACATTTGCTTTAAAATATTTTGTAGAATAGTCTGAAGTAGTCGATTTTCGAAACTTTTTTTTTATATTCCTGTTGGGAGCCGTTTTGAGGCAGGCTTAAACTGCCAGTAAAGCTGGGAGTTTTGCAGAGCTGGTGAGCTGTGCAGTCTGCTGACTCAGGGGGAAGTGCACCTGGCTTGGGGGAGAGAAACTGAAGATAACTACAAAGTTTCAGTGATTGTTTGTTACTTAGAGGTGTTTTGCTTCTTACACACTCTGTAGGGTATAAATATGCTGTGCTAAATAATCTGGCTGCTGCAGTATTCACTGTGAGTCCTCCCGAATCTATCTCTTGTCTCTTGTCTTTTTCTTAATCCTCACTTCGCTCCCCCTCTCATGTGCTGTTCGCCCTAGGCCGGCAGGCTCTAGCATATCCTACCATTGTTGAAACACTTGTTTTAATATCTAGTCTGTAATTTCTCAGGTGGTCCATAGAATCAGTTTTCCAAAAGAGCAAGGATTTTTTTTTAATAGAATTCGAAACTTAAAACATTTCTCTGTGACTCTCCCATTAAACCAACTCTGTGAGTAATATATCTATCCTGTCTTTGTTTAAACATCCATGTTCACGATTCTCTAGAGAAACCTATTTTCTTCTATTTACCTTTCTTTTGTTAGCATTAATTTTGGTATTTGATTTTTCTTGTATGGATAGTTGTTCCCAATTCCAGTCATCATCTTACTGCATCATTGAGATATTTCCAGGGTTCACTTTTGTCTCCAGATTATTAACTCAGAAAAGCATTTGGGCAAATTTAAATTTTCAGAGATTAGTTCGGGTCACTTCCTTTTGTATTAATTTGTTCAAGCAACTTGTCCACGTGAGTCATTTCTGGGGCAGAGATTGGCTATGGCTTCACTATCAAATTACATATATACTTGCTATACTCTGGAGCATCTCAATAACATTTCTTTCTTAGAAATTGTCAGTTTTAGAGAAAATTCACTTTAGAGCACTGTCAAGACATTAAAATCTTTTCATTTAAAGTTAGCATTTGCTAAACTGATTCATTAAAATTATGTCATGTTAACAATTCATTTTTACTAAAATTTAGAAAATATTCTAGTCCAAATATATACATTTTATATATTTTCCTTTACATTCTTACTCTTATTATAATGCCAGCAACACAGAAAGACAATAAAAAGTTGTAGCTGTTTGAGCTATTATCAGAAAGAGATAAGGAAGGATGTCCCATAGTTATTTTAGCTGTATGTCTTTAATACAAATATTTCAATCAAATTTTAATTTAGACTTTTAAAATAAACTATTTTAAGTTTCAACTAAAAGAAAAGGATCTATTCCATTTTTTCCCTAAAACTATCAAAAAAAAGTATATCTATTTCTCTTAATTTTAGATTCCATCTTTTTAGAATTCTTAGGCACAAATAAATATTATGAACATGTACAAAGCTTTTTTCATATAATAATATGCATGTTGATTCTTAATTTTTACGCTAATGTTTTAAATAGTTATTTAAAACCAGAAACAGTATCTATTACCATTTTGGTTAAGTCTACCTCACAATAGTACATTTGGGCCCTCTTGCTAATTGATGAACTGGATGGATAGTTACTTGAAATTTATGGATTTACTGATGTTCTAAGATGAAATGAGGTATTATTGTCATGGAAGGATTTAAATATTCACAAATTAAAAATTCTTCTTAAAGAAATTAAAGAAGTACTTTCTAAAGAAGTACTTTCTTTAATTAGTTTAATTGCAAATATTATCATCACATCTAAAGGAATAATAATTATTCAACAGATGAAAGATAAAGTCAAACTCCCATTCTCATAAATATTCAAAATTAGGAAATATTTCAAAGATTTCTTCTTCATAATGAACATAGTTTTTAAATTTAATCTTCACCTTTGTTTTTTCCTTACATTCCACTACAAGTCTACTTGCTACTCAGATATTTTCCTCCACAATTTAATTTACAGAATTGTAACAAGTAGTTTTTCAATATATAGAAAGTAGTTGACTATAATAGTATGTGCAAATTTGGGGTAGATACTTTGTGATAAAAAGATGATCAAGTCACATATTTTCGCCTCTAAGAAATAAAAAAAGGTTTTTATAAATTTTCTTTAATATATATTTGCATAATGTTTTTTATATTTATGATTGACCTTCCACCTGATTTTCAGAGTCATAATTCATAATCCCTTTGGCATCCATATAATTCCCTCTGAAACTTTTTGCTGAGGATTTTGCTGCTGCTCATTCTAAAGTATATACACAAAAATTTGTTTTACCTGGAGCTAGAAATGTATTACTATAATAGTATAATATTGCTAACAGTGGCATTCAGAGAAAGAAGATGTCGATGCAGCTAGAGCTGAGATTTAGAGCATTTAGGATTTGAAAATATTCATTTTTATAGTGTCCAGTAATGTTAGATTTCAGATGCAGAAAATTATGATATACAATAAGTCCTATATTCTGCTCTAGGCTGTAATTGAGTTTCATTCATCCCTCTACATAGTTCTAATCACATTTTCTAAATGCACTTTTTCATAGTTCCTACTATGGGCAAGCCATTTATGAGCTGTTTTCCTTTCCCACTGCTCTGGATATAGGACCTAGACTTCATCTTCATCAAATGTGCCCTGAGTTTGGATAATATATAAGACATTACTACTTTTTGTAAAGCAGTGTATGACTAACAATATTGTGAGTGGCATAAGAAATACTTTTGAAAATATATAATAATACAAGGCTCTGCACAATAAATGTACTACACTGGTTTGACATCACAAAACCTAAAAAACTTTGATATTTAACAAATTGAAGACTTTACACTTTAAAATTCATTTATACACTAGAGATTATTGATTTAATAAATTTCAGTAAATGTTATTAAAATATCAGGGTATTCTTTTTTCAAAAAAGTTGCGCGAAAGCAGATTATTTATTGTCCAATCAACAAATTGTAGTTTTTGTTGCTCATATTAACTGTGATGTGCAGCATGCAATAGATGTGTATGCACGTACCAATCATCACTAAACATTTATTAGAGTCTGTTTAGTACTATACTACCTAATTCTTACAGAATTTTAGAATCCCATTGAGGAGGCAAACAAAACAATGATAATAGATGTCAGTAAATGATATATTTAAGATATATGTAATGGATTTTTGAAGTGCACATACTTGAACTTGTTTCTCGGTCATAATCAAAAGAACCAGAGGTGTGAGCAGTGATTAATCAAAAACCAAAAAGTCATAAAAATCTGAGCACATAAATAATATCAGAAGTCAGAGCAGCATGGAATATCTAAAACATTCTCAAATATGAGTAATCAAAACAAGTGGATGTAGCAAAAATGGATGGCTTTAACCGCACAGGTGACAGGAGAAGTAAAAATCATTAAAATACAGCTATGTGCCAAGCTCCTTATGTACTGAATGAACTTCACTGAAACTTCTCACCGATATGTGAAGCTAGAAATAGCTAATTACTTGCTTAAGGTCATAAAGCTAGTAATAGTAGTATAGTACAAAGGAGAGTAAATCTTAAATATTTGACTTCAAAATAAATGTCATTTCCATGATGTCATTTTTCATCCAGTGACGATGCGAACACCTAGCTCAAAGGAAGTTCACTGGAATTAGTACAGAGCTAAAATGAGCAAAGAGAAAACCATAGGTTAATCCTTGAACCTGAGGCAGCTTTCCATCTAATCTTCAATTGCCTCATCTCTCATGGAGATCTAGTCTTAACCGCCAGTGTTTAATGATGATAATTAAGAAATGGCTGTCTTGTTAGTTAAGAGATAAAAGCATCATAGTTCTCTGGAAGAGATACAAATATTACTGGCAGTTTCAAAGGAGGGAGTTTAAGGAAAGAGTTGCTAGCATGCGCTATTGTGGGAAATGTTTACAGAAGACATGATTAGTAAATAAATCCTTAAAAGATAACAAATAAAGCCTGAATAGGGAAATATGCTATTTTCTCAAGCATATTTATGGATTAGAGGTCTTCATATTAATACATATCACATAATCAGATAATAATATAGAAAAAGGAAATTTTTTAAAGCATGTTCTTCCATTCCTGCTCTTACTGACAGTCTCCTGTTTTTTCCAACAGCAAAAATGTAATTCATGCTCTAGTGAATCACCTCTCTAGCAATTTTATATAGTGCCTTTTTCATAAAGAGCTTAAAATGTCCTTAGAAATGTTGCTTTACTAATTTTCACATCTCTGTAAGGCAGGTGGAAAGAATTACTTTTCCTCGTTAAATAAATTGTCAAGCTAGGACACTAAGCATTTAAATTGTTACAAAGACCACAAGGTTGTAAATATCTTTGACTAGTATTAAAAATATCTGATTCGATTAATCCATTAACCACACTAATCCTAACTTTATGATGTTATACTGACATTTTTACTGTATCAAACATTTGTTAGTAACATCTACTGAGTTACCAGATTCAAAACCTCCTAATCCTTGTTATCTTCCCCCTTTCTCCATTTCCACGGATTCCAAACTTCTAAGAAATGTGTTCTTTGTAAAACATAACCTCTATATTCATGCCAACTGTTTTCTTAGAAGTCTAATTGAAGAGACAATTTTAAAGGGTAATTTGTTTTAATAGTTTTTTGTTTAATTTTAGTGTAGTTTTAGATTTACAGAAAAGTTATAAAGACAGCAAAAGAGTTTTCATGTACCCCTTCATCTCCCACATAGTTTCAACTATTTCAACTACTGTTATCAACTTACATTAGGATGGCACCTTTGTAACAATTAATGATCATATATTGGTACGTGACTGTTAACTAAAGTCACTACGTTATTCAGATTTTATTAGTTCTTACCCAGTGTCTTGGCATTGGTCCAGGAACCCATCCGAGATACCATATTACATTTAGTTGTCATGTCACCTTAGGTTTCTGTTGGCCATGAAACTTCCTCAGACTTTCCTGATTTTTAATGACATTGACAGTTTTGAGGAATACTAGTCAGATGTTTTGTGTAATGTTTCTCAGTTGAGATTTATCTGATATTTTCCTTATGATTAGATGAGAAGTTTTTGTTTGTTTGTTTGTTTTGGGGAGGGAGAGTGGCTAAAGTGTCAAGAAGACCAACAAAGGTAAAGTGCCATTTTCATTTCATCATATCAAAGTACATACTTGAGGCAGTTCGAGATAGTGGTGCAGAAAGATCTTGAACTCATGCTTTTCCATGAATACAACAAATTTTCACTTACATATAAAAAGTTTACTATGGAAAAGACCTGAAAACTAGTAGGACAGCTCCTCTACAACTAAGGATGAAATAACCACATTGAGATTGGTAAGAGAGGAAGAGACATAGCCTCACCAAACACCCACCCTTGGCATAGCTACCCCAAAATATGGAGCCTCTCTCTGAGGAGTGAGGGGTTTCTGCCCTACAACAGGCACCTCAACCCTTGGTACCTCCACTGGAGAGATGAGATCCTAAAATATCTGGTTTTGAAATAAGGCATACATATAGGAGAACTATAAGGCTATAGGAAACAAAGTTCCATGCTTAAAGGGCTTGTGTGCAGACTCACTCAACTTGGGACTCGGTGCAAAAACAGCATTTTGAAAGGCACATATATGTGAAGAGGATTCATTTGCTAACATTAAATCATCTGCCAGAGGGGCAAGAGCATGTTAGAATTCTCTTCATGGACATAGGCACTGTGGGCACCAATTATGTATTATTCCTCTGTCTTGCTATTACTCACACTTGTGGGTACCATTTTGTGTACTTTCCCTCTAACCTGTGAGTGCTGATGAGCATACCCCACCTCATGCTACTCTCAAGTCATGGCCAAAGCTGGCTGGGCAAGAACCCCACCATCCCTTTGCTGCTGCCACAACCCCACCAAACCCAGAAAGCACACAGCCCACAGAGGAGACTCCCCTTGACAACCTGGCACTGATGGCCAGGAGGAATTGCATCTGTGAAACTCACAGGTCTGAAGCAATTGGAGAAAGAATTCTTGGCAGGCTACCACACCTTGGGCACTGCACAGAGAGCAGACTGAAATACCACTATAGTCTTCCTGTGAAAAAGATCCATTTACTTGTCCTGGAATTCAGCCTGATGAGGAGGCTACAGGTTTACCCTCTTCTAGAGACTTTGCGTGTATCCTCGGGGAACAGAGGCTAGGGGTGCCATCTTTCTGCTGGACCACAGAACCGCTTACCAGTACTTTCTGGAAAGGAGCTCATACACGTTGGTATGCCGATTTTCACAACTGTCGGTAATGGGACACTTCCAGGTCATCTGGTCTGGAGGGTCAGCAAATGCAATCCAACAGGTGTGTATATATTTGCATATCTTAAAAGCCACTGACTGATAGTCTAGCTTCCAATCTTTCTAAAATGAAGTGCTGACTAAAACTCCTTCTTCTAAAATAATCATAGATTTTGGCATACTATCAACAACTGGAGCCTATCAGGAAAAACAAAAAACAAAAAACAAAAAACAAAAAGCAAAAAACAAGGGTTAGGGCAAGTTTAAATGATGAGGTTAATCTCCTACACAAGGTCATTCCTTTACAACTGGGAGAGATAGCTGTTTCGCCTAATACAAAGAAACAAAACACAGAAGTCAGGGAAAATCTGTAGACACTGGAATATATTCCAAACAAAACAACAAAAAAAACTCCAGAAAAAAAAAAAAAACACAACAGAGATAACTAATGTAGTGATAAAGATTTCAACATATAGTCATAGAGATGCTCATCAAATTCAGGAGAAGATTGGATGAACACAGTGAGAACTTTAAGAAAAGAGATGAAAAAATATTTAAAAATATGTAACAAAAGTCACAGGGCTGAAGAATACTGCTGAACTGAAAAAAAAAAAAAATTAGAGGGGTTCAACAATAGACTAGATGAAGCAGAAGAAAGAATCAATGCTCTATGCTACAGGCAGTTGAACTCAGACAGCGAAGCAAAAATAAAAGAAATAATTTTAAGAAGTAAAGATAGCATAAAGAACTAATGGGAGACAACACTAAGCAGAATAATATCCACTTCATGAAGATTTCAAAAGGAGGAGAGAGAAAGGGGAAGAAAATTTATTTGAAGAAAAAATGGCTGAAAACATCCATAATCAGAGAGAGGAAACAAACACCCAGATCTAGGAAGCCCAGAAGTTTCAAACAAGAGAACCCCAAAAGACCAACACCAAGACAGAGTATAATTAAAATATCAAAAGGTAAAGACAGAGGACCTTAAAAGAAGCAACTTACATACAAGTTGTTACATACGATCAACATTCTATTTCTCAGCAGAAACTTTGCAGTCCCAATTCTGAAAAGAAAAATATTCCAACTAAGAATATTTTACTCAGCAAGGGAATTATTCAAACTTGAAGAAAAGATAAAAGCTTTCCAGATAAATAAAATCTAAAGAAGTTCATTATCACTTGGCCTAACAAGAAATGTTAAAGAGATTTCCTTAAGCTAAAAAAAAAAAAAAGTATAAAAACAAGAAATATATGAAAGTAAAAATCTCATAGCTAAAGTTCAATGTATAATAAAGGCAGTGAATTATTCACTTATTAAACTAATATGAAAAGTCAAAAGTAGTAAACATAACTGTAACTATAGTTAAGAGATACATAAAATAAAAAGTTGTAAATGTGAAATAAAAAACGTAAAATATTAAATGAAATACATCAAATGTGGGAGGACATAAAATATACGTGTTATACTGTTTCAACTTAACTTCATGTGAATGTAAAATGTAGAATAGCACAAAATTTTATAGTATTTCCATCATAAACACAAGAGCATCACTAATAGTAAATATATGATAAAAAAGAAGTGATGATTTTTAATTATGTATTACCTTTGCTTTTAATAAAATTTATTTAAACAAAAAAGAGTGTGTTACTATCGATATGACTTATCACTGTTAAAATTAACCTTGATCTACTGGTAAAGCAGTGGTTATCAAATTTTTCCACCATAAATTTACCTTTTCTCCTTCTTTCCATACTTTCTACTGGAAGGAAATGAATAAGTAAAGCCAACAATTAAGGAATGGAACTTACATTCCACCTCCTCGAGGGCAGTATTTACATAAATTATTTGGAATTCTTTTGCATGGGAGAGTTGTATATTCTCTTTCATTTATTTATTTATTTGACTTTGAAACAGTATAGATTTATGGATATTTATTTTATAATCTGGGTTTTAATCCAATATAATGTGATATAATCCAACAAAATAAAGTATATTTTTTTCCTATTTTACTGAGGTAAACTGATAAATAACATAAGATATTTAAAGCGTGCAGTGTGATGATTTTATATAAGCACAGTGTGAAAGAATTACTTCATTGAGGTAATATATTGATCACTTCACATATGCTTTTTTTAAGTTCTATTCTCTTAGCAAATTTCAATTATACAATACAGCATGATCAACTACAGTTACCACATTACACATTAAATCCTCAGATGTTATTCATTTTATAATTAAAAGTTTATATAAAGGGTAATTGATATGCTATTTTTTTTGTTACACACAACTTCAGAAGACTAATATTAGTATAAGATAACTATACTGTATTTTCAATTAATCATGTTGGAAATCTCACTTTAAGGAACTCTGGATAGCCTATTTTTTTTTTTTGGCAGAAATAAAGTAATTTAAATATGTTAGTTCATAAGGAAACATTATGGCTCATTATAACCTCTTTAATTGTACTTATACATAGACGAAAAATTACTTACATATTTATTTTTAAAAGCAGTGCTTTTTGCAAATGAAAACAAAGAAATCACCTTTTGTTTACATGCAAACAAATTAGGGCCTCAAAATTATGCATATGTATTTGATGTGATTCTCAAATAATAGTATGCATAATAATTTCTGGCATTTGGTGATAAATGTCCATTCCTGGTTCCCACTCTCAAATATTTTGATACAGAAAAACATGTGGAGCTCAGAGATATAAAATTTATAAGCATTCCATGGAAATCTGATGGTAATTTTCAGCACATTTGAGTAACAATCCTGTGAAAATAACTACTGAATTTTGCCAGTGTCTAGTCTCTCACTTTTCTAGTGATAGTATATCGTCCATTACCTACATCCATAGTTTAGCAGGTCACGTGACTATATTTTCAGTTACACATGGCTGCATGACTAAGTTCTCTCCACTAAAATGGAAGTAGAAATGAAGTATGCAAATTTTTGTCACCTCCTTAGAAGATATACTTTTTATTCCATTTCACAGTTTAGAACATAGTCTTGCTGCTGGCGAGCCATAGTTAACCAAGTAGACTAAGAAAAATTGAGTGATATTGAGCAAAAGAGTAGATGACCTTGCATATCCTAAATCAGTTGCATCACCCTGTGCTTTTATGCAAGTCTATTTTTTGCCAGCTTTGTTTCAGCAGCTTAGCCTATACTTTGATAAAAACGATTTGAGAAATTGGACCAATTCCTAGTGATAGGTACATAACGCATATTTGTTAATATTTTTTCAGTTTTAGTCTCCATGTCCCAGGCTGACCAAAAGTCTCTGTAGTTTCACCTAACCATCTTCTGTGCCTCCTTTAACCTTCAAATTAGCCTGTTTAAAAGATAGCCACTTTAGATTTAAGAGACTTACGTTGACTAATGATATATCATAATTCTAAAAGGTTTCTACAAAATGTTAAATTCTGATTCAGGAAGAGTTCAAAATTGTAGTGAGTTTATAAACTTTAAGCACTAGACAAGAACACTACACCAGTATCATTATGCTAGCATATACATGTAATAATATAAATCTATGTTTGATTAGAGGGTAAAAAAAATAGCTATTTAAAATCATTTCATGGCCGGTCCAATCTCTTCTGGTATCTAAAAATCAATGAGCCAGGAATTCTACAGCTCATTGGCAAGTGCCTATCACTGTTTGGAATTTCTGAATAAGCAGAATGATTAATCCATTTAAATTTATTACCCAGGAAATATCAGAGGTGGCAGATGCTTTTCTCATAGTGATTTACATTAGAAGAAAATGAAAATTCTGGCTATTTTAATTAAGTGAAGTACCACTAAATCCAAGACCTTTCCCTTGCAATATTTTTAAGAAGCAGAAGTGCTCTTGACCTGTTTTTGTTTGTCTGTTTGTTTGTTTGTTTGTTTGTTTCTGTTCAATGACATAGTTTTTTTCCACTTCTCTTCCTTGATTTAATGGAGTAGATGTCCCTAAAGATTGCCGCATTGGAAACTGATTAATCTCTAGTCATTAAAGTTCTCTACTGACATTGCAGAAAAACTGTCGGGATCTCTTCATTAGCCTTGAGATGGGAAGCTTTAGATAAGCACAACTAAACTTTAACACTGTCCTCAGGGTGTATTACCAACACAAGATTTTACAGCATCTCAGGACGAATACTTTCTTCATTCACATATATTTTCATCACAGAGATTTTGCAGGACTACATACATCTTTCTCAATAATACTCAAAACTGCTAATATAAGTCTTGGGAATATTATGTAATTGGATTGGTTATCAGTAATTTCTTCCTATCATTTTTCAGTGATTGAAAGCGATGTGGCTTTAAGGATTTACTGAGTTGATTCATTCTTCTTGTTCTGTAATTCACCTCAATCCAACCAGGAGAGTGTTCTATGATTTAAGATTTTTTTTTTTTTTTTTTGCATCGCTACATTTTAACTTGTATTTTATGAGGTTTTTAAAAATTTCCTTAGGATTTTTTTTTTTTTTGAAACTTCGTTGTCAACAGCTTCCACCAGTACCAGTGCTCTCATATAACCACACATACCTTGTACCAAGTGAAATTTGAGACATTGAAACATTATTATGGTACTCTGTAATTACAATGCTTACAATTCCATTTAAATGTACGTATAAAACATTGATCCCTATCAACTTTGATAGTTTCTCCAAAACTAAATAAAATTAGATGCATGAAAAGCAACCAACTAATACTCTATGAAATTGTCATTGGTTCATTCCACATGTATTATGTACCAATATCTACCTTTCCTTTTCCTTTTCTTTTTGGAATTGGAGAAACGACAATAGCTCTCTATCCAAATTCCCAAATATGGAATTCAATCACAACAAGAGAAGGAAAAGGAGTGACATAATTCAGTTTCTTTTCTACTCATTCTTAAGTCTCATTAGGTTTCTAGTTCTGATTTATTTAAAATCAAAATACTGTGTGTGTCAGAAGTTTAGTTCACTGACTCTTTATATTTACCTTAAACTCATTATCTTCTATGAATCTCTATTTCTCAGTGTAAGGCTATGGTAAAGTGAATATTAGAAAAATAAATTAAAAAGATCATCAGAAGACATAAATAGCAAAATATATATATCATTTGCTTTTCTAAGTAACTGAACATATTTTTATTGAGCACTTCCTAGTACCAGGGACTAACTACTGCAAAATAAAAGTCCATAAACATCTATTTTAAAATAGAAAAAAAAAAGAGAAAATAAAGTTAATCCTGTGAAAGGAAGTTGAAAAAGAGCAGGGGTAAATAGAAACCAAATTTTATAATAAGAAAAAAGAAAAGAAGAAATAGCAAGCACACGGTAAAAGAATAGTAAGATATATGTTAATGTCATAAGAAAATCAAAATGGATTATATTTATGAAACTGGCTTAGAAAACAAAACAAACAATTTATATATGTGTTATTTACAAGGGAAATTTTCTAAAACATAAGCATATAAGAAGGTTGAAAGTTTAAAAATGGAAAAAAATAAGCTGGTGAAATATATTAGTCAAAAAACAGACCTTAGGATAAAATGAATATCAAGGGAGTCTCCAGATAATGATAAAATGTTCAACTCACTTGCAAGGTATAATAATTCTAAACTTGTTATACCAAAAACTTAGCTTCATAATACAGGAAATAAATAGAACTTTTTAAATTCAATTTTAGTAGAAACTGACTAATTCAAGAACATGCCAGAATATTTAAGCACAACTTTCAAAAGTAATGGGTGAAATAAATGAAATTAATATTATAAACAGAAAATTTGAATTGGACAATTCATATGCTAAATTTATTGGAAAAATGTATAATAGCATTCAAGAATTGAAGATGATATTTCTCAAGAATAGAACATTTATGAAAATTCACTTCAGACTAAACAATATAATGTATTTGATTATACTTCCTGAAATTTGTGTCATATGGATCATGTTTCTGACCAATTGCAATTAAGTTAGAAATCAATAGCAACATGACCAACACGACCAGAAAATTCCATGTGACTAGAAATTTTTTTAAAAAAAGGCTAATAAATCACAAGGCAAAAAAGTAATTATCATAAAAACTAGAATGTATTTAGATTCTTCTAATGAAAATATTATATGGAAAAACAAATGTGTTACTACCGTGGTAGAAAGTATATAAGTTTAAATTAAGTGTGAGAAAGAAAGAAAATCAACTGAAGATAATTTAACTGGGCAATGATAAAGTATTAATTTCATTTCTTATTTTAAAAAGATGTCCATGGCTGAGTTTTCCCTAGTTTTGAAAGATTTTACATGTTTATATTAGTTAAATTTTACTACCAAAACCTGTTTGTATTAAAAGAGACATTAGTCTATCTAATTCTATTATCTATCATCTATCTATCTATCTATCTATCTATCTATCTATCTATCTATCATCTATCTATCTATATTTATCATCTAAATATAATCTATCATTTATCCATATATTTATCTATCTATCATCTATCTATCCATCCATCCTACTTATAAATACAGGAGTAAACACAACTATTAATAAATAATATAGCTAATAAAATAATCAAATAAAATCCAGCAATATACTAAAAGAATAAAACATAACATGCAGATTTTATTTGGGAAATCCATGGGAGTTTTAATATAATAGATGAATAAATTCAAATAGTTTAGAAGGACATTAAGATATATAAAAATTCAGTCGTAGGATGTTAATATAGGGTGTGATTTGAAATAGGTCATGAAAATTAATTTCAGAAAAATAAGAGAAATGGGAGGGCCAATCAAAAAAAAGGGAGAGCTAAAAATAAACAAACAAATACATTAAACAGAAAGAAATATATATTTATGTTCTAACAACCTGTACATATTTATAAAGCAATATATAAGTGTATGCATAAGGGATCTGAATAATTAAACAAAATAAAAATAATTGCAGAAAATAAAATTTATAAAATTTGTAACTGCTAATTTTATATTAAATTTACAATTAACTCTCAAAGTTTATACTGAATTTCTTGATCCAGAAATTCCCATCAAGATTAATTTTACTCTGATAATTAAAACTATTCAAATTGTAGTCAAGATAACCTACTGGGAAAGGAAGATCATTATCATTTTGCATATAAAATGTAGGGCTTTTATTCTAATTATCTGTATATATTAAACTCCTACTTGATATCCACAAAGAAAAAATATTAAATAATGTGCTATATTCAATGACAGAAAGTTTATTATATTTAAGACAGAAACTGTAAGACCAAAATCTTCTCTGTCATGTAAAAGATCTCTTAGCTTTTTAAAATCTTACTTTATTTTCCTCATGTAATAAAGAGGGATATTTGTAAGTCACATGATTCTAGTGAGAGTAAACAATATGTATAAGTATATGTAATACAAAGTATACAGTATGATTTGAAATCAGCAACTGCCATTTATTTAAAAATAATTTTAAAAAATAGAGGTAGAAGTGTTCTAAAGCAAACTCTTATCTTTGTCAAGTGAACACTCAATTTTTTACAAGGCTCATTTTTAATATACTTAGTACCTTATCAATTAAAATAGACTTTTATAAGGAGTGAACTTTGTCCCCGAAGAATCAATACAAGGACAAAATTTACCATATATATAAAATTAGAAGTGATATAAAGCAAACCAAGGTCTCCAGGAAGACTCATTTTATAATATTTTCAAGAACACATATTATGGACATAATATATATGCATATGACATATATATATTAGATATATTATTTATATATAAATATAATCAATCTATATGAGTACGACTGAAAGCATACTCACTTTGGCCAATGCAAAATGTCTTATGCCACTAGCAGAGTAATTTTATAAAACCACTAAAGTCAGGGAGAAAAATGGAAACCAGAAGCAAGAGTGCATAAAATTCATAAAGATATTAGACAATCAATGCTTTTCTTGACCTGTCATACTGAGATGTGTCAGTGCTCTTGTCCATATATCAGCAACTGCTACTTCTTTTAATTATTCAGTAATATTCTAAAATATTATTTTGTCTGAGTTAATATTCAACAATAACCCTCTGAATGGTAACCTGTTTAAATTTTACCATCATATATATACACCAGAGCACATTTATCCCTGTTAAAAGTTAATATATAAATAGAGAAAATAATACAAATATCTCCCATGAGCATTAAATAAACTAGTGTTGTAATAGCCCAGGACAACACTGCAAATGGTAGTGATACTTTAATTTCATATGCTTCTGATTTTATTTTTGTTAATGGTTGGGCAGATTTTATTAGCATAATTATATATTCCAAGATGCATGACAATTGTATATTATTGAAAATGGATAAATTAACTTAATTTTTGGATTAGTATTAATCAAATTCATTAGTGCCTGATTATAATAAGGATAATTAGAAGTATTAATTGAGGGGCCTGTCTAGTAGGATAGCATTTTCATATTAACCATGATCAATGCCAAGATCCAATGGCCTCTTGACTTTTAGGCAGGGCATCATGTTCAATTATATTGTTCTCCTGTTGATCTCTAATTTTACACACAGAAAAATTATTTTAATCACAATGATGCCAAAAAATAAACATGATAATAAGTTTCCCATATTTTAAGATATGCATTATATTTTATATATGTCACAACATATTCCCTGCTTTCAGCAAGTTTTAGTGCATAGTGCATTAAAAGATTCTACTTTATACACCTTTGACAAGGAATAAAACTAAGGAACTAAAGTCATCATTTGTAAGAGTCATAAAGGACAATTTTATCTCATTCTTATGCAGTAGTCATCTTCTAGATGAGTGGAAGTAATGTAGGTTAGGATGAAAAAGAAGACACATGTGTTAATTTTTCTCATGAGGCTCATATTTGACTCTGATTATCAGAGTTGATTTTGCAGTCTAGGCTAAAGATACAAACTCATTTCACATGGGTTACAAATAATCACTGGGGTTAATGACTTCTTGTTGTTACTAAACTGACTCAGATCTGAAGTAGTAACCTATAAGTAAATGACTGCATATGCCATTATAAATTCTCCAATGGGTGTCTCTAATTTATATTTTAAGTATTTTACTTACAATAAATTACAATATTAAACTCCTGAAATTTTGCATAACACCATTTTAAACTGCTAAGAGCTATGCTTACTATATAGCTATTATTAATACCTATTATTTCTCCAAATTAAATATATGCTTCCATGAATTTTCCCAAAAGGTATTTGCAGATTCTCTATAATTTTTTAAATGACGCTATAGAATTACAGTACTATTTTCCACAGCATACAGATGAATCCTCCACCTTAAATAACACATGGGATGCTGATTGTATATAACTGACTTTTCCACTAGCAATTAGGTCTGGTTTATTGCATTTTTAACTGCTGTGTGAAACCACATCCTTCATCAGGTAAATATTACAGATGTAAATTGTATCAACTTCCACCAATGTCGTTGGTGTTGAAGTACAGCTAAGCTGCACCTCGAGTATGTCTCTCAAGTTAAAAATCATTATTTCTAAATGCTGATATCTTCTAAAGAAAATAGAAAAAGTTGTTTGGAATTGAGATTCAATTTGTTCATGAGAAAACTTCCTTCTTTACTTCTTTCTCCTCCTTTTCTTCCTCCTTCCACACAAAGATGAGTGAACTGCAAACTCTCTCATGTTGAACTTTTTTGTAATAAACAACTCAGGAGAAAACAGTCCTGTTGTCATTAACTATGCGGCTAACAATTTCTGGGACTCAGACATTTGTATAGTGGTGTGTGTGTGTGTGTGTGTGTGTGTGTGTGTGCGTCGCGCGCGCGCGCATGCGTGCACGTGTGTGTGTGTGCGTGAGGCTGCACATAAATGTGTGTGTTCTTAGGTGTGTGCACTTTTCTAGGACCATTAATAAAAACACATAAGAGCAAATTGTAAAAAAAGAATATCTTTTCTATCCATAGACAAACTTCTCTAAAGTAAATATGGGATATATTGCTAAATTTAATGTTTTATTTCCTTCAAGATCATTAAGCTTCAGGGACCATTCATGAAGCAATTACAGACATCTATAGTATGCACCACTCTCTGCAAATGAGATTTTTCTTCTATTTGAACATCTTAGAACTATTAAGGCTTTATGACAATACTGACTCAGACAGAGGAAGGTTAAGAACAGAAACTGTATCTTTTTGGTATAATCCCAAGTATATGTCTTAATTCTTAAGATTTCCAGAGAAACCTTTGAGGAAGGAAAAAAGTCCATATTTCTAATAAAAATCAATAAATATTTCCTGACATGGCTTAATTTTCTCATGTAGGATAAAAACAAATGAACAAACCAAGAATACCACAGTCATAGCAACAACAGAGTAAATACAAGTATACCTGCATATGTATATCTATTTGCTAATATACAATGAAACATAAAAGTGTGAGTTTAGTGGCTCTGTATATCTCATATTTTAGTAACAGTTTATATTTATATCCTTATAGGAACTTAGAAATTATGTATCTAAAAGTTAACAGTTCTTATCAAAAATTCAGTTAGCCCACTTTTGTGTATTCTGTTCTATTTATAAATCAACCATTCTGTTTTATCGCATACTATAATGTATATATTCTGTGACATAGTGTTGAAAGTCCTTTAGAGATGCTCGGTATTTAGAATGAACTTTACCTCCATGAAAAAAAAAAATAAATAAATAAATAAGATATTCTGCCTTAAGCATGTGGAGAAAAAAAATGGATGGGCTCAGAGAAAAATTATAGTAGTATTATACTAGGGAATCATAGGGCTAAAGTTGACTGAAACTGAAAATAATATCTTTGGTCTGATGAAAATAATGAATCTTTAATTAGGCTTAAGGGAAATAATAGCAATCAAAATAGCAGACTGGCGGTTCAGATTCTGTCAGAAGATTGTCAAGTACTCTCTATTACTCAAGAGTGACATGGAATTGGGAACTGAATGACAGTGGTTGGCAGAAATTTAATTTCACAAGAAAGATATCTTTAACTCTAATGAAGCATAATGGCAAGGATAAGCAAGGACAACTTGCTGAGAAACAAGGGAAACATTCTCATTCCAACTTTATATTTCTTCGGAATATTTAAGTAAATTAATAGTACTCTGAAATAGATGTTTGCTTTTTCCTAAAGCCTTAAATTGACAGAATTCTCAACTAAAACTCTTTAAATCAATTGTTTTATAATTAAATTATGTAGCATAATCATTAAATTTATGAAATATTTAAACTACAAAAAAGAAAAATACTTACTGAAATTACTCATGTCATATTGTAAAAATCTTAGATTGTGTCTAGGAGATCATTAAGTCACATAAAACTGTTTACTGCTACAAATGCTACTACTACTGTTACTTTTAGGAGTATTCTATCCTCAGCACAATAAATCAAGATTGGCATTATCCTCATTTTATAAAAATGGAAATCAAAGGTAGTGACAATGAATGCATATCATTACTGCATTCAATCATTTAGCAGTTACATATTTATCATGCCTGAAACTACTTTCAAAAGTGATAGTTTTACTTGTTAAATGAAATTAGCATTAGTAGGTTTTCAGGGGCTATTTAGAATGTTTCTTTCTCATATCTAGAACATTTTTATAAAGGTTCATATGCACTTTTTTGTTGTTATTTTAGTACTGTAAGAATAACAGAAGGAAATAATAAGGATAACAATAATAAATCAACTTGTTAAATTTACCTAAGAATTAATTTTAAGAGAAAAGCAATGTTTATAAAAATGAAAGTACAAGCACACAAAATTAAAAACATCAAAAGTAAAACAGACAAAAGCAAGAGAAATTTTAACAAGTTTTAAGAGTAATCTTCTAAATTATTTGAAATATATTTGACTACTTGAAATGTGATTTTACAAGGAATCATTCCCTACAATTTTTAAAAGAGATTGAAGCCTAAAATGGAATATTAAAATATACACAATTGATTCTAATTAAGGCAGGAGAAGGGGAAAAATAGAGCAGAGGATAAATTGGCCAGTTAGATTTTTAAAAAGCAAGATGATTATTTAAACACAACTTGTCACTAGTCATATTAATGAAAATGTTCTAAACTCCCAAGTAAAAGATCAAAATTATGACAGAATAAGAGACTATCCAATTATAGCTGTTACATTGAAACATGTTTTGACCATAAGGACACAGATAAGTTAGAAACATAAAAATTTTAAAGTATATATATAAATGTATATATTTAGAAAATTAAATTATATGAAAAAACAATCAGTAGTGTCCTGAGTATGTTTAACAGAAAGAACAACCTCCATTAATGTAGACACTACAGTTCTTAATAAAATAATAGCAAATTAAATTGAACAATACATAAGAATGTTAATATATCATAACCAAGTGTACTTATCAAAATCACACAAGGTTTGTTTAACATGCTAAAACCAACCATTGTAATTGTACTATCTATTCAAAATGAAAAAAAAATGTGTATGATGATCTAAGAATAAAAAACATTTGAAGAAATTCATCACTCATTCACGATTAAAAAAATAAACACACACAAAACAAAAATCTCAGCAAATTGAAAATAGAAGAAAACTTTCTTGACCTAATAAAGAACATCTATGAAAAATCTATAGCTCTCATTATATGTAATAATGAAAATCTGAACATATTATCCCTAAAAGCAATAAAGGCAAGAATGTCTGTTATTACTACTTTTCTTCCCTATTATACTGAAGGGCACAGCTAGAGAAATAAAGAAGATAATTAAGAACTAATTTTTGAAGGGAAAAATTAAAAATTTCATTATTCACAGATGACATACACTATTGATAGAAACCCTGACACTAGAATTTACAAATTAATCAAGTTCATATTATACAAGGCCATATACAAAATATTCAATTATAATTCTGTAAATTAGCAAATTTCAAATAAATTTTTAAATTGTCATATACAATCCTTTGACAAAGATGACATACCTAACGTCAATATAATAAAGTATGTTCAAGACTGTTTCACTGAAAATTACAAAATGTCCTTCAGAACTATTATGAAAAATATAAATATATGGGTAAATATGTCAATTTTATGGAATGGAAAGTTCTGTATTATTAAGATGTTAATTCTGTCAAAATTGCTCTATGGATTTAACAATATTTAAATCATCAGTAGGTGGTTTTGTTGAAATTAATATAGTGACACACTCAAAATAAATCAATTCCCTCAAACAATTTTTAAAACAAGGAATGTTGAAATGCTCTTATTGCTTGATTTAAAAGACATACTCTAAAGCTACATTAATCAAGTAGATGTGGCAGCTGTGTTAGGATAGACAGATCAATGGAAAAGAGTACATAGCGCAGAAATAGAGTTAAGCATATTTTATTAAATAATTTTGGTGAAAGTATGATAATCACTCAATGAGGAATAAGAATTTTTCAATAAATAATGCTGAATGAACTAGATATTCTTTTAAAAATAAACTTTGACACCTCTCTCTCACCACACACAAAAAAACAAACTCTAACTGACTAATAGACCTAACATAAACCACAAAAGCCAGCCGGAGCCATAATCATTTGGAGGGAAACTTTAAAGGAAAAAAGTCTTTGCAATTTTGGAGTAGGTAAAATTTCATAGGACAAAAATCACATGACATATAAAAGAAAAAAATAAATTGGAGTTTATTAAAATTAAAAATGTTTTTTTTTCAAATGGTACCATTTGTAAAATGAAAAGGTGAACAAGATACTCAGAAAAAATATTAAAAAAAAAGGGCTTTGTATTTTATATATAAAAACTCTTTCAACTCAATAAAAAGACAAACAATTCTTAAAAATGGGCAAAATATTTTAACAGAACTTCAAGAAAGTAGACACACATTTGACCAATAAGCACATGAAAAGATGCTCAATATTAATAGTCAGTAGGGAACGAAAATTAAAACTACAATGAGCTAGCACTACACATCAATTAGATTGGCTAAAATTTTAAAAAACCTGACAATAACAAATTTTAACATGATTTTTAAGCAACTGGAATCCTTTCATATTATTGATAGGAATGTAAAATGTTATGCCCACCTTGAAATGCAATATGGTGATTTCTTATAAAGTCACAAATACACTTATATGATCGTAATTTTCCTCTCCTTGGTATCTATATAAGAAACAAAAACATATACCACAGGGATATGTGTAAAAGAACATCAAAAGAAACTTTATTCATAATAGCTAATTGAAAATAACCCAAGTGTCGGTCAACATATGGATTGGTAAACAAATTGTGGGATATTTATATAATGCAACTCATTACATCACTAAAATACATAAACTATTGTTATAGTAATGACACGAAACTCAAAAACATATGAAAAACAATGATGCTATGCATTAAAGATTGCATAGTCTATGTTTCTACTCTTTTTGGTTATTCAAGAGTAAGCCAAAGTAATTCATAGGACAGAAGGCACATCAATGAGGGTCTAGGGCCAGAATTGGGGGGGATTTACTACACAGAAGTGTGAGGAAACTTTTTTGGGATGATGTAAGTATTTCTTCATTTGATAATAAATAGCTACAAAGGCATATACCTTTGTCAAAACTCTTTAAGCTGTACAATTAAAACAAGTACATTCTACCGTATGCAATTATAACTCAAAAAGTTGTAAAAATTGGTGATGTGTGAGGAGCAATAGGAAAATTTGGGAAGTGATATCTTGGGTAAGTTGAAAGACATTGCAATCCAAGTTGTGAATTGGCTTTAGAAAGAAGCAAATTTATTCATTAAAAGCACAAAGATATCAGAGTAAGTGGGTATGGGTGACAAGGAAACTATTAAGAAATTTTAAGAAATTATTTTATCAATGAAATAAGATTAGACTGACTATGGTGAAGGGGTATAGAAAAAGTGTGAAAAATGATTCAGGATCAGAGAAATATGAATTAAAAAGAGAAATGTAGGATAGCTAACCAGAACCAGTGTCCAGTTTAACTTCATGGGTCATGAATTTGACATGGTTACATGTCTTTGCTACAGACACACTGAGATTTTAGGTACAGTTTGGAGTAAGGAGACATTGAAAGGCAATCTGAATTTAATGGACAGTTTTATTGCTGTTTGTGTTTGTTTTCAGGGGAGAGAGAGAATTGGCTTTAGAAAAAAAGCACAATTTATCCATTATAAGAAAAATTGAGGACATAAGCATGAGAGTGATTATAATCTTAAACTAGGAAGTATCCAATCTAACCTAGCTGAGCAAGGAGCTACTAACATAAATGAGGTGATTGGACAGTAAAAAATTGTTAGGGTCAAAGGTGGTGCATCTTATTACAGTCCAGTTGGAAAATTAGTAAAACAGTTTTAAAATACAGGAGATTAGGCATGGTAGAACATTTGAATTTGAAAGGGATGAAATTGACAAGATTAATTACAACTTGATCTGTGGTGTGAGGTTGTGACTCCAATACTAACAGGCTGGATAAATAAGTAGTCCATTCCTTCGTCCTTCAGTTTCCTCATCTTTCCATTTTCTCACATCTTCCTCTATTCTTCATTATCTTCATATCATGAGCATAATAATTTGCTTAAATCTTAGCTCAGTTGGGATGATTAAACGAGTCAAGGAACTCAGGGCACTTTGGACATTATCAAGCACCTGTCGACCTTCTTAAACGTTAGCTATTTTTTGTCCTTTCTTTCCTTTGCTTCCTCTCCCACCTTGTCCTCCTCCTTCTTCTTAGTACCAGTACTAGTATTCTTAGGTATTAGTAAGGCCATTGTTACTATCGTTCATCATAATTATGTTGCTTAAAATTTGGCAGGACTTCTACTAAATTTATAGCGTATGCCAATGTCATTATACAAAACACATGTTTGTGAGTCAATAAATATATTCCTAGTGGTTTAGTATACTGCAATTGTTCCTTCATTATCATTGCCATATGTGTACTACATTTATATATAAAAAAAGTTCTTAAAACTAGGGGAAATAACAAATAATAATTAATAATGACAAGTGATATGGACTTGAATATATTATATATTAATGATTTATAACACTTGTTAATATAATTTACCAAATTATAACAATATTAAAGTAATGGTTGAAATACACTGCAAATATCTGAAGTACCATGTAGTTTTTCCAACGCTAATTCTTTCATTTAAAGATTATAATGTAATAGACATCTTTTGCGGTGACTTCCATTCATTAACTATATGCTCTTTGATAGATTTGCAAAGCCAATATATTAATCAAAATATTAGCATAAAACAGAATACATACTCAAAGAAATTTGATATAGCAGATTAAATGAGCAAAGATAATTTAATCTAGCAGATATTTATATAGGTGTGGTCAGAAATAAGCACACTCACAAGGGGCAGTGAGATCCAATTACAGTGACTTTAGATGGCTAGGTCTGGAGCGTCAAAGGAAGGATAATAGTTAAAAGAACACAGTTGAAAAGTGGTGCCACAGAAAATACTTCCAAATGGGAGCTATAACTCTAGAGGAATGCAGCAATTACCAGACCTGTGTTGAGTTAGGTAAAAGAAGGAGATTATAAAATTCCTGAGCTCTTCTCACTGTCATCTGATTTCCTACCAATGTTTTCCATTGGCCAATCCAACAAGGAGCCAAGTGTTAGACAGTCTGTGAGATGGAGCCCATAGCTGTCACCTCTAACATAATAATAGCACAAGGCAGAGAAAGGCAGATGTTATTGAGGGATGCCAAAAAAAAAAAGACATATTAAAACAATTATAGTCATTCATCAAACAAAAGTGACATACACATAATCTTTCAAAGCTGGCACATATTGTTTTCATCTTTAACCTATATTATCCTGAGAAGCATGCTATTTTTATTTCATTGAAGTTAAACAATGTTATGTATCAATTATCTCTCAATAAAGCTGGAAAAAATGTACATGTCAAACTGATTTATAAATGTCTCTGCATTGTAATCTTAACCTAGGAAGAGTAACTCTGATAGATGGTATCCAGTATACAGTACATCATATTGTTACCTGTTCTTTGTTAGTGGCTAGTGGGCTCGGTAGACGCAAAGGAGAAACAAGATTGAGACTGAGGATATATCAGGAGAAGGCTAATGTTATACATGCCAGTATAGACCCAACATATAGAAATATTGAAATCCACATAATTGTTCATTAGAAGTTTCTTAGTGAAAAGATGTCCTGTATAATCAGTCGGGCATGATGACCACTCTGCTGATGTCAGTATTCTACCTTCTCTGTCTGTACAACACAGTATGATAGTATGGTGTTTACTCTACTTATGTACAACCCAGGCATGGTAAAACTTGAGGCCATGCATAGTGTGGGCAGCACAGATATCCCTTAACCAAGTCCTCTCTTTTGAGCCTACAATTCCCTTATAACAGCAATTGACCCCCTTCATTGCTGTGGCACTATACAGAAAGAAAACCTGCTCTATGGGAACAAATTATTGCCATTACAATATACTTTGGCCAGTAATTGATTTTTACAGAATAAGTATCTAACATAAATTTGAATTTGGTTTCTCTGACCTTGATAATTTTTACAGAATCACCATCTTACTACTTTATATATTATCAATGCATTTCACTCTATAGTAATTCCAACCAAAGAAGTCATTTACTAGTCAAAGAAATGAATCGATATGCGTGGGATTCACTGATTTAATTTCAATACAGCTTGACTAATGGACTGATAGAATGAGTTATTGGTAATTTTTATATGGTGCTGGTAGAGAGAATACATCAAAACACTGAGTTATTATTTTAAAAATGAGATATAGGTTTCTAGCCAGATACCAACATATAGAGATATCTCTCCCATGGGCCATGTAAGTGTTGAGGTATCAATGGGTAAAGTGAGTATTATCATTTAATGATGCACTGAAATGTATTGCTTCTTGCCCCTTTCATTCGGGGCTCTTTGAGTTTGGCAGTTTTAGTCACAAAAATAAACAAAAACAAACAAACAAACAAAAAAACCTCTATGCTTACTCTTGCTCCTAGTTATTGCTTAATTGATTCATGTGAGGAAATAAGACTCTACTTCTAAAGCACAAATTCTCCATCCTGGGGAATTTAAAATTTGCACAGAAAAAGCCCCAGAGATTTGGAGTTGCTGAAATTGAATCAGGTCTGTGGCTACACTCAAAGGAAAAGATACAACTATACTATTGCTGTGATTGGGGTTATGATATAGATCATAATCTCCCCTCCACAAAATTACCTCTCCCTTTTATACCTGCCCTTCCCAAAGAATTTTTGCCTAAGAAAATCTGTGTCTTTTACCTGCATCTAAAAGAATTTTCACTGACAGATTAGAATATATCTATATTATTTCTATTCAACTGGTTCTAGCTATTCTATCAAATGAGAAAATATTTGCAAATTTGAAAGTGATTTGCAAAGTAGAAAGATCTAGTAAAATGATGTTTATTACATTTATTATATTATTACATTTGACAAAGGAATGTGGTATTAAAATTTTTAATGGTAATTACACTTAAAAAGCTGATGTTTGATAATCAAAACAAAATAAACCATATTGTCATTCCATATTGTAACAGGGGATAATTTGTTAAGGAAATAATCTAAGAATCCTATGTAATCATATGCTAACAATAGTAATTAAATAGAAAAGAAAGCACACCTGATGTTTTGAAGAAAATAATTTTATGTATCATATTTAAATAGGATAAAACTAAATCAGTTGAGTTGTATGTTAAATGCAACTGCAAGATATTTTGATCAAATGACAGGTATAAATAATAACAGATGTTACTTAAAACTATTTTTCATAAGAAAATATTTTGAAAATAATACTTAACAATTATTCTTTGTAGATTTATTTGTCAATCAGCAAAATGCCAACTGAAACTAAGAGTTTTGGGGATATACATTATTTATGATATAATATTTAAATTTTACACAATACCTTTGTAGATAAGAAATAGCTTGATTTTACTTAATTACTTTTCCCTCAATTAGACAATAAATATAGTATTTGTATTTATCTTTCATTTTAATTCCAATATGTTTATTAATTGTAATTATTATGTTACCAACTCAGCTCATTTAACAAGCAGTTAAGAATATGATATTATAAACTAATACCTGTCATAAGGCATATATAGAGATAGACTTATAAATACATCATTTTTGTTTGGCACTGAGGTACAAGTTAACAGCATAATAAACAAGCTTAATAAATAACTTAATAAAGAAGCAGCTCCTATAAGCAATGGAGAATAATGGAAGGATTTTCAGCAAGGGAGTTTAAGGTACAATTGGCCTTTTGGAAATATCTCTCTACCAGTGGTGCGAACTAATAGATAAGAGGTATCAGATACTAGGATTTTACTCCATCACAAGATAAAATAAGCTACCCTAAATAGTCTGTTGTCTTATGGATCACAACAGAAGAGATGGTAGACCTGAGTCAGAGGCAAAGAAACTTACTACTTATGGCAAAATCAATATGCAGAAGTTCAAGTTCATTTGCACTGGTTCCTCACATTCCCTGCTCTACTCTCCCACAGGGGCTACATAAAGGATCTATTATCGATATCTGCACACAGAGTTTCATTATACAAGGAAAATACTGAGCTGGAGACATTCACCATGCTTACAGTAAATAGAAGAAAGGTATCTCATCTCTCAAACACAATCCTTAATAATGACCTGGGTGAAAAGTGTCCAGGGTCTTGCATTCTTGGAATAAATAGAAAAAAATATGAAGGGATACCCAGGGTCCATGGCAGATTGCCTCTCCCAACAGAGCAGGAGGGCGGTTAGGAATTATTTCTTTTTGTTCTTGAACCAGGACATCTTGAACCAGGTGAAAGGGTGAGAATAATAGAATAATACTGACAAAAATATGCTAAGGCTGTAAATAAACATATAAAATATGTTTACAAACACATGCATATAGTATATATGTATTCATGTATGTATAAAATTTCATTTGGTCTTCAAATAAATCTACAAAGAGTGTATTATCCACATCTTACTTAACTCTGAAATTTGTTTGTAACAACTGGAAGAGCTTATTTTTTGCAGCAAATATGCCACGAATTTGTAATAAAATAGCAAAAATTAGTAGAAATGGATGGTAAATTTAATATAAATAGCTATAACAAAAATCAAAATTGAGGATTAATTACATTGCCATTAATTACTGTTGATAAGAATCAACTAATAGGTTTCTTTTTTTTTTTTAGACATAAGTTGATAAGGATTTCAGCATTGGTCTGTTAAGTCCTCAGATATCAAGAAGACAATTGGATGTGCATTTAATAATTTAAAAGGGTCTATGGAGTTCAAAAGAGATGACACAGACAAATATTAAAAGAAAAATGTCATCAATAACAACTCTTGTAACCCACTGATTACTGATCTCAGTTTTTATTAGCAAATTTGGTGGTCTTGAAATCTTAGCCTTTTCCTTCATTCACATAACAAAATCTGACATTAGAGAACCCTTTTTCTCCATTATTCTGTCTTATCAGCTAAAATCTGCTTTAAAAAAAATCAAGCAGCATTATAGATTTGTGACACTAAAACCATCCCATGTCACCACCTGTGGAAGCATCCTTCAAATTTAGCTAATTACCTCAGGCCCACTCATCCTTTTGACTATACAGCCCTCCCTCAGTATCCATGGGTTTTTTTTCAGATCACCCCTTGCTCCCCTTTCTTAATATTACTTTTTAATTCACTTCCATGACACCACTCATTCTCGATTTCTCCCCTACATTTCTGATGGTTTTTGCTCTGTCTTCTTCCTGAGCCCATCTTCTCTGACAAGTGCTGGTCCTCTTCTCAATCTGCATACCCACTCTGGGCAAGTGCAACCATGATCATGGCTTTAACTATGTATATATATATAAAGAGCTCCCAGATGTATGTTTCAAACCTAGAGCTTTTTCTGAGCTTCGACTATTGCAAATTCATTGGCCATCTATCTCCATTTGAATGCTCTATAAGAACCCCAAACTCAGAAGATTCAAAGATGTCTTTTCTTCCTTTCACATCTCCTCCTCCTTTATAAAACCTTATACAAACCTCATTTTATTTTTTGGCATTGCCATGTAATGTGCGGAGGAAGATAGAAGCTTTGGAGGTACCCCTTTCTCTCCTATTTGCTCACCTTCTATCTCCTCTCTTTTAATAAGTTCATATCCCTCTGCTGTCCTAGTTGAGGCACTCATCATTTCTTACTTTAAATCATAAGAGAGTTTCTCAGGTTTCTATATCTGGTCATGTTTTCCTCAAATCC
This sequence comes from Eonycteris spelaea, assembly GCA_003508835.1. Taxonomy (NCBI): domain Eukaryota; kingdom Metazoa; phylum Chordata; class Mammalia; order Chiroptera; family Pteropodidae; genus Eonycteris; species Eonycteris spelaea. The sequence goes on from PUFA01000003.1 coordinate 5,406,123, forward strand.
ATCATCTGTACAATTGACTAAAATGCTACTTTGACCACTTTGCTTTTCCTCTATAAGTTATTCAATGATTCCTACCATGAACAGGATGAGATTTAGACTCTAACTCGTCTCAATGAATAGTTAACCTTCTTGATCATACTCCTGTGAAAAATAATACAACTGGAGCCACTTCAAAATGAGTCAGAGCTGCCATCCCAGAGGAAATGCCTTGCATATCTTAAGCCTTAAGTCTTTGAAATGTTTAAACTGGGCAAAATAAACCTTTAGATTGAGCCTAAAGCCTTACTGTATTCCAAACAACTGTTTGCAAAGCTAACAGGAAAGTAGATATGACTAGGACTGAAAATTAAAGATATTCTTTAGAATTAGCGTCACTTTGATAGCTTATTTGCACCCATAGAAATGCTTTCCTTTCATAAGTATAATGATTCCCCTTCCCTTTCTAATAAATACCTCTTGCCTTCATCTCTTAATCAGAAGATTATTTGGGCTTCTGCATGAATCAGTGCTTCACACAATTATAATTTTTTTTTTTTTTTAAATCTCAAACATATACTTATTGCCTTACACTTTGGCTTTATTTTTAGGTTAACACTTCCCTTTATTTCTTTAATTCTTGCTATTTTGGTGACTCATGTCTTAATTCAACAAACTGAACTGCTTATATATTGCTTCCCTGTTTGTCTCCTGTCTGTTTGTCCTGGAGTGTCTCCCCCATTTTCATCATTAAGACCAAGCTCCCATGTCACACCTGTTGGGCATTCTCTAAGCTTTTCTTTCTGTTGTGGTTAAAAGTCCTTTACTAGTTGTTTGGTAATACCTTGAATTTTGCCACTGGTAAAAGCACCCTGTGTTTCCTACAACATTACTCTGTAACTATGTCCTCATATATCTTACATTAGGTCAGTGGTCTCCAATGCGTTGTACACATTTCGTAAGGAGAACCAAAAGTAATGGGTGAATAAATTATAGAATCCACTATTGATTTTTGCTTTTCTTTTTAGTGTCTCAACTTTAACTTGTTTCTCTAAATGTATATAACCTGTTACTTTAAGGTGCTATATGTTTTTATAAGTAATTAACATATGTATTTTAGGAACGTGAGCTCAAAATTTTTCAGATGGGAGCCAATATGAATACATTTGGACCCTTCTACCTTCCTCAATCACATTTTCCATGTGGCAAGGCCTATGGTATCTCAACTTGGTGTTCTAAGCCTCTTGCTGAGGCACTGCTTTCATTTAAGACAATGTTCATTGAACTACTATCTTTAGGCCACTTGGAAATGGTTTCCCTGATATACTGGTTAATGACACGACTTTTGGGGCTTCCTGGATCAAACACTGTGATTACGTAGCTTAAAATTTTTTAACCAGTAGTCTAAAATGACACTTATGAATATTCAAGTTTTAAATCAATCACAAGTGGTAAGCATTTAACATACCATTATGTGGAATTAAAAGTCTGAATATGCAGGAGTTCATTTAGCATAACACAGAGCTACTTGCTGGCCCATAACAGCATGTTTGAACCAAAATGTAATGGGAATTAAGGAAGAAAAAGAAATAGTGGCCTGAAAAAGGATGGGTGAACAGGTATTTGGTATGTTTGTAAGGATGAAAATAATGAGAAGAATAGGACAAATTAATACTGTGCTAAAGTTTCTAAGTGAAACTCTGATTCAGTTTCTCTGTAGGTGTCTGTGCCTTTGTAAATCTGTGTTCCATATGCGGGTATAACATGAAAACCCTTTAAAACATCGTGTAATACATACTATAATTAACCAGTGTTATCCACTCTGAAACTCCTCATTCCTCCAAAAAAATAATGAAAAAATTTATGTTTCACCCAGCATTTGCTCTTGGGGAGAAACATAGGAAGTTGTCCTTTCTAATCTTTGCAATTCCAAGAGTCTTCACAGATGAAGTCTTGGATCAATATCACTTGGCGCTACCAATTAATCCCAACTTGATTAAATTTTAACTATGGGAGAACACAATTCTAGTGTGACATTAAAATCAATGCCTTCATTGATGTAAAAACAAGGAAAGTAAAGTTGGCATTATTTGTTCCTCTATGCTTTTCTAAAGCATGATGAAAAGTCCCCTATGAGTATATTATCTCCTCTGATATTCACATATATCTCAAATATATTCTCCTTGGGGAGATGAATATCTCACTGTCTAGAACACAGTTTACATTTGAATTAGAAAAGGAACTCTGAGATAAAGAGTTCAGAAAGTATTTCATATTTGAGGTGCTTTTATTATATGTGGTGCTGTATCAGTCAGAATCCAAACAGGAAAACAGAAATCATCTCAAGCATTTAAAATAGAGAAAATCAAAGACTTCAAATTGTTAACACAATTTAGCATTTATTTTCCTCTTCTCACATGTGATTCCTGTTTAATACATTCATGTGCTTGCCTTCATAAAAATAATCTTAGTCACTCCTCAAAAAAAATGGATACACAAGGACCTGCTCATCTTTGTATTCATCTCAGATCCCAGATTCCCTGAGAATAAAAAGTCCTGGCCACTAGGTTTTAATGTATTGCCTCTAGATTCAGTAAGGTTCTTTAGATGTAGAAAAATGCAACATTTTATACCTAAAGTGTCTAATCCCTTTGTTTTTCTGCCATTATTTGGTTCCCATAGTCTTCTATAATCCTTTATTATTGACACTGAAGTATAAAGGGATATAAAGAAATTTAGACAGTCCCTTCCCTGCTGCCTTTGGGTAGTAGCAACTTAATTCCACATGAGGAAATAATAGGAATAAATTTCCTTAGCCAAAAATGTAACTTTTTTTTTTTCTGTCTTTGGTTCAGTAACAAAGGGTGCTCAGCATAGCTAGGTGGTCATTCATTTTCCTATTTTATAGAACCATTTTTTTTTAATCCTCTAGTGGAGTATTTTGTCCTTGGGAACTAAGAACTTTAAGCCAGCAAAGCTTAGTGTCATGAACGAGAAATAAAAATGAGAGAGGATTCATTCCAGTTTGACTCCTTGGCAGTGGTAGAAACAACACGTCTGCTTCAAATACAAGGCTCTTTTTGTTTGTTTCTTTTCTTAGTTAAATCCTGAGTGAAACACTGAGTATGACCATTTCAACTATGGATTGGATTGAAGAACTGGGGACATAGCCACTAGATGAGATCATGTACAAATTGGATGCACTATGAACAGATTCACACCAAAAGTCCATTTGCCAACTGATCTAAGTGAGTCTATAATATAATCAGTAGAACATAGTAACTTCCTTTTTTGTGCCCAAGGATTATCATCAATTCAGGGCCAGTGTTTCCAATCTCTGTAAAGTCTGAATATTTCTAGGTCCCGAATAATACCCGCCAAGCTATAGGGAGCTATGAGTCCCATGGGGAAGACTTGAAATTTTTATATACTCAAAGAATTGTTTAGAGGTTCTTACTCAAAGAAGGAAGGATTCTTTCTCTTTCTCAGCCCCCCCTTCAGTAATGATGTTTTGAGTGTAGGGACTGGCTTATTATTAGGAATGATTTATGTCTAAGAATTATTGCAAAAACTCAGGTCAGTTTTCTGGTCACTAGACCTACAATATTCCAATTATATAGATAAAATTACACTTTAGTAGGCTATACATCTATTCCATTGCTAGGCAGACTATTATCAACTAGGCACTTCCATAAATCTTTGATGTCCATGTGGTGCTTGTAATTTCTCTATCTCCAAATGTTAAACGTTGTAACTGACTCATTGTTTCAAGATTTCATAATTTTTCTTTAAAATTTGGGATCTCATTTTAATTGCCACATTTTCTGCATCAACTCCATCCTTCAAAGAACAGTCTCTTAAAGAACTACTCATGCATACACTCTCTAGCACTAGTCTCTTCACTAACATGCATTCATCAGTGGATGTATTTTTCGATGTCTTAGTGAAGGGCACGTCTAAGAGAAATACATTCCCTCTTACTGGATTTTTGTTCTTCAATTATGTGGGCGAAAAATTAAACATCTCTGCCTTATTGAAAGTAGGTCGTTACTGAAATAAATTTTCAGTTAAAAGGAGAATAAATTGTTAAAACTACTTCCAGCTGCATGAACTAGAATATTAAATCTGGAGATTTAGTGGCATGCGCTTATATACATACATTTGGCTCAATTTAATGCCATATTTATTTTCTTTCCTTCTAGAGCCCTTTGCTCTCCATGCATATTTCCCCTGATTTCTGATGACTCAAATTATCCATCATATTTTTTTGAAATGTATGCTTCCTCCTCTTGGAGGAGACCTAACAGATATTGCACTGGGACATGCTGGAATCCAACTGTAGTTATAGAATGGATTCAATGAGTATTTGGGGAATCTGCAAAAGAATATGTATCCTTCATAAGATAACAATCTTAAAATAAAGTCATTACTGGGTAGTTAAACAGAAAAGATATTTGTTTGCAGACATGGAGAGGAACCTACTTCTATTAGGGAGGCTCTAGAATATCAGGGTGTTTAACATTTCTACCTGAATCAGTTCAGGCTGCTATAACAGAATACCATAGTGTGCTTGGCTTACAAAAACAAGATTTATTTCTTACAATTCTGTAGGCTAGAAGTCCAAGGTCAGGATGTTAGCATAGTTGGGTTCTCAGTGAAGGCCCTTTTCCTGATTTACATATAGCCCTCTTCCACTTATAATTTTACATGGCAGAGAGATTTTTTTTTAAGTAAGCTCTTTTTTCTCTTTTTATAAGAACACTAATCTCATCATTGAGGATCCACCCTCACAATCTAATTACTTCCCAAAGGGGCTACTTACAAACAACATCACTTTAGGGTTTCAACATATGAAGTTTGGGGGACACAAGCATTCAGTACATAGCAGTTCCTCTTGGAATTTATTTAAACAACCTCATCTGAACACTACAGTCCCCATTAATTCCCAAGGTTAACATAAAATGCATGTCGAGGTTGTGATTTCAGCTTCTTTTATAATTCTACAACCTACACAATTAGATTTGGGCTCCAATTCTCTGCCATGTCACTCTGTGATACTAGAGATAACCAATTTAAAATGGTTTTCATGAAGCTCTCTTGATCTCAATCCATTCTTTGAGTCAATATTTCAAAATCTTGAGATTAAATGATCTTTTGTAGATTTCCAGCTCATTCAGAAGCAGACATCCCATTCCATAGTATTTGTGTTATCATTATAAGACTATGTGATTAATACATCCTCTACTTGATATAATAAAACTTTGCTTTCATCTAAGGCAATCTCAGTTAATAATTTAAGTAATTTTATTTTATATTAGAGTCCCTTGAAAAAAGAGTAAGATCAGAGTTAAGTGTGCAGGATGTTTATTAAGGAGTGCCTTTAAGATATATGCTTGTGAAAGGGAGGAGGAGAAAAACAGATATTTTGAACTGTGTAAGAAGCCTAATGCAGCTATGATCAACCACATGTGGGAACTCTGCAATTAGAATGGCCCTTTAGAGTGGTTCCAAAATGGCCTAAGATAGGTAAGCCTTTATATATTCATTTTGGTTGGTAACAAGATATCAGCTGCCTGTGGAAATGGTATAATTATTTGCACAATAACTCTGCAATTCATGAAGGGGCTGAGAACTAAAAGCTCTTTTCAAACAGTATTCCTAGCAGCTGGGCATGTCCTTCATTGAAGAGAGTCTGGGATGCACAACACAACACTTACCATATTAAATTGTGTACCTAAAAGTATATCATTGTAATGTGAGAAACAAGTGAGAACTATACTTCAGAATATTATTTTAAAGCTCTGCATCCAGGACTATTTCAGCATTAAATAGAACATTATTATGTCCCAATTGGGATATAAATAAAGAATTGGAAAGGGTTCCAAAAAGAGATATACAAAATAATTAAAGTTAATGTAAGTTTTATAATGATGAGTCAAAGTTGCTAGATTTATAAATAATATGCAAATTAATAACTATGGGGATATTGCATGAGATTTAGTAAAACAGCTCCTAAAATTCCCTAGAGAATTAGAAGATGAAGAATCTTACTTTTTAAGAACACGTAGACTAGCCACAGAGGATATGATTTCATGGTATTTAAAAGGTGACCTGGGTGAGCTCCTGTCTTTATTCAGGTAAGGAATTGTTCACATTGAAAAATGAGAGCAATGATGTTCAAGAAACTAAATGATTTATTTAAGGCCTTACAATAAGTAAGCAACAAAGAAGAACACACTTCTCTTTCTTAAAGAACTACTCTTATTTTTTCTCCTGTGAAAATATATATGGCTTGTTTATAAATGCAATTTTCCCCATGCTGAAAAAAATACATATTAAAAGAATCAGAGAATATAAAGCAATGTGTAAAAATAAATTAAAATCATCTGCACAGCAATAAACGTAGTTATCATGGTGGTGTAATTTATGTCAATTATTTTAACTATATGTATTTTATGTGTTTTGGGTCATGGTATGGTTTCATATTAGCTTTTATTGCTAAACACCATATTTGGCTGAATCTAGTAATTTAATAGTTCTGAAAATGGCAAACCTTTTAATCTCTGTAGCTTATCACAATAAAGATGTACCTATTTGTCAGTTAGGTACAGTCTTATGGTGTTCAGGTGGGTCACCTGTTTGATGTCTACACCATACAGAACACTTGGCCTTTGAAGTTATCATGGTGGGGATGAAAGTGATCAAAGGTCATATTGTTTCTTATCTGCTTCAAATTTAAAAAGTGCCACATTTCACTATGCTCAGAAGAATTTGGCCAGAACAACTTCACATAGTCCCAACATCATTACAGGAGAAGCTGGTAAATGCAAAAGAGCACATTAAACATTTTCTAAATGTTATCAGTCTCTGATAGTACATGATAGTCCATTTATTTTTGGCAATATCAATCCTACTCAAATCTTTTCAAAATAAATGTATATACATATTTGAAATTATATATATATATATAATTTTAAATTTTATATATTATATGTATTTTGAAATTATAGCTTCTTTGCCATCCTTTTTTTTAAAGTTGCCTCCTTCCCCCATCTTGCTCACCCTTTCACCCTTCACAATCAGCCAAAGTACACATTTAAAAGTTATAAATCAGATTACGTCACTCTCCTTTTAAAAAAGAAATTATCGCACTTTAAAAATTTAATCCTCTTTTTTTAAGGATCAACAACCATGACTGGTATCTCTGTACCCATATGATTGCATTTCCATTCCTCCAAATTGTCTTCCATACTGTAGTCATGTGATATTCTCTTCTCATATACACCCCGCTAGTTACAGACTTAAAGTTTATACTAGTTTTTCTCCTTCATTGACATGTTTATCGATTAATTATTACATGGTTTGATGTTTTTTGACACAACACACAGAAAATATATTTTTCTGCCAAGACATTCTGTAGCCAATTGACCACTTGCTATCATATTACTTTATTTGAATTCTCTGCATACATTTCACTTTTTTTTAGATACATGATGCCAGTTTTCTAAATTTTTAATCTGTAGTGATTAATTATAAAAAAGCATGCTCTTATTCTAGCTTTTCAAGATAATTCTCCCATTTTCTAATTTTTATAGTATCAAATATCATGCATCAAACATAGTTTTATTGTCCTTAAAAATGTAAAGACTAAAAAAATAATAGTAACACTTAAGGATGTTGGAACCAAGTAGTTCAATCTCAGTAGTGAAGTACTATTTAGGAAATGTAGTTTATATCCTCCCAAAAATAATAATAAAAATACAATTCCAATATATACTTTATTTTTCTGAAGAACATTAAAATTGATATAATCCATAAATCTCAGAACATTTTTATTAACCCTCCTTTTATATTTCTCCAACTGTCCTTGTTTTATGTCTCTAATTTTTAATCTCTCAAATACCTTTTTCTCTTTCTCTTCCTATCTACCTATATCTTTCTTCCTTTGTTCTTCCAATTTTTATGCTCCTACCTTCTCGATTATGACTCCAATTTTGTGTTTGAAGAATCTAAGAAACTATATGAAAAAGGCACATCTTTTTCATAATGTAAAAGGAAACTCATCTGTAATTAGGCTAAAATTCTTGCAGTCACCTTCAATGTCATTTTTTGTTTCCTGTACAACACAGAAAATTTTTTGTTGCATCCTGTTGGCATTACTCAACGTTTTTAAAAATGGAATAACTTAAGATTCACATAAAAGTTGCAAAGATAGTTGAGTGAATTCTTATATACTACTTCACCTATTTTCTTGAATGTTAATATCTTACATTATTAAAGTACAAAACTACTAATTAAGCTACAGACTATAGATGGATTATACCCGAGTTTGTACAAATACCATTTTTTTATCCCAGGGTCCAATCCAGGATCTCACATTGCATTTTGTCATTATTTCTCCTTAATTTTCTCAGGTCTGTGACACTTTCTTACTCTTTCCTTGTTTCCCATAGCCTCTGAGGTATATTAGTGAGATATTTTACAAAACATCCCTCAGTTGGGGTTTGATGTTTTCTCTTGGTTAGACTGGGGTTTGGAGTTCTGAAGAATGCCAGAGAAGTGAGATAACCTTCTCATTACTTATATTGGAATGAAGTGTGATAGTTTTCAAATATATCTGGAATCAAATCTTTTCATCTTACCTTTTTACTATTGCAATTTTATCTGGGCTACTTCTAACTTTCTCCTAAATCATTATAATATCCTCCTAATTATCTCCCTGCTTCCTCCTTTTTCCACTTACAATATATCAACAAAATAATAACCAAGAGTCTCCATTTTAGTCACATCACCCTTCAACTTTAATTCCTCTTAGAGTTTGTCATTCGACTCATAATAAATAATATGAGTATATGTTACCATAGTCAAAATGTGCTCAAAATCCCTGCTCCTCAAATCCACACCTCTCTGAATGTATGTCCTTGTCCTTTTTTTCCCTCACTTTAGTCCAGTCATACCGGTTGCCTTGCTTTTATACATATATTAAGTAAGCTCTCGCTTCAGAATTTGCATTTGCTTTATTCTTGATCACAAGTGCTCCTCTTTCGGAAATGCCTGTGGCTTTTACCTTTACCTATAATACAAAGCATTTAGGTCTATGCTCAGTGTCACTTTTTCAGTGACATCTTCCATGACCACTATTTAAAACAGTATCTCTCCCTCTACACTAAACTCTCTGCCTTTTTCTATATTACTATTTTATCATAATACATTACTTTCTATGTTTACTTATTTATTTTGTGTTTTTTTATGTCTCTCTCCATTACAATGTAAGATTCATAAAAGTATGAATTTTTGTTTGTGTATCTTCTGTGCCAGATATACGAAAAGAGCTCAGTGAATATTTGTTAAATGAATGAATGCCCTGGGAGAAGAGATGTTGAGTTTTGCGCTTTTTGTTTGTTTTATTTGCTCTTGTTCTCTGTTCATCTAATTTATTCTCATCTAAATCTGATGTATGGTTTGTTATGTATAGATCCAACTATAATTCTCGTTCCCTTAATGCAGCACTACTGTAGAGAACTGAAATAGTCTCCTAGACCCTCTGCCTGGCCCTCAAACATTCTATGATTAGGACATATGTAAAATTAAAAGCTCAACCACACAGTGCTCTATTGTTTTCTCTCTACTTCTCCAATAAACTTAAATCATCCATACAACACTTTAGTAAAGAAGTTTTCAGAATGTGGTGTCTCACCTGCTATTCTCTCTTCTTCCTCCACTATTGTTTCCTCAGGGTTATAGTGTATCAACAATTTTTTTAAAAAAATCTAGAGAGGATGGAGATTAGTATTACACCTGCTTTTAAAACACAGCACCAACACCGCCCTACAATGATTTTCACACTTTGGTGTACATGAGGCAACTTGAGTATCTATGAAAAATGTGTATCTCTAAGCCACATAACATATAAGATTCGGGAGATCTTGATAATATTTATGAATCTGAATTTTAAAAATTACTCCTAAGTAGTACTGGTGTTAAGAGATTTACTGGTATATAACTATTATAGGAGGAGAGTTGACAGCAAGTTTCAAAAGTATAAGGGACAACTTTCTACCTTAGAAATGCATTATTGGTCATTTTCTTTTATACCTTTGGGTTTATAGTTGATATATTTCATCCCAAACACAATAGTAATCTACTTTAGACTTGGCCTCTAGTGGTGGTAACATTGTGTATATTCATTTAATATGTGAGTGCCCATTTGTATGTGAGAACATGCACGAGTGTGAATATGTGTGTCCACGTGCTCCTATGCGTATGCATGTATATGTATATGTTTTTGCATGACTGCCTGCATGTGCATTTGTGTATGTGTTTGTTTTGTTTGCAGGCATTTTCATAAACATTGGGTAAGGAATTTGATTTTTTTTTTAAAGATACTATTTTAATTTGAATGCTCAAATATTTTTAATGAAAATAATATTGGGCATAAACCTAATATAGACAAATATATAATCTGGTATTAGATCAAGCTGAATAAACTGTGAAATAATTTTCAGCATGTTTTTTTTTTAATGACATAAAAGATGCCTCTTTTCTAGAGATATCGATACAAGATAAAACCTAAAACATGTTATTTTGAAGATTATTTTTAAACAACAAAAATCTCCCTAATGAAGTCTATTAAGTTTAATGATATTGTATTGGAAAATATAGTAAATAATGGTGTTCTTTATTAGGTAGGTTGTTCAAAATGATTTGGCTATTCAAATGACATTACAAATTAAAGCTAATTGACACTTTGAAAATGACACTACATAATCATTAAATGTAGTCATAATTTGATTACTATTTAATCCCAGAACAGTGTTTTGTGGGCTATCGGAGGAAACCTGATAAAATAATTTTAAAATAGAAACCGAAGTATAGAGTGTGAAAAAATGCAAAATATTAAGGGCACAGTTGACCAGTTTGGATGGCTACTTAAAATCCTCATCGTCCCTTCACTTATTTCAGCACATGTGGAAAGAGCAGGCTGCCAAAGTCTAAAGCAGACTCATTTCATCTGCTCATCTTATTTCTATTGCCAATTATCCTTAATTATTGATAACTTTTTTCAGTGTGTAATGGATGCTGAAATGTTAGTATGCTCATTAAACTGAAACTCTAGATATAGCAATAGATTCTGATAAGCACTGGTTTGTTATAGTTCTGAAATTTCAAGGATTCCTTACTCTATTAACTTCAAATTCATGCTCCACAAAACATTTACTCAAAATTAATAACTATTTTTTTTAAACCAAAGAAGCCTCACAAGAGGATTCAAATGATAAAATACTGTAATAATTTAAATTGGCTTCTATGAAGGACAGTAAGACCAAATTTGGCCTCATGTAAAAGCAGCAGACCTTTAGAAGGGAGAAAAATCCTTCCCAAGTGGCCATTAAATCCTTCATTAGTACTCCCTTACTGAAGAAGAACACCTTGTCCGATTCCAGTAAACTGGCATCAGCTGATAACAGCTATGACCAGTGGGTAAGACAATATACAGAACATTGTGAAGATTATAGGTGTTGTAGATGTAAATATACAGATTTGCCTCCACTTATGTTCAAAATCTGACTAAATGTTTTCCAGAATGTTCTTTTCTATATGTCTTCAGATTAGGATTAGCCACAAGGCACATTCTTCACCAGAAAATGATGGCCAAGTGCATATCTATATCTATGGTAACGGGCAACAATTTCCTCTGTGACCCACCCATAGAAACAAGGTAGGAAGCAATGGAAGATAATTCCAGTATGTCCTTGTGTATTCCAGTTGCCCTCCCAGGTTTCAGTTTATCTTAGTTCTTCTGCACATTCAGCTTTCTTTTCCAATGGCTTATCCAGCAGATTTAAGTGACTTCAGGCTAAATACTAAATACAGAAACACCAGCTTGTAGAAGATGCTCCATTATTTCCTATAATTGTGGAAGGTCTGAGCCCTGCAAGTAATATTTGTGTTAAAAATCAATGTGAGTTTGGCTTCTCTGAAGAAAGTTTGGCTGATTTGCCTGCCATCCTCCCTTTCTCTTGAAGCTAAAAAAAGAAGATATGCCCTCCAGAAAAAAAAGAGGAAATGTGAGGAAGAAGTGGAATCCCTAAAACAGGTATCCAATGGTAAAAAGACCATAATGAGGATAAGGAAAAATCCCCAAATAACAGGTCTCCATTAAATCTAGATAGCAAATAGTATAGATTGAAATATAAGAGCAAAAGACTGTAATATAAATATCTCCAGTAAAAAGGAATAAGATATATTGTGCTATTGAGCACATTTAAGGGGAAAATTGTATGTGCTGACAGAAAAGATTTTGGATCAATTAGTAATACATACATATAGAAAATTAAATACAAATAAAGTGAAAGCAAATGGGCAATAATTAATTCATGCACTTTCCACACACAAAATATATTCAATTCCATTATCCTCAGTTTTAACCCATTCCCGCATCAACCAAGCTCAAAATATTACCTAGGTATAATTAACTCGAAAGCAAAATATCACAAATCTCACATAATAAATCATATGTCAGGTATGGGTGAGACTCTAGGTATGGTTAATCCTGAGGCAACATTTCTCTCCAATTGTGTACCTGTGAAACCTACAAAACAAGTTATCTGCCTCCAGAATGCAATGGTAGGACACACAAAAGATAGACATTACCATTCTGAGGTGGGGAACGTGTGAAAAAGAAAGTTCCCAACAAAGCAGGCAAAATTCTACTAAATTTCCATACCTAAGAATAATCCTCTACAGTTTGATATGCTGTCCTCTGAGCCTGCTGGGGTGGCAGCTCTGCCCTCTTGGCCCATCAGGGAGGGTCCGGGCCTCTACATTCATCTCTCTATTTTAGAAGTGAGTTTTCTTCATTTTATTCCATCTCAGTCCCTTTCAGTTTGGGCTGGCAGTGCTTCTGCAGGCATAGAATTCTCAAAAACTTTGTCAGTCTCCCTTGCAATTCATGGGGCTCCAAGACATCAGACAAGAGAGTCCTCTACAGTTTTTTCCTGAATCACTATCTCTGGCTTCTGCTGAGAAGGTTAATTGCATCCATGAGTCACACACCTAGTCTCTTTAGTAGAAGTTTGTCCAGCTACATGCTTGGCCCTGTTTCCAGAGTGTGCTACCTAGACAGGCTAAGAATTTTCCAAATCATCATATGCTGGTTCCTTTTGCTTAATAATTCTTTCCTTGATTTATCTTTTTCCTATCGCATTTTCAAATTTCCATGGCTTGGATATTTCCTCAGTTAAACATCCAAGTATATTACTTACAATTTCTACCTTTTAGCTAACAGAAGAAGCCAATCCTGCTAAGTTCTCTGCCACTTTAAAACAGGGATTCAGTAATCAAAACAACATGGTACTGGCATAAAAACAGATATATTAATCAATAGAATAGAATAGAGAGCCCAGAAAAAATCTATGCCTATACGCTCCTTTAATATACAACTTTAAAGGAGGCAAGAACATACAATGGGGTAAAGACAATCTTTTCAATAGATAGTGCTAGGAACTGGACAGTTACATATAAAGAAGCAGCAGCAGCAGCAGCAGCAGCAGCAGCAGCAGCAGCAGCAGCAGCAGCAGCAGGACCATGTTCTTACACCATATACAAGAATAGACTCAAAGTCGATTAAAGACTTAAATATAAGACTTGAAAATGTAAAACTGCTAGAAGAAAACAGGCAGTAAACTCTCCGATATTGCTAACAGTAATTTATTTTCAGATATATCTCCTCGGTCAAGGAAAACACAAGAAAAAATAAACAAATGGGACTACATCAAACTAAAAAGGGTTTTGTACAGCAAAGGAGACCATCGACAAAACAAAATGACAACCGACTGAATGCGAGAAGATATTTGCTTATGATACATCTGATAAGAGGTTAATATTCAAAATATATATATGTATATATAAACTCATACAACTCAATAACAAACAAACAAAAAATCCAATTAAAAAACGGGCAGACCTGAACAGATAATTCTCCAAAGAGGAAATACAGATGGCCAATAGACATGTGAAAAGATGCTCAAGATCAATAATCATCAGAGAAATGCCAATTAAAACCACAGTGAGATATCACCTGACACCTGTCAAAATGGCTATCATCAATAAATCAAAGAACAACAAGTGTTGGTGAGGATGTGGAGAAAGGGAACCCTCATACATTGTTGGTGGAATTGCAAAAACAGTACAGCTGCTATGGAAAACAGCTAGATGTTTCTCAAAAAATTAAAAATGGATATACCACTTGACCCAGCAATTGCATTTCTGGTGTTTCTAAAAACAAAACAAAACAATAATTTGTGAAGATCTATGTATCCTAATATTCATGGCAGCACAATTTACAATATCTTGACAGATATTGAAGCAAACCTAAATGCCCATCAATAGATGATTGAAAAAAGAAGTTATGGTTCATTTATACAATGGAATATTATTCAGCCATTAAAAAAATGAAATCCTACATTTACAATGATATGGAAGGACCTCGAGGTTATGCTGAGTGAATTTAGTCAGAGAAAGAAAGATAAATACCACATGATTTCACTTATATGTGGAATCTAAGGAACAAAAAGAACAAACTAATCAAAAACAGACTCACAAATATAGCAAACGAACTGGTGATAGCCAGAGAGAAGGGTTGGAGGACTGAGATAATGGAGTGAAGGGTTAAAGAAGTACAAATTAGTAGTTGATAGATGGTCACAGGGATAGGATCAAGGCATAGGGAATGCAGTTAGCATTAGTGCAATGTCTAGAAGGAAGAGCCAGAAAAGAGAAAGAGCAATTAAGGGGATCGTTTTATTAACTATATAAATTTCTAACCAATGTACTGTATACTTGAAACTAATAAAATAAAAATTTTAAAAAAGGGTTCTTTAATTCCTTCTGAGACTTCACCAGAAGTATCTTAAACATTCATATTTATAGCAACATTCTGTTTATGACAATATATGTATTCTCTAGGACAATAGAAGCTTTCTCTACTATGACCCTTTGTTCTTTCTGAGCCCTTACCAGAATGCCTATAACATCCATATTTCCATCAACAGTTTTTTTCAAGATAGTCTAGACCTATTCTATTATGCACATCAAATTCTTCCAGCCACCATCATTATTCAATCTCAAGACACTTTTACACTTTTAGGTATTTTGTAGAGCAGCACCCCATTTTCTGGTACCCGAATCTGGATCACTATCATAACAAACTGAAAAGCTAAAAACAACAAAAATTTAATGTCTCAGTTTTGGAAGCTAGAAATCTGAAATCACTATGTAGGCAGGCCTATGCTCCCTCCGAAGGCTGTAGGAGAGAATCCTTCCTTGCCACTTTCTAGCTTCTGGTGGAAGCCATCAGTAACTGACATTCCATGACTTATAGGCATATCACTCCAATCTCTGCTTCTGTTGTTCATGCCATTTCCCTGTGTGACTCTGTGTTCAAATATCCCTCTTCTTAAAAGGACACCAGTCATCAGATTAGGACCTACCCTACTAAACTGATTTGAACTTCAGTATATCTGCAAAGACCCTCTTTCCAAATAAAATAATTCACAAATACGAGGGATTAAAACATATATGTGTGTGAGTGTGTATGTATACATACATTATATATATATATATACACACACACACATATATCTATGTGTGTGTATATATATATATATATATATATATATATATATATATATATATGGGATAGGATATAATTCAACCTATTAAAGTGTTAAAGTAAACAAATAAAAATTATATCCTATCCTATATATGTGTGTGTGTGTGTGTATGCATACATATATATATATATATACACATATATATATGTATATATATATATGATAGGATATAATTCAACCTATTAAAGTGTTAAAGTAAACAAAAAATTCAGCTTGTTTTAAGACATATATAGTACATTTCTGTTTTAACCTTTATGCTTATGTTGGTTTAAATTCCATTTTGTGTGAAATACAGTGGAGGAGCAGGTACTCTCTAAAGACCCTCTATTTTATTATTTTATAGATCTCTGCATCAAGAATATCTTAAAACTAAAGGTCTTTATGTAGGAAAACACAGTATAGTAAAGATAGAAAAATAAGACAACCACGATTCAGGTCTACATCACATTTTGATCTAATCTAATTACGTGGTTTTCCATAAAAATAAAATTTGTTTTTGTTTTTTTGATACCAAAATGAAATCTTTAGTAAATGAAGTCTATAAGTATCTCTCTAATTTGAATAAAGGACAGGTCTTTTCTTCTTGGGAGGTGGTGGTCATTATGCAAATCAACCTAGACTATAGATGTTATGTCATTTTTAAGTCAAACTTGTAGAATGAATTGATATATTTGGATATTCTTGGATTTCATAGGACTTTTAAATCAGTTAATGGTTGTTACCAATGACAGCTACATTTGTCTTATTCACAGAAGCACTATTTCCCAAAAGAAGGTAAAATGTAGTTTTGTATTTTGGGACTGGAAAAATAGAAATCCAATTCCTTCTCTTAATTTCACATTTAAAATTTTTCAGAATAAAATATATAAATTCTCCCACAAGACATGACTCTCACTTTCAGAGATGAACAAGTGCTATGTCTTCATTTTTACTACCCACCTTTATCTTGCTCCTTCTTTTCTTTTCATGCAATTTACTTTCAGCTCTTTTAAGTGTTTTCAGACACTTAGTGCTCAGCCTTTTGTCCTGCTGAGGTAAAACTTCATTCCAAGTTTATCTCTGTCTACATGCCCTACACCCAACAAGATCAAATTTCACAGTATTTCATCTTCTAGGCTTTTCATGATGCTGAAAATTTTCTGTTAAGGCTTAAGCCTCTCCAAAAAGGTAAATTTATAAGAAATAGTTTCCATTCTGCCTTGACTTTTTCTCCATTGTGAGAGAGCACAAAAAGGCTTGATAAATCAGTCTATCAGTACACTTTGTTTTACTAACTATTGTTTGCTAGGCACTGTTTTTGTGATGGTAATAAAAATATTAATTATGAACATGTGCCATAAACACTACCAAATGTGTAAAAATAAATACCTGTTTTTGTCTAGTATTTCAAATTTTATTCTTTTCTTTTTCCTTACATTTTTTCTTAAATATTTCTTGTATTAGAAAGTATGCCTTTCTAGTAAATAGTTATTCTGATTTTAGATTTACAAATAAGAGTACAACATGAGAAATTTTATTTGGATCAATTCATCAAAATGTAAAACCAAATAAAGTAGTTTTAGTGTTTTAGTAAATTTTATTTGATACCAAACTGGAAAATATAAAATTCATTCTGCTCCTAAACAGCACACTCTCAATAGGTTATTTACAGAGATAGATGTGCCGAGAACAACTGTTTTAGAGTAATTTTAGCCTCACTATGAAAAGAACAGAAAACCACAGTTCTCCTCTCTTGGTATTTAATTGTTAGCTTTTTATATTCAAAAGATTCTGATAGTATGGACTAAACATTCAGAATTTCTTTTTTTCTTTTTTTTTTAAAGAGTGTTCTATTGATCCTAGTAACTGAACCAGCAATAAATATTCAACATTTTTCAACTTCAAAAACCACAAAGTGGTTTGAGTGTTTTAATTAATTTCCACATAAATTCTTTTCAATCTCAAGTCATTTTTGTATGACATAATGAGATTTTGTCACAAAGTTGTTCTTGTTAATCAAAAGTAGCTGAAAATATTAATATCTGAATAGCAAAAAACTAATAGTTTCTTATAAAATGGTTAGGAATAGTGGTTACATTTTTTGTATTTTAAACTAAATCTTAAATTGTATTCAAAATTATATAGCTAATTTTTTTATAATTTGTTCAATGACTTCAGAAAACTCCTGTTTTTAGATATGTTGCTTAATGACCTTATTTATATAACCCCCAAAAGTAAAGCTTAGCTACTCTCTGCAGCTTGTTGTGATAATGTTGTAGATTTATCCTATAATTATATTTCCGAATTTACTAAAACATATATAAGATTATTGTATAAATCATATTCTTTCATTTTGAAAATTTGATATATGTTCATTAAAATCCATCAAGTCCTTTTTATAAGATCTATTTTATATTGTTTTATAGCTAGTTATATAAATAGACTCTTCTGTTTACATAATTTTATCTTCAGGCTGTCATAGTTGACCATATATCCCTTGTTTTCACCTCTTTTAATGTTAGTGCTTGATTTGAATCTAAACTCACTAAGCATCTTGAACTCTTTGATTTGTACTCCTTGACCATTTATTTACTCAAAAAAGTTTATTAAAAACTCTGAAACCAGCAATTTGCTCATTTCTTGGAAAATGTAAAATACATGAAAATATTATAATTGGTTTAAGTATTTAAATCTTGCTTATAAAGTCATTTTTTCCTTGAAATATGTCATCAGAAATAAACATAATTGAGTGTATAATTATATTAAAGATCAACATGCAATTGGCATTTGAAGATTAAAAATTTTTATATTAATAAAATTAGCAAGAAAAATTATGCTTAGCAAAATCAATGAAAAATAGCATAAATATATGATTGATTGATGTTTAAAACTAAAGATAAACTAAAGAAATACTTGACGTAATAGGCAAGGCAATAGTAAGCTTTTTCTATCAAGGATCAAATAGAAAATTTCTTTTGCCTTTATGTGTTATTCTGTCTTTACTATTCATTGCAGCACAAGTGCAGCCGTAGACAATATGCATATGAATCAGTATTGCTATATTCTAATAAAACATTATTAAAAGAAAAAATAAAACAAACAAACAAACAAAAAAACAGGTGGCAGGCAGGACTTGGCCTGTAGACCACAGTTTGTAGAACCCTGTCTGTTGTAGGCAAAAATGATCATGCATTTTTGAAACACCAGTGATCATTAAGCACAGAAAGACTTAAATTTTTTTCCAAAAAATTGCTTTAGAACAATTTAATAGTTTTTACAGACCTCAGCAGCAATTTCTCAAATTCTAAAACAATTAAATTAAATGTGACTGAAAATTTACCCATTAAACAATGATTGAATTAGAAGAATCAAACCTTGTCTGAGATGTGAATTTACTTAGAAAAAGATTGAGTATATCTATTGATTGGACAAGAAAATATTGGTGGGGCAATGTGTTATTTTCCATGCTAGTATTCTGAAATGAAATTCTAGTTAAATGGACTAGGTGTCCTGTGATTGAACACCTGTCTGATGATAAAACCACCCATTCCTTAAGGTTAATGAATATTTTATTTTAAGTGGAAGAATGTAGAAAAATACAAAATTGAAATCTTACATCTTCAAATTAGTTACAGCTGGTTCAGTAATATGTTTTAAAAACAGGCTAATAACTAAACTATAAAGAAAAAGAGATGTGACTATGATCTATTGCTACAATTATGGTCAGTAAATCATCCCAAAGCTCAGTGTGTCAAATCAATAGTATTCATTTAGTTCACAAGTCTGTAGTTTGACAATCTAGTTTGGGTTCATCTAGATCCACCCATATGTCTGGTGATCAGCTATAGATTGGCCTCATGCTGGATGACTGAGTATATTTGTCTCCACTATTTATTTCATTATTTCACACAAAGTATCATTGAAATGTCCTCATAGTAAAGGCAAAGGAACACAAAAATGAGTGGAAAAGCAAAGATACATAACAAATGACATGGATATAAGAGAGGGTAAAGAATTAAAGCTATTGATATAATTGTTTTGTTTATTAGTGTATTTCCATAGGTAGATGCATATTTTGCAGTTTCTGCTAACATTACTGTCAAAGTACACTGACTAGCTTCAACTTCTTGGAGTCAATATCTGAAATAATACTAAAATAATAATTTTGGGGCCTGAACTACAGGCTTAATATAAGAATAATTTCAATGCAATATAACAATTTTGGATGAAAATGATAATGAAAAGTGAAATAAAAGAAATACATTTCAGGGTAACACATTCAATTTGATATTTTAAAGTAAGCTTGCATTTTTAATGTAGAAAAAAGATACTTTGAGATCTGTCTTAATCTTTGTGCTCTTAATATAACCACTAAAGTATTTCCTATTGTTTTGCATGTACCAGTTCATTAGTAACTCTGATCGAAAACGAACATACTAATGATGTTTAGTAATTCTATTAATTATTAAATTGCATATAGAAAAATCTATGAATTCTTTTAAAGAGAGAATACAATTACAGCTTAATTTTGTCTTCTACTCATTATCATCCTGGTCTAATATTCACTGTTAATATTAAAGTAGGAAACTGGTGGTAGAAAAATCAACATGCAGTATGCCATGTGCATTCATATTTATATTTGATCCTGTATGCTGACAGTTAGAACAATCTGGTTTTGTCTATAAAGTTAGCGCATATTATTAAAGCACACATGGGATAAATATTCTTGATACTGCATGGGGTTTTAGCCTTACATCTGTCATTAAAGTCATTAGACATGGAATCGCTAAAGCTTTTTGCTACTCTTTGACATTCTGTTCTATATGAAGCATATAAAAGAAGAAACACACTGTTACTATTTTCTTTTTCAA
This sequence comes from Eonycteris spelaea, assembly GCA_003508835.1. Taxonomy (NCBI): domain Eukaryota; kingdom Metazoa; phylum Chordata; class Mammalia; order Chiroptera; family Pteropodidae; genus Eonycteris; species Eonycteris spelaea. The sequence continues at coordinate 5,426,623 of PUFA01000003.1, forward strand.
TTAAATAGTTTGTACAGGAATTACTTTGAGTCTTGAAGATGACAGATCCTATTCTTATAGGTAACAGCATTCCAATTTGACTCATTATACACAAATACACACATCTATACTCTACAAATTCAAAATTATATGCCTTCAAAATAAAACTTCTTTTATGTAAATGTCCAATTTATAGATATTCATTCAAGAATTTCAAACAACTTTCAATGCTTCCACTAGACTCAGAAGCACTTAACATTTGAATTCAAATTATGCTCTTTGAATACTTTGTTTCAAAAATGTCTGTGTCTATCGAATTTTAAAGAGTAATAGAATATGTAACAATGAAACTGCTTTTCTCATTTTAATGTTAATAGTAATTGGGCATATTACATTCTTTTCAGAATCTAAATTACATCCTGAGAATACATGAGTTATTTTGGTTTAGTAGGGTACCAGTTATTTCATTAATCTTATGTTTTATTACATTATTTAGAATCTGACAGAACTGCACTCTAGTCTCTAGCTACGTGACCTTAACCGTTTGAAACTTCTGTTTGCTCATCAGTGAAATGGTGCCTTTTTGGTTAGTAGTGAGGATTAAAGGAAAGAATAGACAAGCACTTCACCTTATGTCTATCACAGAGCTAGCACTCAAAGCATAGTGATTAATATTAATATTTTTGTTAATTATAATTTACTGTTATCATGTGTTAATCCTAAAATTCATGTAACATCCATTCCCTTTAAATGTGAAGGACCTCACTGAAATTAAGATGAAAATGACAAAAGTCAGAGAGGTGTCTTTCTGAATTATGCCACAATTTATTCCATGTGACCAAAACCATAAGTGTACTTACAAAAATTTAGGGAATATACAAAAACTAATGCTGTGTATCAATATAATGTTTTAACAGAATTTAAGATGTGAAGACTTTTACTAAGCAGTTTTGATAATTTGTTCATACAAAGAATAGTAAGACAATTTTTACATTTCAGAATAAACTGTGGCTAATTAAACAAGGCAAAGACAATTTAGAAAGAGAAAGTAATCTATTAGGGACATAAGGCTTAGTAACCTGAGAGTCTGATTTAAAACCCCTCATCAATGTCCCCTCCTTCCTATAATCTGCCTCCTTAATACCATTACAGCTTCATCTTTGACTAAATCTCCATTCACTATGCAGACAGTTCAGCTACTATTCTGCTTGTGTGTACTCATTGATCTTTCTAAAATGACCACTTTCTGTTTTTCTACCTAGAACACACTAGGCCATTCTTAAGATTCAGCTCAAACCTCTTCTCTTTTTTGAGCTTTTTTCTCACCAAAACTCAGGAAATAGTAATCACTATTTCCTATGTGTCTCATTGCGCACTGAATACAGGATTACCAAAGCACCGGCCACGTTTTATCACACATACTCATTTATAAGTCTGTCTCCATCTTAAATTCAGGTTCTCTGATATAATGCTTTTTTTCTTCTTTTTTTTGTCATAACTTGTATATTAACTTTCAGAATAAAAATAAAAAAGTTTCAGGATGTGGTTCCATAGTGTAGCAGTTAGCACGTCTGCTTTACATGCAAAAGGTCCTGGGTTCGTGCCCCAGTGGAGCCACAGTACATGGTCTACAGCCACGCCACCCTGAACAAGTCTGATATCTGATGTCTGATCTCAGAAGATAAGCAGGGCAGGCCTGGTTAGTACTTGGATGGGAAACTACCTAGGAAGACCAGGTGCTGTAGGTATAAATAATAATAAATAATAATAAAAATTGTTTCATTAATGAGTGATGCTTTCCCAATTAATGTCTGATTTAATAACTGAGTGCTAGTTGAGCTGAAAGTGATATTAGTCTTAGTAGTCCTACAGGTGTGACAGGAGCAAATTACTATAACTTGACCAGTTTGCTTATATTGAGGAACTTCAATAAGGCATACATAATGGCTATAAAACAAAAAAGTAGATTATAAAAATAATAGGCTTTGTGTCAAATAACAGTGTTGTTCTAAAGATTAGAAAAGAGGGGTAAATCACATTTCATAATTATTGATTTAATTGAATTAAACACTGGAACATTCCTTTGTCTCAATGAAATCAGGGAGGTCGGATTCCTAGACTGTTGTGTAGGCATGCGGCTGAGATTCGATTTATTTCGACTAATATTTATATAGCATACAATCCATTACAAGCAACTTGTACTTTCTGATCATGGATTTTCCTCCCTGAAGATCGAGTTCTCAACCCATATAAGAATATACTATAGGGAGAAAGAGTCATAGCAACCATCTATCATCTTTAACCTTTTTGACTCTAAACCAGTTTAAACCATACAGAAGTTTCCTCATATTTAGAGCGTGTAATTTAGCAAATTTTGACAATTATATACTCATATGAAGTCATCATCATAATAAAATTAATGAACATTTCCATTACCTCCAAAAGTTTTGGCATACTCTTTATAATTCTGTCCTCCTGCCTTTCACTTCACCCATTTTACTTAATGACTATTGGGTTTTTGTCACTACACATTAGTTTGCATTTCCTAGAGTTTTATATGAATGTAATTGTACTTAATAAAATCATTTGGTCTGGTCTCTTTCACTCAGCATAATTATTATGAGATTCATCCATGTTTTAGTGTGATGCAGCTCTTGTCATGCATTTTACTTATAAACACGTTATAAGACTTAAAATACATTGCATTTTTGGTTTCAATAGTCAAGAAAAATATTATATATTTATCAATGTAGTTACTTTTCTGGGACTCTGTGCCTTTTATAGATCCACATTTCTATCATGTGCCAGTTTCATTCTACCTAAAGGAGTTCCTTTAATATTTCTTGCAGTGTGGGACTTCTGGTGAGGAAATCTTTCAAAGTTTGCATATCTGGGGGGAGGGGTAAAGTCTTTATTTTATTCCTATATTTAAAATATATATTATCTAGGCACAGAATTTTGAATTCACATCTTCACCTCTGTCAGAACTTTAAAGATTTTGCCCCATTTTTTCATCGAATTGTTTATAATAAGAAATATGTTATAATCTTTAATCCTTAATTTCTGCCTGAAAGTAACTTTTCTTTTTTACTTTGTTTTGCTGATTAGTGGATTTTTTTTTTTTTAGCATTCATTTAGGCAACTGGATTATGAAATGACTTGTATTTTTCTGCATGTTCCTGGTAGTTGAAATTTGTTGAGCTTCTTGTATCAGTTTCTATCAAATTCAAAATTTTTCAGACATTTCTTGAAATATGTTTTATGTTCTCTTACTTTAGAGACTCAAATGGCACATACATTAGGTTGTTTGATCTTGTCTTATAGCTCATTTGACTATTTAATTATTAGTTAATTCTCTTTTCTTTGTATGTTTCATGATCATCTTTAAATTAATTAATATTTTGTTTATAATGAAACCTGCCAATTATCTTATTGAGAGTGTTTTTCATTTTAGACATTGTAATTTCCAACTCTACAGGTTTGTGTGGGGTCATTTTATAACTTATGTTTCTCTGCTTAATTTATTGAACATCTGAGATACAGTTTAGATAACAGTTTCAAGGCTCTTGTCTGCTAATTTACCATTTGTGTCATTTACTGGTTGGCTTTAGTTGATTGATTTTTCTCCCCATATGAGTCATATTTTTCTGCTTCTCATGCCTACTAATATTTGATTAGATACTAGACATTGTGGTTATTTCATTGTTGGGTTTTGGGTATTTTTTGTACTCATAATATCCATGAGCTTTATTCTGGGATGCAGCTGAATTACTTAGAAATAATTCGAAACTCTTCTATTTTGCTGTTAAGATTTTTTAGGTAGGATTTACAGAATAGCATTTAGTAGTACAGGGCTAATTGTTCCCCACTACTGAAACGAAATCCCTCTGAATAGTCTATTCCATACTTGTGAATGTTCTCCAGACTGAGGACAGGCTTGGAACAGGCATAACTCTAACATTATTTCCCTGGTTCGGTAGTTTCCTCAAGTACATGTGCTTATCAGTACACAGATGAATATTCAAGTGGATCTTTTTCAGATTTGGAGTTCTCTGTGCTGCTCTTTCTTCTGTAGTTTTGTAGCCTGCGAGCTCTAGCTGCCCTTGCTGTCCAAAATTTTCAGTACTATTTTATCAGTTCAGCAGTGTGACTCTACATGAATTCCCTCTCACAAAGCCACAACCCGGAAATATTCTTAAGGTGGTAAACTGGAATAGTCATAGTCCTCATTCATTTCTCAGAAATTATTGCCTCTTACTGCCTGATGCCAAGTGTCTTGAAAACTATTGTTTCAAATGTTGTGGGGAGTGTGTATATGTGCATGTGTGTTGGTTGTTTAAGCATGTTTGAGTGGATAAATCTAGGTCCTGTTACTATATCTTGGCTGGAAGAGGAAATCCAATCATATCTATTAAACCAGTTCATCATGTGTATAGTCAGTAATACCAGTTCAGTAATACCAGTTGTAGACACAGCAGTTCTATTGTCAGTAATCAATCAAACATAATTGGCTTCATACAAATCTTGGCATTACCTCTAATTTCTTACTTTAAGAATAATTCACTAATTTTCTTTCTCTGTCTTGACAATCTGGTACTCCTAAACTTTCTTCAAAATAACCTCATCAGCTCTTTTTGCTCCTGTCTACCTATAATATTTTGCCCCACTGGCATACCCCAAACTGCTCTGCTTCTACAGCACCCTTACATGATATCCTTAAAAAATATTAGTATATCTCTTATTCCATTGTTCTCATTTACTGATAAAAAGAGGGAGGGCACCAGGGAGGGAGAAAAATAACAATGAGTCAGAACCAATGACTGATTCCACCTACCCTAGGAAGACATTTTAGGTTTAAGGGATAATTGATTTTTATGTAACTTGTTGCTGTTTATTTATAATTAGTCATGCTCAGTTTCCATTTGATAAGACGCAGCTCAAAAACTTTTGAATCTTTTGTCAAGTGCTAGGCCAACAATAACCAAAGTGAGAAAGAATTCAGTGTAATGTATTAAATATATTAAATGGAAAAAATTCAAGCATTCAAAGGCTGAATCAAAGCTCCTCTTCAGTTGTTCATGTCTTACATCTTTAGTTATTCACAAAGTAGAATTTGAGATAGGAGTAACATATTAACTTTTGAATTAGGATCTTGTGGAATCCAAAAATTTTTTAAACTTGGAGTATTATTGTTGCTCTTTGGACAAAAGCTTATACCTATATCAAAATTTAACAATGAGGTATTTAGAGGAAGTCTACATTTTATTTAAAACTTACTATAACCCTGGTGTTTGTCTACATAGTTTCATATGTTTTTATTTCCTCATGAATCCTGACAGCCAGTTAGTAGTTCTCACATTTTATTGGAAGGTTTAGAATAATTTTGTATTCAACAAATATTTGAATGCTTATTAAATTCAAAACACTGGGTTATACTTTCAAAAATGTAAGAAACCTAATAGAATTCCATGGTATGTAGGTAATTCCTGAATTTGAACCCATATTCACCTTTTATGTAAGGGCAAAGTATAAATGCTTTAGTCCTTGTGTGCAATGCAGCCCCTCACTACTACTTACTTCTATGATTGTGACGTGAAAGCAACCAGAGATATATGTAGACAAATGAGTGTGACCATTTTCCAATAAAATTTTATTGGAAAACAAAAATAAAAACAGGAAGTGGGCTTAGTTTGTTCCATGAGCCATTGTTTGTTGAATGCTGTATTTGATGCCCAAAGTGCAGCATAATTTTTGAATGTATATAAAAGGACAAGGTAACTCAAATAATTAATTGTTTAAAATCATCCCCCTAAAAATATTCTAAATAAATAAATGTGTTTCATTTTGCAGTTTATAAAGGAAGAGCCTATGATAGTGTTTTGAGTTAAAACCCTCTCCTCATAAAACTACTTTCATTTTTCTCTGAATTGCATTTTTAAATATTTATTTATATATAGCTATCATTTTATATCACTGATCAAAACATGAGTAATATAAATATATAGCTATAGATGCAACATAAATTTAGACACAGATAATATATAGACAGATGTGGATAGACATAGATATAATATATAATATATTTCCCACACAGAACCCAATTCAGAGATTATGGGAGAGAATTGTTATGAATTTTAAAGGAATGCTTTAGAAACAGACAAAATATGTATAGTACTATACTTGAGAACTCTTTAAGATCCACTCAATTCATTACTACTCATAAAAGTTCATCTTTGCTGTATCATGCCCATTTTTCATTTCCTGACTTTTTAATATCCGTACATGATTAAAAATTCCAAAAATGATTTGAGAAAAATGTTCAGCTTATTTAGTTTTTATTTTTTAAATTATTTCTAAATGAAATCCTACATTCCACATTCTCTGTTATATTTTTCTTTAACTCCACTACATTTGAAAGATTAAAGTGTTTATAACATTTTATTTTAAAAATTATTTGAAGCTCAATCTCTTGGTCATAACTTTACAGAAATGTCAAACCAGCACTCACTCTTCCTTAAGGTTTTGGTGCTGTCATTATTGATATTCCCCACAAAAGAAACCCAAGAACTGGAAATTTACAAGTTCCCTTACCCTACATAATATATACAGGGACACTAAAAAACAGGGTGTGTTAATAGATCAAGAAAGGTCTCAACTGAACTGACACTACATCAGTAGATTTGTGTTAAATATTAAATATTCAAAGCTCAAAAGATGAGCAATGATAAAAGATTCATTCATTCATTTATTAATTTGGCTTTGAGCTTTTGTTTGCTTCAAGCTCTCTGACACTGGCTTCCAGGCAACTTCCCTTCTAAGAATTCCAAAAGTAATATATATTGATTTCATGGCTAGGAAGAACACAAAAAATCCTTGTTGGATAATGCAAACTCTGAACGTGATACCATAGCAGAAAACTATGGTATTCGCAGATAAAATGGGAAATTAAATAAGGAGTTAACTCAGTGAACACTAAACTATAACTATGAGAAAAGAGATAAATATAGATTTTGAACACATTATAGTCATGCTATGTCTATTTCTGGCAAGAGAGTTACATAAAATATATACAATGCATATATTGTCCTATATAACATGTTTTGTGGTATATAATATATACTACATTGACATAATCTTAACCACTAGTAATCAATCCAGAGATACATTAAACCATAATGTTTCAAAAGAGAAATAAATAACATTATTGAATTCATTACAATTGAATTATGTATATATTTTCCAAGGCAGTTATAATACATAATATATATGTAATTATACAGTATGAATATGTGTATTATTTAACATGTATGATACATAATATACTAATACATAACTAAACCATTTCATGGAATAGCAAAATTATTCCATTTAAATATATCGAATATTAATGACTAGAATATTTACATTATTTTCAAGATACATATTTTTGGATAAGAAAAGTTCATAATGAAAATGTAGCAGTGGACTTCTGGTCAAGATAGTGGAGGAAGTAAACACTGTGCTGGCCTCCTCTCACAAACATCAAAATTACAACTACAGAACAATCATCATTAAGAATCACCTGAATTCTAGCTGAACAGACGCCTACCATTAAAGACATACCGAAGAAGCCACCTCGAGACTAGAAAGAGGAATGGAGATGCCGAAAGGGCTGGTCCCACACTGTATGTGGTGGTTAAAAATTGAGAGAAATACCTTGGTTTCAGAGGTTCCCCTGGAAAAGCAAAGTGTCCCAGCCCCATACTAGTCTTCTTAGCCCAGGGTTCCAGTGCCGGGAGAGAAGTCCCCACAACTTCTGGTTACAAAATCTAGTGGAGATTATGACCGAATGAGACAGAGGGCAGCCAGAGTGCCAGATATTTCTTTTAAAGGGCCCACGCCTGGACTTAGTCACTGATAAATTCACTTGCCCTAAGCTCCAGGGCTGAAGCAGCAGTGCAAAAGGTGCCAGGGATATACAAGGAGGAACTGAACTGTCTAGCTTCAGCATGAGGGCTGGAGGGGCAACTTTCTCCCAGATAGAAGTGCTGGTAAAAGCCCTGATGATTCCCTAAGAACTGTGGGCCCACCAAAGCCACTTCCAGGGGCTTTTCCATACAAACAGCCTATCTTGGCTCATGCTGCAGACTTTTCTAAATATCTCAAAGTTTCACAAACTACAACAAACAGCATCTGGCCTTGACAATGCCCTGTACCTCTTGCTGAGCAGCCTCAAGCCTAGCACTAGTATCAGCTGACCTTGGTTTGTGGATTGGCCTCTCAAGGAACCTCTAAGCCCAATGCAATAGGTGGCCATCTGCATATTGATTTGTTGCTCATACCAGATGGCCCCAGAGTGGGAAAAGCTGCAGCTTAATGTGGCCTGGGTTGAGGCCCTTTTCTGGAGACCCAAGGGCCTACACACCCAGTGGCCCTCCTCAGACCAAGCTGAAGGACCACTCAGTTGCCTCTGAGGACAACACACCCAAAGAACAGATTGGGCAGGCCCCAGAGTTCTTCTAAATAGATTCCTGCTCTGTAGGGTCAGCTCTTGCACAGCAGCTCCTCCACGGTAGTCACAATCAGCCCATAGGTTATTCACTCCCACTTATGTGCAAATAGCAACCAAGGCTCAACTACAACAGCACAGCACACACAACCCATACAAGTGACATGTCTGGAGCACCCAGCTCAGGTGAAATGGAAGAGTATGCCACTGGGCTCCATAGGACAACTACTATATACAACCACTCTACGAAGACTAGGAGACATTGCAACCCTATTTAGACAAATTGGAGAGACAAAGAAACATGTCCCAAGTGGAAAAACAGAACAAAGCTCCAGAAAAAGAACTAAACAAAATGGAGACATACAATCTACCAGATGCGGAGTTCAAAACATTGGTTATAAAAATGCTCAATGAACTTAATGGAAGAGTAGATAGACTTAGTGAGAATTTAACAGATATAGAAAACTTAAAAATGGAGATAGAAAACATAAAAAAAAAAAGATTCAGTCAGAAATAAAAATACAATAACCGAAATAAAGAACACCTTAGGAGAAATCAACTGTAGATTTCATGAAACTGAGGATTGAATTGGTGATTTAGAAGATAAGGTAGCAGAAAACACCCAATCAGAACAGCAACAATAAAAAAGAATCCAAAAATGAGGAGAGTTTAAGGGGCCTCTGGGACATCAAGTGTACCAACATTCACATCATGGGGTATCAGAGGAGAAGAGAGAGATTGCAAGGGACTGAAAAATTATTTAAATAAACAATGATGAAAAACTTTCCTAAACTGGCAAAGAAATAGACATACAATCCCAGGAAGTGCAGAGAGTACCAAACAAGATGAACCCCAAGAGGCCCACATCAAGGTCCATCCATCATAAATAAAATGTCAAAGGTTAGTGACAAAGAGAGAATCGCAAAAGCAGCAAGAGAAAAAAGTTAGTTACCTACGAGGATTCCCCCTAAGACCATCAGCTGATTTCTCAACAGAAATCTTGTAGGCCAGAAGGAATTCACAGAAAATATTTAAAATGATGAAAAGCAAGAACCTACAACCAAGATTACTCTACCCAGTGAAGTTATCACTTAATATAGAAAGACAGATAAAGAGCTTCCTGGACCAAAAAAAAAAAAAAAAAAAAAGCCTAACTAAAGGAGTTCATTAACACCAAACCAGTATTATAAGAAAAATAAGAGGGACTTCTTCAAGAAGAAGAAAAAAAGATCAAAAATATAAATAATAACACGACAATAACTACATATGTATCAGCAATAACTTCAAATGTAAATAGATTAAATGCTTCGATCAAAAGATAGGGTGGCTGAATGGATAAGAAAACAAACCCCTTACATATGCTGCCTACAAGAGACTTATTTCAAATTAAAAACACATAGACTGAAAGTAAAGGAATAAAAAAGATATTTCTTGAAAATGGAATTTTTTTTAAAAAAGCTGGTATAGCAATATAGCAATATTTATATCAAACGAAATAGGATTTAAAACAAAGGCTATAACAAGAGACAAAGAAGGACCCAATAATCTCACTTTGGGGTATATATCTAAAGAAACCCAAAAACTTCTTGATGGCATATGTGCATCCACATATTCATTACAGTATTATTTATAACAACCAAGATATGGAGGCAACCTGTGTTTCCATCAAAGGATGAATGAATAAAGAAAAGGTGGTACATATAAATAACAGAGTATTACTCAGCCATAAAAAAGGAATGAAATCTCGCCATCTGCAAAAACATGGATAGACTTAGAGGGTATTATGCTGAGCAGAGTAAGTCAGACAAAGACAAATGCCATATGATTTCACTTATATGTGAAACAACAAAATAAACAAACAAAACAGAAACAAACTCATAGATACAGAGAATAATTTGATGGTTGCCAGATGGGGAGCAAGGTTGGAGCATGGGTAAAAAAGGGGACAGTTTAAGAAGTACACATTAGTAGTTACAATAGAGTCATAAGGATGTAAAGAATAGCATAAGAAATATAATAATAACTATGCATTGTGTCAGATGGGTACTAGATTTATTGGAGTGATCACTTCATAAGTTATATAAATGTCTAATCACGATTTTGTACACCTGAAACTAATTTAAAATTATATGCCAACTGTAATTGAAAAACAAAATATATATATATATAAAATAAAGAGAATGTACCAGCAAGGCACACTATTCTCCTAGCACATGTGAACAGAAAAAGGACATTTGAGTATCTGAGTTGTGAAACATATATAAGAAACTCCATAAGATTGTTTTACTCATAAGCTTATAAAGCATGTCTATTTCCACAGACATTTTTCAATTCCTATTATTATCACAATAATTATCTCATCTAAATATGTTGATCAACCTATCAAAATGAGTAAAGAATAACAGAATCATTTTCACTGTTGAAAAGATTGACTAATTGACTTTATAGTTTTCATATCTTTGTGGTTTTGTAGCTATTTTTAGTAGCTAAATATAATTATTACATAATTACTCCATATAGCATAACTATATTTATACAGTATGACATATTATGGTTAAAGTCAAGAATATTATAAATATAATTTCTTTCTGAAATGAATACAATATTTACACAGTCTATGTGCACATAACAACTGTTAAATCAAAATCAAATTAAAACAATAATTTGAGCATTTTCTTTTCTAATATTGGCAATTCTATAAGCTATGTGACACTAAGTAATATAAACTTAGTAGAATTTCCTACAACAAAGAAATCATCCAATTTGAATGCTGCAAAGGCAGAAATCTTTTTTTCCCGCACTTAAAAGATATTTTCCACCCAGGTTTTATTCAATCATATTTCAAAAACTTAAAACAACACTTCAGCCAGGAAATTATATATTAACATGTAAATCAGCCATACAATAATATTAAGACATGTACAACCAATACAACAGAAGTTTGACAGAGTCACATGTTCAGAACCAACCCTAAATTTTATATGCCAATTGGCAATTTTGTTCATGGAAATGTTTAAACTCAGACCCCTTAGTTAATGGTTGTGGAGAGAAGCGACATGAACCCTGTAAGGATAGTCTCAGAGAAAGAGAGAAGTATTGAGAAGCCATTAACTGCTCTCCTAATTTTCATGAGGGAAGGGTCTTGATCTTAGAAAAGGAGCAAGTATGTTCATCTCATTATAGGAAGAAAGAGTAAGTGCTGGAGGATTCAAGCAATCAGGGTGTTCCTTTCCCTTGGGAGAGGAATAAAGTTAGAAAATAGAAAAAAATGCCTGCTGTTCAATTGATTGGTTTGTTGTAAGTGCAGACTGGGCTTAGTGCCATTGTAAATCACTTAGTAAAAGTAGTCAGGGATGAAGATGACCAGGCCCTGGATAGTCTGATTGAATTGCCCAGATCCACGGCTGCAGGGGACTGGCCATGCCTTCAGGAGCCCAGAGAGCAGCAGCATGAGGCCAGCTGCCAGTGGTACGGTTTTACTTTGAGTAGCCTTGTTACTTGGGTTTATATGCACCATGTGAACTGGCGGCACTCTTAGGGGTGACGCACTAGACAGTTGTAGGAAGACTGCCATCACTTTGTCCTCTGACTTTACAAAATATTTAAAATTTTATGAAGTTACTAAAGAATATGATTCACCAACACAGAGGAGTAAACCAAGAAAAACGGGAGGATATGAGATTCAGAAAGTTATCAATCCAATCCAAGACATAGACAAAGGAATTTAAGTATGCTCTCAAAGGAATGTTCCAAGTTCACCGTTGTTCATCAGACCAAGAGAACAACCAACCTCAGAAGGAGTTACCTAGGAGGAATATCACCAAGCAAAACTTGAAACTAATGAATTATTTGAGGAGATAGATCTTGTAGAAAATTGAGGGATTACTGAAAGTTTTAGCAAGAATTGGCATTTGCTACAGAGAAAACTAGGCGAGTGAGAAAAGTATTGAATATCTACAGGAAAACATAAAGAAGAAAGTAGTGATGGTAGTTCAGTAAAATATTAGCTATAGATAACATTTGCATAGGCATATGGCTTAAATGTTGTTATTAATTTAATTTGACTATATTTAGAGAATGCAGGAAGGAACATAGAGAATATGGAGGCATAAAACAGCTAAATACTCATTCATCATAATAGCAAGTCAAAAGACAATATCAAAAATTGATACCTGAAAAGATACTAGTATATCATTTAGAGATATCTTAAAATTGCCATTTAAAACATTTTTAAAAAATTGTTTCAGGGGATGAAGACTGAGGAGAATGAGAAAGGTTAGAGCTAGAAAAAACTGTATTTCTTTAAAAAAAAACTGGTGTATCATTTAATTTTGTAAATAGTAAGTATCATTATGTTGATGGATTAATTTTAAATAAATTATGCAATTATATATTATTTTGAAAATTGGGAAGAGCCTAGATAAATGATTTAAAGTTGATAGGAAAGGAAATAAGCACAGATTGCTTCTTCCATGCTTTCATAATTTTGAGTTGAAATTTGTTTCACTCTGTTTCTTAAAATTATTAATCTCAAAATTTGATTTAAAGCATTATGAGATCTCCTTATTTTGATTTAACATTAAATTCATATATATACACACACATATAAATACATATAGGTTAATATATATAGGTTATATGTTAAACTGCCTCAATTTGTTACCCAGTGCCATCTTCTATGTCCACTAATTACATATATCCTATAAAATAAAATCAGCATACCTGTTATGAAACTCAGTTTCCCAATTTTCAATTCAAATTCTATCCTTATTACCATTATTTTATTGTTAAATATCATTCAATTTTGCATTTTGATATTATATTTAATTTTTATTTAAATTAGATATTCCGTATTTATCAATAACCTCTATAGTCAACTCTAGAGATGTCATAGTTTCTGTTAACTCTGAGCTTAGGTTTTTTTTTTACTTTTAATGTAGTTTATAAGTCCTTCAAACTTTCTAATGAATAATTTTATTTTGTTTATCTTAGGTAACAACTGCTTCTCTTTTTTCAATGAAAGAAGTTTTCATAATTCTGACAGTTATTATTCTAAAAGTCCAGTTTGTTTATGCTAAATATTTGCTCTAGATCTATTCTTGAAGAGTCAAACAATAAAAATGTAAATACTTATTATGCCATACTAGATGCTCTAGTCTTAACCTATCTCTTACGTTATGTCTCCTATTTAGTTCTTCTAATACTTCGGGATATTTGTTATCCCCTAGCATTGCTGCCATAATTCCTTACACATAGTAGAGACTAAATGATTTGTCTCTTGAATTGAATATTGAAATTAATAACCATACTGAAGTTAGTTTTTATTTGTTTTTTTCTTTTTGTGCAATATGCATTATTAATAATAACTACTATTATTACAAGCAGAAAAAATAAAAATGGTTATAAAATTAAAGAATGTGCAGACAGTGATCATTTTTATAGTTCTGCTAGTCAAATTCCAAGCAAAATAATTGCCTATCATGGGTCCTCACTAGTCCAGAGATTAAACATATTTATTTTAATAATTCATTTTAATAAGAATTCAGAAACACTAAAGCATGGAAATAATGGTTTGGTTTTACATTCCAAAATTAAGGAATGCTGTTGTATAATTAGTAACACAGGATAAACTGATTTTTTTTTCAAAATTAATCACAAACTGTCCAAATTATTGCTGTTAAGTCTCACTGCACCAGATTTTGCTGATGTGATTTTACATATGTCTTTAATATTGTATAAGGGTTTATTGGAAAGGAAATGTGTTTCCCAGTTATATATTCTATAGCGGGTTTATGAATGCTTCAAGAATGGATTATTATAGAAATTTCTCATTTGCAAAGAATTTTCATAAAACTTTTTTGATGTGAAAATCATCAAAGAGATTATCTGGCTCAACCTCCTTCACTTGCCAACTAGGGAACTGAAGAGGAAAAAAGTGATGATTCTATTGTTCTCCTAAAAAGAAAGCTATCAGATTTGTATTTTTCTTTGAGCTTAAATTTATGAATATTCCTGATATCAACACTCTGGGTTGGACCTACATGAGGTAAATAAATATTTTGGTTATAAAGGAATAGGAATGCTCTGTTGTCCAAATCAGCATTTTTAAAAGGGTAAATTCTTATCTATGTTTGAATAAAATATTAGCTGAGGAAAAGTGTAGAGTATGCAATAAAAGAATCTCTCCTTTTAGTTGGTTTGACTCCAGCTTCTATGGTGGGGGGAAATGAGGGGAGACAGCATTGAAACAGTCCTCCAGCTTGCTAATGGGTTGAGAGAAGACAAGATTCTTCATAGAGTGAAGGAACTGTCCATGCTGTTTTTTCTTTTTCTTTTTTTCCCTTTTTTGTAGGGTAGCTCACAATGACACAGGTTTCCATTTTAAAGCAGAATAATGCTACTCCCTATATTTGTCTAATAAAGCAAGAATTTTTGTCCTTCTGTAACATTCTTATTTCACTTAACAAAATGTCATTCAGGTTTACATTAAGGTTTAGTTATGTATGTGAGATGAATAAGTTTTGGAGATCATCTTAATGCACAGCACCTATAGTTAACAATACTGCATTGTATGCTGAAAAATTTGTTTAAAAAGAGAGTGAATTCAAGTTAATTGTTCTCACCCCAAGAAAAAGGTTGGGGGCAGGAGGAAATTTTTAGAAGTAATGGATATTTTTATTACCTTGATAGTGATGAAAGTTTCACAGTTATATGCATATTATCAAACATATCAAATTATATACATTAAATATGTGCGGTTCTTGTACATCAATTTACAATTCAATAAAATGTCAAAAATAAAAGGTAGCAGAATTAATGCTAATCAGAGAACTATAATAATTTCACTAAGAAGAAAAAATTAAAGATAAGATATTTTGGAAAAAGAGTAGTTAGAATTTAAAGAATATTTATATCCTTGAATTTCAGGTAGAGTTTAAATACACATGGCATGGCCTCTCCTTAATATTATTCTGTTGGTCTTGATGCTACACTTATCTAGATAGCATTTGATGTACTTTATTTTCTAAGCTTAATATATAAGTGAATATACACTATATTTATTTATTTAGTACAAACCAAACTACAGCATTTACTACTTTACAAACTTTGATACTTCAATCAATAGCTGGTGAATCATACAAAGAAAATACTATGGCAGTGTCAGAGTAACGGCCTCAAAATTCTAGAAACTTGACCTCCCTTTTATAACTAGCTACAGAAAAGCAGCCCAATCTTTCATAAGATATTATTTATTTTGAGCAATAAAGAAACAATAATGCTTCCAATGGAAACATCAAACCAGTTCACTGTTGTAAATGATATTAGCTATGGTATATGAAACTATTTGATTTATATGATTGAAAGTCACTGAAATTTCTCCCATAAAATATTTTTAATATTCTCTAAATACCTCTAAGACATCATGTAACATCCCAAGGTGTTATTTGAAAATAAATAAGTTCTCTTAGATATATATCTTAGAAAAAAAATTGTGCTTATATAATTTCTGAAGACATTTTCTATTATTTTCCAATTTTAAAGACAGCTATTGTTTTTAAGTGGCTTTCTGGCAATTTAGATAATAAAAGATAAGTTTCAGCAAAAGTGATAGAAATAGAAATAATGAGATACTGAAATTCAAGAGGATCAGGGAGTATGAAAATATTATAAAATATTCAGTTTTATGTTTGCTAATTATATAAATTCTAAAAGTTTGTTATTTGGTCCTTTGGAAAATTATACCAAAAATACAAGGAGTTTAATCACCAATAGAGAAAAATTCCTCAGTGAGAATGAACCCGGATCTAAAGTAACACTATTTGTGTGTGTGTGTGTGTGTGTGTGTGTGTGTGTGTGTGTGTATTCAATTCTGCCTATACTGAATGTCTAAATTATTGTCAATGATTTAATATTGGCATATGTTTTAATTTCTAAATGAGACTATTGACAAAAATGATTCTAGAAAAAATTTATACGTATGGACGAACAAATGAAATCTGTAATAATGATGGTAATAACACAGGGATTTGAAGCCAGAACACAAGAATGATATTATTTTCTCTCCCTACTAAGATTATAAAGTGGGCATGCTCCAATTTGCCTCATCTAATAATGCAGTGACTTTAAAACAATATTAATAAATGAATGAGTGAATTATTTCTACAATATAAAGTTTCTTAAATTGATTCTGTCTGATTATTCCTTTTCCAGTGTCCTTCTCAGTAAATGTTCCACTACTTTGTTGCTTAAGTCAAATCCTCTGAATAATTGTTAATCTTTTTTCTTTTACATTACACATTAAATCCATTAAAAATTGTATCACCGCTTTCTTACAAGAAGTCAACATGCAACAATTTCTCACCCCTCTTTATTTTCTCTTACCTTAGCTAGGTCAACAGCCTCCTCACTGAACTAAGAGCTTTTACTCTTACCTTCCTACACTTTATTCTCCAGAGAGATTATTTTTTAAATGTCATTATACCAAATCACTGTCCTGTTCAAATTGTTGTGTTTTCTCTTCACACTTAAAATAAAATCAAACTGCTTACCATTGTTTAAAGGTCATACATCGTCTACAAAGGGTTTCTCTCTTATTTCTTCCACCGTCACTTATTCTTCTCTTCTCTATTTCAGCACTTCCTTTCTCAGGGCCTTTGGAATTATTTCCTCTGCCTAGAACAACATTCCCCCATATTTTACATGTCTCCCACCCTTCTCTAGTCAAACGTCCTCTCACCCAAATCAATCCCATCACTCTCTATCCATTTAACCTGCATTTTACTGTTACTGCATATTTGTTTCTGCTTTAAAGAAGACATTTATCTTGAGGAGGTAGGTCAATGACTTTGGTGCAGGTTCAACATAGGGTATATATGCTGTCCATATCCTATCTCTAGGTTTCTCTATCAATGAGATCTGTATTAATGTTAATAAACAAAAGCTTGGTCTGCTAGTGAGAAAAGTCTGTTAATCATAACAAACAGCCAGTATGAATAAAAGTTACCAGGAGTCACTTTAAGACAACAGACTTATAATTACAGAGGGGGCCTAAGCAATCATTACTTGAAAAATCCTATATAAAAAAGCTTTTGCTATAAGAGCACAGTTAAGTTTGAATCCTTTGACATAGATTCTTCACATATCTATTAATTCAATTAGATTTGGCAATGATGATGTGTTAAAGGCACAGTGAATATTGAGTGAGAATACAATACGTTACAAACTACACTAAATCATATGCAAGCTATGTAAGCTTGAAAAAATTATTTAAGGTCAGTTTCCTTATATTTAAAATGTGATTAAAAGTAATAGCTTCAATAATTGTTAGAAGGATTAAATGAAATAGCCATAAAATCCCCCAGCATAGTGATTGAGATTAGTGAATCTCAATTGAATATTTCCTTGCATTAATCCTTATAGAAGTTTTGGGTCCTTTTTGTGTCCTTAGAAGGATGTTAAGTCCAAGAAAATGCCTACTTTTTAAATTTTTTGAAGTATTTTTCCAAATCTCAGTGCAGTTCTCTGGAAAACTATGCTAGAATTCATAAAAGACTTATGTTGTATAGGATAGCCTATGTGCCTCCTTCTATTTTCTAGCCTTAGACACAAAACAGAAAACAGATAAAGGGAAACTAAAAGAAAGAATGCATCTTAACCACATTCTTTAAAATAGTTCCTATTCACCATCTCTAAGATAACATTTTGACTAAATGAGTGTTAAGAATCTGATGAAAAAACATGAGAGAAAAGGCAATGGAGAAGGCATAACTGATCCAGTGTTCAATATTCAATCATGTAAAGATGGTAGGCAAAGAAGTCTTCTTGTTTTTGTATGTTCCTCCATTAGTTCCTCCAATTGATAACTGATGTCCTAGCTCCACACCAGCCTAAGTGGATAGAGATTACTGAATCTTCAGAACTAATAAAATATCTACTTGCTATAAAATTAGGTAATTTATTATCTAGTCATCCTTTGGAATTAATAAATAATTTGTTTATGTCCCCACATGTATATACTTTTTTGTATAAATAATGAAGATAAAATAAAAAAGATTATCACAAGTCTAAAATACATCATTTTGTGCTAAAATTGACTAGAAAATCTAAAATGGAGAGTTCCTAGAAAGTAAAGAATGTATAATTTATTTTCATTTTTCTGAAGTTCTTCAGAGTTCCATGATTAATACTGGTTGAATAAATGAAGCAACAGTGTAATGGAATATTTTATTCATTTTGAATTGTGAGGCAAACAGATTTACCTCTTTGATTTTGGTCAGGAAAATAATTTTCATAAACATGAATGCAATTTGAAATATATCTACAAGCAAATATTCCAGTAGGATAGAAACTCAATAATACTCTAAGAACCAGAAATTCATTATAAATTCTATAATACCTTAGTCATATTTGCTTCTTTAATAACTGATTTCCTTTTTTAAAAAAATGAGATTGGTCCTCTGTCTGTGAGATACACTTTAGAAATGTCTGTGAAAGGTTTTTCATTCAATAACTGTTGGTGTTAAAAATTTTAAAAAATTTCATTCATGCTAATACTGGGTTTAGTAGCATATATTCCAGATTTACTTATTCACTTATTCATAATAAACAATAAAATCCTTACTTTTCAAGAAGGTAATTAATTATATTGCATACTTACAACCATTTTTATGAAAATAAAAACAAACTCTAGTTATAAGAGAATAGGTCCAGTAAGATTACATGTTAGCCTCAGTACATAATGAATGTCACACAAAAGGTCCCTGTATCTAGAATCATTGAGCTACATTTAGGAGAATTGGTTGCCTTATACCCATTATTAACTTTCTAACATTTTAAGATTTCCAAATTAAGTTCCAAAATTATAATAAAAGGATATGACTTAAAATTACTTAAAATATCTGCTTTAACAAAGAAAAATTAGGTTTTAATTTGAGTGTTATTATTCACATCGCTTATATAATATACATGTTTTAGGCCATATTACTTGCATACCTAAGCCAGAAAACTTATTTTCAAATTATTGAGTAACATTTGATTGCTATAGGACTTTTCTCAATCCCATTTCTGAACATTAATATGTACAATTGGCATTTTAATGCCTTTCATACCCATCTAACTATGTTGTTTCTACTCAAATAAGGTGTTATATGAGATATCACAACTGGAACTGTCAATTGTTATAAAATATTACTTGCAGTGATATCATCAATACTAATAAGTATGTATACTTACCTTTTCATTAAATATACTGAATATATTTACATTTTCAATGAATATACTATTACAAGTCGATAGAAATCCATGTCTATAATAATGTCATAATAGTTGGAGAGCAAAGTCAATTATACAGATATATCTCTTTCACCCTAGTTTTAAATGCTCTTAGATCCTCAGCTTTATCAACGATAAAATTAGGACAACACATACTGTATAGTAGTATTGTGGATAAAAAAAAAAAAAATATTTGGCTTGTGGTAAGAACTCAAGGCATTTTATTAAGGTATAGAAATGTGTAGTACAGGTAATTCATGTAGGTCTGTAATATTGAAATTAATATGGCCATTTGTTGTGAAATAAGCATTATTTTTTTCTAATTCATGGAAGAATTGGAAGAAAAATAACAAAATTAAAAGGAAAATATTTTTGTTTGTTTGTTTGTTTGTTTCATCAAGTTTAACATTTTAAAGTTCAGACCCCAAAGAAAAATTAACTGTATTTTCTCTCACATGTAGAAAAAAATTCAGGAAAGTTCCCTCAGCTTTGACTTTGATCATTTTCCAACTCTTAGTCCAATCTCCTGGCTGGGGTGAGCAGAATGTTGGATCAAGTTAACATGTGGTGCTTCTGCTGCAACCATGTAAATATGTGGGTTGAGCAATTTTATTCTTCAAAAATAACTGGGAAGATGACTGTACTAACTGACCTTTAGAAGCTGATAGTACTTTGTCCTCAGCCTAAAACAGAATGGAGAATTGCATGGAAAATGAGAGAATGTGGCTTCCCCCTTTTTGTTTTTGTTTTTGTTTTTGTTTGTTTTATGAACAAGACCAATAGCTCATTCTTTTCTAATATAAATTCAGTGTTAGTTTTTCTGAATAAAACATAATGCACAAGAGACAAATTTGGGAATTATTTTGTATTTTTTTTCTACTTAATATGCATCAGGCTCTATTATAATGTATTTTTTTCATTAAGTTTATTGGGGTGACTTGTTAATAAGATATATAGGTTTCAAGTGTACAATTTGATAATACATCATCTATATTTTGATTGTGTGTTCACTATCCAAAGTAAAATCTTCTTTCATCACCATATATTTGACTCCCTTTACCTTAACTACCTCTCCCCTTCCCCTCCTCCTTTCCCTCTGGTAACCATTAAACTTTTGCCTGTGTCTATGAGTCTCTGTTTGTTTGTCTTGTTTGTTGCTTTCAGTTTTCTGTCTGACTTATTTCACTCAACATAATAATATCAAGATCCATCATATTGCCACAAGTGGCAGTATTTTATCTTTTCTTATGGCTGAGTAATGGGGTAGATATCCAGAAGAAGGACTGCTGGATCATATGGAAATTCTATTCTTAATTTTTTAAGAAACCTCCATACTGTTTTCCATAGTGGTGAATCAATTTACATTCCCACCAACAGTGTATGAGAACTCCTTTTCCCCCACATCCTTGCCAACAGTTGTTATTACTTGTCCTGTTGATGACGACCATTCTAACAGGTGTGAAGTGATATCTCCTTGTGGCTTGATTTGCATTTTCTTAATAGTTACTGAAATTGAGCATCTTTTCATTTGTCTGTTGGCTGTTTGTCTTCTTGGGGGAAGTGTCATCTCAGGTCCTCTGCTCATTTTAAACTGGATTGTTTGTTTATTTAGTATTGGCTTGTATAAGTTCGTTGTATATTTTGGATATTAGTCCCTTACTGGAAGCACAATTTGCAAATATGTTCTCTCATTTAGTTGGTTGCTTCTTTGATTTGTTGATGGTTTCTTTTTCTGTGCAGAAGCTTTCTAGTTTGATATAGTTCCATTCATTTATTTTTGCTTTTACTTCCCTTGCTTTGAGATAAAAATGTTTTTAAAATTAGTTAAGTACAATTCCAAAGCAATGTTTATTTTCACTGTTGTTATCCTTTTTTAGAAGCTAAGAAAATGTTTTGTAAAAATGATTTATTATAATTTACTTTAGCAGTTGTGCCCAAAATCTCCTGTTATTGCAAATATCTAGAGCTTCTTTTGATAATAGTCTAACACTGCATATAACAATTATTTGGCACAATTATATCTGCAACTGTTGAGTTATGAGTTGCTTTATCAACTTGTAGATATAGGGGTGTAATGGCCCACAGTTCATACAGTCAATAATATTTACTGAACAGGGTGGGAGGTCCATTAAATAATGGAATGCTCCAAATTCAGGCCCTTTGCTATTCTCTCCTTTGCCTTGATCAATCTTCCTTGAAATATCTACTTGTTTACTCTCATTATCTCAGTCTCTGCTCAAATGTCACCTCATTAGAAGTCTTCTCTGATTACACTATCTAATAGTAGCCTATACCTATTCCTAACCTCAACCATGTTTTCTCCATAGAACTTACTTGATAAATATTACATTAATAGACTTTAGGTTTTAGAACAGTTTTAAGTTCACAGCAAAATGAGTGAAAGGTACAAAGATTCTCCATATAACCCCTGCTCCCACATGTGCAAAACCTCCCCCACTAATAATGCCCCCCACAACAGCAGTACATTCTGCTATTGACAAACCTACCATGACACATCATAATCACCTAAAGTCCATAGTTTGCATTATAACTTATTATGATGTTTTATGTACTATGAGTTTTAACAAACGTATAAACACATATATCCATCATTATAGTATCACATTCGGTGAGAGTTCACTATTCTAAAAATCCTCTGTCTTCTGCCTATTCATCTCTCTCTCCCTTCTAATCCCTGGAAATCACTGCCTCCATAGTTTTGTCTTTTTCAGGATGCCATATAGTTAGAATCACACAGTGTCTTAGTCAATTTGGGCTGCTATAACATCCGGGTGTCTTTCTAGATCCTCTTTTATAAGGCACTAATATGATCATGAGGGTACCACTCTCATGATTTAGCACCTCCTTCCTAAAAGGCCCCATCTCTCCTAATACCTTTGAGGGGTTAGGATATCAACATGAATTTTGTAGGAGACACGAACATACAAGCATACATACAGCCTGTGGCTTTTTAGATTAGATTATTTCTGTTAGTAACATATATTTAAATTTCTTCCATGTTGTTCATTGTATCACATTTTTATTGTTTAATCTCCTACAACTAAAATATAAGATATATGAAATAGTCTTTTTTTCCACTATCACTAGCATCTAAAATAGGATCTGACATAAAACTTGCATCAGTAATTAATGCTTGAATGAATAACTATATTAAATGAATGATTAAAATTAAAATAAATGTTAACACATGAAGTAATCTGGAGTTAAGGAAAAGATTCTATGAAGATTAACTTTGGAAAGATGAATTATTTTCCCAAGCTATATAAATAGTGGGTTGCAAAGCTAAGAATGGAGGATATATATGTTGAGTTCATTAGACTGCACTATTGTATGATTTTTCCCTAGAAAATCTAATTTGCTTAGTTTTAACATTAAACAGGATTGTAGTATCATTGTGCAGACAGTATATATATTAGATACATTATTAATAAAATTTGTGGTTTCAAATTTTGACGTAAAAAAACAACTCTAAAGCATATTAAAATAAAATTGCTAACAAGGAGAAGTGAATAGAAAATCTTGAAAGTAGCCAATGCAAATTCAGATTATACACAGTGTCACAAAAATAAAGAATGAGAATAGGTTGTTAGCCGGATATGTAAGCTAGAAGACAATGCAGTGAATCTTTAAATGACTGAAAAAAAAAAATGCTGTCAACCTAGACTTCTATGCTGAGATAAACGGAAACTGTTTTTAAACAAAAACTGATAGAGTTCATCACTAACAGACATGCAATAAAAGAAATATTAAACATTCAAAAACTATAAAAAGAAAGAAGTGAATAAAATATTTGTACTCTAATTTAAAACATATATATATATATGTGTATATATATATGTTTGTGTATGTATATGTATATCTATATTTTTAAGAGATAAATGAGACTTCTGAGGACTGAAGACACAGGCAACTTTAGGTCCCATCTCCATAACCTCCAAAAACAAAATAATAAGAAAGGAAAAGTACACCCTTGGTATGACTAAAAATGCCCAGATGTTATTAACTGTGAGATAAGAAGAAGAAGAAGATAAGAAAGAAGAAGAAGAAGAAGAAGAAAAAAAAGAAGAAAGAAGGAAGAAGAAGAAGAAGAAAGAAGAAGAAGAAGAAGAAGAAGAAGAAGAAGAAGAAGAAGAAGAAGAAGAAGAAGAAGAAGAAGAAAGAAGAAAGAAGAAGAAAAAAGAGAAAAAGAAAGTTCCATATGATCAGATTATGAAATACAGAGAAAGAACTTAAAACTTTATATGTACTTTGAAGGGGTAATTATCAAAATGAATACATTCTAGGGAAGAAAAAAGAAAAAAAAGAAGTACCTGTTGACAACTGGAGGATGAAGAGGAAAAGAGGCAAAGTGGGGCTATTCAAGGTTCTTAAAAATAATTTTGACCAGTAGTGAAGATAATACATATCATTGTCTTGGTACTGGTCTTCATGAAAATTCCACTAGAGTTTTCCCATTACTTTTTAGACTAACATCTATTTTCCCTTCTCACTCCCAGCCCATTGTTAGAAAGAAAGGAGGGGAAAGCTAGCAATGGGTTTAGGGTTACTTTACAATGAAAATGAGAGGAGAGGGAGGGAGAGGGAGAGGGAGAGAGACAGAGAGAAAGAGAAAGAGAGAGCGAGAGACTCTGAGGGAGGGTATGAGGGCAAAAAAAAGGCAAGGAGGGGAAAAAAGAAAGAGGAAGAAAAGAAAAAAGAAGGAGAAATAAACAAGCACTGTACATATCTTTTTTTATGAACGTAGATGCAAACTTTGTTAACAAAATTTTAGTAAGTATTCAAAATATAGGAAATTAATAATACATTATGACCAAGTTTGGTTGCAAGTTTGTATTCAAGAAATGCAATGATTTTTCAGCAATTGAAAATTAAGCAGTGTAATTCTTCATATCAACAAACTAATTAAAACTCTATTAGTTATCATTTAAAAATCTCTTCAGTCTACGGTCATGCTACCCTCAACAAGCCCAATCCTGTCTGTCCTCAGAAGCTAAGAAGGCTTGGGCCTGGTTAGTACTTGGATGGGAGGCCACCTAGAAAGACCGGTGTTTAGGCGCGAAAAATAAAAAATAAGGGATTGTAAACTGACAAAGTCTTGCAATCTGTGAGGTCAACCAAAGGTTACCTAAAAAAAAAAAAAAAAAAAAAAAGGAAAAAGTAGGCCTTTTGAGCCATGCTTCTCTTGTTCAGATCCACTTCCACTACTGGAAGTGTACTTTCCCTTCTAATAAAGCTTTTATTCTCCACTGTAAAAAATAATGAAGGAATGAATAATACATAAATACATACATACATACATACATACATACATACATACATACATACATACATACATAAATGGATAAATAAATAGATAAAGTGCACAATTCAATGTCTTTTAGCAATGTCTGTGAGGTCGACCAAGGGTTGCCTCGCCAAAAAAAAAAAATCTCTTCAAACTAGGAAATAAAAGGAAATCCCTTACCTTAACCTGATAACCTGCATCTATGAAAACCTGTAGTTAACACTATTTTTAATGTTGAAAGACCGTATTCATTCCAAATTAGGAATAAAGTCCATTCTCTCTACTCCTATTCAACATTCTCTGAAAGTCACTATCAGTTCAGTAAGAATATAAAATAAAATACATACAAGCTTGTCAATTTGTACAGAAATGGCTCTTAATATTTAATTTGGACTCGATTTAATCTATATACATGGTAATTCTTCATTCATTTAGATGTTTTAATTTTTCTCTTATGAAATGCATAAAGAGGTATGAAGAACTTAGAATAGTTAAAACAAATTTTTTTAAAAAAATAGAGCAAATTTGGAGGATACATAGTATCTGATTTCAAAATTTACAGCATGTCTAAAGCATTTAAAACAATGCGATATTAGCCTAAGAATAGATATTTATATCATGAAACAAAATACAGAATCATATTCAATTGATTTTCAAGAAAGGTTTCAAGGTAATTAAGTATTTTTTAACAAATGGTTTAAGACAATCAAAAATTTATACCTAAAAACATAATGAACTTTTACCCTTACCTTACACCATGTTAAAACAAACAAAACAAAACAGCTTGACATGACTCATGATTCATAAATCTAAATGTAAAACTTGAAACAATAAACTGGAAATAAATATCATAGAAAATATTTCTTCCCCTGAGGCTAAGCAATGATTTCTTAACATATCAGCAAACACAAAATATCAAAGAAAAAAGTGATAAGTTGGTCTTCATAAAAATTAAAAATGTTTACTTTAAAAACACTACAATTAAGAAAATAACTGAAAAATATATATGCAAAATACATATCTGATGAACTTATATCTGGAATACATAAATCATGTTTAAAATTCAATAATAATATATATGTTCTTTTCATTTTTTAAGGAGAAAAAGATTTAAACAGATAGATACTAGGCAACTAAGCATAAGATGATCATTATCAACAGTCATCAGAAAATGTAATAACAGTACATAGGTTTTACCATGGGTAAATTGTTTTAACAAGAAAAAGAACTAAGTAATTAAGTAAGTAACTAAGTAAGTAAGTAAGTAAGTAATTAACTAACTAACACAGGCAATATCTAGTTCTGGTGAAGACACAAAGTAACTCAAACACTCAGAAATTGTAGGTAGAAACAGAAAATACAAGTACTTTGAAAAAAATTAGGCAGTCTCTTACAATATTATACTGACAATTACCATATGATCCAACAATCTCACTTGAAAGCTTTTACTCAAGAGAGATGAAAACATAAGTCCATACAAAGACATGTACAAAAATATTTATAGTTTTATTCATAATTTCTCCAAAAAGGAAATAACCAAAATGCACATCAACTGACCCATGGTAAACGAACTCTGGTAAAACCGCATGTTTGAATGCTACTCAATGATAACAAGATTTACTAAAATACAATACTAAGGATCAAACTCAAAAATATAACTTAAATAAAATAACTCAGAGACAAAAAGTAAATTCTGCACTAAATCACTTAAATATTCTAGAAGACAGAAATAATATCAAGGGATATTATTCGGGTTTGGAGCAAGAAGAGGGATTTCACTACAATATGAAATGAGTCTTCGAGGGAGTGATAAAAATGTACTATGCCATGATTATAGTAGTGGCTGCATGGCTCCATATATTTGTTAAAACTAATAAGATTTTATAGCTAAAAAGAACAAATTTAGCTATATGTAAATTATCCCTCTATAAACCTCACTAATAAAAGGTAAAAATAACTTTTTAAAGATAACTCATATATACAGTAATCAAAATAAACCCGAGGCTTATATTAATATCAGATAATGTGGACTTCAGAAAAATAATATAATCATGAACAAAGAGGGTAATTTTATAATGATAAGGCAGTCGATTTATCAAAAGGACCAAAAAGGAAACAGGAAAAATATATTAAATTAATATGCTTATAACAGCTTTAAAAACATGACGTAAAAATGGACAAAGAAATGATTATAACTAGAGATATCAAGACTCTTTCTCAGTTATTGGTAGATTACTACTTATTGGTAGAACTAATAGACAGATAATTAGAAACTATATAAAAAATTTAAACAGCTTTATCAATAAAATTGACCTAATTGACATTTTACCTAAAGATTACATATTATTTTCAACCACTCATAAATATTCAGCAAGATAGAAGTGATTTTTTTCTTTAATTATTTAATTATTCGGGGAAGGTTTTGCAGGCGTCTTATTGTTAATAATTTCTAATATAATTAAATTTTGTCAGATAGCATACTTTGTAAGCTGATATCTTTACAAATTCACTGAGACTCTATGGCACAGCATTTGTTCTACATTGATGTATATAGTCTATGTATTTAAAAGATGTGTATTTTACAGTTTGGCATTTTGTGTTGCTGATCAGGTCATCTACATCTTTCTCAATTTGTTTATCCTGTGGTTCTGACACTGAGCAGCTTTCAAAAATCTTCATCTATGTTTGTGGTTTTGTATATTAATACATTAAACTTGTCAGTTCCCCATCTTTATTGAGAGTATTTTTATTGTATATAGAAGTCTACATTCAAAATTTTATCCCACCAAGACTTATACAATGCCCATTGTCATTTGGTCTCCATTGTTTTTGACTAGGAGTAAGCTTAAATTTATACTGCTCTTCTTCTATATGAAAATTATGCTTTTTTTTCTAGCTGTTTTCAAGACTTTCTTCCTTATTGTTGGCTTTTAGTCACCAAATGTGGTTTACTTTGTATTTATACTACATAGGATTCATCAAATTTTGGAAATTTGCAGCATATTTATTCAAATGATGTCATAGCTAATTTTCTTTTTCTATCTCCTCCTTCTAGAATGTGAAGTAAAAATTAACTACACCTCTTCCTTTTGTTTCACTGGCTTTTGAAACAGTTCATTTAAAAAAAAATAGATTATTTATCTTTCTGTTCCTCTGATTAGATAATTTCATTATTTTGTGTTCAAGTATATTGACTTTTTTTCTACTGTCTATGATCTGCTACTAAACCTATTAGTGCAATTTTTCATTACATATATTGTATTTAATTTCATGTAATTACCATTTTGTCCTTGTTCTTATAGTTTTTCTTTTCATTCACAAATTATCCATCTCTTTATTATTTCCACCATTTCCTGTAGATTTTTTCATCATGGGTAGTATAATTGTAGAGAATTCGGTTCCGTTATCTTTCTTTTAATAGTTTTGATATTTTGAGCTAAATGGCAGAAACTTTATTTATTTCAAGTTCTACATGCTGTCCCTACTCAGGTGGACCATAACTGCAATCTCTACTCTTTTCCTTTAGACTTTCAGATGTTTCTTTCTTTCTGGGAAATTTGACAGTTCCCCAACATAGGTATATTTCAGTGGATAGAAAAGGATTTAAGCAGAGCATATATGCAGATCTTGAAACACATCCTCTGTTCATATAACACAATGGGGATTGCATTTCCCCTCAGGCAAAAAAAGACTTGTAATAGCAAATCTCAGTACAGTTCCATTTCTTTTAGTGTCTACTTCCCTTCAGTTCCTGCAGTTTTGGGTTATTCTCTAAATAATTCCTTAAACTTCAAGCAGCTATTTTATAATATAACTTTCTAGTTCATATTGGTTTTATTGAGGAACACAAAGCAGGAATAAAATGTGCAGATGACAGGCATGTATCCATCAAGTATAACATAAAATATTTTCAAACACATTAGATATCTATAAAGATTGTATATTTATTCCTATAATTATTTCTTGTTTTATAGGTGAGAAAACTAGCATTTGTTGAGGTCAACTATTTATCTCACATGAGAGAGTTTATGAGTAGTGAAACTGGAAACTAAATCTAGGG
This sequence comes from Eonycteris spelaea, assembly GCA_003508835.1. Classification (NCBI taxonomy): domain Eukaryota; kingdom Metazoa; phylum Chordata; class Mammalia; order Chiroptera; family Pteropodidae; genus Eonycteris; species Eonycteris spelaea. The sequence continues at coordinate 5,455,726 of PUFA01000003.1, forward strand.
ACACGCACTTCTAGATCTCAGACACTTTCAAGTTTATATCTACCATGGTGTTCTTTGCAGGCTATGTGCTTAAATATGATCATCTCCTCTCAGGAAAGCCATGAAAAAATTCAAATATAACTAACTGCCTTAAATGTGTAGATGACAAAGGGTTGAAGAAGAATATTATAGCATATGGTTAATGCTTGGTCCTACCAGTTGAGAATGTAGGATCCACACAGAGGTGACTAGAAAGAGTTTTAAAAAGACATGTATTTTAATTTCTAGATGAGTCCAAGATTATAAATTTAGCAATTTCAGATTTTTTCTGCATTTTTCCTGAGCTTTCAACCACTATACTTTGCTCAGACTTGTTATATTTTTCTGTGTTTTTTAAGTATGTTTTCAACCCCTTAATGATTTCAAATGCTATATTCCCACAAGAAGACTTCATTAGAAAGTCCATCTAAGATTGGCACTGTAAAATTTAAAGTGCTAAAGAATAGTTTTTGAAGAACTTATATTATGCTAAATGCATAGCTATTGTGTATGCATTCTATAAGCCATTCAGATGACAATACCATCAAGTAGAAGGGCTAATTCTGATGGTTAATTAATGCATCAAACACATAATAGGTACTCCTTCAGTATTTCCTAGTTATAATATTTATTTTGTAGTTTTACTTTGTAAATTGGCCCACAAATTTGAGTCTAAAGTTTATAACTGAACTCTTTTTTCTTTCTTTTGATATTAAATTAAATTAAACATATCATCTCAATTTATTTATGTACCATTATATTACTAGGAGATGGTTTATAACTGGATTTTTAAATGCTATTGTAGAATGAGGAATTTTACTTTCTTTTGAGCATGTTTTTAAGAAACAATATCAATAATGTAACTACAATCCATTAAATTAATATTGGATCTCTTTTCTGATATTCATCAATATTTCCCATAACTTTATTATGTTACTGTATCTTCTCAGGTTTATGTAACTGACTACCCCAACTGCAGCATTTAGGAAAGGTTTTTGCACTTGGCACCAAGATATCTCAAGTTCTTTAGCTCATTTCATTTGTGACTTTTGAAAACTAGCAGTCAAGACAGATCTTTTCAGCATAAGACTCTATGGAATTGTACAGATAAAGAACTAAAAGAAAGAGGAAGTTGAAAAGAGTCAAAAGCAAGTAGCACTAGAAGGGGGTACAAGCAGCATAGAAACAGCAGAAAGCATAGCTTCAAAGTAGGATATGTGGAGTCTCATGGTACACATAAATATCAAAAGAAAAACAAAGAATAACATTTTGATATTCACCTAACCTTCAAAAGGAAGCCTCCAGAGAAGATGGAAAAAGTATTTTAAGCAATATTTACCTCTGAGATTGAACTTGTTGAAAAGCCATAGATCAAGATGGATATCATTCTTTTAGAATGTGATTCTATTCTCTACATGTGGAAGTAATGCTTTATATACACATAGACATATCCCTCTGTTTTCATGAAGGAACCTGTGATTTTGTGGCGACCATGGCAAGGATTTTCAGATTAGAAAAGTGGTAGTGTTTTTTCATTTATGTTTTTTCCATTTTTTCATTTATATTTTTTCATATAAAAATGCACCTGCTATACTGAGTTGCATTTAATATATGCTGAACTAAAACCATGTTTCAATTAATTCATAACTTATGCAATGTTTCTCATGAAAATCATTCCACAATGTCATTGTTTTTATTAGTTTAGACTGATTCCTTAAAACAAATTTTGAGCTATTTAGGCCAATCTTTATACCAAATCCTCTTACCTAATAGATTCCTATCTCAATATATAGGGCACTGTCCTTTACTTTTTTAAAAGTAAGGCAGCCTTGAGGTATTGTTCAAAATATTGAGATTTAGAGTCAAATGGATATTCCAATAAATTTTAACTTAAAATTTATTAATATAATTTTATGAAGTCAGGGAGTTGGGAAATTTAGTCTGAGTACAAAAAAAAAAAAAAAGTCCATCGGCAGTACTAATGATTAGGAATCAGATGGAATGATATATAACCACTTCTTCTAGATGGTTATATATTTTCCTCAGTCAGCTTGAAAATCAAACATTAAAAATTAAGTAAAAATAGATTCAGCGTTTTTTTTTTTCAATAATAAAAATATATCTGTGACTTTATCACTGGCCAAGATGAATTTAACCTCCCAACTAAAACAATCCCCAAATGGCCAAAATATAAGGAAAAGTTGTTTCAAGACATCAGGCATCAGACTGGACATCAGGAAATGAGAGATAAATATCTCTGAGAAATGAGAAATAAGGTAAACCCTAAAATTACATCAGCTTATTTCCTTGAAAGAGTTTCTGGTCATTGGTACAGGGAGGGGAATGATATATAAAGTTCAGGAGATGGAGCTGAGAGAATGGAAACCAAGACATCCAGAGTAAGAAGGGCAAAGTCTGTGAAAAGAAAAAGCTGCACAGAGAAAAAATCCCCCAAACTGAAGATGGCCCCCCTTGAGTCTACAGCTACATATTAATCATTTAGTCATGCTGTGGAAAAATAATCTTAAACAGGAGAAAGAATAATCTGAGAGAAGTAGAGGAAGCCGTATCCAGTGCTCACACAGGGTCTGATTCTCTTAGGCAGACAAGAAACCTCATGATTCACAAAGTATTAAAGAAATGATTCAAAAGAGTCTAGTAAAAATAGAGAGGAGACTTCTCTAGAGACTGGGCTATGGTCTAAGCTAATAAATCTTAAAAAGCAATATGTGAAAGAAATAAACTATTTTCAAATAACTACACAAGGCAAAGCTTAAAAATAGTGAAAGGAATAGAAAAAAATATTCAATAACCAACAAAATGTTCATAATAAACAAAAATACTTGACATACAAAGAAGCAGGAAACTGCAATTCATAATAAGGAGAAAAATTAGTCAATCAAAACAGACCCCAAAGTGACAGAAATGTTATAAATAGAAGACCAGGGTATTAACACAATTATAAGTTCAGAAACTTAAGTAGAGCACTAGAGATATTGAAAATGCACACAAATTGAACTGCTAGTGATGAAAATTACAATTGATATGATGAAAATTACACTGTAGGAAATGTACAGTAGATTAGACATTGCAGGGGGAAAAAATTACTGGAGTAGTAAACAAAGCAAAATAAACCATCTATAAACTGTTCATAAAGCTAAAAGAAATCAATAGATCTATGCAAAAAATAGTATAGAAAGTCTCTGAGGCTGAAGGAAAATGATTACGGGCAGAATATAGATTTATACAAAGGGATAGAGGGCGATTGGAAAGTTAACTGTGTATGTAAAGATTCAATTTTTTCATTAAATAAATCTTACTAAAAATATAATTGCTTAAACAAAAAATGATAACAATACAATATAGGGTTTACAACACAAACACAAATAAAATAGATGATACCAGTAAGCAAAGGAGAGAAATAGGGAAATGAAAACATGCAATTAGAATTTTCTTATACTGTAAATGATATATCATAATATCATAATGTAAGTTATAGATACACACTAAAGCAACCATTGAAATGACAAAATAAAAAAAATATATATGCTGACCAAGATGGTCTTAAAATGTCCCTCAGTTTGACTAAATTTTAGACAGGTTTCTTTTTCACTATAGATCCCTGGCCTCACTCTTAGAGCATTTACTTGCAAATGTAAACTTTTTTTGCCTGTTTGAGATATAAATATTCTCCCAGTATATTGCCAGTTTTACAACCAAGGAATGTCTTTCTCAGTTACTTGAGAGGTAACTTTTTGAAGTATAATCATTGAAAAAGATATGCTAAGCAATATAAGTACTACAGAAGTAGTTAAGAGCTGTATGATTTCACTCATATGTGGGATATAAAGCTGAAAACATCAAATAAACATACAAGAGGAACAAACAAAAACTCATAAACACAGACAACAGTATTGCAGTTACCAGAGGGAAGCGGGGTGAGGAGAAGGTAGAAAAAGGTACAGGGGATCAAATATATGGTGATGGAAGGAGATTTGACTTTGGGTGGTGAATACACAAGGCAATGTAAAGATGATGTAATATAGAATTGTATACTTGAGACCTACATAATTTTATTACCAATGTCACCTTAATAAATTTAATAAAATTTTTTAAAAAAAAGATAGCACCTCTGTCTCTCAGTTTCTGGGAGGGTAGGAACCTAATGTTTGTAAGCACTATTTAGCAAACACAGATGGCCTAATCTCATTGCTTGACTTCCCCCTGAAAGTTCTCCAGTACTTTTCCTAGCTCATTCCAGTACTTAAAAACATTCACTATTTGTTTCAGTAGATTTAAGTTCAATCTCTCTACTCTCTTGCAATAACCTTGAATAAAATCTTCAATGTCTGTTTTACTCCATCCATTCAATTTTTCTTTGAGAACAATTAATATGCCATCAAAGAAGATAAAATTTATCATAAAAGTACTTAACTATCTTTTTAAAAAGGAACAAATGGGAGAAAATGAATAAGAACAATAAAAAATATATATACAAATAACAAAGAGATAGAATTAATCCTACCCTTATCAATATTCACATTAAATATAGTATTTAAAACAAAAATTAAAAGGCAGAGATAGTTTGCATTAAACAAAAGACCAGTTTTATGCTGCGTAAAAGAAACACACACTAAGTATAAAGACATTTATGCATTAAAATTAAAAGTATTGAAAAAGATTATACCATAGAAGCAAATTATCAGGGATAAAGAAGCTCCTTTCCTAGTGACAAAGGGGTAGGAAACAAGGAATAGGTGATAGGAAATAGGAATCTGAAATATTTATGCACCTAGTAATGAAGCTTCAAAGGTGCAAATAAAACTTTGATGAAACTGTAAATAGAATAGATAAATCCTGATTATAGAAACAAATATCAATACTTCTCTCTCAACTGATAGAACAACAACAACAAAAAAAGACTAAAAATCACAAAATATGTATAAGGAATGAATACTATCATCCTCCAACATGACTTACTGAACATTTACAGTACACTTCACCAATGACAACAGAAAATACATTATTTTCAAGGCACATGAAACATCTACCAAGATAAATTTAAAAGATCAATCATACAAAGTACGTCTTCTGAAAAATTAATAATCAATAGTGGAAAGATGTCTAAAAAAACTTCTCTACTTATTTGGAAAATATGTAACACATTTTTAAATATCCCATGAGCCAAAGAGAAATAAAAAAAGGAAAAAGTATTTTAACGTGAATGAAAATGAAAACACAACATATAAAAATATGGACTAGAGCTATACTCAAGGTTAAAATTTATACAACAAATTGTCTACAATAGAAAATAAAAACAGGTCTCAAACCAATGACCTCAGTTTCTAACTTAATTAACTAGGAAAAAAAACAGCAAAAAGAAAAAAAAAACAAGAAAAGACAATTATAGAATGATATGACTCATGGAAAAGTATATTGGCCTCAAAGCTCTACAGAACACTCCTTGTAATTTTAGCAGGTAGGAAAAAAAAAATCTGTAAATGTTTAATCTGCAAATGTTCTATTGATACCTAATGTCTGTTCACTGAAATATGTTATTCCCACAACCTTGGAGATGAGACAAACTCCTACCATCTTAGTTTATTATTTGTTAAAGTTCAAACTTCAAACATTACTATTGTATCGCTTCCCCTTTCCATAATTGACTTGCTATTCTAATTAGAAAGATTTAGGAGCAATTCAATCAACTAGCTTTTCTTCTCTGATTAGTTACTGAATGCTATATCTATTTTAAGTACAATAATATGGATCACTCGATAACCTTAGTCATGCCAGAAAAGTCAAATTATTCTACTGAAATCCTATGAATATATTGTATATAAGGATCTTTAACAATACAACATAAAATGAGATATCATTTTCCAATTTTTAAAACTTGAATCAAGAAAAATAATTAACAACAGCAACGTTTATACTGCATTAAAGCCCTTAAAAATGCCCCAAAGCCTCCTTCAATAAATGTAAAAATGTTTTCTTTTATCCCTTATTTTCTTCTTATTAAGGTTTAATCATTGAGTATCAGTATTGAGATAAATTTAAAATGAGTTCTTATTGTATTTTATTGTTTTCTGCTTTTTCTAATTAGTGATATTGCATGAACGTTGTTTTCTATTATGTTTTATTACTGTGTTTTAGATTAAGTAATGATTTGGGAAAATGACATTACTGTAGGGAAATATTTTCTACTTTCTAATATCTATTTTATTACAGAACTTTTGGGAAAGAAAAACAATTTAAAGTTTGTGAATATGTAATATGTAGCACTGACCAAAAAAAAAAAAAAAAAAAAAAAGAATTTTTCAGGTAGCATTTTCTACAAGAGCTACTTACACTACTATTTCCTGTGTTGAGTAGCCGAATAGTTAGCACTGTCAGGTGAACTCCATTACTCCATCTTATATCACTCTATTTGAGGGGGAAAAAAATATTAAAGAAAAATAGTTTGAGATTATTAAAACATTCAGGAAAGAACAAGAGTTACACTAAATACTTAATATAACCATAAATATATAACATAATGAAACATCTTAGTTTCACACATGAAAACTCTGTAGCATGATTATATTAGTCCCTAACCTTTTTTCTCCTCATTAGGAGCTAGAAAAAACTCTTACAATGTATGGCTAAGTATCTGCCTTAGACTGATTTGTGTTCCTCTTCATTATGATTTTGCTGACATTTTCTTGTGTCCTCACACTTTCTACTGAATTTCCTTCCCTGTAAATGATTTTTGAGTGTGATTAGTAAAGTCACCTGGTTACATACCTTAGCTTAATCAAATGACCAGCTGTGTGATCTTAAGGACAATGTTTAATCTTTCTTGGCTTTAATGTGTATCTCTTTGATTTCTATGGTAAATAAGAGAAGGATTGACTCACTCTCTACTTTTTCTTACTAATTATAAACTCTTTTGGCCAAACCTCTGGGATTTATCTACTTATTTTCACAATATTTTCTGAAAGATATTAGCTGCTTGTTTTGTGTGTTGTGTGTTGTCCCAAACGTCTCCTTAGCACTACGGCTCTATGCATCTACATTTTTAAAGCTGTTTGTTCTTCTCAAAACACTTGTAGATATTAAAGGAATGTATCATATTGCTTCGTAGGGAAATAAATAGTTTGTAATAAGATGTTATACTTAAAAATTCCCTCTTTTAGAAATAGTAATACACCGGGAATAAATACATTGGCTACAGTGTAGATAGAAATTACTTGTTTTTATCAGTATCACAGAAGTAGATAGATAAAGATAGATATAGATAGATAGATAGATAGATAGAGATAGATGGATGATAGACAGAGCATAGTTCTTTAAACAATAATATCATTTCTACATTGTTTTTAAATTTATTTGTTTGTTTTTTTGTATTTTTCCCCAGCTTTACTGAGGTACAATTAACATATTGTACATGAAAAAATTGTATAGTCAGACATTCAGTTATAAAATTCAGTTATAAAATGAGTTAGTTCTGGGGATCTAATGTACAGCATGGTGATTAGGATTGATCATATTGTATTATATACTTGACATTTTTTAAGAGAGTAGATCTTAACTGTCCTCATTATACATACACACGTAAGATAACAAGGTGAGGAGAATGGATGTTAATTAATTTAATTCCGTTATTCATTTTGCAATATGTACTTATATTAAATCCTTACATCGTGGACTTTAAAAAGCCTTGTCGTACATTCTGTAAGTGGTATTATATGTTTCAATGGACTCTTTTTGAAATAACATCTTGATACAACACAAAGCAAATATGGCAGTCAAGTTAGTCCTGAGTCAACCAATACAGAAACAGAAACAAAGCATTCAAATACTTGACTACTAAGCACAAATACTTTTTCTTTTAAGTTATCAGACACTCAATGTCAAATGAAAATCCGAAAATCAAGGTGTGTATATTTTTCCCCAGAGTAGATAAAATAAATCCCAAAAAGTGGGAAATGGGACAAAAACAAGTAGATGGTAAATCATGAGGTTGTACAGCTACCAAATTTTACTATATCGAATTCTTCTCTTCTCTACCATTATGGAACTATGTGGAAGTTGAGTCGACATTGCTAATTACAAGCTAGTAATCAAAACTCATCAACCAGTGTGGGGATTGGCTCACTCTACCTAGAAACTCATTGGCCTCACTGAATCAGTTCTATACCATGTAGACAACCTCTAGCACATGTGTAATTACTACCCTCCCTCTAAATATATATATTTATATATTTCTATTTATGTGTGTGTGTGTGTGTGTGTGTGTGTGTGTGTAAGATTTGAATACTTTAAGGAATAAGTTTAGCATGAGGTGAAAATCTTTATCTTACCAAGGAGGGATTCAGAAAATTCAGTCAGAAATATCCCAACTGAGCCATCAGAAAAGTATAACACCTTGACTCATCACACACCCAAGGCCCTTCACAGACCATCCCTATTACTTTCCAAGTGGCATTAGGTAGCATTCATTCTGACCACACTCAATATGTGAGGCTCTGAAAAAAGATCTTGTTCTTTAACTTCTCCATAATTTTCAATACACCATTTATGCAAAACCTCGCTTGGGGTGTTATTTTCTCTTAGCATTTAGGAATTAGCTTTTTCCTTATCTCTATTCACACTGTAGTTTGACTTCACTTATAGCACTCATCTAAATACTGTAGTTATATTTTTATGTATATATCTCTTCCACTAGCCTGTGTGTTTGGCTCCAGAATAATTAAATATTGCAAATACTCCTGTATTTAAAACCATACCATGCAGGGAAAATCCAGCATACCGGGGGTAATAACATCTGTTCAACAGAATTTCCTAAGACATTTTTTTCTATACAGTCAGGACTTCATATCCTTGTACTTCTCTCTGGTATTTTTAATTTCTCTTTTCTAATTTACAGTAACTGATAAGTTTTGATATCCTATTTGCCATTTTTTTCTTACCGGATTAAGTCCTCAGTGAACATTCATTTCCTTATACTTCCTTTATTTCAATATTTTCAGTTCTAATTCTGAAAACTTTGTCATTACCTTTTATTACATGATGCCCTGTTTTACTAGTAAGCATTTGCTATATTAACTATAAGACAAGATTAAAATGTGAAATTAATCAGCAAGAATAGCTAGCATATTGTAACTAGTCAGTGAATATAAAAATGGGTGAAAGATTTGTTTAAGACAATGCTTAATCTGCGTTAAACTAAAATTATAACCATATTTCTAGACTCGACAGCTTTCTACTAGATAATAAAGTGATATTAATAATAAATAAATAAATACATAATAAATCTAATCCCTCTCTAAAAATCCTAGAAAATACATCCCAAAACATCAGCTGCCTCTATCTCTAGGTCATCTAGCTCTAATCAAACCCTCGTGGAACACGAGACATAGAAAAACTTTTGTGTGTGTGCTTTCTTTTTTTTGCATCAAATTGCATTCCAGTATGAAATAAAACAGTTAAGAAAAGAAACTCATTTGCCAAATTATTTCATTCATCTATTTATTTATTTATTTTGTTCATGTTATTTATTTATTTATTTATTTGCATAGGATAGTTAATTGGACATATAAATTGTATTAATGTTCCCAAAAGCATTAAAGCAGTTCAGATGTGCTACCTTATGATTGGTTTGAGTCAGACTATCCTATGTCATCATATGTCAAATATCAACCTGATTTATAACTACAAAATCTTATAGTATTTTTTTTAACTGAAATGGGAAATCTACTTATTGTGACTAAGTCCTCCAGAGATGGTAAAAATAAAAATCTAAGAGATTTCAGAATTGGCAGATTTGGATTGATTTTTTGTTGTGGTTCAATTACCCCATTGGCTTACCTGCCAAAACTTGTCTTTAGTTTTCTTCTTTTGTCCTGGTTTGTTCTTAATGCTTTGGGATTGATTTATGAAACATTTTGTATTCTTGAAATAGATTTCTTCATATTATGTCTTGTGTACTAGAAAATTTAAACAGATACTTTCTATTTTCAACAGCCAAGTTAACTATATGAAACGCTTTAAAGAAGTATGTCTTAATCTCCTCACCTTTACTCTCCTATTCCCTAAACTACCCACTGTCCCTTACCTATCTTTGGCAATACTTAACTATATAGCCAGCTAAGGCTTTCACATATTATCTTAAGACAGATTTATTTCCTTCATATCCAGTTTCTACTCTTCTTCTTGCCTATAATATTTATCTGTGTAATTTGCCATCCCAAAACAATAAATCTTATATACATACATACATACATACAATACTAACAACTCAGCAACTTTCCTCTCAGCTAATCTAGTTTATTTAGGCTGAGAATATTTAGAATACTTATTGTGTTATCCCATCCAGAAATTTTATCAATTACAAATCTCAATCAAGGAACTGAAGTCCTCATAAATATTACTCTATTTATTTAACTTGAATAAATTACAATTGGCACAAGATCCCATTCTACCAAATTGGCAGAAATTTAACCTCAGTCGTCACCTGGGCTTTCCTACCTGTACTCTTCTGGAATCACACACAAATGAAGTAGGCTTTACAGAGGGCCTGGGCTGGTGTGTGTATGGGGTGTGTGTGTGTCCCTTAATCTCTACTCTATTACACCATCCCCACTAGGAAGCAATCCTCTCTGAAGCTTTATTTTTTCTCAAGTATTTTCAGAGTGCTCTGCAGAGTTCACAGTGTTAGTATGTTGAGATCCACAACTTGTGTGTCTTCTCTGGTGACAGACTAACTAAGACTATTACTTTTACTATTACTATTACTGTTATTGCCTATCAATGGTAAAAAAAAAAATCAGTTTTCAGGAACAACTAGGTCATACATATGTTTTTCAGAAATCATGTAAATTTTTTTTTCCATTATAAACTTCAAATTTTCCTGAGGCAGAGTATATGCTTGAGTGTTTAAAGTGTTATGTGCTAAAAATGAATAGTGGTATAGTGAAAAAAATAGTTTGGGGTACCAGTTTATATTTATGATGAAACAAGTGTTATCAGAGTAATTCATCTCTCTACTGATGAAAATTATAAGCTCAGAAACGAACAAACAAACAAAACAAACAGAAAAACAAAATGTTTGAAGCCACCAGAGAGGGACAAAAAGAAGTAGAGCCTGAAGAAACTAGGAATTTTGAGAGAAGGTAAACATGGTGTGTGAAATCCACTTGCATCTAGTTTCTGAAGTCACTTTTCTATTTTCAGGGTGTTTGAGAGATGAGGCTCAAGCAGAATGCTATAGTCACTTCGGGCTGAGGAGTCAGAGATTGCAGTTTAAGCCTGCAAGAGCAACTGAGAGTATGAAGCTAGAAAACTGAGAGTCCCACAATCTGAATAGAAACATACCGCACATCCTTGGTGGACACTTGACCTACAGTTTTCTAGGGAAAACTCCAAGCGGCCCAGGGAAATACCATAAATAGAAGACTAAAAATTCTTAGCAGAGATTTTATAAGCAGCTTGCAACTGGGGATGCTACCATATAAGGCTATGTCCTGACAAGTTAGAGGGAGTTGGTAAGCCCCTCAGACTTGTGTTTAAAACTTAAGACTACATGTTAGAAATTAGAATTGCATCCCATAACTAAGGACAATGTTCACATTAAATGCTAAAAACAATCATCCATAACATCAAGTTTATCTGCTTAGCAGAACAAAATTCAACACTTCTAAGAACATTAAAGATTTCAGATTTTCCCTATAGTATATGATAGAAAATTTGCAGTATGTTATAAAAATTAGTACACATAAAAAATTAAAATAAAATGTGTTCCACATATCAAAGGGTATATAGTCAATATAAAGAGATCCAAAATGACCTAGGTGCTATTCTTAGCATAAAATATTTTAAAATTACTATGATAAATATGTTATAGAATCTCCAAAAAGAGATAAAAATGAGTCAGTAGAAAAGATATTTCAGGAGATGTATGGTCATTTTTATGGAAGTATGTAACAGAAATCTTAGAAGTGAAAAACCAATAGCAAACAGACACACTTGTGCACACGTACACACACACACATATGCACGCACATGCACACATTCATACCACGCCTCAGTGAAACAGATAACAGAAGAGTGGACACAATAGAAAAAACAACGAGAATAAAGACTAATCAGTAGAAATTGTCAATCTGAAGCAAAGGCAGAAAAAAAAAGAGTTTGAAAAGTTTCAAAGACCTTTTTACACTATCAAATATCTAATATATAAATATATAAACATATAAATACACATACATATTTAGATATAAAATATCTAAATATTCTTACCTTTATTGTGGAGATAATTTCATGAATGCGTTGTTTCTGTGTGTATGTATGTGTGCAAAACTTAATTTGTGATAGTCTTTAAATAAATATAATTTACTATGTGTCCCATTATTCCTTTATTTTTATAATAAAGATTATAAAATGACGTAAAGTGCAAATTTTAAAGTACAAAATATTGTTGAGATTGTTGCAGGAAGTGACACTTGACGAAGGAATTTGGACGCTCGGACAACTTTGTTAGAGGAAGAAGAATTTATTGCCAGTGGAGAGTGTGGGGCTTAACAGCAGCAAAGCAGGAGCTCTCCTTGGTTAGACTTCTTACAGTTTATATGCCCTTGCAGTGTCCATGCAAGGGGCACATGATTCCTTTATCTGAAGTTCTATATGCCTCCCTGACTCAGGATGGAGAGGAGGAGTTTAGGGTGGGGGCTGCACAGGGAAAGGAATTCCCAGACCACTGGTCCTATCTATGTGTCTTGTAGATGTGACAAGATTTTCCAGAAGGCCATTCAGAGATCTATAGGATGTGATTACTCTATAAGGCACAGTCGGTCATTTCTTTAAGCCCTTTCCTTTGCATTGCTCAGATTCCTCCTCTCTTAATATAAATCAAAAGACCTAATTAAATGAACAGATATGCAAAGGGAGGAAGATGGTGGACTAGGTAAAAGCAGGATTCACCTCCTCCCAGGTACACATTAAAATTACAACCAAATTATAAAATAATCAACATGGAGAATCACCTGAAGTCCAGCTGATCATAACATAGATGTCAAATAATATAAAGAAGAAGTCACACTGAAGCCAGTAGGAGGGTCAAAGTTGCGAATCAGGCAGACCCGCTCTCACGGGTGGTGGAAGATCACTGGAAAGGAGAGTGAGGCTGCAGAGGCTCCCCTGAAGAAGAGGGGTTCCTGGCCTCATGTGGGGGCTCCTCAGCCTGAGGTCAGCCCAGGGAAGAGCTGATTCCAATAATTCTGACTGTAAAGACCAGAGGAGATTCCAGCCATCTGGGTGAGATGGAAAGAGACTGAAACCCTTAGACGTTCCTTTGAAGAACCTGCGCACAGGCTTTCTGACCTGTGGACACTCACCCAGGACACCAGCGGTGGGTCAGAGGCTCATGCAGGAAACATACCATGGAAGTCTGCATTATCTGAAGCCATAACAAGGGCAAGAAGGGCAGCAATCATTGTGCCTTAGTCTGGCACCCACACCAGGCAATCTACAGACCTTGCCAGCTTGACTGTGCAGATCCCTCCCATGGGGCCATTAAGAACTGCTGGCCTAAGGAGATCAGCCCGCCTCACGCAACATGCAGATTTCTTGAGGCTTTTGTTGCTGGATGGCTGCCATGCCCTGTATGGATTCAGGGCCAAGCATTCTCAGCCAGAGATATGAATACTCATTTCCAAAACAGTTTCAGGCAGAGCATTGCTGCCAACAGGAACTTGAGCAGATCTCAGGGAACTGTAGGCCAGTTCCAGGCAGCAGCTGGTCTTGCTGTGATCTGGGACTTCTGCGGAACGTGCAGTTACTTAAGTTGCAGCGAGACTGAGGCTGTATTGATCTTACTGCTCTTGTCTCCCTGAGACCCCGCCCCACACAACCCACAAATTGCCCCAGGCAGCCCATTGACAGTGAACTGCCACAGCCCTGCCCCTCCCCCTAAGTCTCCCAATCCACACAGACAAAACATTTGGCAAGCACAGAATGGGCACTACACAGAAATCATTTTGTAGCTAGACTCTGCTGCCTGAAAGAGTTGTGATATTGTGTCTAGGGAGTACAGGGGTCTGTGAGACTTCCTCAGATGGCAGCTGGTCTCACTGTGATTGGTGACTACAGTGGGAACTCCTAGGCACAGAAGTTGCAGCAAAACTGAGGCTGTATTGGCCTGACGGCCCTTGTCTCCATGAGATCCCTCTTCACCCAAGCCACAGAGCGCCTACAGCCAGCCCATTGACAGGCAGCCTCCCCTGCCCTGTTTGGCTCTGAGGTTGTGCAGTCTGCACAGGCAACAGTCCTTGTGAGCGCATTTCAATGAAAACAGTTGTGGGCAGATCACTGTGCTGTAGCCACCAGTCCCCAATAGACACACGGACCACCAGAAATCACTGAGTTATAGGAAACACACTCTTTATTCAGCCAGCTAGGTTTGCCAGGGGTACGCAGACCTCAAATTAAACAGCCCCGAAATGTAGAGGTACAGGGTTTTTAAGCCCTAAACCCCATTCATTCTGTCTGAACACAAAAGTCTATTTTTCTTCTATTTACTAACTGTCCATCCACAGGTCGGTTGTGCAAGTCTGGGGTATGGAAGCAGAAAGCTTATTGTTAGAATGTTATGTTCCCATGGGTCATATCCTATGGTCCCATGGGCGATAGACAAGCAGTAATTTTTCAGCCAGCACATTCCCCACTGGCCTTAGCAGAAAATCAAATCCTTGATTCTTCATGTGGAATTTGCTCATAGCCTCTATTTCGTAATACTAAAAGTTTAGTAGAATTAATTCTCTTCCTTATATATGCAAACAAGAAATCGAGCAAACATGGACCAAAAGTTAACAAGAGGAGGAGGAGGATGAAAGATCCAGCTGCAGCAGATAGCTGTAATTTATTTTCAGCTATAGCTCCTTGGGAAACAAATAATAATAATAATAATAATAATAATAATAATAATAATAAAACAATGGGACTACATCAAACTAAAAAGTTTTTGTACAGCAAAGGAAACCATCAATAAAACAAAAAGACAATTGGCTGAATGGGAGAAGATATTCTCTACTGATACATCTGAGAAGAGATTAAATCTGAAATATATAAAGAACTCATACAACTCAACAACAAAAAGACCCCAAACAATCCAATTAAAAAATGAGCAGAAGACCTGAACAGATACTTCTCCAAAGAGGACTTACAGATGGCCAACGAACATATGAAAAGATGCTCAAGGTCACTAATCATCAGAGAAATGCAAATTAAAACCACAATGCAATATCACCTCACACCTGTCAGAATGGCTATTATCAATAAGTCAAAGAAAAACAAGTGTTGGTGAGGATGTGGAGAAAACAGAACCCTCATACACTGTTGGTGGGATTTCAAATTGGTATGGCTGCTATGGAAAATAGTCTGGAGGCTTATCAAAAAATTAAAAACGAATATACCTTTTGACCTGGCAATTGCACTTCTGGGTATTTATTCAAAGAAAACCAAAACAATAATTTGTAAAGATCTATGCATCCCAATACTCATGGCAACACAATTTACAAAAGCCAAGATATGGAAGTAATTTAAATGCCCATCAACAGATGATTGGATAAAGAAGTTATGGTTTACATAGACAGTAGAATATTACTAAGCCATTAAAAAAATGTAATCCTACCAATTGTAATGGCATGGATGAACCTAGAGGTTATTATGCTGAGTGAAATAAGAGAAAGATAAATACCATACAACATCACTTATATACAAATCTAAGAAACAAAAAGAACAAACTATTCAAAAATGGACTCATAAATATAGAGGACATTTTGGTGATGAACAGAGAGGATGGGGGTTAGGGGGCTGAGAGAATGGAATGAAGGGTTAAAGAAGCACAAATTAGTAGTTGATAGATGTTCTCAGAGATGGGGAACGGCAAAGGGAATGTAATTTGCATTAATGTATTGGCTTGGTGGAAAACCAGAAGAAAGAAGGAGCAATTAGGAGAATTGTTTTACAAACTATATAAATGTCTAATCAATGTACTGTATACTTGAAACTAGTAATAAAAAAGAACAAAACAAAAAAAAATTGGGGAGATATACAGTGACAATGGAATGAAAAGCATTTTTTATAATATGAATTATTTCCAATTAATATAGATTTGTTAAAATGCAATAAAATAAAATTCTTAAAAATAGTATCCTATTTTTTAATAATTCACAAAGAAATGCAAAGCCTGAAATATCAAAAGAGATCTTTTAAAAAGTGAAAACTGAAGTAATTATACTACCCTATTTCACACTACTATAAAATTATTATAAACAATAAATGTGCTGCCATGAGATAGATGTATATGGCAATAGAACATATCAAAGTTCACAAGTAGGTCATTGTATATACAAAGGCAATTCAGTGGAGACAGAAAAAGGTTTTCAAGCAAAGATGCTGAAAATTAAGTGGAAAATATGAACCATGATCCCTATTTCACAGCACAAAAAAATTAATTTGAAATTTATCATATATGTAAATATAAAATCTAAACTTCTAAAGCTCCTAGAAGAAAAATAGAAAAAAAATATCAAATTTGTGGTAAGAAAAGATTTCTTTGCAGAGACATAAAATACACTGAATGCATTCATTGTTGGTGGAAATGAGAAATGATACAACTCTGGAGAATGATTTAGCAATTTCTCTTAAAACTAAAAATAGTAATCCTGAAACGGTCCAGTAATTTTATTCTTTGGCATTTCTCCAAGAGAAATGAAAACATACTCATATAAAAATTTGTAGACAAATGTTCATAAAAACCTGGAAACATGCCAAGTGTCTGTAAGTGGGTGAATGGTTTAACAAATTGTGATACATCCATACTATGGAATGCTATTCATCAAAGGAACAAGCTATTGATATATGTAACAATTTAGATGGATCTCAGGAAATTATATTTAAAAATTCAATCATGTAGAGTCATTCACCATATAATTTAATTTGTAAATGTTCTTGAAATAAAAAAAAAATTAGAGAGTGGGTGAACATGAATGTCTAGGGCATAGAGATGGTGGTGGTAGGTGGTGGCTACTAAGTAAAAATGTAAAGAAACCTCTGTGTTTGATAGTTGTGCATTGACCAAAATACACAGACACCTCCCAACCCCACTCACACAAGAGTGCATGAAAAACCAGTAAAGTCTGAATAAGCATTGTGGATTGTACCAATATCAAATTCCTGGTGTTGACATTGTACTATAATTACACAAGACATTTTCATTAGAGAAAGCCAAGTGAAGGGTACATGAGACCTCTCTACAAATTTTCCAACTTTATGTGATCTATAATTATTCCAAAATTAAAAAAAAACTTTAAAAAGCACAAACTATAAAATAAAAGTTAAACTTATTAAAATTAAACCATATGTTCATCAAATTACAGCATTATTATATGATATGACCAATATGATCATTAAAGATGTTCAACATTGTTACTCTTTAGGAAATTACAAAAAATATGCTCTCAATGTGGTAAAACCACATTCTTCAGAATGGTTAAAATAAAAACCAGACAACGTCAAACCTTAACAAAGATGTAGAACAACCAAAATTTGCATATGTTGCCATTAATTTGTAAAATGATGCAACTACTTTCCAAAAATGTTTGGTAGTTTCATATAAGAATAAACGTTCATTTAACTTCATACATTTAGCATGTAACAGACTCAGTTATCCCACCCTAAAGAAAGAAAACTGCATATATACAAAAAGACATTTATTGAAAAATGCCATATGATTTCATTTACATGTGGAATGTAAAGAACAAAAGAAACAGAGAAAACAGAAACAAACTCATAGGTACATAGAACATTTTGATGGTTGCCAGATGGAAGGAGGGTTGCAGAGTGGGTGAAAAGGGAAAGGAATTAAGAAATACAAATTGGTAGTTACAAAATACTTACGGGGATGTAAGGTATAGCATAGCATAAGGAATATAGTCAATAATATTGTTATAGCTATGTATTGTGTCAGATAGGTACTAGGTTTACTGGTGTAATGACTTTGTAACTTACATATATGTCTAATCACTGTATTATATACTCAACATTAATATAATATTGTATGCCAACTGTAATTGAAAATATATATATATATATATATAAAGAAGTAAGGTAAAAAAATCACTCAGATACATTAATACTATTGTTAAACACAACTATTATTAGCATTTAGTTATATTCTTTGTCTTTTTTTTTCTGCTAGTGTGTCTGTTTTTATGTGAATACTAATTTTTACATAATTTTGACATGTTATATTTGTACATTTTATATGCTATATTTTTACCTAATATTTTATCTGTCATAAGTATTTTCCATGTTAGCTTTCATCACCATTATTTTCACTTCCAGCATAATGTTCCATTGAATGGTACATTACCAGTTTATTAACTCAGTTAATGTAGTTTTATATATTAGGCATTCAAGTTGTTACAAATGTTTATAAATATAATTGTGCTAAAAATGTAATTTAGCAAGTTTCTATGTGTATATGACATTTAGATTACCTAATGAGCTTGAATCCATAACAGATGTATCGAACCAGATATTTTTAAAGAGGTACATCACAAGTAAACAATTATAGCATTCACCAAAGAGTCTAGGAAGCAGATAGGAGAAAGACATGGCCTGTCTCGGCCTCAGCTGTGCAGAGAGGACAAGGGAGAGGACTATGAGCTATGAGCGAGTGACTTCTCTCCCTGGATCCCAGCCTCCTCACCTACATTTGGATAATACCTACCTGAAAGTATTGTAGTGAGGGCGAGTAAAATCCATGAATGCTCTCAGTAGGTGCCTGCCAGCCTGAGTAATCTGTAAAATAAGGAACATCGCAGTATCAACAAGTGGAGAGGTCACTGGGGCTTGGGTGTCATATGTCCAGTCATTTATCCAACTACGTTGATATATCTTTACAACATAAAATACAAACATATTTGTGGAGCTATAATTTTTCTATGACTGAAAGCAAAATATCAAATTGGGAGGAATCTGATCATTTGTGAGCCTGTTTGGGATGTTATTTGGCTAGCAATGTTTGGATGAATAATAATAATAAACACACAAATTCACAAGTTATTATATATTTATTTAATAAAATTTATTTCTTGCCCTTGTTTCAGAAAAAAAAAAAGACCTATATGAGATTACTGATAGTGACTTTATTCATCATAAATGTTGGAAATAAATATAGTTAGTGCATAGAGGTAGAGATTGAGAACTGAATTTCTGGTTTGATGGAAATAGTCTATATTTTGATTGGAGTAATGGCTACATGGAGATACGAATTTTTCAAAACTCACCAACTCTACATTTATAAATGTGTATTTTATTAGATGTACATGGCATCTCAGTTTTAAAAACTGACTTTGAGCAAGCTAATTTAGTTGTAAAATGTGGGCATTTGATCAATGGTTTTCAACACTCCCTGTACATTATAACCATCTGGTTATTTTTTTTTTTTTAAGACTATGGATGCATACCATGATCTCACCCCAAAAAATATCTTTTGAACATTTTCTGTGGCAGATCTCTGATACTGGTATTTCTTAAAATTTTCGTGGTAACTCTTATGGGTAAACAGAATTGAGAATCCTGAATAACATGGTCTTTAACACATCTACCAGCAATAATTTCAAGAACTATTACAATAAATGGTCTGAAAATAAATTCCATAATTATGATAAAATACTACTTTTCAATATAGCTTGAATATTATAATTTTCCAATAATATATAAAAAATGTTTTTCATTTTTTTCTGTGCATGGCTTTATCCTTTAATATATTCTAAATTTTGCAAATAGCCCTTAAACATGAAAATGTGCTTATCCTTCTTTACTAGTTGTAAAAAGCAAACGAATAAAATATTTGTTATCAAATACTAGATTTGGAAAAGATCTAAAAGTTTAAATACATAAACTGTTGACAAAGCAATATGAAAAACAGACATATCTTGCGGCTAATGTGCAAAATGGTATAATGTTACTTTATAAGTATGTTATGAAGTTACATATACATTTTTCTATTTTGATATCTAAACAAGTAATGAGTATAAAACAATGAATTCCAATGATTATTCATGTCTGTCAATAAGGGATGATTAAATACATTATGACATGTCCAAACAATAAAACTGTATGTATATATACCTAAATTAATGAGTAAAAGCACTATGTGTTATTATGGAATGATCTCTAGGATATATTGTTTCAGGAAAATAATCTAGGAGCAGAATATTATATAGTGCAACACCTTTCTTATCTGTGTGTGCATATACAACTATATAAGACATCTCAGTGAACAGATATAAGACAAAAAAGTGTAATTTATATTAGACATATATAATTAAATATTTATATTTTGATAGTATTAAATATTCTTATTTAATATTAAATATTTCTAAATATTTCATATAAACTTAAGTATACTTTTTGTTTATTGTAGTTTTACATTATAAATAGAAATGATTTGTATATTTAAATATAAATTTATATCCATATCGAAGTTCATAACAGCAGCCACATTTGTATCTATATCTATGTAGAT
Source organism: Eonycteris spelaea (assembly GCA_003508835.1). Lineage (NCBI taxonomy): Eukaryota > Metazoa > Chordata > Mammalia > Chiroptera > Pteropodidae > Eonycteris > Eonycteris spelaea. The sequence goes on from PUFA01000003.1 coordinate 5,476,322, forward strand.
CTATACTGAAGTTGACAAGAAATAACATTTCAGTGGTAATAGTTACACCTTACATAAAGATCTTGGTTTCAGTAAAGGAAACTAGTGTTTGGAGAAATGACTTGTTCTGTCACTAGCAGGTATATTTTGTTAGAACCAAAAGAAGAGAACACCAATACCAAGAAAATCTGAGCAAGTATCCATAAACTAGCTTGAAGGGATTTCTATTAGCTCAGTTTGAGATCACCTGAACAAAAATAAAAAGGATTGTAACTAATTGTATTATTTTCAATAAGTAACAAAGTCTTCAATCCATTTATACCTTGCAAAAAGAGAGGGAAAAAAATCATTTAAATGCTATCATTAGAGAAGCAACTATTAAAATAATCTGCTGTGCTGAAAATTTGTAAAAAAAAAAAAAAAGTGGGTAAAATATGCATTCATTCTGTTTTCCAGGAGGGACCATAGCATCCCATAGTTGATGGAAAAAATTGTGTGTGTGTGTGTGTGTGTGTGTGTGTGTGTGTATCTGATGTTTTTAGCAAAGGGTGAATAGAATTTTTTACAGAAATACTTTGGAATAATTGTCATGCCATGCTTGATTTTTAATAATGATTTTGTTCAACTCATTGTTGGAATATAGAATGAGGATTTCTTTTGACATCTAAAGTCATCATCGATGACTTTAAAACAATGGGAAATATATTGCCCCATTAAAAAGTATTGCAAACTAACTTCTGGAAAGCTTTTTTTGTTACCAGAGCCATTTTCCCAGAAATGGTAATATGATATTGATCTTCATTGTATTATAATGCTTAACTTTATAATCTGCATTCATGAGTATTATTTTGCAGATGCGACATTTAAAAATATACTATGTATTAAGTGCTAAGATGTAAAGCTCCAGGGTAATATATTATTGAGTATTTCAAATTCAACGTGGATACTGATGGTGTTATTCCCAATCATTTTTATAGTTTTTATTTGATAAGACTTTTATTTTATATGAAAGAAATATTTAATAGTCGACCATAAGACCACTGCCTTTTGAATAAGTTTGGGTTTCAACCTCCCACATTCAATGTGAACATCATCATATAGAATGTATACATAGAAATATTTCAAAAAATTAAAATCAAACATTCCTGAAAATACACAACACCTCAAGGCCAGGCAAAGCACCATTAATGAAAGAACCTCCCGAAACTCCCAAAGGTCAGGGATAGTTTCTATTATCATCATGAAAATGGGAGTACTTCATAATTAAAAGAATTTCAGGTAGGTTGCATTATTCATGGGGGATATTAAATTAAACTGACACCTTTGCTTGTTTTACCTAACAAACTTAAAATCAAGGCTTAATTACTATTTCCACATAGCTTAATTGCATCTCAGAGAAAGTCCAAGAGTATTTATAGGAGTACGAAAACATTCAGGATTCAACAAAGCAAAATTGACATAGCTTTGCCTCCAATCAAAAATTACTGGTCATGAAAATAAACTGGAAATGATGACTCATAATTAGAAAACAAATCTATCAAAAATACCTAGCAATGACAAAGATGATAGAATTAATAAAAGGAAATAAAATGGTTGTTATGAGTATGTCATAGATTTAAGGAAGGAAAGATTAAACATGTTAGGTAGAGACATATAGGATGTTAAAACATTGCAATTGTATTTTTTTAATCAATAGTTAAAGAAATTCATCAATTAATGAAAATAATATTAACTAATTATATTGTTGAGAAACATATATCCTCTAAATATTTCATGAGTTTAATTTGATCCCCAGAAAAGATGTTCAGATCCTAACCCCAAGTACCTGCTATTGTAACCTTATTTGAAAATACGGTCTTTGCAGATGATCCAGTTAATATGATGTGATTAGAGTGAGCCTTATCCAACATGACTGTATCCTTATAAAATGGAGAAAGTTAGACACAGAGACAGATAGATACACAGTGAGAACATCACTTGAAGATAGAGGAAGAGATTCAGTTGATGTCATCTATAATCCAAAAAAGTGCAGAGATTGTCAGAAAACCACCAGATGCTAGAAGAGACTAGATTCTCCTTCACAGCCTTCAGAGGGAACCAAACCTGCTAACACCTTGATCTCAAAATGCCAGTCTCTAGAACTGGAGGACAAAAAATTCCTATTCTTTTAAACCACCAATCTTGTAGTACTTTGTTTCAAAAGCCCTTGGAATTTTATATAGTTAGCAAGTGGCTAAAAAGCTAGATTTTTCAGCTCTATGGATATGGAATTAGAGCTATAATTGCTTTGCATCATCCTACTTTTAGGAAACACTCAGCAGATCTTCACTTACATTAAGTTTATTTTGATATCTTATTTTTCATTATCCTGTTATCAGGTTTAGTCTTACCTCGTGTTCTTCATAATTCTTTGTCAGTATCTCCAGTGGTTGCCCCTGACAGTGTGTCTAGCCTATATGATTTACCACATAATTCACCATCCTTTATTAAAGTCAGATTAAGTTCATTTCCACACAATTATTCTCCCTTTTGATATTATTTTATAATTTCAGATTTTCACGAATGTGCATTGCACTGCTGATTTTGCCTTCAACCGTTCTTAATATTCTATATACCCCACAATTCTAAAATGATATACATAATAAAGCAATGATTAGAAATATAATAATATAAAATAAGTACTTTAAAATAATATTAATTTTAGATAAATAGCCTTTGAAAATATCACCAATAATATACAGTTAAAGCAGATTCTTGATTAGCTATATGCAAAAATTCTTTTTAATTATATCAGAACCTTACAAATAGTTGATTGGTTTTAGTAACTTATTTTTCTAAGTGCTTTACAATTTGAGAATTATTCTTTAGTACTAATTTTAGATTTTCCCAATTAGATTTCCCAATATAGCTAATATATAATCAACAGTCTAGTAAACATAGTCTAAAGCTTTGATTCAAAATTTTTCTTGCATAGCTCAATATATTTCTCTTAAATATTCATCAATTGTATGAGTTTTTTTATTCTTACAGGTTAAATCAGGATCAGCAGAAATAGTTTCATCTCCTCAAATAATGTTTTCAAAAGAGGATAGACATGTTTCACCAAACCCATTATCCATTCCTGATGTTCATTTTGGGATATTTGTTGGAAGGTGTATTCAGAACTGTTAAACTGTTAGAAACAGAATTTAGTTTGTTCAAATATTACAACAAACCCATCCAACTGGTCCTTTCTTATCCGTCAGTGTCAATAGTAACATTTGAATTGCAGCCAATTAAATCTCTTTGAATGTCAAGCACTCATCTAACATATTTGTTCCATATCTTTATAGATAAAAGCATATATTCTTTAATGAAAGTATGTTGGTTTGACTTTTGACACATTTCAGTTCTTTTGTCTATCATATGATTATCTTCAATCTCCTATATACCTCCATATATAGTACTATGCCCAATATCATGCATTTTGAATAAGTAAATATGTCCTGTGTTTTCTGCAGTTTTTTTGTTCTACAGTCATAGATGTGAGGACTTGTGATACTTCTTAAGGTAAATTTGTCAGAAGAGAATTTCACTCCAAGCATTCCAATTCAAATTCTTTCCTAATTGCCTTCTGATTGTGCTACTGCTATAACTTGTATTATATTATGATTCCCTCCTGTTTGCATCCAAATTATATATTTCCATAATTGCCAGTATATCATGTTTGTCAATATTTCTGTATTATTAGAGCTTACAATTCTAGTTGTGGTTTCTATCTCCCCTAATATAATATTTAGTAAGTCCCTTTTAGTTTGATCATAGCTGCATTTTAATTCCTCTGTAAAAAATGATTCATAGTGAGAAAGTCTATTGTATACAAGTAGAATTAAACTGAATCTCATTATGTAGTAATATTAAAGATAACGTCATTTAATTATTTTAGGGGCCTGAAGTATGCAGATGGAAATTGCTAGGTACTAAACAGGATAGAGTCAATATAGAAAACTGTATTTCAGGCCTTAAAACAAAACAACAACAACAAAAACACATCATTTGGGCTAGGATAGTTTTCCATGTTACAACCTTTTTCAGTTTTTTAAAACCATTCTCAATGGCTAAAATACACAGAAAGCAGAGTTTTAAGGTAATGCTCAGACATTTAATTTCAGTACAATTATTTTTAGCTCTATTGGTTAATAATCTCTTCCTATTTGACATATTTAGTAACATAATGGGTGATGAATTTGAATGTATTTATTAATATTTGGTTAATACTAATTTCAGACTATGGAAAATTTAAGTTTCTGTCCCCCCCCTAAATTTATACATGCAATTATGGTTTTAAAAAAATAAGAGGTTTCTTGAGCCTTTACCTCATACTTAGGACAATTTGTAGTTGAAGTACTCATTTTTAAAAGAAGGAGGAATAATATAAACTTCATATTAAGATAATAAGCATCAAAATATCATGGTTAGGATTTTTTTTTTAAAACAACGAAACTATTGATCACATCTGTAGTAAGACCATTACAGAATACATGTTATATTGTAAGCTAATGCCTAAAGAGGATCTTAAGGTCCTCATAGGAAGTTGCAGCTCATTCAGTCAGAAGCACAGTTCTCAATATGAAACATCTCCTATTAGGTTACTTCTTTACTTTGACAGCAACAGGAGTTAGCAGCAGTATCTGGCAGGCCTTTTTTTTTTTTTTTTTTTTTTACTAATGTAACAATGTGTTCTGAGGTTGTTACACTTTCTTATAGATTTGGTCTCCGGTCAATATTGATGAAACACTTTTACAGGGAGATTTTTTCAGCATCTGGCTACTTTATAGTTAAATGAATGTAGGGAAATAAGAAAACCTTTTAATTATTATACCTATTACTACTTTAATAGTATCAGGTAAGGGGATAGGCTTCAATCCTAAATATGTAGATATTCCAAACATTAAAAGAAAGACTACCATACTTAGTAGAGGAAGTTGCCCTTATTTGTAATTAAACCAATGGTAAAGCTATAGGCTACCATAAGCTAGACTCTTGACATAGTTTAGCAATATAATTCATATTAGCAATATAATTCAATAGAATCTAGCTCATTTATTCCACTTGTCCAGAAAAATGAGATGATAAAAATTATGGTAAATTATTAGGATTTATATAGTAATACAGAGCCCCTGATGACTATTGAAATAAAATGATTTCCTCTATTGGAATCTAAATGTTTAAGAGTTTTAATGCTTGGGATGACTGACATAATTCAGTAAGTCCTTGATAATCATTTGAGGACCTGCTTTAACTAATGGGAACAATTCTAGCCATGTAGACATCATGCATACTCTTGAAACAATAATTTCTTACCTTTTGATGATGAAAGCTCTATAAAAGCCGCCATATCTCAGATAATGTTGGCCTCAGCATGTTTCTCTTACTTCTGAGTTACCGGTAAAGAATTTCTTTAAAAATTCTTTACCAAACAGCATACATTTCTATTGTTTCCAGAATCGTTTGATCCTTATTATAAATGTGGTAAGATTCCAAGACTTTCACTTCAGTAAGTTCCTTTTTATATTTTTGAGTGAGCTTTTAGTGGAATTAAAAAGCTATCCAGGAATGTGAGAGTGATCTGGCTGTGGCATTTGTCACTCCATTGTTCGCCAGGGTTGATTCGATTGATCTGGCTGGCTAGGCGGGTTTCCCCTTTCTCTCTCGCCGCTCCATGTGCGTCCCTCCCCAGTTGCGGGCTCTGTTGAAGAGGGCGATCTTCTGGATAGAGGAGAGGATCGTTCTTCTGTTAAGGGTATACAAGTAGCTGCGCTCCCCCGCTGGAACCTCCAAACAAGCCCTAAAGGTCCATTTGTAGGAGAACGTAGGGTAGTCAAGCTTCTGAGACTCCAGACGCATCCAAATGAGGAACTCACTGCATATGGCAGTCTGCCTTTCTTAAAAAGAAAAAGAAAAAGAAAAGGTATCCAGATATACAGCAATTTAGGTAGAGGAATAATCTCCTTGGGTAATTCTTGTGTCTCTATGGTTCTTAGAATTTGACAAAATCCATCTTTGATACGGATCAGAATTCTTAAAAGAAACAAACAAACATTTGGAATAAAATTAATCTTACTAAACTTTTTAAGACATCTACAAAAAAAACTAACTGTAGCTGGTCAAAGTCTAAAATTATTCTACCTAAGAACAAGCATAGAATGTCTAATTTCATATCAAAATGGATGTTTTAGCTACTACAAAAAATAAAATAAATTAAATTACATCAATTTAAATTGAAAATAAACTATCGAACTGCTTTCCAAATGGTTTTACCATTTATAGTTCTATTAGATTTGTATGAGAGTTCTAGTTCTTCAACAATCTTACCAAAATTTTGCCATTCTAATAAATGCGTTGTGGCATCTCACTGTTGTTTTACCTTGTTTTTCTCTAATAACCTATGAGCATAAACATCTGTCCATGTGCTATTAGCTATTTGAATTATTGTTGGTGTCTTTTTGAACTTTTTGTCTATTTAAAATTTTGTTTTATTTTTTATTCAATTTTGAGCATTTTATATATATATATTCTAGATGTAAAACTTTATCATATAATGCTTTGCAAAGATAGCCTCTCTGGCAATTGTTTGTCTTTAATTTTCTTTATAGTGTATTTCAAAGAGCATAAGTTTTCTCTTTGTGAAGTCTAAATAATCAATTATTTCCTTAATGAATCTTAGTTATGTATTTAAGAATTGCCTAATCAATGTCATAAATATTTGCTCCTTGAACTTTTATAATTTTTTGCATAGAACCTACTGTTAATTAATTATTCATAGTATGAATGTGGATCAAAGTTCTGGTCTTTGTTTTTGTTTGCATATGGACATCAATTTTCCTGGAACCATTTGTTAAAAAGACTATCCTTTTTTCTATTTCATTGTACCTTAACTTTTGTAAGAGAACAATTGATTTTTTACTTGAAGTATTTCAACATTTCTTGTAGTACAGATCTGCTGGTTAGTAACCTCTTGGCTTTTGCATGTCAGAAAAGTCCTCATTTTGACTTCTTTTTAATTATATTTTCACTTTATATAAAATTCTAGATTGATAATATTTTTCTTTCAATATTTTGAAGATGTTACTCTAATACCTCTTACTTCATTTTTTCCAGTTAAAAATGTACTTTCATCTTTATCTTTTATGCACTAAGTAAAATATTCTCTCTGATTCTCTGGATTATTCTCATTTGAACATTATTATTCAAATATTTTTGACCCCCTGCATTAAGACTTTTCAACCCCAAGTGTACTGAACCCTTGAAGTTTTCCTACAGTTAACTGATTATCTATTTTTGTTTGTTTCTTTGTTTTTATTTTTGACCCATCTTCTCTCTGTTTCATTTAGGATTGTTTTGCTGAGTATTCAAGATTGCTAATCTTTTATTTTACGCTATCTAATCTATCTTAATCTTCTCCAATTATTTTTATCTCACTATTGTAGTTTTAATTTCTAAAGTTGATTTCTATCTTTTTAATAATATACTTATTTCTATTTACTTTTTTTGAATGTATAAAAACATTTTTAATAGCTGTGTTTAATGTCTTACCTTAGTTCTAACATATGAGTCAGTTCTAGATTGATTTCTGCTGGTTGGTTTTCTCCTCATTGTATATAATATTTTCCTGCTCTTTCCTTGTCTATTTGTTTGTTTGTTTGTTTTTTCTTTTTTCATGCCAGATATTATATATCTTAGGTACTGGATATTTATTGCTATTATTATAAATTTTCTTGAGTTTGATTCTGGAATGCAGTTAAATTACTTGGAGACAGTCTAATTCTTTAAGAAATTTATTTTAATATTTTTAAGTGGTATGAGAGCATTGCTAAGTCTAGAGAAAATGATGTCTCAATACTAAGGTAAGACACTTCTGATTATGCTACCCAGTGCCCTGTAGCTTATGGAGCTTTCCATTCAGAGTAACGGACATGATTTTTTTTTTTTTTTTTTTTTTTTGCATCTATGTGATAGCCAGGCACTGTTAACTTTTTTCAGATAGTTCTTAAACCTGCTTCACATGCATGCACTAATTAGTAATTACCTGACTATTCGAGGGTCATTCATATGCAGGTCTATGTTTTTCTCTCTCTCTTCTCTAGTATTCTGTCCAGAAAACCTTAGACTCCTTGTTCTCCTCAGACTCTCAGCTCTGTCTTCTCAATCAGGGTGTTTGCTGGGCTTTTCCGGTGTTGTCCCGAAATCAATAAATCTTAAGGTAGGGAGCTGAGCATTCATAGGGCTGAACTTGTTTCCCATTTTTAAAGGAATATAATATAAAATTTATTGAAGACCATTGTTTCAAACACATTATTCATTTGTGCTCATTTTAATTTTTATAAATTGTAAATTAGCATATGTCTTCCTACATCTATAAATCTCTGTTGTATTTTGTTTGGACAGAGAAATAGTCTACATAACTATACTAGTAAGGAGAAATTATATGATTAGGTACTGAACACTCTGCTATACCATAAAATAATAGTCTGAGGTTGAAATTGGTATTCACATATGTTAGATACAAATATGTTTTCACCCCAAACAAGTTTATCTAAATTTAACAGGGATTTAGAAATAGCAATAGCATAGCAATGTTCTGGTGACTCTCAGGCTCTAATGGCTTCCACTTTGTCCATGGAAAACTTAACAAATATTAAAAGCCACAAAGCTTATGGGGTGCAGATGGCCTTCAGCTTAGAAAAATGATAAACCCCAGGGTGCTTTGAATTTTTATATTTCCTCTGAGGTATGTGAATAGTACCCATTTTCTAGTGAAGCTTAATATCAGAAGTTATCAGTTACTAATCAATTACCACTTTTGCAATAAGCAATAAGAGATGAAATGCAATGTTCTTTTTTGGTATAGAGTATTTATCTTAGACCTAATATACTCTTTTAAATCTCTTGAATTAAGTTGTAAGAATGATTCAATCAAGGACTTTCCTAAGCTAATGTAAGATTGTAGAGCACTTTTTTACAGTTATTCAATATCTACCTATTCGACTACTTATTCTATATGAACTCATTCATATTTCATTATGCCACACTAAATAGTCAGTCTGTAGTTAGTACTATACATAGAATAAAAGGAATATCTAAATCAAGGGCCAATGGTGGTAGTTGAAATGAGAATGGAAGAGGGAGGAAATATTTTCTTTTTCTTCCATATTGTTATAACTTCATGGATTTCTAAATGTTTTGGGAGTAACTTCCTACATGCACTAGAATGACAATTTATGGCATTTTGTGACTCTGGAAATTGGTGATCAGTACTCCCTGTTGCTTGGAAGATACAAATCATTTCATAATATCAACTCACATTTCTAACAGTATTACACACTTGTAGAAAACCTGTTATGCATTGTACTCTATGTATAACTGGTTAGGTAAGTTAATAATTATTAACAAGGCTGTGAAGCAGGAGCCCCAGGGCTGGAACTTGCACCTGGGTTTGGATCTTCCAGAAAAACCACCAGGAGGACCAGAGGAGTAAGAAATGCTGTTTATTATTCACAAAACAAGGATGCTTCAGCACTTGGTCAGTTGGAGCTGCAGGAAAAGGCAACCTGCCAAGAGTAGGCATTGTTTTATATGGAGCAGAAGGGAGGGGAATTGCCTCATCTCTGGTCTTTTCCTGCGGATAAGAGCTGGACATGCTGCCTAGCTAGTGCTGGGAAGGACCGGACGAGCCTTGTTCTTGAGTGGAACAGGGAGATAATGTCCACAGGAATAGCCAAGAGACAGATAGTGTCCTTGGGGAAGTATCCTTGGGGAAAGTGCAGCCGGAGAACGCTTTGTTCATGGTCCTCATTGGGGCTGCTGACCCAGCAGTCCTCTTTGCCTCCTGTGTCCGTGGACGGGCTATGTTTGAATTAACCCCACAAAGCTAAGGTAACTTCTTCCAGTCTGACGTAGACAGAGTAGCGTACTGTCCAATGGAACTGAACTGACCAATAACCTGTATTGTTCATCATGTACATTTATTATTGTCTAATTAGTAGATAACCTCATTTTCTTTGATAGACTATAAATTCATCGAGATAATAAAATCTTTTGTAATTAATATAAATATAGTCAAATTTATTTGCTACTGTACCATTTGAAATTTCTATGTCAGCTGTAAAATGAAAGCAGTAACTTCTATTGCATGTCCAGCTCACAAATTGATCTGATAATCAAATGAAATTGTGTATATGAAAGAACACTGTAAACGTGATGCCTATTTTAAAAGGAAGAGCCAAATGACTGCTAGGCTGTTTCTTGACAATTATTTATATAATTCTAGGATGAAATTTCTACTGTTATTAATTAGCTTTATAAAATTCTTTAATTAGGCATAAATAATTTCACCTCAATTTTAAATTGATTATAGCCCTTACAATATATTGGTCTTATAGAATTACTACTCAATACTATATAATTAAAAACTTATACATAATCATTTTATGCTAATAATATAACAATTTTATGTGACCTTTCACATAAATTTATATAATTCTAGAGTATTAGGTAAGCTAACATAAAGGAGAATAAAATGTTGGCTTTATCTCTTAGAAATCAATTGCAATTCAAAGCACGCTGCTGCAGAATAAAAATATTAGAAATAAAAAATTCATTATTATATTAAATAGAAAAATGAATTAACTTTAAAGAACTTAAAGTTAAAATTTTAAAATATAAATTAGAAGAAAATGATAGACAATTTCTATTTTCTTGGCAGGTATTCTAACTTTATCATTTTCGTATTCATTATGACAACAATCCTTTGGATTTTTTAGTTTCATTAGAACATCTATTCAAATTTCATGCACTTGTGGCAAGTTTATCTTATGTGAATCTGTAAATTAAATTTACTCCTGTCCTGCAAAAGATTCACTTTCAAAACAATACAATTACTTGTGTTAATATTCACTTAGCAAATATTTATTGATGCTCACCAACCATGCGCAAACACCATACTGGATACTGAGAAGACAGAGAGAAAAGAGTTTTGAGCTAAATTAATCCATAGTCCCATCATATCTACAATGTAGAAATTAACTGAATGTTGCTGAGGATATCAGACATGTATAAAATATTGCATGTTCCCTGAGGACACAGAAGACCTGACAGCAAGGGGAAGCACACATGTGAAACAGTAAGAAGCAATATAAAATAACACAATTCACATGAAGATTATTAATTTATCATACCTATTCTATTATTTTGTCTGAGATACTTAATTTTACAATATAAAATTAATGGTAAAAAATAGTGTTTTTTTAAGAATGTAAAACAATGTTCAATGATTTACTCTTCAAGTAATTAATTATAATTCTGTTAGGTATATCTAAATATTCTATAATTTTAATTTGCTATTAGATTTGAGAATAAAGCTTGAGGAGAGTTTAATAAAATGATTTCATTGAAGGACAGCCTATGTATATAGGTAGCTTAAAGAGTCTATATAATTCAAGCGCTCTTAAGAAGCAAGTTGATTTTAAGCTTGGTTTGGACAGACTCTAATACTCCATTGAATGATAAAAACACTTGTGGTGAATGATAACAAATGTTCACAACCATTTTTAAAGTACATGGTGATAATTCAGCAACCTGTATATGAAGAACAGTGTTAGCTACATATTGTGTTTAAACACACAATAAAACAAATTAAAAGTAAAAATGGAAATATATTTTTCTAGCCACAAATTTAAGTATGAGATAAGAAAGCAAATGCAAAAGTCAGGTGTGAGAAAACAAAGGAGAGCCAAGATCTTACTATTGCTTTTTGTTTGGAAAGTACAGGACTTACTAACAGACATGCTCAACATGACACTGTGACTAATCCTGGTCCGAGCCATGGGCAGGACAGATCAGAAACTGCCTTTCACTAAACATGGGGTATAAGTTCCTATTTTCTCTACCTGAGGTAAGTGGTAAAGCCATGATTAGCATCAAATTATTTTTTTAAATATACTTTGCTTAGTAGAGTTCTCCATAGTGATTCTAAAAATACTATCCTATTATCATTATCTAGTATTTCTAGGACGTGAAAACAAACTTAATGAACATGTGTAAGTGATGAAATTTCCAAACTTTGAAAGAAACCACTCAAAGCAAATAACTCTTTTTATATCTCGTGTATTGAAGGAATGGTATGAGGAAGACTGAGCTAAATAGCCCCCTCTCCTCTCTCTCTCTCTCTCTCTCTCTCTCTCTCTCTCTCTCTCTCTCTTTCAATCTTGCCACCACCCCGCCCACCCCCAGCCAAACAGTAAACTACAGTAGGTCTTAAATCAGCTACTACTTGAAATTATTTTATACAATATCAGATAAACACAAAACACTAAAAAGACATTCCACAGGGCATGGCAATGTTACTGATACATTCCTGTCCTCCAGAGTTCTCTCTTGGTTGTGTCTCTAAACAGTATGGCAAATCTTCTAAAATACCAATAAGGTCAAGCAGTGCCTGACATACCCTGTTAATTTCTACCTTTGTCATTATATCAACCTCAAATTTCCCCTAATGGTATCTGCAGTAACCCCCCCCCAAAAAAAATTAATCATAATTTTTTTCAGCATTAATGTAATATATAGTGCAATAGCTAGAATAGTTATAATAATGATTAGAAAACTTACTAAATGCTTATACTTCTTTCTGCAGCATTTTGAATAAAAAATTTGATAAATAACGATAATGATGATAAATAGCTAGATTACCTATTATGTACATATATATGTGTGTATATATATCTATGTATGAATTTAGTTATGTATATACTGACAATCTTCTCTTGGATGTGAAACTGATTCCTAGCTCCTTTCAGTTTATCCTTCTATGAATAAGAAGGCTAGATAAGACATATAATTTCTAAATGAAGATTATAAAACTAACCCTTAAATTCAGAAATTATTAAAATAAAAATTACTAATAATGAAATGATTATAAGGGAATATTTCAAAGAAACAAATTATGAATGTGATGTGAAGAAGAATCTATTGCTGCTAAACATTATTCCATACAATTTTATTGGCTAATACTAATAAAAGCAGTGTTGCTAATATTAATTTGTTTTATTTATTTTAAATTTTAATATATTTACAAGAACCAGTGACACCTAATCTGACGCATTCTGAAAATGTGAAAGAGAATATTATCATTAGTTAAAAATTGCGTTCTGCTCAAAAATCTATAAATCATTGTTTTTAGGGAATAGCACTGAGTTGTAATTTCATCATATTTGGTTATGATAATTAATAATACATAATCATAATAGCATAAACCTACATATCTATTTCCCAGAATATAGATATACGTTATATTAAAGAGATATTTTAGCATTGCCTATTATTTGTTTTTTAATCTATAAAGTTTTCTTGATGAACTAAGAGAAACATAATGTACAAATTAGCCACACATAAGTAAAAAGAACTTATTGCTGATGTTATTGATCCACGAAGACAGTATGCGTTCCTCTTTGCTTTGTTGTAAGTTGATGAGTTTTCTCCATTTCATGGGACAAAACATGGGTCTCTAGCCAATGGTGGTGGTCCATTCAGTTATAATATCACAATGGAATGAATTCTGTAACATTGAAGGTAAGTAGAAAGCTCGAAAGCTCAAAATAGTTTCTGATATTGCTATATTAGTGATTTTTGAGTTTTATCACTATTTTAGAAAGGGAAAATCCAGTGATAATATAATGGAGTTTCCTTTATAGATTATCATCTTTTTTTTTTCCCCCTAGCTACCTTGAGAATTCTTTTGTTACCATTAATTTTTGATGGTTTTAATATAATGTGTCTTGGAGGCCTTTTTAAGTTGAGATAATTAGGTGTTCTGTTTGCTTCTTGGATTTGAGGATCCATTTCTCTCCATAAGTTTGAGATGTTCTTATTGACTATTTGTAGAAAGAAGAAATTTTTTTCTGATACCGTTTGAAAGAAGACAAGCCCTTGACTGTCATAAATACCATGAGTGAAATTTTTTCACTGGTATTAAGACCATGTATAGCTTAAAAACTTTAGAAAAATATGCAGGGTATGTGTGTGTGTGTGTGGCCTAAATAGTTTATTGAGATCTTCATGAACATTTAAATGAATCTACTCTTGTTCATTTGTGATGATACTTTTTAATCAAGACAAAAACATTGTATAATTAACATGATTTTCATTTATTACATTAGCATTTATTATAACTGATATAGAAAATCATATTTAAAAATATAACCTAGATGTGTTTTTGCACAACTTAAATTTGTACTGGTGTAAGAATCATGGAGAAATGAATGATAAAAAATGTTTTGTACCAGGTTTGATGGTAAGCACAGACTATTGTTCTAGTAGTTTCCTTTTTTCTGTACTCAGGAGCAGAGATTTGTATTTTTTCAGCCCCGCTGATTTGGGTGGCTCTATATTCTGAGAAGCCAGCACGAATTGCCCTTGAAATAAAAGTAAATAGAGGAAGTATTTTGAGAAGCTGCTGCTTGTCTTGGATCTCTCAGCTTGATGCATAACATAGTCTCCTGCATTCCCATACTTTCTTCTCTTAGTCTCTAACAGCTACTGATCAATTGGGAGCAGTATTCTTCCTACTTTCTGTGGGAAGCTGTTGGTAAAAATAACATGTTCTGCATGCAAAATAACAAAATGTTTAAGTCTATGGGCGTAAGGATTAAATAGATTGATTTTAATTATTGGCTGTGAAATTTATTGGGGATTGATTTTGTTCACATTTTACTTAACAAACATCAGCTGCTGTTATTGCTATTGTTTTTGCTGTGATAATTCTCTCTGATTGATTTTTGCCTTGAAGAGATAAAAAGTAAATGGTTGAAATCATTAAATGTAAGTGTTTACATTATTACACACTATATGCCAGGAACTATTACAAACATTTATGTGTGTTAATTAATTTTATTTTGCTATAGTACTACTGCCTCAACAAGTAGTCAACTCTACAAAATGCATGATGCGTACTATGGATTCTATAATTGCAGCCCACAAAAACCTCCTTCCTACAGAGAGCTAGAGAAGTTATAGAATTTTTAATTATAGCTTGGGCCTTATAGAAGCTATACTAAGCAAAGCTCCTTTCAGAGTCATTGAATAAAATATATATCACCTTCAGTGACCTCGCTACTTTCGGTGAGCCACATTCTTGGTTAAAGGCACTTGGAGGAAAAAAAAATGAAATGATTAAACTGCCATCTTTTTTTGATGAAGAAGCCTTTAAGGCATGTGAGATTAGTTGTTCTTTGGATTGGAATAGAAACTCATTCACATATTCTCCATGCATAAATATTAATTTGAAAGTATTGCGCTATTTTGTTTTCCACTATTATATTTCCACCCCCCCCCTTTTTTTGTGGAAAAGATAGCTGATGTTTTAAATAATTTTAGAAGCTTTAGAATAATTATGATAGATTATAGCATGGGCGTCTGTTCTTGAATTTAATTGTTTGACAGCATTGGGTCAATGATGTCTATGAGTTTGAATTTCTGAGAGATTATTTGATTAATTGAGATTTGATCTCTCAGTCACTACACTTCATATATATATATTATATATATATATATATATATATATATTATTTTATTCTATCATACAGACAGCAAGAGCTGATGGGCAAGCTTAGGTCTCCCTCATAAGGACTCTATTTGACTTAGACCTTTGACTATTTTTATGTAAGTGTTTCATATTTTAGATTTACCTCTATCTTAGTTATGAAACATATTAGAAATTTCTAGCTTATACAGTAAAAGGGATAAACATATAAGAACCACAGTTATTTCTCAGTTTGGCCATTGTGACAAAAATTGAGATTGATTTAACACTATATCCACCACTGAGAAAATTATAAGGATCTTAAAGATTGACCTAATAGGGTAGAATTCTTACAGAAGGTTTATGAAATGACTCATAACATGGCATAAGTCTATCCCACAGTTGACAGGGACTTCTTACATGACTGAACAACATTCTGAGAGTTTGAAATTCATGAAGGCAGCAAAGAGAATAAAATATTCACTCATTTCTACTAAGTCATATATTTTTATAAGATACAAAATTCTAAGGTTATTGGCAGAATAGAGAGCATTATGTTATATATATATATATATCAATTTCTAAAGAGATTATAGATGAGAAAATGAAGGTCTTTAACCTATTATTTATATGTTTAAATATCAGAAATTGCTTTTTTTTCTGAAAAAGGAAAATTGACTAGGTTTCTGAGTTTTATAAACTTTTAGAAGTATCTATGTTTAGCCCCTACATGAATATGATTTTTCCCCTCCAGATATTAGGTGGATTAGGAAAATAGTACAAATTGATGAATTTACAGAAATTCAGTAACTGTAAAGCTAATGATGGGAATTATAAGTATCTAAAAGTCTATTTGGCATTGCAAGGGGAAAAAATATGTATCCATAGTGATAAAAGAGAATGGAATGCGATCTGAACTCTGAATAATCATGATTAAATAGATAACTAAAAGCCTTGATATCTCTTTGCAGTTTAACCATGGTAAAGTTATTGGACTAATCATCAGACTCTGAGAATACAAGTAATTACTCCTAGTGACAGTCCTTCATTTTAAAATTTTTGTGCAAAATATGTTTCTTCTTAAAATGGGAGAAAATTTTATTTCTGTAGTAATAATATTAGCCAAAGAACACTTCAAAATAACAAATCATTGACACAAACATTTCTAAAAGAAACAAAAAAGAGTGTGTTTTGAATTTCAACAAGATATTTTAAAACTGGAGTTAGAAAAACATGTTTTCATCTGAAGTAAAATTACTATTTGTTTGATGTCATCTAAGTCTCAGTAATTTTTAAATCTTATTTCTTTCCCCCTGCATAGACATGTATGCAAAAAATATATAAAAAAGGAAGTATAGTGTCATATTTTTTCCTATGGCAGGAAGGTATGAAATAAGTGTTAGAGGATTTCTGGTCAGGACAAAATAGCTTAGACTCTTTTTTCTGTTTCTCGCAGTTAAATACAACTATAGGCCCTGGAAAGAACACAGAGAAAACCAAGCAAGAACACTGAGAAGCAGTGAGAAAGTAAAATGATTTCGTTAGGGAGATTCCTAAGAACAGCTGGAAGTTGGCAGCCCAGGCCTGGCATTTCTCAATCTCCAATCCAGCAACAGAAGTCAGACTAGGTCAGGCAGGCTCATTTCTCGACTGGATCAAATAGGAGTTCTGCTGACAATACCAGGCAAGTTTGACAGAAGCAGCATAGCAGAATCTATCAGAATTCCTGTTCATCATAAATGAATACAGTGAGTGAAAGGATTTCACTGGATTTCTTTAAGAGGATTATTCTGAATTCTTTGTCAGACAAATCATGGATATCCATTTCTTTACAGTCAGCCGTCGGAGTTTTATTAATTTCCTTAGGTGGTGTGTTTCCTTGAATTTTGATCCTTGCAGCCTCCCCTTCATGTTTGCACATTTGAGGAAGCAGGTATCTCTTCCAGTCTTTATAGACTGGCTTTGGCAGGCAAAGCCCTTCACCACAGAGGCCTCCAGAGATTCTGGTAATGTCCATAGCCTGACTTGCTGCTGGAGTCCTTGGGCAATTAGGCCCAGTTCCGAAGTAAGCTGGTGGGTTGGCCATGTGTATTTGATACATAGGAATCTGCCTAAAGGCTGGGTTCACTGGGGGGCCTGGCACTTGAGTCTGTTGTGATGGGCCTGGGACCTAGATTCTGGGTCCACAGGGGCCAACTGGGTGCCAGGGACCAATGGGGTGTACTGCCCTCTGAGTCTGTAGGAGCCCATTAGGAGCATTAGTCCACAGGAGCTTCCGGAGCTTGTAGGGACTGCGGGCATGAGCCAGAGGGAACCCAGGAGAGCCTGGTGCTGACAACTTCACCTGGGGCCGCTAGTGCCATTTTGGAGATCCTGGAGCCTGTGGCATCTAGATGAGCTGGAGACCTACATTCACTGGCCCTCTGGTATCCTGGAACTGCGGAAGCCACCGTGGAGTGGTGGGAGCCACCTGGAGCCGCTGGAGTTAGCAGGCACCTGGGTGACCTGGAGCCCTGGCTTCACCAGCAACTGCGGAGAGCCTGGTGCTGAGGAGGCAGTTTGCGGCCACGTGATCCATATACGGCTGCTGGAGCCAGGCGCACCCGAATGGGCTGGAGGCCTGTGTTCTAGGTGCCCGAAGGGAACCTGGAGCTGAGGAAGCCACCTGGGACCGCTGATGCTGGTAGGCCTCTGGGTTGGGTTTGAGGAAACCCCGGAACACTGGTACCGCCTGACTTGCTTGGGCCCATCAGAGCCAGCAAATGAGGCAAGCCTGGCCTGAACACGTGGGAGCCCATAAGCCTGGTGTCAAGGACACTGTCCTGGGGCTTTGGTACCCTAAGTTGTCAGGGAGTCTGGATTTGTAATAGTTTGCAGGAGCCCTGGTGTCATGGATGCGGCCTGGGGCCCCAGAGCTGTCTGATGCTACTGGAACCGGCTGGCACCTGGGTGGGCTGAGGGCCTGGGTTCACGGGAGCCCACCAGAGCTTGGTGCCCTGGAAGTTCCCTGGGGCCTTTGAGCTGTAAGGCACCGAGGGGAGCCAGCAACTTAGGGGTGAGGGCGCCGGCAAGCACTGGGTGAGCCAGAAGCCTGGGTTCATGAGAGTTTTCAGATCGCCACTACCGCTGTAGGACTTGGCCTGGTGTTGGATAGGGATGGCTTTAGGGTCTGAGGTCATGGTCATGCGCTCACTTTACTTCCCTCCCACCCTGAGCGCGTCCCTCTGTGTGCGGGTTTTCGGGTCTTGAAGGAGGGGAGATGGGTGTGAATCCTTGTTTCTGACCTTCAAAGTATTGTTTCCCTCACCTGGGCTCCTTGGCTCCTGTGAAGGTAGTTGTTCAAATTGATGTTCCTTGGGGGAGGATAAGGGCTCGCAATTTCTATGTTACCATTTTGGTCTATTTCTTTTCTAAGTCTACTTTTTATTACTAAGGATTATTTCAGTTTTATCCAAGTAATGTTGTGTTAAATATGTATATAGTAGTTATGTAGTTAATCTTCGCTTTATGTTTGGTTACATCACCTGTTTTATTTCTAATTTCCCTTAGTTTTGCAGTCTTTGTTTATCAATCCAAGAAGATTTAAGTGTTTTATTGGGTTATTTAAAGCAAACTTTGGTATGGTTGTACCAGTGTCTCTTTAATTTGGGTTTTATCCTTATTTTATTGTGTCTATTTTCTTTGGATTTGTTGTTCTTTCCCCAGCAGTTTTAAATGTTCTACTTAATTATGCGCTCTGCAGGTTAGTCCTGTGCAATCCTTACTTGCAAACCCCAATCTTCTTCTCAGTCTAAGTGAGAATTTATCTCAACCACAAGCATCAGGTTCATTAACATACCTCACTGTAAACCAATTAATTATCTGCAATTTCTCCACAATACATCTCCAAATCCCATGATCTGGTATTTTGGACATGAAAGTTTGGGTATTTTCTTTGAATGGGACATAGAAAAATATTTACAGATAAAATATTTTTCTTCCTTTCACTGGAGCCTCTGTTCTTAATGTAGCTTTAAAAAAAAAAAAAACATTAAGAATAAGTGTATGAAATTATCAGTTTTATTTTGAACAACTGCTGATATTTTAAATTTATAATTATAATCAATTATGGATTAAACTATGGACCTCTATTTCTTTGAAGTTGAATGTGTTATATTCTTTTTTGAGTCAGATTGCTAATATTTATTTAAAAGTTACTCCACTTGTAAGAGAGAGTTACGTTCCTCTTGTAACTCAAGCATGATGTGTATCTTTTTTTGCTTTAATGAAAATAAGTCTATGTTTCTGTTAATGTCTACAGTAGTATATTTTCACCTTTCCTCTTTTAAATATGGAAATCTGGAATGCTATCGCTTATGTATATCTTCCACTTTACCACCATCAACTGTTTTGCTGAATTAAGTTGGGTAGCTAGATTCATATAATGATAATAAAGATGGTGACAAGGATGAGAGATGATGATGATATATGTTTATATTATGTAACATCTATTTACATAATTTTGGTAGTTGAAATAATTTCTATAAAAATAATTTCTCATTATACAAACTTATTTCTTAAATGTGCAGCATCTTTCAGAGTTGTATTTCTTCATGTCTTATTTTTTTCCCCAAAATTACACAAAATAGTCATTGCCTATCTGAGAAATGATATTTGATATGCTTGCACATGAACAAAAGCATGACAACATACAGATTTATAAGAGTATTTTCCCTAAAAGATTGTTAGATGTTGTTTAAATATTCTCTAATATTTGAGTTGAGCCAGAGAAGCCCGATGTTACCATGATTTTGCTTTCTTTCTCATGCAGTATATGTTATTTTTTTTTTAAGTTTATTGGATTTTTAATTTATTTTTGGAACACAAATACCATAACATGTTTGAATAAAAGTTGTTTTAAAATATGTTCAATCCAGTTTTGGTGAACTCTTCTGATTTGAGTCTCTCTTATCCAAAGAGAAATATATCTACTTTTTTATAATTAGATGTTTACCTATTTTTCTTCATTTTAACATTTTTTTAATGCATAGATACTCTATTTCTTAAAATGTCTCCATCACTTTCATGTCTTCTTTCTTTCATTTAATTTTTGGCAGGATGGCATGAATTATTCTTCTCGATTTAGTAATTATGTCTTTTATTTGTGTGCTTTTTCTGCACTATCACAATATTTTTATGCTATGTCCCTCACTTCTGCTGAATGCATATGCTTAATTCTAAAAGTGTAATTTTTATCTATAAACAAGACTCTCATGTGTCATTCATTTTCATCATGACTACCTATATAATTTTAATAGTCTTTTATTACAGAAGATGTAACTGTAATTCATATTTACTTAGGAGACACAAGGAATTTATTTATCATAAACAAAATAGTCTGTCATTGTTTTCCTAAGTCACTTCATACTGCATCCTTCTCTTATTTATTCTCACTTTTCCTCTACTTGGAACTCTCTTAACCTAAATATTTCTAAAAATTTATTTCATCTTAATTCATAATTCTGATCAAATATCATCTTTTGAAAAAAAAATCATCTAAATCGGTGCCCACTCCCATCACTCATCTCTTGCTCTGATATATTTGTTTTCATAGCTCTCAGCATAATTTGTTATAGTACATGTGCCTATATTTGTTATCTAAGACTAGAATATTAGCTGCAGAAAAGAACTTTCCATTTTATTACCTAATTTTATTCTAAGAACCTAGAATAGTGCTTATCATATGGTTGTTGCTCAAAAAATATTTCATGAATTTAGGAAAAAAAACACATAGTTTTCTTAGGTCTCATGGGTTACTGTACTTTGGAATTGTGATGCTGCCAAGGATCTTCCTTTCTTTCCCTTGCACTCATGCTTGCTGTTATTTATTTACTTATCTATTTAAGTTTATAAACAACAGAAATTTACTTTTCATAGTTCTGGAGGCTGGAAGTCCAAGATAAGGGTGTCAACATGGTTGGATCTGGCGAAAGCTGTTGCAAATTGCCAAATTCTCTGTGTCTTCACATGTGGAAGGGGGTGAGAGATGTCTTTGGACACTCTGTTATTAATTAATTAATTAATTGTGGTAAAATTGGCATACAAGGCTATATGCATTTCAGATGTAAAATGTAATTTGATATACGTATATACTACATAGTATTCACCGATGTAAGTCTAGTTACTATCTATCACCATACAATTATCCCCTTCAACAATTTCAAACTCCTTCTACTTTCCTTTCACTTTGGTAACCAACCACCAATCTGGTCTCTGTATCTATAAGGTTTTTATCTTTTCTTCCTTTTTTTTTTTTTTTTTGTTTTTGTTTTAGATCCCGCATATGAGTGAAATCATATGATGTTTGTCTTACTCCATCTGACTAATTTCACTTAGCATAATATACTCAAGTTCCATCCATGTTGTCACAGATGGCAAGATTCCGTTTTTATGGCTTTATCATTCATCTATCTTTTTTTATCCATTCATCCATTGATGGAGACTTAGGTATTTTCATATCTTGGTACTTATAAATAATGTTGCAGTGAACATAGAGGTGCATCTACCTTTTTGAATTAAGTGCTTTTATATTCTTTGAGTAAATATCCAGAAGTGAAATAGCTGGGTCATATGGTAATTCTATTTTGAATTTTTTGAGGAATCTTCATAGAGTTTTCTTTCTATAGTCTCTTCACCAGTTTACAATTCCACCAACAGTGTAAGAAGATTCCCTTTTCTCCACAAAAAGACCTTGAATAGCCAAAGCAATTTTGAGAAGGAAGTACAAAATGGAGGTATCATGCTCCCTGACTTCAAACTATACTACAAAGCTATAATAACCAGAACAGTATGGTATTAGTATAAAAACAGACACAGAGATCAATGGAACAGAATAGAGAGTCCAGAAATAAACTCACACAAATATGGACATTTTTAACTTATGAAAAAGTAGCCAAGAATGTACAAGGAAGAAAAGGCAGTCTATTCAATAAATAGTGTTGGGAAAACTGGACAGCCACTTGCAAAAGAATGAAACTAGATCATTCTCTTACACTATACACAAACATTAAAATGGATCAAAACCTTGAATATATGTTCTGCAACCATAAAATTCATGGAGGAAAACAGGCTGTAGCAATGTTTTTTTCTGGGTATAACTCCAAAGGAAAGGGAAACAAAAGCAACAAAATAAATGGGGCTGTCTGTCAATTTTTAATGGCTGCTTTTCTTTGCAAATTGGCTTTTATTTTCTGAGATTAGCTTTATCACAAGACCTTGGTGATCATGGTCTTCATTAACTTTCAGCTTACATTTGAATTATTGTTTCTGTCCCTAAAATGAAACACTAAAGCCAGACTCTTTTGTTAGTCTGCCTTGGGTCAGCTGTCATCATGGGTTCTATCACTGGGGTCCAGAAAGGCAAGAACACTGGACAAAATTGTATAGACCTGAATTGAGAGAGGAATGATATTCATTCACTTTGCTTGCCAAGTTGTATACAATACCAGTGTCTGTGTTTGTGTACAGGTAAAGATAGTTGTTATTTTTTTATTTTTTATTTTTTTTTTTTTGCAATTTTCACAGTAGCACTATCTTCTTGCCAAATTGTGCACCAATGGGCTGGGTTCTCTAGAGTGACACTATTATCTTATTTGGACAAAGTAACCATAAGCACTAGTAGCAGCTATCAATGAGGTAAGGATGGAGTGGTGGGATGGGAGTTGGGGGTATATCATATCTACAGGATGATGAAAGCTTTATCTTCTCATAATTGAAGTAGGGATTGGGGAGATACCATCCCAGAAACAAAAGGAAGAACTTAACCTAGGCAAATGCATATATAGGTATTCACCATAGTATATATTCTGGTTTGTATTTCTATTTTCTTTACAAATCTTATTAAAATAAATATTATATTTATTTCATGATTTTATTATGTTTAAACCACGTAGGAATATTTGCTTAGTGTTATCATATCAATTACTTTAGAGCTTCTAAGTCTTTTATCTATCCAGTGGTTGTTCTGTTTGCTCATACTTACTAAGAGAGGTCTTTATTTATTCAGTATTGATTGTTAACATGGATACTTCTTACAGAATGAGTTATCCCTATTCAAATTTTGTGACTCATAAAAAAAATGAGAAGGGAAAGTCTACATATCGATACAAATGTGTTTTCCCATGGTTTGGAAAGGGAGAGTTAAAGAGAAAATGATAGGCCTAAGATAGCATCACTTGTGCTAAAGCCCATGATATGAAACCTAGATTTAATACCTGACTTAATTGCTGTCAGCCTTTACTAGAAATATAACATTAATCAACCAGTCTGGAATTTTCTGGTCAAGCACCAAGAGGGTAGGGAATCTGTCACATTGTCCCTTCTTATCCCTCATAGAAAGAAGAGTCAACCTGCATGATAAAAACCCTTGCTGTCCCCTTCCCCCTAACTAAGGAAGATGTCCTAGTCTAAAAATAATCCTTTCTTTTCTTTTGTAATAGTTCCCTTGTCCCAACTTTCTTCATTTAAAAACCTTTCTTTTTTGTTCAACCCCTCAAAGTACTTTTCTAGTTGCTAGATGGATGCTTCTCAATTTGTGAATCTCTTAATAAAGCCAATTAGATCTTCAAATTTACTTGGTAATTTTATTTTTAAACCAGAGCTAGATTCAGTCTGAATAAAAATAAAACCTTAAATATTTTTCCTATAATCATCTTTTATATATATATATGTATGTATGTATGTATGTATGTATGTATGTATATAATGACATGTTAGGACAGTGCCCTATCTATTAACAGGGATAAATATGGTCACTAAAAGTTACAAGATTCTTATTTTCTGTATTATACTGTCCATAACAAGTATAGCTAGTAATAAATATCATGAATTGCCTCTTTTACTTTTCATGTGCATACCTCAGAAGACCCAGTAGAACTGAGATTTGGTCTCACCTAGTGAAATTAAAGCTAGTTTTTGCCTGCATCCTTTGTGTCTCTGAGTCATAAATCATCAGTATATGCTTCAGGGGCTTTGCTGATTTATTTCTTTGTTCATTCATTCCATGCATATTTATTTAGCTCCTTCTATATTCTAGGCACTATTTTAGGGAATGAATATATAATAGAGAATGAAAGAGACATGATTATGGAAGTTGTCTGTCTGGTTGTAGAAACAGGAATTAAACCTGTATCATCAAACCAATAAACATATATAATGAAATTATGAAAAGGTATAGGAATTATAAGAATAAGATGAATAATAGACATTTGGGAATTAAGTTTCTTTTATTATGTACTAAATTTATTTTTCCAGAAATAAGATTAATAGGTATGTTCTCCTTCTTTTCTCTCCAAATAACTGGGTCTTTATTTTTAAAAAAAAACTTCATGCAAAAGAGTTATGAATAAGATATAAGTAAGCTTTAATGTTGCCTCAATTAGTCTCAAGATCATATAAGGAAGAAAGGACAGAAAAATTATTGAAAAGAGAAGCTAAATTGTTAATATCCCTAATCACTCTAGTCAAAGTATAGTGGAGAAGAGAACTGAAATTGTTTTTATAGTCTCTGCATCCTCAATGGACAAGAAAACTGGGTTGTTACTTTTCTTCCTGAATGCACATATAACTGAGTTGTTACTTCTCTGTTTGGGAAGAAAAATTACCTCCCTGAGTGTCTTGGGGTTATAACAATTTGGCACTACCCAGTACCCTCTGTTATCTAAAGCTGCCTTGGACAGATAGCCATCAGGCCTCTTGTACTACTTGGTTATAGTCTTTTTTAAATTAAATTTATTAGGGTGTCATTGGTTAATAAAAGTATATAGGTTTCAGGTGTACAGTTCGATAATACATCATCTGTATATTGCATTATGTGTTTACCACCTGAAGTCAAATTTCCTTCCATCACCTTATATATGACCCTCTTTACCCTTTCTACTTCTTCCCCTCCTCTCCTTCCTTCTGGTAACCACTAATCTGTTGTTTGTGTCTATGAGTTTTTTTTGTCTTGTTCATTTGTTGCTTTCAGTTTTATATTCCACATATGAGTGAAATCATATGATTCTCAATTTTTTCTAACTTATTTCACTTAGCGTGATTATCTCAACATCCATCCATGTTGTTGCAAATGGCAGTATTTCATCTTTTCTTAGGCTGGGTAGTATTTCAATAATATATATATATATGTACTACAACTTATTTATCCAATAATCTATTGAAGGGCACCTCAGTTGTTTCAAAGTCTTGACCACCGTGAATAGCATTGCTGTGAATATCAGGGTGCATATATTTTTATGGATAAAGATTTTCAAATTTGGGGGGTAGATATCCAGAAGAGGGATTGCTGGGCCATATGGTAATTCTATTCTAAATTTTTTTGAGAAACTTCCATACTGTTTTCCATAGTGGCTGTGCCAATTTACATTCCCACCAGCAGGATATGAGAGTTCCCTTTTCCCCACAACCTCTTCAATACTTGTTATTTATCCTGTTGATAACCATTCTAACAGGTATCAAGTGGTACCCCACTGTGGTTTGGATTTACATTTCCCTAATAACTAGTGAAGTTGAGGATCTAAAGAACTAAGAAAGCTGCTATTTAAATTTTTTTCCTGTACTAGATATTTAATCTGGCATCAAAGGGCAAATTAACACTTGCACATTGTTGTGCCCCAATTACAAGACAACTGGTTTGGAATTATCACATTAAGCAAAACAGGTTTTGCTTAATCTCACTCTCTGTAGATACATTTCTTTAGGCTATTGTTAACAGAGTGGGTGGCTTGGAAGAGAAGTAAGGAAAGAACTGTGATACATCTGGATTAATAGATTTAGGGACCTTTCCACCCCCGACCAAAGCCAATTGTTATTAATAATTGCAAAATTGAGTTAAAACTCTTTATATTTCTTCCTATGTGTATGCTGTGTGTTCCCCATTGTTCTCCCCAGTTTAGTTTTTCACCCATATTCCCTCTACACTCTTTACTTTAAAGTAATCCAGAACACATCTTTAAATATTTCTTCTATTGAGTCACTCCAAGATAATAACTACATTTTAAAAATTCTTCTTGGAAACTGAGTTGATCACATTTCTCATGAGTAAAATTTCAGATGGTATAAAAGTTGTGGTTATCTTTTTTGCTTCTTTTGTTAGGCTAGGCAAAACTATAATGTAGAAAGTTCACTTGAGAGTTACTTCTAGACATGCTAAGCATACTCAGAGACTGCCAAGGGGCCAAACAAATTATGTTTTGAAAGGTGTGTGTTTTGGACACCATGATTAGACTTAGAAATTAGAAGGAAAAGTCATGGGTGGCTCAGTATGGTCCACCTCAGCCTACCAGAGTTCTGTATTGAGTTTTGTGTCTAGTTTCTCATGGGAAAAATAAAAGCAAATCTTTACTCTCATTCTCTTTTCTATTAATTGTTCTATGCATGTGTTTGTCTTTAGGACTTCAAGGAAAAAGGTAGGACATGAATGAGTGTTTCCAGGTCAAATATTGTATAATAACCTCCTAATATAAGTCAGTTCATAATATGTTGGTACTTTTAACCAAATTATTTTTCCCCCTAGAATATTTTATGAGATACCTTGCTGTATACCTCTTCTTATTTTCTATGTCAGAAAAAATATCTTTAATTGCTCTGTTAAAATCTTATCATCTTTAAAGTTTATCTGAAATTGCACCAATTCTATTATAGCAGTTTATAGTTTGTAAATAGTTTTTAATGAAAATCTTATTTGGGTCAGACATTCAATGCATAGGGTAATAGGAAGATCATTAATTAAGGATTCAGAAAGCAGGATTGACTTTCAAATATGCCATTTAAGAAAATGTGATCTTGGGAAAATAATTTATAACCCTTATATATCCCTCATCATTCATCTGTATATATGTGTGTGTGTGTGTGTGTGTGTGTGTGTGTGTGTATAACTCATTTACTAGGTAAAAAAATGAGAGAATGTATAAGCTTTATTATCAAGAGAATATATTTTGCAATAATTATATATGAGTAAATACAATTTATATAAATATCACATATTACTAAGTTATTAAGTATAAGTCATACTAACACTTTACAAATGAGAAAATAGTGATTAACTTGTCCAGTATCTGACAGTGTTTAGTTGCCACTGTTAAAAAACCAAGATAAATCTTCTGGCTTGATATTCATTATATATCACCATATCTATTATACTCAAGTCCTTAGGCAGAAAAGATGACATGATTTCGAATCCTCATTTGTCTGTATTTAATAATCTCTCTTATTGCAAGGCTTTTCGTAGTTTATTAATTGTAAATAATTTCATAGTCGATGTATTGTCTATACCAGTTTGTAAGATCCCTTAGGTATTTATAAAATGTTTACATAGCACATAC
The DNA here is from genome assembly GCA_003508835.1 of Eonycteris spelaea. Classification (NCBI taxonomy): domain Eukaryota; kingdom Metazoa; phylum Chordata; class Mammalia; order Chiroptera; family Pteropodidae; genus Eonycteris; species Eonycteris spelaea. Next base: position 5,504,213 of record PUFA01000003.1, read on the forward strand.
TATGTGCTAAAGTGAGACAACAGAGAAACCTGGGGCAAAGAGTTAAATAACTTACCTAGTCACAAAGCCAGTGAATGACAAATTTGGGGATTTGAATCCAGCAGTCTATCTTCAAAGGCTGTGTTCTTTGCACTACCTCTCAAATAACAGCTCACTCATCTTTGAATCCTTTAAGTTCATCAATCAGGAGCTGTAATTGAAATGGATGGAATGTAAGTTTTAAAAAATATATTTGCTAACAATGACCGATCATTATTAGAGAATAATCAACATAGGATATCATAATATTAAATAACTCATTTAGGAGAATTTATATTCAATATAAATACTTTGTGTATCTCTGCTATATCTAATTTTTTAGAATACAGTAATCTAATTGGTTTATGGCAAATTTTGTTCAGTTTACATCAATATATTTGATTTACTAGAACAAGTTTTGAAAACATGTTAGAAAAGAGAGATACCTATAATAACTCAAAGAGATTGGCTGATCACTTAGTTTTATCACCAAAATCAACAATAAAAGTTATTTGCTAATGCTAAGGGAGAGGAAGTCTTAAAGGAAACATTTCCTTTGGGAGAATTTAAAGTGACTTAATATAATTTGCTATATATATTAGCATGAGGCTATCTCTTAATTCTTGAAGCTCAAACATTCAGCTGCATGCATCTGCTGCAATCTAAAACTAGTGACGAAAACTTGGACTTAAATGCCCAATGTCCCATGATCACTTAAAATTCTAATTGTGCTAATCTGAATTCAAAGTATTTCATGCAAAATTATTGCTCTTATTCTCTTCTCCAAGCTCTCCATATAGCTTTGGGCATTTACCAACTATCCAGTTATGAATATCAGAAACTTAATAACCAGTTCAACTCCTTCTCTATTTTTTCATTCACCCTTATTTGACTTTTTATCAAGTCTTATAGAATTTTCTTTCTGAGTATAGCTTGGGTCCACCCCAACATTCTATCCCTGTTTATGCAGCTACTTAGATCAATCTCCTATTTATCCATCATCTGCATCTTTTTACTCTATTCCTAAACACTTTCTCTTTATCCAGTCTTGTCACTTTTAAAATGATTTTCCAGGTTGCAATCAGATTCATCTTTCTTAAATAAAAATGGCTGTGTTACTCTGTTTAAAAATTTTCAGTTGCTCTGTAACAACTAAAAGGAAATGTTTAATTTTCATTGTCTGGCATAAAGGCCCTTGATGAAGTGACCTCAGACTATTTTTAATTCACTATTTGCCACTCTATACCCTATACTTTAAGCTGAAGTTCTCAACACATACTGTGCTGTTTCATGGGTTCATAATTTATTCGATGTTCCTTTTTTTTTTTTTAGGCAAAGCAACCCTTGGTTGACTTCACAGATTGCAAGGACCTTGTCAATTTACAGTCCCTTACTTTTTATTTTTTTACGCCTACAGCACCTGGTCTTCCTAGGTGATCTCCTATCCAAGTACTAACCAGACCCGATGATGTTCCTTTGACTGAAAATTTTTTTCCTTGCCTTCATCTGGTTAATTCCCCTCACCTTTTATATTAGTATCAACTGTTACTTTCACAGGAAACTCTTTCTTGCACAATAATGGATAGATTAGTTATTCTTTTTAGTTATCTTGTAGTATCTTGGTATGCATAGCATATGTTATGCCCCGCATAACATTTACCACAATTTAATGAAGTCATCATATCTTAAAGCAATTTAAGTACTATCTTACCCACTTTATGGATGCTTCTCAGGGACTGAATAATACCCTTATAAAGATAAGATCTTGGACAGTGCCTGAGTATAGCTAATATTCAATAAACCTTGGTTGAACTTAAAGATGATCACATACTTCTATTTATCTATATGAATAGGACGTTTTACTTGGGCCAGCTCAGTAATTCAATACTAAGCCAGACTTTAATGAAGAATGTCATGTCATTGATATACAAAGTAAGATTTTGGATATTATATTTGTATTAATCTGTATTTTTGTAAAAGTTTATGAGAACAATGGACTATATATAGTTAGAAGATATTTAAAGTCGATTTTTAAATGTGAAGAATTAAAGTCAATGTGTATTTAGCTACATACATATTATACATATTACATATATGATATATACAAACATTTTGTTGGAAATAAAGTATATATTTTTAACAAGAAGAAACATAAAATGACAAAGTTCATCATACTAGAGGGAAAATGCAGCAGGGTTTATTAATTCTCAAAAATGACATCCCAAGCCAGAGTCATATTGAGAGAATTTATGTTAACTATATTTTAGGTAGAGATATTCAACTGCACAGCTTTCATTTTTTAAAGATATTAGTAAAGAGATATGCCCCTTCCCTAAGGATAGGATGTTAAATACTTTAAAACTGTGAGTCTATTGAAAATAAATAAATATATATTAAATGATATTTAATTTTTCTCTTATTCTGAAGAAAAATTCCAAGCATGAAGGTCACTTATAAAACAAATATTTGCAAGACTGACCCATCTAACCTCTGAAGATTTTGTCTTGATATAAATGAACACCTTAAACTATAAATTGGTGTTTTTTCAGAGAAGTACTGAAAAATAAACTGTTATAAAATTATCAGCAACTGACAACCAGAGAACTAATTCTATAATTTGCCGAGAAACTAAAAAGATCAAAATCATGTTTCTACCTTTTAATATGCCTTTGACTGTTGCTCAGAACCTGCGAATAGCATCTCACAAGGGAAGGAGGAAGTAGAGGTCATACAGCCCACTTTACACCATGGGGAATATGGATGTTCCTATTCTTAGGTTGCCATGAGTCCTACGGAAAGAAGACTTATAGGCTTGCTCTATGAGAATTTACCAAGAGAATTCACATCAAGCATATCGCTATGCTTAGAACAATTAGTTTAGTTGCTAATAATTACAAGGTGCGTTATTTACCTAACTATTCAGAAGCAGGAAACAATACATATTGTCTAGTTTACACTTGAAACTAGATTAAGAAAAATTAATCAGGCTTTTATACCTTTGTCTTACTTAGCCTTTTTGGTCAATGCATCGCCTACGCCTATTGGATACCACAGAAAAATTATTTTTATGTATTTTTGTGCATTTATTTGTATTCCAGTATTCCAATAAGCTTTGCTTGACTCCAGATCTTTTACTGTAACCCTAATCTTGACACTTGGTGGTGTGGTAAAAAAGTACTTTTTATGCTTTGATCTTTTTATCTGCTTTGATGCTTTGATAACATAGATTACCCACCTTAGAAACATAAGTCTGACGATCTCAGGAGTTTTAACATAGAAATACCACCAAAAAAACACTTAGTATGGACATTTTAAAAGCTAGAAGATTATATGTGAAATATGTAGAAATGCATACTGTCTTATGAAGAGCTGGGTATTTGTCAATATTTATTGGCTTTCCCCAAAGAAGTTTACAATAAATAATCATAGTAGGAAGACTTAGTAAGTTTCATATCTACAAGCAAAGGAATGATTAATTCCTGGTAGCCATGTCCTCAAGGTATAGCCTCAAGAACATGCCATGGAGACATTGCAAATATTGCTGATTATTTTGCTGTAATTATTATTGTTATCCATTGTAGGTTGACAGCTCCTCTTTCCCAGGTACAGTTATTATGCGACATATGCCATTTCCTTCAACTCACTTTTCTTTAATGTAGTTTTTTATTTTATTTTTTATTTTTTTATTTTTTTTAAATCAGAGCACCTTCTGAATTTCTAATACTGCACACACTATTAGGAACTACCTTTCAAATGATAGTCATTACAGTTTCCTTTTCCCTGATGGTTGAGATCTTCCCAGATATAAATTAATATTTTAGAGGCATGAAATATAGAATACAAGGCAGTAGAACCAAAGGTTGACAGTAATATTGGGTTTAAAAATGAATGGGAGTATAATTTTAAAGTGAAGTTTACTCATATTGCTGGTCTCACAGCATTTATTCACATTGTTGTCAAATAGCGTTTTTGAAAAGTTAGGTATATATCAGTCTTTTGTCAGTAAAGCCATATTTTTAAACAGACTTTATTGCATAAAGGACCTACCATTTCCTTTTTAGAATGCAAGTACACCCCAATATCTTTGTTTCTCATTTTCATTCTGAGTACACTACTTAATTTCATTTGCAGTCACTTTGGAGTTATATGAAGCCATGTGATTGAGTTTTAGCTTAATAAATTAAAATATGAGAAGAAACAATGTATGGCACCTCCACATCTGTCCTTTGAACATCTCACATAATCCTCCATGCTATCTCTGTGTCTACATACTGACAGATTTAGAGGATCTAAGAGGAGAGTTTTTAAACCCCTAGCTTCTGACCTCCCAGCTCATTGACTTAGTGCAAAAGAAACAAACCTGAATTATGTTTAAGCTTCTTATATCTGGGGAAGAGTAATTGCTATTTCTGTTTTTGTTGTTGTTGTTGTTGTTGTCGTCGTTGTTGTTCACAAATTTAATTAATCAATTTCTTAGGCAAAGTATATTCCTTTTGATATGAAAAAAGAGAAAATCACATTCTCTCAGCATATGTTTTTTCTCATAATTCTGTGTTTTACTGCGAGTCCTTTACTTTCTTAAGAGTTCAGAGCTTGAAAGTTCAACCCATCCCTTTATGGACATCAGCTTTATTTAATACTTTGACTTAAAAATTTTTTGTTGTTTTATTATTTTTTAAATTGTTGTCATGTATCTAGTGTTCTTTGATTACTCTTAAGTTTTTAGAACCAGATAAGCTCATTTACTTTATGAAAAATAGTTCATTGGCAGTAATGCTGCCCTATAAGTAGCTTTCAGGAATTTAGGGAACTGATGAATGTAGACTTCAGAGAAAGAAATGATTTCTAATGTCAGGTTGGCATCTGAATGTGCCTGGAATGATAGCAATTGAATAGTAAGAGAAAAGTGGGATCAGAATCCAAGCTTAAAGAAAAATCATGGACATAACAACAGTTATAATGAATATTCTAAAATTCATCAGTTTGTAGCCTTGCCTAATTTTTAGTTCTGTAATATTCATATTTGAAAAATTAATAACATGTATATATAAAATAAATTCTGAAAAATTTAGTGATTGTCTCTGTACAATGATCTCCATAAATTCATTTTCAAAAATAATGCCTCCTAGTATATCAACTTTTTAAAGTTTTCTTAATATCAAAGTGTAAAAGATCTTATGGATATTTCTTTGTATTTTAAAGATTATTTCTGAGTGTTTTAGAGTCACGTTAAATTTGAATAGAAAGTGCAGAAATTTTACATATGCCCTCTGCCCCCACATATGCATAGACTCCCTTATTATATTCAATCATAGTGGAACATTTATTATAATTGACGAACCTATAATGACACATTATAATCATTGAAAGTCCATAGTTTACATTGCAGTTGATTCTTGGTGATGTACATCTGTTGGGTTTGGACAAATATACAATATGGTATCTATTATGGTATTATATAGAGTATTTTTACTGCCCTAAAAATCCTCTCTGCTCCACATATTTATCCCTCCCCTGCCATAGCCACCAACTTTTGTCAACCACTGATCTTTTTACGGTCTCCACAATTTAGCCTTTTTAAAAAGGGTCATATAATTGGAATCATACAATATGTAGCCTCTTCAGATTATATAAGACTGAGTCTTAATAGTGAGGTTAGTGCATTCAGCTAAACCTGAGGTTTAAGGGTAATCAGCTCAACGAAAGGGCTGTGAGACCTGCCAAAAGCACAGACTTGTCATAGTACTTGATTGGTAAAATGGGTTCCCCAATCACAATGGAGTTTAAGAGGGGTCCTTTAGGTAGTGAAAATCTTTTTCAAGAGGCTTTTATCCACAGCCCAGTAAGAAAACATATAGACAATGGCTAACACATATTTATATCTATGAGATGGTAGAAGCTGAATGAAATCCATTTGCCAGACCTCAAATACCTAGGAGCAGTGTGAACAGGTTTCCCTGGGTTGTACTTTGGACAAGTGGGACACGTGAGGTAGGCACTTTTTGCAGCCTTATTAATGTTTTCCCACAAATATTGATGTACGAATGCCCTTATTTTATCAGTGTACCAATGGTTTAGTGCATATACAGTACTTAAAAATGTAAATTTTAGTTTCAGGTATGACTAGGTTGTTATGTGTCCTGAACTGAGCTTTGACTTTCTGTAAAACTAACAATTGTTGGATTTCCAATCATGTTTTTCTATTTCTGAGGCCAGTTGTGAGTTTTGTACCTTGCAGGGTCTCTTTACTTAAGGGGTATTTGTTGATTCTGGGAAGGGGTTTTGAGGGATCTGTTTGAATCTTGATAGGTGGTGCACCATGGATTTTTATCAGTTCCTATCAGAAATGAACAAACAAAAGATGGTCAAGGGTCATTTGATTTCCCTGATTATTTTGATGGCTACTGTCAATTTCTAAAAATTATTTCTCCTTTTTGGGAGACAGAAATTCCAGCATGATGCTCTTTAAGAAGTCCCAACCCAATAAGTGAATAGGAGTGGAGGAACTAAGGAGAAAAGGGTGAGTAGCTCTCCAAAGTCCTAAACGAAAAGGAATAGAGTCAGAGACAGGAACCTGTTGAAGTTTATTGAAAACCTTCATTATTGGAACCGTTTTAGTTCTTTGAAGCAGGAGCTGATTTATAGCAGTGGTGTTGAGCACTGAGAATGTAGCTATGGTGTCAGTAAGGACAGTGAGAGATTCGTTCTCAATTTGGAAAGTGGTTTTTCCAAGCCGATCAAGAGGAAAATTGGGGAAAGCCCCTATAATGACTCAGTATTAGGAGGGCATTGGAATGGGTGCTTACAGGGCTAACGGTACCTGAATTACATAAATGTGTGATAATCTCTTTTCTGGTGTTCAGGCTCTTTGCAATAATAGGAGAAACTAGGAGGTTATTGCTTTTGCATAGGGAATCTTTTATCTTCTAGGTGGCTCATCTAGGGTGTGGGCAAGCTGATTTGCCAAATTATCTAAATCTGGAGCAGACAGTTTCCCATTCTGTTCTGAGCCTTTTGACTAAAAGAGGAAGGTCTTGGTTCAGCCTGTTAAACATTGTTAAAAGCTACCCATGTGGAATCAACATCTCAATGTAATCCAGAGTTTTCTTTGAAAACAATCTGAAATTGATTATAATGATCATGAACAGGTTTATATGGTCTTTGTGTGTTAGCCTGAATTTTATTGTAATCAGTAGACTTTGGGAAAGTCCTAGGAATTGCCTTCTAAAGGTATTTAGCAATTTCATGAGCCTGATCATATAACAAGTCATTGTGGCAGGCTCCTGATTAATTCTAGAGATCTTTCAGGATTTTCCCAGTTAGCAGTTTTCATCCAATGCTGGGCCTGGCTCTCACTGATAAACATATAACTAGGCAATATAAGTCAGGTAAGCCAGGTTGGTAAGTTTGAATACTATATTAAATTCCTAAGCAATTCTCTGGGAATCTTCGGTTACTTTGGGAAAATCTTTGACTATGGCTCAAAGGTTAGCTTTAGTCTAGGGAATATAAGAAATTAGGGGTTTAGTCTTATGATCCTCAGAAGGCTTAGTTTTAAAGGGACGTGTATAATAGGGTTGAGGAGGAGGATGTGAAGAGAGTTTTGCAGAGGAAAGAAGATGGGATCCTGAGACAAAGGAGTAGAGGGAAAGGAAAATGAGGCTTAAGAAGCCATTTTGTTCTTTAATTGTGTATTTGTTCTGGTATGTATGTATGTATGTATATACATACATACATACACACACACACACACACACACACACACATATACACATACATACATACTTTTTTTTTTTTTTTTTTTTTTTTTTTGCCAAGCTGCAGTTTTAGACTCCTGGTAATGTTTGCAAGTTTCAAAACACCGATCAAAATAAATGTTCAGTTTTGCCAGTTTCAGAGCTGTGATTGTCCATTTCGGATTTAAGAAGAATAAGTTTGAATATTTCAAAAGTTCCTCAGTAGTGGCCTTTGGTATTTTAAATTAATTTTGGTCAAATAAGTCCATTTAGGTAGATATGCATATATATGGTGGGACTACAGTTTTTAAACATAAAATTATCTGGGGTCCCTGTAGGGGAGTGCCCTCAAAATATTTAGATAACTGGGATCTTTTTTTTTTTTTTTTTTTTTTTTTTTTTTTTTTTTTTTTTTTTTTACCTCGAGCAAAGGCCCAAACAGACTACAAGCCAAATTCCAGCCAGTTCTGTCGAGAACAGTCTAATCTAGAAGGTGCACAGTTCCAAAGGAGCAAACTGGCCCTGAAGGAGTCAGACTAAAGGCTGTGCAACTTAGTTCCAACAGAATAGTAGTCCCAAAAGGAATTGAACAGAGGGCTGTACAGCACAATACTAATGAAACAATGTGATCCCAAAGCAGTCAGACCAAAGGTTGAAGGGCCCCGTTCTAAAGTAACAATCTATTCCAGAAGGAATTGAGCTGAAGGCTGAGTAGCACATTTCAGAACAACCTTGTCCCAAAGGAATCAGGCCAAAGGCTGAGCAGCATATTTTCAGCAACAGCCTGGACCAGAAGTTAGGCCCAAGTGCTAAATGAGTACTTACAGATAAACAAGGCCTGACTCAGAAGAAGATTGAAATCTTAAATTAGATCCTGAATAGAGCCTGGAGAACTTTAAAACACAAAGAGAGCAGAAAGCTTGGATTCAGGAGAAAACTCCAGAGTCAGCAGAAAGCAGTGATCTCATTGCACTCTGCTCTGTGGGTGCTGTACCTATTTGCTCAGCAGCCAAAGTTATTGGGAGTCTTCTCTGGATCCCAGTGCTAAGGCTACTAAGTATGCTGACCTTAACCAAAAAGTTAGTCAGATATTTTGCCAGGAAAATGGGTTTATTCAGAAACAACAAAGAATTGCAATTCAGAACGTGCAGCCATAGCAGGTCATGCATACATTGGCAAAAACAAAGGAGAAGAAACTCTTTTATAGAGGGGAAAAGAAAGTTGGGAGAGCTATTACAAAGAGTTTTTTCTGTTGTGCTTTGCCAAGGACATGGAACATGAGAGCTCCTCCTTCTTGCCTCCTTACTTCATTTAAAATGAGGTTTATGTTTAGTAATTTTTTCCAGTCTCATCTGTAATTTGTCAAATTAATGATATTTTAAATTTAATTAATGGAAAATTTATCTCATGAAATATTTAACATAAAAAGCCTTCACTGCTTTATTCAAAATTGACAGTATACATCATGAATTTACTTGATATTTACCTTCCCCCCCACAAAGTCATATGAACCCACAAAGAGCCTTTTCATTTTATTTTCAAATGTGCGTAGCTAATGTCAGATGGCTAGTACAAAGAAAGACATCCCTGATTTTGGAGTCAATCTTTGTTTTGGGGTCTCTGTTTCATTCCTTAATAACCAGTGACCAATGTAATTGTTGGCAGTACATTTCCATGATCCCACATTTTTTTCACGAGTAACATAGGCATTGAACTGACTTCCTTCTCAACTATACATGGTTTCTGGTAAGGATCAAACAAAATAGTATACAAAAAAGAGCTCTATAACTTATAAGTCACTCTTTAAATGCATACAGTTATTCTGAGTTATATAATTCTAAATGAAGTATTGTGAACATCAAATAATAAATGTTTTGAAAAGGTAGGTAATATCCTGTACATGTAAGAAAACAATTCTTAATTTTATTCCATTTAGATTTCTGAGAATTGCACTGTAAAATTATGAAAGTAATAATTAAGTGGCAAAAAATTACCAAGTTAATATTTATTATGAGTCAATCAATAATATCAGTCTTATCAGAAAGGTATGAATTTTGAAACCATAATAACAACAAATATAAAATGTGTTGATAGAGAAAAGATTGTGTGTTTCCAGGTACTCCAAAATGTATTTAATTTTCAAGAATCTCTCTTAAAAAGGTTACCATAATAATGATTTGGCCCAAGCAGTGTTTAATACTTGTCTGGCTTTTTCATTTCCGTGATTTCTTTTCGAATGTGTATAATATGGACAGCATTGAATCATGACAAAAAATGAATTGAAAAGATTTAGCTCAATACATACATATTTATCAAACCATTTTACATATTCACTTACAAAGTTATAACATGCAAATATTTAATAACATCTTAAAGTAAAATATGTCGTCATTAACGTGATGACTTGAGAAATGCAGAATTATTCCAAAGAGAAACAGTGATTTATATGGCTATGCTGTCCTTTTGAAAGAGCCTCTATTTAATGATGAAATAACTGATATTAAACTATAAATTAAGTGAATAGAGTGTTATGAATGCTACATTTGTGATTAGAAGTGTTAATTTGCTATTTTGAATTGCATATTGACAGTCAAAGTATTGTTTGCAGAAATGGAATATCTAAATGTAACCAATTGCAATTTACCAGGTTATGTATATTGGTCAATTTATGTTGGAGTTAGTAATAAAACAGAACCTATCATTTTAAATGACTAATATAGAACATAAGCAGTTTTGAGACTCAATAATTGGGATTCAGTTAAATAAACTTGCCATTTGGCTAGAGATAAATGGAACAGCATGGAATTTATATTTTAATTACTTCAATCTCACTGACATTAAAATGTTCCTGTTGACAAAGGATGGGTTTTACAATGCACTTGTAGTAAATAATACACTAGTGGCAAAGCCAGTATTTAAATTGAATCTAGTTCACAGGTATGGATGCTATGGTACTTTTCAATGAAGGAATAAAAATATTCTTACTTAATTACTTTCCCATCTGACTTATAATTTGCTGAGCTCTTGCCAAAATTAAATTATGTTTTTCTTGAAGGAAATACTTCTTTAGAGATTTACTATCTGAATAGAAAGGGTAAGATTGTAGGAGTACACAAATCATTGGAGAAGAATTTGATGACCACACATATTGATAAAGTGCCTCTTTCACATCATTCTGAACAACTCCTGCTTACACCCTCTGAGCACTTACTGTATTATGTTTTATTTAAGCATTTAACTATCTCTCAGTGTTTAACTGTGAAATAATTTGACAATATCTGACTTGTAATTTGCCATACCATGTCAAAATATTAATGAAGAAATTTATTATATAAAATTTTTAGCATCAAAAATTGCATTATATTATTGAAAATTGCTACCATGCATTATGGATTTATTATAACTTTTATGATAAAATCAAGAAGAAAAAACCAACCCAATTTTAAAAATGGGTAAAAGATATGTACAGAATAAAGAATACGTATTGGAAATTCACAGAAAATGAAGTAATAATATGAAAACATACTCAATGTCACACACAGTGTGACACACAAAAAAACTACTAAAATATCATTTTTACTCACCAGATTAAGAAAAACTCAAAATTATTTGTCATATATTTGAAATCATACAGTGTGCACTGCTTGAGTTTGGCTTTTTTTTTTTTTTTTCATCATACTTTTGAAATTTATCCATGCATGTACCAATAATACATTCATATTTTTTTCTAAATAGTGTTCCATTGTATGATATACCACAATTTATCCATTCATCATTTTTTTAACATTGTGCTATTTCCAGATTTTGGCAATTATGAGGAAGGCTGATCTAAACATTTATGTACTGATTTTCTGTGGACTTATGTTTTTATATCTGGTGAACAAACATCTCTGAATGGGATAAGTGGGTTGTATCTTAGGGTATGTGTAACTTGGTAAGTACTACCAAACTGTTTTCCAAAATTGCTGTGCTATTTTGCATTTTCAGTAGCAATGTACAAGAGTTACAATTGTGGTGCATTCTTGACAATACTAGGGATTGTCAGTTTTATTGTTTGTTTTGTTTTTGCCATTCTAATGATTGGTCGTATCTCATTTAAAAAAAATTCTGTTTCTTCAATGATTTAACATTGTATATATCTTTTTATGGGCTCATTTGCCATCAGTATCTATTAAGTCATGAAATGCCTATTTAAATCTTTTGGTCATTTATTAATTAGATAGTTGGTTTTGTTATTATTGACTTGTGAGTATTCTTATATATACCGGGTATGAATCCTTGTTTATATATATGTTTTACATTTCTTCCAATCCATGTCTGGTGTTCTCATTTTCTTTTCAGTGTCTTTTGAAGAAGAGAATGTTATAATTTTGATGATGTTCAATTGACTTTTTTTCATTTTTGTTCATGATTTTTGAGACATAAAAATATTGGTCTAACATAAGGTCACAGAGATTTTGACTATATTTTCTTCTAGAAGTTTTATAGTTAAAATTTATATATAGGTTTATAGTTTATTTGAATTAATATTTATGGTGTTGTGAGTCAAAGTTCCTTTCTTTTCTTGTTTATAATATATGTATATTTATGTGTGTGTGTATATATAAAATATATAACATATATCTATATCTATATATATGTCTATATATCTATATCTATATATACATACATAGATATCCAGTTGTCCTAGCAGCAATTTAAAAACAACAAACATCTCTTATTCATTTAATTATTTTGGCAAGTTAATAGAAAGGCATACACACACACACACACACATACATGCACACACATATGTGTGTATATGTATATATATATACATGCCTTTTAGCATATATATATACATATACACACATATATGTGTATATATGTTTAAATGCATGTATATATATATATATACATATACACACTGTGTGTGTGTGTGTGTGTGTGTGTGTGTGTATGCTATTAGACCTTTGGTCTCAAGAAAAGATGATTCTGCAGGTTTTTTTTTTTTTTTTTTATCATTCTCTCTACTTTAGGGTGGGTGTAATGCTCTTTTCAGCTCTCTATACCCTAGGCAGAATCAGAATCCCCTTCATATTTCTTGTCTTAATATTTCCAACATTTTCAGAAGTGAAAGAATTTCTTTGTCTGTCCTTTGAGCTTATCAATGTGTTCTTCCCTTTTGTGCAATCTGCTGTTCACCTCAGTTACTGGATATTTTACTTAAACTAGTTATTTCAAAGAGTGTGCCTTCTTTCTTGTAATTAGGTGCAATAACATTTCTTTTCTTTTTCTTTATACATGTTTAAAATTTTGTTTTACTAATTTTGCTTCTTGTTTTCTATTGTTTCATGTAATGTTACTCCTTAAATATCTGGTGATTTTTAAAATAAATTTTATTTGAAATCAAGATTTTTTTGCATGAGCATAAAACTATGAGAGGAAGAAGCAATGGTTATACTTATAGTACAGCCTTTGATATTTTAAACATGGTCTATAAAACAGCATCAGCATCATCTCAGAGCTTTATAGAAATGCAGAATTTCAGACCCTATCCCAGACCTACCAAATCAGAATATGCATTTTAAGAAATTCCAGGTAATGTGTATACACATCAAAGACTGAGAAGCACTAGTTCAAGCTATTTTCAATAATGTGGAAAATGGAAGAGATGTAAATTTGCAAGTTCTTTTTCTAATTTTATCTCCTGACCTTGGCTCAGATGCTTAACCAATGATCTCAGTTTAAAGTTCTCTGAATTTCACAACTCCTGGAAGCGCCATACATATTGTAATCTTTGGGGTTGTGCTTCAAGTTGTACATATAGAAAAATATCTTGTAAAATGGTGAAGTATGGTACCACTGAGCTATTCTACTGCATCATGTCTTTGCTATAATCACTGGCTTCTATGAGAGATGATTTGACTATCATGATCGCTCATGCTATGATAATCGTATTAATCTGATTATTTCCTCCTTGGCTTGTGAAAAGTTGCCATAAGTGGACCCATTCTACAATGAAGCCAAAGCAGCCATTTCAGAGGAATGACTTGCATGTCTTGCTCCTTTGGACTATTTGAAATGGGGCAGACCTTTGGAGTGAGCCAAACCCACACTATCTTCCAAACAAATGTTTGTAAGGCTAACATAAAAGCTGACATCTTGACCAGAAGGAAGATAATGGACTCTCTTTATGAAGATAGAATCAGTAAGCAGTCATGTATAGCTAAACAGTAACCACTTCTTAGTGTTGTAGCCTCCAGACCCCAATAGACACACAGACCTCCAGAAATCAGTGAGTTATAGGAAACACACTTTTTATTCAGCCAGCAGTGGAAGCCTTTGTCTCTCTTTCTCTTTCATGATGATTTTTTTTTCTATTCTTTTATAACCGTTGAATATTTTTAAATTATTGTTTTTATCCCCTTCTCCTGCTCCTCTTTCTTCTTCTCTTTACTCCTCCTCCTCCTCCTTCTCTTCTTCTTCTTTTTCTTTTCCTTTTTTTTTTTTTAAGTATTTATGGGTGGATCTAGCTATGCTAGTTCCTTCGTGATTATTGTTAATCCAATCCAGGCATTTGCCTTTTGATTTAATTCCCCTACATAAGTTATCACTATATAAGCAATTAGAATTGTGGCAATCACCTAACTTGTTCCAGAACTAAGGAAGCATGTTAATTTCATTTGTTTCTACCATTGCTTACTACTAGATTTTTTGAACACATTTTTTACATTTGCACATTGGTGATTTGTGGCTTAGTCTTGTCTTGTTTTATTGAAAATGGCTATGTCTTTTCTATTTTTATTCTTTTAATCATTTTCAATATTTTGAAAGGGTTATAAAAGAGGGGAGCGATGTAATATTACCTTTCCCTTCTATCTTTAAAGAAACATCTCATAAGTGAATATATGATTTCCACTGAAAATACAATGATCATTTTTTATAATCAAACATGGCCAATAGGGCAAAAAGATCACTTTTTGGGGGGGATTCATTTCTGAAATACTTTAACTGCTTAACATTAAAATTGTAAGATATATTTTTAATTCTTAGGAAGATTATAATTCAATTGTTTGAATATGCATAATACTTTAAATATGTGTAAAATACAACTTGTTATAGTAAATAATTGTAAATTTATTAAATAAAACACCATTGTTGTTGTTATTAAAGCAATAGTAATTTAGAAGACTTGAGTGACATTTGAAAGCATGCGAATATAAAGTATATAGAAAATGAGGTATTCTTCCTTAATAATACCATAAGAGAATGAAAATAAATGGAAATGTTTTTCTTTTTAGGAACTGAGCACTCTCATCCTGAAAATTTAAAATAAGTAACAGGATAAAATGCTATCTCTTATTGCATCTCTTATTGTCTCTGATTGCATCTTTTTAAAATACTGATTTTTCTGAGGTGAACTTGTCAGTTTTCCTTTCTTTGCATGTGCTTGAATCACTGCAGTCAATTGCTTTTTGGCAATAAAACTTAATCTCCATAACAGAGAAATTCATATTTTACACAACCAATATCACAAGCAAAGTAGAATAAGTATATAAAATGATCAATAAGCAGAACATGAATTTAAATTAAAATTGCTAGGTATGGTTTGAATCAGGCTGAGTGTTTCAGTGTTGTCAAAAGTGTGACAACATTGGTGGGGAACTCATAAATGAGTATAGAAATCCTGAGAAGCAGTTTCCATTTTTCCTCCAAAACAAATCGAAATATGTAAATCTTTGACTCAGAAATTTTTCTTCTGGTAATATAATCATACAGATATAATTACAGTTGTATACAAAGATTTGTCTCTAAAGATGTTTATTATAGCATTGTTGTCCTAGTGGTAAATTGGAAACCAAGAAAATGATGATAGTTAATTGTTTAATGATTATAAAATAGACATGAGATAGAACTCTTTCTAATCAAATTAGATATAAATGTATATTAAGGATATTAATTGGGTACAGAACATGTACTAGAAATTGTGTGAGTGATAGGGGTACCAAAAGCAAAATAATAATAGAGTAAAAGTAAAAATTTTATATGCTTTCATCTCACATATTTTTTGCATTTCTGCAAATGGACAATTCTTAATAAAATAATCTAGGTATGGTATCTGTAAACAGATACTCTGTAAAGAACTGAATAAATGGTCTCCTTTTCTTATTAATAGAATTTTTAGCTAGAATCACCTGAAATCCATACTTTTTTACCACACTTAGTCACAAGAGAAACAGTATGTCATGTTCAGGCTCAATGATTTATGCAAAGGGTAGAGGGCATGCCCTCATTTCTCCTTTTTTCTTTTTTCATTCATCTGACTAATATGAAATTGTGGCAGGGTGACCTGTCTACTACCATGCAGATGAGAGTAATTCTCTTGATATTGAAGAAAACAGGCTTAAAGTGTTTGGCTTGACATTGTGGTTTATACACCCAGGCTTTAACTACTCAAACCTGGAATTATATGTGAGAAAGAACAAACCTTTATCTTGTTTAGTGTGTTTTTCTGGTTCCATTAAACAGTCAAACATTTATACATGCAGATTGGCTGTTGTAAAACAGAGCACTCTCTAGTTTGGGCACTAAAAGGACAATCTGGCAAAGACAGAAGGGAAAGAATGTGAGACGGAGGCTAAGGTGTTAGGCAAGAAACAGAAGACTTTGGTTTTGTTTGGTTGGTAAGATAATCCAAACCAACATCAAATGATTATTTTATTTTCCATCTTTGAAGACATTAGAACAGACTTAAAACTTAAGAAATAAGTCAAAACAATCCCAGAATCCCATCTATGAGCGTCTGATTCTTGGGATCATTCTCACCAAGTATATAGGACTGCACTGACTCAAGGAAACAGAAAACATTTCATTTCTTTTATTATATTTTCTAAATTTCTTCACTGTAAAATTCCTTTTTTTCTTTTTTCCTTTATTTTTTTTTTTTTTTTTTTTTTTTTTTCTTTTTTTTTTTTACCTTTCCATACTCTATTGATGAATAAGGAATTGAGTCACTATATTTTTCCACGGGTAGGTAGTCAAGGCGAGGGAAATTAAATTCCACCTACTGGAAGAAGAATATCAACAATTTGTAAATCTGTTAAAACAACCACAGTAATTAATAAATATATTAAAGGAGATACCTCCTAATTTAGCATTCATCTGTGTATCTTGGATACAATAATTATTATGATGGATTTTTGAAAACTATTATTTCCTTTATTCTTTCTGCATTTATTGTTTGGAATTCTATGTTCTTTCTTTTCATTTTCTCATTTAATATTTTAGCCATATCAATATAAATTCATGAGTATTTTCAAATAGTTCCAGTTTTGGTCATTGGGGACTCGCTCAGGATGACCCCTGGGCTCTTTTGGTATGCCCCTAATTTGTTTACTTATTATTTGTTTTTGTTTATTTATTTATATACTTATTTTTTCCCCACATTTTTTTGTTAGTTTCAAGCTTGCCTGTGTTTTCTCCACCCTAGTCCTCGATTCAGTCATTTCTCTTTGGAACCCTGCTTATTACAACTCATTTTTTCTGATGTTTTCTTCTAGAAGTTGTATAGTTTTATGTTTACATTTATGTCTATGATATATTTTGAGTTTACTTTAGCATAATGTGAGATATGTTGAGGTTTTGGGGGGTTTGTACTATTTGCCCTTTGTGAAGCTAATGATGTTTTCTTTTGTTCCTATTTTTCTAAAATTTTTAATTTTTTTAATTTTATTTTTTAACCAATAATGGATATTTCAGTGCTTTTTCTACATCAATTGAAATTATTGTAGGTATAGTCTTTAAAATGGTAAAGTATTTTGATCAATTTTTCTTTCTTTTTTTTAGGCGAGACAACCCTTGGTTGACCTCACAGATTGCAAGGAACTTGCCATCTTACAATCCCTTATTTATTTATTTTTTAAATATTTTTATACCTACAGCAACCTGATCTTCCTAGGTGGTCTCCCATCCAAGTTCTAACCAGGCCCAACCCTGCTTAGCTTCCAAGATCAGATGGGATCAGGCTTGTTCAGGGTAGTATGGCCATAGGATTGATTTTTCAAATGTTAAAATAGCCTTGTATTACTGGGATGAAACCCACTTGATTGCAAATATATTATTCAAATTACATGTTGCTATATTTTATTAGTTAATATTTTGTTAAAGGTTTTTTGTTGTCGAAAATTTGTCTATGTTAATTTCTTTAATTGATACAGGTCTCTTCAGATTATCTTTTCTTTCCTGAATATACTTTTGGTAATATATTTATTTGGTAGTATATTTATTTCAAATATTGACATGTTTCATCCAGGTTTTCATATTTATGAGCATAAAATTATTCATTTCCTTATTATGTTCTTGAATGTTTGGGCTCAGCAGAGCTATCCCCTCTTTCATATATAATACTGTGAAATATATATTTGGTGGTGATGGTGGTGGTGTTCTAATAGTTGATCAGCCTAGGTAAAGGTATTAGTTTTATTCATCTTTTCCAAGAGCCCACTTCTGATTTCATTAATTTTCTCTATTTCATTTTCTTGTCAATTTCATTGTTTTTTAGTTTAATTATTATTTTCTTCCTTGGTTTCCTTTGCATTTAATTTGTTCTTCCTTTTCTAGTTTCTTAAGTGGGAAGTTTGGATTAGTAATTAAAAATCTTAGTTTCTCATATAAGCACTTAATTTTGTAAATTACTCTCTAAGCAATGATCTTTTATATGTTAATATGTCGTATATTTATTTTTATTTATTTCAAGGTATTTTTTAGTTTCCATTAGATATACTTATTGACTTAGGGGTTATTTGGAAGTGTTTTGCTTAATATCCAAATATTTGGAGATTTCTCAGGTATTCTCTTGGTTTTTAGTTTAGCTGTTTCATGTCAGATGACTTATTTCAGATAATTTCTATTATTTCATATTTGTTTAGTGTTCATTGCCCAGAATTTGTCTTGGTGAACATTAATATATTCTTAAAAATAATGTATACTCAGCTACTTTTGGGTACAGTGTTTTATTTATGTCATTTGGTCATATTGTCTGATAATCTTATATAATTTATCTCTAGACATTGATATTTTACCACTTATTATTTTCTCAGTTAAGAGCGTTAATGCTTTAAATTATCATTATATAGTTTTCTCTTTCTCTTTTACTTCTCTTATGTTTTTGCCTCATGTATTTTGAAGCTCTGTTGTTAGGTATATACTCATTTAGGAGGATTGATCCATTTATCAGTATGAAATATACCTATTATCCCTGCTAATATTACTTGTTCTAAATCTTCTTTACATGAACTTAGCAGAGCTACCTCAGATTTCTTTGATTAGTGTTAGTATGTCTTTTTTCCATTTTTTATGCTTAATAGTTTTGTGTTTTTATATTAAAAATATATTTCTTATAAGTAGTATAGACCAATCTCACATTTTTATATACAAAAATTTCTGCCTTTTAATTAATGAATTTAGAATATCTCATTTAAAATAATTTTAATGTAGTTAGATTGAAATATACCATATTTCTAGATTTTAGACTTTATTTTAAATTATTCCTTTTATCTTTAGTCCACTTTTCTCTGCCTCCTCTGTATTTACATGAGCATTTTTTACTATTCAGTTTTATCTTCTATATTTAATTATTTTACATTTTTTACAACTTTTTAGTGGTTTCCCAGGATTTCCAATATAAATCTTTAAATAATCTAGGTCTACACTTCATTTGTAGTATAAGGCCTTTATACCAATATATTCCCAATTTCTCTCACCTATCCTTTGGCTATTTTTTAACCTTTTCACTTTTATGTATGCTATAAGCACACAACACACTGTTAAAAATTTTTTCAAACACTCAGGTATCTTTTAGAAAAATAAAAAATGAATAAAGATCGTTTTACTTTAATTTATTCCGTTTTCAAAACTCTTCATTTATTCATTTAAAAACAATTTTTTATGAATATATTATATTCCTTTGGTCAAAAAAGCTTGCTTTTATTTTTCTAGTATAATCTTCTTGCTACCAATGGAGTTCCTCAGTTTTTGCCTGCCTCAGAAAATCTTTATTTCTCCATAACTTATGAAGGAAATTTTTATTGAGTATAGGATTCTGAGTGGGCAGGGATTTTTAAAGCCTTTGAAGTTGTTACTTAAAAGTGACAACTTCTTGCTTGCATGATTCCTGAGCAAGTAGTCAGCTATAATTCTTATGCTGATTTCTCTGTAGATAATGTATATGTTTTTTTCTTTACTTTCAGCATTTTTCTGATTTTGTTTTTCAGTTTATTGAATATGATATGATTAAGTATTTTTATTTGTTTTTCTTTTAGTATTTTTCTTCCTTGATGTTCTCTAAGCTATTTGGACATAGGATTCAGAATATGTCAATAGTTTTTCAGAATTCTTGTTCATTATTTCTTCAAATATTTCTTTTGCCTCTTTCTTTTCTTTCTGAGGTTCCAAGTATGCATATGTCAGACTATTTGATATTGTTGTACAATTTTGAATATATTGCTCTTTCTTTTTTCCACTTCTAACATTTCAAGTTGTATAATTTCTGTTGACCTACCTTTAGTCTCATTAATTTTTTTCTCAGTGGTGTCAAATTCACTAATGAGCTTGTCAAAGACATTCTTTATTTTCATTCCAGTGGATATATATTTTTCTAGCATTCCCATTCGATTCATTTTTATTGATTTTATCTCTTTGGAGTAAATACTTTTCTAATCTTGCATGTTACCTGCCACTTTGAGTAAGAGCCTTTAACATTAATCCTGTTTATTTTAAGTTCTCACTTTGATAGTTCAAACATTTGTTTCATATCTCAGTCTCATTCTAATCAATGTTTTGTCTCTTCAGACTTAGTGTTTTCTTGCCTTAGATATACCTTGCATATTTTTGGAGCCAAATATGGTTTAATCAAACAGTGGACACCAGTGTAAAATTAATTTTAGATTTGAATGCTTTTTTTTCTGCATGACCATTTTTGGGGGGTTATGTTAATAAAGACAGGAGTTGGGCTTATTCGACATTTACTCTTTACTTGGTTTTGGGTCTTTTTTCTTGACTTTGAATCTTCCCCCCCTCCCCCACTAGAGATAATCTGTCTCTTCTAGTGTTCCCAGTTATAGTAAATCATTAATTTTCCTTGACTCTTGTTGACATGCTAGGAAGAGCATGGGAGTGAGGACATTCTCTGATGTACTGATTAAACCACAGTCTTAGGTAGGTCCTCTGAAAGTACATCTTGGAAATGTGGCTTTCAAAATGACTCCTGCTCCTCCAGATATAGCCATGTGTTATTGCTCTTCCCCCAGTGGTAGAACTTTTATTTATCTATTTTTTGTTCCTGTCCCATAGATGTAGTCAGTTTCTTCTAGTATTCCTGACTATACTTTTCTTGTATATTCTCCTACAGATTAAGGCTTTTTTCTTTTCTTTTTTTTTTTTTTTTTCTTTTTTATTTTTTTATAGTGTGATGACAGCAGTTGATAGTAACCATAGAGCCTAAAGTTCACCTCATTATGATCAAACTTTAGAAAGACTTCTCCTTGATATTAGACCCTGGACCTTAGATCATTTACTTTAGGAAAAAACAACAACAAAAAAAAAAAACAAAAAAACACCTGTAATTATTCATTACTTCTCTGTCCCTAAGATGTAAAACTTCTTCCATCCTCTTGCCAGGTTGACAACCCTGGAATATCTTTTTCAAGAATCTGGGGAGCTATCTCTTTGAAATTTAATCATCAATAAAAATAGTAACTCTATTTCTCAATTTCTATGAGAGCACAGGAGCCTAGATTTGATAAGCACCAATTAGCAAACACAGATGGCCTAATCACATTGATCACATCTTCTTTAAAGTCCTCCAGAATTTTTCCTGTAGCTCACCCCATGTTTAAATCCTTTTTACTACTTTTTTTTCCCCCAGTAAGGTTAAATTCAGCCTCTCTTATGTGCTGCAATATTCTTGACCCCCATTTATAATGATCTTAAATAATGTTTACCTTGTGGTTTTTAATGTGTCAGTGAAATTTTTCTTTAACAGTAGGGGACATTGGTTTGGCCATTGACAACTGTACTTCTTTAGCCAGCACTAAGTATACTGGAAAAGTTTTTTTACCAGGAGTCCATGATCATCCCTTGAGAGGAATGTACCTTGAGAGGTACTTGTGAGTACCTTGAGAGGTTCCTGTATGAAAAGTTTGTAAGAGGGTGTGAATCCCCTTTGAGTACAGCCCTCAGAGACTTCTCACTCTCTTATCAGTCCATATTCAGAGTTTAGCAGTTTTTAATAATCTTTTCCTGACTCTTCTTATCAATTTATTTGGTGCTCAGTGGTATCTGTCATAGGTCATTCAGTGCTCTGATCTTATTTCTCCTTGCAGGCATGTCTCTCCAGATTTCAATCTAGTTGTTTGCTCTATGACTTCAGTCACCTCATGTGCTCAAAAAGGTCATTATGTCTCAGCTTGTTCAGCCATTGTCCTGTAGTAAGGATGAGAGGAACTCTCTTTTTAGTTCTCTACAAATCTTATTTAAAACTGGAGATTTTTAACAGATAGGAAATAATATGGTAGTTGAAAAATTCGAACTGAAAAAAGAAAACTGAAACACAAAGGCAACACAAAAGTAATAACTTCAGAAAATAGCTACTACATTTAGGGTTGGGAGAACAAAAGGAAATGGTTAAAGTCATTAGAACTTGCATCTTGGGAAAGTGGTCCCACAGATGCAGGGTTCAGCTCCATGAATAGAGGTCACTTCCCACAGGTGCTGCTGTTTGTTGAGCTTAGAAGTGTCCGTGTGGAGCTTGGCTTATACCTTTTAGGATGAGGCTCCAGCTGGCTAGTGCTAACAAGAAATTGAAAACAATTACCATTTTAACTACCTATCCATGGTGAGAATCATTGCTAGTATGACGCTGAGAAGAATGGTGAGCAAGTTAGATATATTATGAGCACTCAAATTCCTTCAGATTTTCAGTCTCTCTACCTCTAGTGCTTGCTGTTTGTTGAATGTAGCAGCAATGCAGTTAGCAAAGAGAAGCAAATGCAGAATCCCTGCCCCAGCACCACCAGAGTATTGAAAGATGAGTGTGACACTGAGAGAAAATAACTGAACAATCAGCACAAAATCTCTGTATTATTTTAAAAAGTAGATTCATACTCTTCCAAATGGTTATATACATAGATAGATTTTATATGTATATACCATTTACAAATTAAAATATTATACCTCGTTACTTGAGAGATTACTTAGAGACACACACGGAGACAGAGAAAGACAAAGAAATTACTAGTTTTATTTTAAATTTTGTTTTTTTTCTATTTTTACTGTTTAGTCTTGTTTCATTGTTTGCTCACCTTGATAGAGGAGATGTATTAGCACTAGGATCTACAAATCTAAAATTTGAAGGCTATTAGAATGACCTATCCACTTCAGCAAATACATTCTCTAAGGGCAGGATTCTCCATAGAATAATAAAGACAGCTTTGGTAAGCATATCATTAGAAATGTAATATCATATTCTCAGTACATCATGTCACATTATGGCATGCATTATCCTTCTGCTGTGTGAATTCTATTCCCATTACCACAAAGGAAAAGAATACAAAAAATTAAACTGTAAGAGTTTGCTTTGTTTTAGGGCTTATGAGTTATCATTGCTAATGAATTTTTATCAATATTACATGGAGAGAAAAGAAAGAAAATTTATGTATCCATGCCTCTTCAATTTTTCTACATAAATGAATTTTGAATTACTGTTTCTAGAGTCATTTTATTATAGTTTTTCTCTTAAGAATAGTTTGTTCTCATAACAAATCATTTAAATGTTGCTGTATAAAAAGTTACTATATGAAAAGCTTTTCCAAAATTTATATCGTGAAGTTGTGTATATAATAGTACTTAATGTTTTTTTAAAAAGGCAAGTACATACTTGCATAGGGAATAAAACATTCTTGAGTTGCATACTGCGCTTCAGTAGCTGTCTTTGCTCAGGTCATTAGCATACTTGCAGATCATTTACCATGTGTTTGATGTACAAAACCAGTGCAGACTTTCTTTAAGCTGCATTTATGACTGGGCGAGTAACAGCTTGCTAAAAATGGACATAAAGGGGATACACACGAAGGAGTTTTACCCAAAGTTGTTCTAAATATCACAGCTGGAAATCTAATTTTGCTTATATTTATGTATTCCTTTTATTATACTTTAAAATTTATCATCTGTGTGCACTCTTATTTTTATTGTAATACAATTATAATAAAATATAATTCTTATGTTTTTATTATTATATTTGAGACATAATTCAAAGACAAAACTCAAATCAAAAGCCAAACATAATTGAACATTTTGTTTTGCTGATGGGAGAGATAATATTATTTGTATTTTAAATATGTAAGTTTCGTTACTTTAAGTTGTGTGACCCAACTTCAGTGACCCAACTTCAATTGCCATAAGAAAAACAATTTTTTCTCCATTCAAATGGAAAAAAGTAAAATGATATTTACTTTAGAAAAATGAAGAATCTATCTGTGAACATTTTGAGATTTTGTACTTGCTTTCAGAGTTAGGGAGGATTAAAGAAACCATATCTGTCTGCTTATATGTGTCAGAATACATTATTCTTAAATCATAGATCATAGTTTGAGGGATCTCAAAGGTTAGGTATGTACAGGTACTTGTGTGTATGTATAACAAGTAATGTTATATTTTATAAAAGCCTTGTTTGCTGATGTATTTCTCTAAGAGATTGTCTTCTAAAAAATTACAGAGAGTATGTACATGCATTTAAATTCTAAGTAAAGAAAATGTTTACCTGTGTAAGGAGAACTAAAATGTCTTTAAACCATATATGATAAAATGTGTAATAAAAACATGTACTTTGAATTAAAATAATGATCAAAAATATTTTCAGAGGCAAATCTGTAATCTATGGTTTTAAAATTGCTTTACAGTTAATGTGTTTATCTTAAGATATTATTCTAAGTTTTCAAGTATATTGTGAACACTTAATATGTGTTGAGGTGAAACAAACTTTTTAAAATTGGATAGTTTTACTCAAGAACAGTATTAAAATTTAATGTATCACAGGCAACATTTCCAAATAGCAAAACAGTTAACATTAAAAAAATGGAAATTGTATTTTGGGCAAAATGGCTTCAAACCCTCAGGGGAAATTCTTATTGAAAGCTAATTAATAAAGATATTGATGCCAAGACTGTGGGGTTGGATAAGGGATGAAGGAGACCCTTTAAGACCACTTCAATATTATGATAAGGTTTTATTAATTTCTCATCTGTATTTTCATAATTGAAGTAAAAAAATATATCATTGAGTTTTTTTCTCTGAAATACTAGATTTGATTCCTGTTCATTGCACTAGAAAACTACTAAGAAAATGACAGTTACAAATGCATTCCATTTGATAATTGTTGTCATTAAATACTTGGTAGTTATTTCATAGTCATATTTAGCCACACATAGTGTTATAATGGAGTAGATATGAGCATAATGGGCAATGAATTTTTCTCATATGTCATGTAAATGGGTGGTACATGGAATATGGATTTTGATAATAGTTGGAATTAATGATAATACAGAATATAAAATTTGATTTTTTTTTTCATTTGTAGTTTGAGTACAAGCCTTATATCCAGTCTATTCGTTGAGACCAAAATTTCCCCCTTAACCTTAGTTCTTTTTTAGGGCACAGATACTCTCTACTTGTACCCCAAGTGCAACAATATTAGAGATCCTCTATCATTGACTGTTTCTCCCAAAGTCAGTCAATATTCATCTGAGTCCTACATAGCAACTGAAAATTAGCACCTTTTATTTCTTATTTATGAAAGTAATCAGATATAACAAACCTTACAATGGTCTTATCATGGTTTAATTATCCACATATCTAGAATCTTTAAGCTGTCTTTAAGCTGTCCTCTGGGTTACATCTCTAAAATTATGTAACCTGCAACCTCTGCCCATATACAAGGGCAGACATTGCCTGTTTTCAGTTAATTCCCATTCATAACTCAAGCAGGAACTAAGAGGACCCATCCTGCTTCCCATTATAGACACTTTCTGCCATGTTCCCTTACCTGCTGTAGTCCTTGTAAGCAGGAAATATTCTGTTTACGTTTTAAAAATGCATTTGAAGGAAAAGTGGCACAACTCAAGCATTTCTTGTCTTTGGAAGTTGCTCAGCTACAGGACGATAGAAGTATGGTCACTGCGGGAACCAATGACTTCACTAAAGTGATTTGAGCAGAGTGAATAGCTGGAAGGGTGTGGATTTCAAAACGAAAGGACAGCCAAGAAAGCAAACAAGAAGTATGAAGCTGAATAATTACAAATATAAAGCTGCATCACGCAGAGTGCCACATCAGAAACTAGAGTATTAGTTACGTCAAATACGTGTTTACTGGAGATCTTTAGAATAATGGCAGTATTGGATGGTAACTTCAATGTAATACTTTGCTTTAATTTTTATACTTGTTTTATAGAGAAAACTTACTTTCTTATTAACAGAAAGTTTTTTTAAAACTACTTTAAAAATAACATTTTCAATATTTGTGGTTTATTTGCTATTCAAAACACATTTTTATGGATTGGAAATATTGTTAAAATCTGCAATTATAAGAGAATGAGATTATTTTTACATGGAGGAATGCTTTAGTTAATTTTTAGGGAAATCTACAGATGAAAATTGTAGAAAGATGTAGTATTCATTGAGAATGTATTGAATTTTATCAATTTGAATGTATAATTGCTATTACAAGAATGTTATTTTTCTATACTTTCCTGAGCATTATAGCTTAAAATCCCTCTTAAACAAGTATTTGAAGAATCACAAGATATATTTTTATTAAAAAAATATTTTTCTCGATAAGTGGAAGTATAACTTCCTGATTTATCAAACTTCACTTAATGGATTATACATTTTTAAATATAACCTCTAAGTTCTAACAAAAAAAATTGGAGATATTTTAAATTATAAGTTTGTATTTTTCAGGAAATAGTAAATATAGTTAAATGTTCATAATTTATATTTTATATTTATAATTTATATTTATAAAATATAATTTATATTTTATAATGTTTAAATTTCATAGTGTGCTTGTTTCAGACTTTCTATTTTACCTGGAAACAGAGTGAAAAACTATTTTCACACTGTGAAACTATGTTTCCATCTATTTGTTAAATAGTAGTCAGTTTCATCAAATATTTTTAAATGCCCTTGGCAGGGATTTCATTTGAAACGTAGGTTTATATCTAAGTAGGAGAGACAATATGCAAAGCTATAAGAAGGAGAGAACTGTTTTCTTCCTTCCTTTTTTCCTCCCTCCCTCCTCCCTCCCTGCCTCCTTTCCTTCCTTCCTTCCTTCCTTCCTTCCTTCCTTCCTTCCTTCCTTCCTTCCTTCCTTCCTTCCTTCCTTCCTTCCTTCCTCTTCCTTCCTTCCTTCCTTCCTTCTTCCTTCCTTCCTTCCTTCCTTCCTTCCTTCCTTCCTTCTTGTTCCTCTCTCCCCTCTCTCTCCCTCTCCTTTACTTTCAAGGATATGATTATAGACCACGAATATTTAAATCACTTAAAAAGGAAGTTGCAACATAAGAATGGAAGACAGTGTAAAGTAATAGGATTGATGAATTGTAACTCTCAATGGAGGTTAATTTTGTTACTGGTTAATAGAGCAAGTGTGGTTGATAGAAGCATCTCAGAGTGAGATGTTTCAAGTTGATACTATGGAAAATATTCTGTTTTTTGGTCATGACAATGTCTTGAGCATTACGTAAATGAGAATGCCTATAGTCAGAAGGAGTACAGGATCATTCAAAGAGAGGAGGTGAGGGATCTTAACTACCAAAGGGTGTAAGTTTATCTGTGAAGTACAAATCACCAAGAATAGTGATAGTAATATTCTCTGATATTACTCAGTGATTGAGAGTGAGATATAAAGGATATAAAACCTTTAAGGAATTGACTGGAGCATATCAAGTGCCTGTATATAAATAAGGGTAGTACTGGGTCTAGTATTCTGATATGAGAGTCAAATTGATTTTCAAGATGATGAAGACCTAGTTGTCTAGAATCTGCAATTAGAAGCAAAAAAAGGACATATACTTTTGTGGTAGACAGAGTAATGGCCATCCATAGAGATCTATGACCTAATTCTTTGGAACCTGTGAATATATTTCCTTTTATGGCAGAAGTGACAGTGCAGATGTAATTAAGTTACACATTTTGAAATGGGTAAACTCTCTTGTATTATCCAAGTGGGCCAAAACACAAGGGTCCTTATAAGAGGGAGGCAGGGTCAGAGACAGTGAGGGAGATGTGATGACAGAAGCAGAGGTCAGAATGATGCAGCAAGCAGGTTTCTAGTGGGAAGCCTCTGGAAGCTGGAAAAGGAGATAAAAAGACTCTGCCTTTGAGGCTCCAGAGGACCCAGCATGGCAAACTTATTTTAGACTTCCAACCTCCCAAACTGTAAGATAACAAATTGGCATTATTCTAAGCCACTAAGTTTGTGGTGATTTGTTGCAGCAGCAATAGGCAACTGGTAAAACCCCACATCCAAATATAAGGGAACATGATTTGGGAGAAAATACAGATACCACCAGAGAAAACTATAAAAGAGGCAGTGTCCTCCAGAGACAGCTGGATTTCAGTTAGAGCGGTAACATGAAGGCTGGCCATAGGGCATATGAGGAAGACATGGGAAAATATTTCATGAGGTTGGGAAGAGTGGAAGATAAACTCAGAAAGAGGGTATACACAGCCTTGTGTATGAATAAGAATCTGAGGAATGGGATGAACTGGAGTTCTGGGTTTCTCATGATGCCTGACACAATGAGAATAAAGGACAAATGAGATTTGTATTGACTGTCACAAGACACCAGTCGTGGTGAGGTACAAGCGGTATGGAAAACAGGGTGGCCTGACGATAATCACATTTGCCCATGGAGTCAGGAGGCAAAGGAACGGTAGTCTTAAATGGAGCATTCAGAACTCGTAGATTCTCTTCTTATTTCAAAGCTATGCAGAGTTCTGAGACTCTCTTCCTATCTCCTTATAGAGAGCATAAAAGGTAAAAGATAAACCTGATAAAATCAGCAATGCATATACACCATAATCTAAGGAGAGTACATAAACCAAGCTCAAATTTGAGTTTAAAAGGGAGAATTAAATTACGTTGTGGATTTTGGGATAAAACAATTTGCTGATGCATATGGAAGCTTATAAAAACCAGGAGTGATAGACAGTTAAATTTGTATTAGATGTATCTATTAGAGTTTAGTAGGAAAAAACAAAAAGATCATGAGGCATTGTGTACAAGAATTATATGAAGTGACAATTATCAGTTAATGAAGAACTGTAGCTGTTCATCCCTATGTTGGGAACCGGAACATTGGTGAGAGGTTTAGCTGTTTCACATTGAACTTTAGAAAAGCTTACTTTTTATATGCATTTTTATAGGGGCAGATTCCTAAGTAATATGGATCGCTCAAATAAAAGATAATGTTCAAAGAACTTTAAGTAAAAGACTAATGCATGCAAATAAAATTGCACTTTCAACAATAGTGATAAAAAAAGAAAAAATGTGTTTGATGATTCTTCACATTCTTTCTTTTTGAAAAATGAATACCTTATTCTACTGCCTGCTTTCAGTGCAATATGTTAGTCCATGAATTTTGTAAAAGATGAATCCATAGGAAATTATCAGAGCAGTGATATAAGTCTCAAAGCCTAAATTCAATAGCAGTTGTACACGATTAGTTCAGCATACAGTACTGGATTTTCACAAACATGCTGACTTATGATGACCGAAATGAGAAATGAATAACCAGCAATGGAGCCTGGATAGCAATAAGTGGAAGTCGGCAGATGGTGTGTGAATATCACACTGGCACTAGAAAATAGCAGAACAGACAGCCATGCTTACTATTATGACAGATTGACTGACTAGAAAAAGCTTGAATGCACTTGTGTTGTTTTCTCTAGTGTTTAAATTGGAGACATAAAAGTTCATATAAACTCTATATCAGTTAGAAATGATAAGTCAAATTTTACTCAGTGTAGCCTTGATATATCTGTTCAATGTGTATGTGTATATGTGTGTGTAATCTATATACTAGTTAGCATAGAAA
This sequence comes from Eonycteris spelaea, assembly GCA_003508835.1. Classification (NCBI taxonomy): domain Eukaryota; kingdom Metazoa; phylum Chordata; class Mammalia; order Chiroptera; family Pteropodidae; genus Eonycteris; species Eonycteris spelaea. Next base: position 5,534,094 of record PUFA01000003.1, read on the forward strand.
ATGAACTATTTTTACATCATTAAACAGATACTGATTGTTTAGTAGATGTCCTTTGAAGTAAAATTAAGTGACCCCAGAAAAACATAAATAATATTCTACTAACTTTATATGGTATACTGCTTGTGATAAATTTATGAAGTTCAATTATTTTTGAAGAAAATATAGCTGCTAAGGTGATTTAAGCAGAAGCATCATTCATCTCTACCTTACTTCAAAAGGTTGCATTAAATCATCAAAACAATAGCTATCTTTGTACTGTAATGATGTGCCATCTTATCTATAAACTTGTAGATGAGTCAAAGGTGAATTAAGAAATGTAGGCTCCCAGATAAGCAAATACCATGGTGCTTGAATTAAATGATCAATGACAAAACAAAATATATTAGGAATATGAGGAACTATTCATTCAAAGAATACATTAATGCAAATCAAACCACAATGAGATTCCATCTCACACCTGATAGAATAAATGTTATCAACAGGACAAGTAATAACAAATATTGAAAAGGATACAGAGAAAAAGGAACCCTCATACACTGCTGATGGGACTGCAAATTGGTACAGCCACTATGGAAAGCAATATGAAGGTTCCTCAAAAAACTAAGAATTGATCTACCATACAATCCAGCAATCTCTCTACTGGGTATTTACCTTAAAGACTTGAAAACTCATATCCGAAAAGATATTTTCATACCGATGCTCATAGCTGCTTCATTCATGGTGGCCAGGACATGGAAGCAACTGAAGTGTGCTGCGATAGATGATTGGCTAAAGAAGCTGTGGTACATATATACAATAGAATATTACTCAGCCATAAAAAGAGATGAAATATTGCCATTTATGACAACATGGATGGATCTCAAGATAATCATGCTAAGCAAAATAAGCCAGACAGAAAAAGTTGAAAGCCAAATTATATCACATATGTGAGATATAAATCTAAAAGCAACAGATGAACAGAACAAACAGAGACTCATGGGCAGGGACAATAGATTAGTGGTTACAAGAAGGTGGGGGTGGTGGTGGGAGGGGAGAAGTAGATGGGGTAAAAGGGGTCAAATATGTGATGACAAAAAGGAATCTAACTATGGGAGGTGAACATAATGTAAATATATATATGCCTTACTGTTAAAGTGTACAGCTGAAACTTTGGATTTCATTAACCAATGTCATCATAAAAATTAATTAATAAAAAAGAATACATCAATTATGTAATTTGAAGATATGATATAGAGATGGAAATCATATATCTCTTAAAATTGTCAAATACTGTCATCAAAAAAGTTCAAATTTCTTCAAGAAATTCTTAACTTTATCCATTTATTATGTCAACTCTCTTACGACCTGTGCAGATAAACTATAAATAAGTGTGTGGGGCAGGAGGGGTAAGATCTTTAAATGTGATCAAACTATAGTAGAATATTGATATATTATAAAATGTATGGTTGACAGTGTATGAGCTTGTCTAGGTAAGATGCAGAAAGCACCCTTGTTCTTCAGCTTCCTGATACACTTACAATTCACAGAGCTAATTATTTAGGAAAAAGTCTAATTCATTTTCCTATATAGATATTTAGTATAATTTTTAAAAAACATTTTGAGTAAAAATTAAATAATCAAAGTCTGAGTTTTAAGTAATCTTTGTTTTGTAATCAGTGAATTATCCAGTATTTTTCATTACTTTGATGAATATATGTAATAATTAAATTTCAGAAACATATAATACATATGTTTGACATATATTTTATATATATGTTTGCCACATATATTGTAATATATATGTTTGCCACATACATTACACATTATGTGTCAGATTAGGCAGAAATATAGTTGTGGAATGTTTAGAGACATTGTGGCAAAATTTTCATCTTTCAAGGTGAAAATTGTGAAATCTGGTCCATGATTCCAAGCAATATATGTTCAATTGACTAATTCATTTGAATGGATTTGATGATTTTCTGGATCCCATATACTGAATTATGTACACACAGGCTGGCAAATCTGCAAAGCTTATTTGGAGAAATAGGATGCTCATAGTTGACCATAAACTCCAATGTCAGTGTTTAGGGACCATTTTATATGCGATTTGTATATAGCATCCAATATACTTGAATATGCTATTTAAGAACTGCCTTTTTCAGGAATTTAAATTCCAAAACAGCATGAAAATAATAATGTAAATTAATTTTCCAGAGTAGGAACAAGAATCAAATAATGTGCATTGCACTATTTACTGGTGGAAAGGTAAAATTATTACCAAATACTATTATCATCCTCAAGGTTTAAAAAAGAATGAATATGTTGAAAACTAACTAATTTCATATCTAGCTGTCCAATTATGTTCATATCAATTATAATTTCCAAAAGATATTCATCTGCATCACTTTTAATTGACTAATGTCATAACTGAATCAACAGCCACCTATATTTTGCTTGATTTCAAACTAATATTAGGTGTCACTTAGCTTCAGTGTATTTGAAACATTTCTCTTAATGGGTGCAACAGAATACCCAGTCCTTTTCTCTTTCTGAGGAAAAGTGAAAAGAGATCTATAGACAGACTGGCCATGTGAATTATTATGAATATGGCAAGACAAAAAAAAGCTCTTTTGGTTATTAGAATTTTAAAGTAGCAGTAAGATCAAGGGAATGTCCTTCAAACTAAAATCACATGACTAAATTTTGAGAGTAATAGAGATACCCTTCAGGAAATAAATTAAACCCAGGACTGACTTGAGTCAATTCTCAAATCAGAAGCAACATCTATGTTCTTTATATGAGAAAGCTAATTTAAAAAAAAAAAAAAGGAAAAAGAGAAAATGGAAAGGAGGATGAAGATAGTAATGCTGCATCAAGTATTTTGGTAAAATTATTCTCTGAAAACAAATAAAGCTTAATATATAAATATAAAATATGTAGGGAGGGGTATGTGTGTGTGTGTGTATGTATGTATGTGTGTACTTTCTAATTTCATATTCCTTCCTTGGGATTCGAAGGATAAACCTAGAGATAATTTTTAACAATTGAACATACTTAATTCGGGAAATTAAAAACCCTAAAACATAATTGCCAGAGAAATAGGGTCCAGGATAACCCTTGCTGAGTGAAGAATAGACTTCAGTTGCTTAATATTCAGGTGGGACCTACGGAGGTGCGAGGTGGCAAGCTATTGCAGCTATTCAACTAAGTACAGAAATATTTCAGGATTCTAACAAAAGGTACAGTCATGTAAACCTAGAACTAGAAAAAAACTATTTGTTCTCCATTGTAATATGTGTCAACATGTATAACTTGGGAACTAGTTACAAGGAGTCATCTTTTAGGTTATCTTTGAAAATGCAGTCTATTCTAAATGGGAATGAAGTCAGAGAAGGGACACCAGGAGATATACTCATGATATGTACATATTCTTATTTGCAGTTGTTCCTGAAGTGCAGCTACATTCCTACCCTTTTTGGGAGGTTTGTTTCTTGACTCCTTCCTACAATCACAAAAGTATGTGCAAAAGTACTTCCAGATGGGAGAAACTAGAGATAAGGATAATTTATTATTATTATTATGTAACAGAGTGGTGATATAAATAATATCAGGAAAAATATTTTCTATGGCAAAGTAATAAAATAGAAGAGTTTAGTGATATTTGTGGAAAAATTGCTTAATATAAGTAGAATTTAACAAAACTGTAATCAATAGAAAATTTGTTAAGCCTCTAGAGTAATTGATGGATTTTCTAGATACCCCCTATCAAAAAATAAATGTAGATAATTTGCAGAACATAATTAATAGATGTAATTCAAATATAATAGAAAGCATCAATTGGGACATACTAATAAGGTATAAAAATTAACTACTTTTTTGGAAATATAAAGTGTCAACATAGTGGGGGTTTCATTCCCACTACTTATCTTAAAATATTAACATAAAATCAGTAAAAAATGTATTAATAATAATCTCTATATTAAACAACCCATGATGCAAAACAAAAATAATAGGAATTTTAGAATACACAGTACCGATTGATAACAAAACAAATACATATCAAAACTTAAGGGATAAAGCTAAAGAAGTAATAAAGAAAAATTTGATGCCTTAAATGTTCACATTAGGTAAGAAACAAACTGAAACTTAATAAATACATAAATTAATATGTTACAGATGTCACAATATGTCCAAAAAAGACTAATTTGATGAACTGGAAAATGTCTTAAAAAGAAACCCTTACTAGCTCAAGATAAATATACATATTGAAACATTGCAAATTAAATTTTAATTTAAAATTGTCCAACAAATAAAGCACTATGCCAAGAGGAGTTTTGAAGGGATTTCTATTCAATATGCAAGAAATAAATAATTCCAATATTACACAAATTTAGGAGATATAAAAATAATTTTTAAAAGAATTTAATATATTTTTGCTGTAAAACATAGGAAATAAGTAAAATTAGGACAATTAAAGTTTACTCTTACCTATGAAAAGGAAATTGAAAAAAAAATAATTTAGCAAACCAAATTGAGTACTGAAAACAACAATAGCATAACAGCCAGGAATGTTGTCTTATGGGACTCCAAAGTTAGTTCATTATTAGAAAATTGATTAATGTAAATGTCTACATCAAAACATTAAATAGAAAAAAATGTATGAACTATTTCAAAGTATACAGGAACAGCTTTCAAATTGTTAATAATAGCATATAAATGTCTTTGCAAACTAAGATTAGAAAGCTTAAATTGATAAAGCACATCAAAACTTATAATCAAAATACACACAAGTTAAAAGGAAAAAAATATTTTAGTATCAAGAACAGGAAAATATAGGTAGCTATCACCATTTCATTCAGCATTGTGCAAAAGTTAGAAGTCACTAAGGGATAAAAATAATAAAAAGTAAAAGGATTGAAAGAGAAGAAGGTTAAGTGTCATTATTTATGTATGGTATGTTCTATCTAGGAACCTTTAAAAAATATACAGAAAAGACATGAGTTAATGAGTTAGTATAGCAATATTTCTAGAATAAAACCAATGTTAAAAGTGGTTTACTGCATTTCCATACCCAAACAATTAAAAATTTTACTTAAAAATGTCATTTATATAATGATAAAGATATAATACAGATTGAAATAAATACATAAAATAGGAGCATGATTTTTAAGGAGAATAATGTATTACTGTATTAAATACATTAAATAACATAAATTGAAAGTTATACCAATATAAGTATAAATTTTGTATGGTTAAAAATGTGCATAGATCCAATGCAATGACACTATCATTGTGGAGTTTTTCTTATAAACTAATAAATTAATTCTAAAAATGTATGGGCAAACATAAGAATGAAAGAAAGAACATTTCTTAAGTAGGAAATTATTTGAAAGGATATGTCTTATAAGGCTTGTTTGCAAATTATGGTAATTAAGATAGTGTGTAGTTGAACAGGCAGAGACAAGCAACCAGTGGAATTTTAACAAGAGACCAGAAACAGAGAAATACTTACTTGAAACCCGATTTTGGTAAATGGACCAATACAATGCACTGAGGGAAAGTATGGATTTTATAATAAATGTTGCTGGAACTGTTTTATCATAAGGAACAGAAAGAGAGAGAAATTTAATGTTCTCACAAAGAAATAACAAATAAAAATCAATTAGAAATCAATTTCAAGAAGATTAAGTACTTATTGTAAAATAAAAAGATATAAACCTTTAAAAAATATAATGAAAGGATCAGGGATAATGTTTTATAGTATCATGATTAGAAAAAAATTTAAAATAAGATATGAAAAATATTAGCCACAAAAGAAGTGATTGATGAATTTGACATTAACAATGAAGCTTGAAGCTTGAAGTTTATCAAAAGACACATAAAGTAAAAAGAAATATTGAGTGAAAAAAAGAGTGAGAGAATTATTAGAAATATATAACCAAAATGATTAGTTTTTAAAATACATTAGTAGCTTCTATAAATCAGTGAGAAGTCGATAATCCAGCGGACTGAAAATATAAATGGGCACTGCCCAGAAGAGCAAACAAGAATGGCCCATACAAATAAGCAAAGATTTTAAGCTCTTTAGAGTCAGGGAAATGTAAAATAAATATAATTTTAAGGATTCTATCTACCATATAGGAATAACTATTGGAAAGGATATGGGGCAACCAGAATTCTCAATTTATATCCTTAGTTCTAGTATAACTTGGTACAAAACCTTTGGAAAATCATTTGGTATTTCCTATTAAGACTGATTATTACATGCATACTCAAGAATCAATAATTCCACTCCTCTGTATGTTCTCTATATAAATATGAATTCCATATACACACATTCTATAGAAATCCACCAGAGGATATGATAAAATATTAATGTCAGCATTGTTGATATAATGAAGTAAACTGAAATAATTGTTTATCAAAAAGAAAATTACAAAATACTAGTACCAGATTCCTGTAGCTTAATACCATCTGATGATGAAAGTGAAATAAAGTGTAAATGAATTTTAGAGGAGTATATACATAAATTCTTTTATATAATATTTAGCATTGGCAAAACTAAGTATATATTCAGTTGTGTTTATATATCACATATTGATATTATATGTAATATTATATCATAATATAGAGAGATATGGTAAAGAGCTAGTTTGCCTCAGTGTGACAATATCAGCTAAAATGTTGAAATATTATTTGATAAGCAGCATTGTCTTGCTCACCACAAGTGCCCCCCACTCACACCGTGCCAGTTGCTCAGAATGTTCCCACCCCTATCCTACGACCTTATGGTTATGTCTTCTATTACTACCTCGCACCAGAAGCGGATATGTAGTGAAGCAAATAGTGAAGCAAATGAAATTTCTGTTCATGATCCTTTACTTGCAGGGCCTCCTCCTAGATTCCAATTTGTATTTACATTGAAAGAGATCCTCCCCACTACTTCATCCCAAATTGTGCTTCCTTCGAACCTCATAATGTCTAAATGCATCCGCCAAAAATGGATCCTACCCCAGTACTACCCAGCAACATTTATTCTGGTTGTTCAGTGTCTGATTTTAAAAATTGTGAGGGTCATCCTTATGTCACAGAAAAAATAAAAGCAAAGGAATAACAACACCAAATTCAGCATACCAACTTCTTCTAGGAGGTTTGACTGAATTCAGGAAAGACGGACAGTGGTTCAAAAATTCAGATAATCTAACTTTATATAAATTGTTAGTACATTAGTAATTGTTTTATTACTCTATAAATTATTAATATACATTACATACTATCTTGTATAATTCCATTCATGATTAAAAATATATAAAAATATAAGGTAAAGTTGACAACCTTTTATAAAAATTAAGCAGTCTAGTCAAGATGTGTCTGGAGATGTATTTAGACATGAATATATTAGTTTGAATTGCTTATGATACATAAAATATCAGTGTCAAATTATCTACACGTGCAGAAAATCTTTCTTTTCAATAAGATATTCCTGTTTCCTCAATATATTCAGTTATCCTGCGTATAGGCGAGACATTTTTAAACCATTACAAGTTAGTTTTGCTCTGTGCAGAGGTAGATCTCCATAAGCAAGACCATGTATCACCTAAGTTAATTCTTAAAAATACAAATTCTATACTAGTTCTAAGGCCAAATGTGTAAGAATATCTGGATTGGCCATGCAGTATTCAATATTTGACAAGATTTCTGATTCTGATGAATATTCAAGTTTTAAAGCCAGTCTATGTTTTTTGTAGAACACTAAGTTATTTTTCTTCCCTATTACATCATTATAATAAATTTAATTTATTTACATAATAGTATGCCCTTGTCCTTATACAATTATAATTTAGTTCAAAGAAATGATAGTGAAGATTTTTTTTTAACCTTGCTTTAAAGGAGACATTATATAAACTCTAAAAGGATTAAAATGATTATGTTGGCCATCATATAATACAAGTTTATTTTTAGGTCTTAAACTGTTCAGAGAATATTAAGATCACAATAAAATATCTAGCAGTAGTCATATTATTCTTTTAAAAATTTTACAACATATTCTACTGCATATTATTTACATAACAGCATTGAAATTGATTATGAACTTGTTTTATTTCAACAAAATCTTCTAAGTGAAAATAATGCATAATAAAAATATTATGTAAAGTAATTGCCTCCAAAATTACTCATTATTGCCTTTATCACATTACATGCATCAGAAGCCATAATCATCATCTCGATTTTCATTACAGAAATATATTTAGTTTATACCTTGGCATTATTCTGATTATGCAAAGTCCCATTAAAATTAGTAATGAGCAAAACTGAAAATGTACGAATATTTAAGCTGCATATATGTGGTAGCTTTTCTTAATAGAAATGTATTAAAATGAGTAGTTCTTTGGCCTGGGAGATTTGTAAATGTGTTCTGATGTGGTGGTTAGTGTTTTTATGCTTCCATTTGACTTAGACATAGTTTATATTTTACATAAAATTAGTTATTGGTATATTAAAAAATTATAATAGATGCTAATGGAAGATTGTTGGGACATATATGTTAATTTTTCTTATTGTTTCAAGAAATTTTAAACACTATTGATAGTGGCACCACAGATGGATAAATTTAAGAATCATTTGCTCTGCTTTCTTCTGAGAACTCCAGAAATTTCTGAAGAAATGGATGTCTACTCAGAAATGTTAAAGCTATGGGGAATCCATAGAACTCCACGGAATCTGCTTCTTATCTCGAGCTGTCTTTAGTGATGGAATTATGTTAGAATATATTAATTTCTCTGTCAGTTTAGCAATGTAGTCTATTCTGGAAGAATGAGTGAAGTGCACATCACATTCTGACTTCAGTTGTCATCTTTCAATACACACTATATAAAGAAGCACACAAACCAAAAGAGACCATAAGGGCCTCTCTTGTTACATATGATATGTTTTTAGTACCAACCCACAAACAAAACTAGCTATTCCTCAAATTTTCTCTTCTCTCTTCAGTGCAGGGACATATTTCATTGCCTAGCTGAGGTAAATCAATAGCTAATGAAAATATTAGGCTGGATTATTTATTTTTTTAATCCAGCAATGATTAAATGGCATTTTGTGCTTTTACATAATATAGTAAAGGCTTTCAACTCTTGCAAGGTAGAGATTTTCAGAAATGAGAGCCAAATCAATATTAACCACCTTTCATGTTCAGAGAAATTGGTCTAATGACACAGAAAAAGAAACAAATTAAACATTATATGTAGAATGAATAAATGACATATATATGGATGATTTAATCTGGTTGTTTAAAATTATACCCAGGTATTATCATGAATCCTTTAAGATGAATATATATACATATATATAATATAAATATATTTATATTATACATATAATCTGTGTGCATATACACGACATATTATATATACATGTACATATATAATATGTATATATAATGTGTATATGTACACAGATTATATGTATAATATAAATATATTTTCCATAATTATGTGCATTATATAATTAATAATAATTATAAATGATTACATAATATTTTAGGTTTTTATTCATATTAATGACATTTTATTCTATTATGTACTATGTCAAATTTCAAGAGAAATTAAAATGAGATGGTTTTAGCTTTATCTATAAACTGTTTAAAGAAAAACAATGATTGTATCCCAGTATAAAAGAGCAGAACTATATCTTTGAATTTAAAAATATCTTGAATATACGTATTTGTAGCTTATTATCATTTACATATTTTTCTAGGCAATAAGGGTAAATGCTTTAAGCAATAACTTTGGTGTATATTTTACCAGAATGCCACAGTATTAGACTAAACCTAGCACATTTACTCTGAAATACAGTAAATACTGCACAATAGTTTGCAAAATGAATAAATAGACAAGTACATGCTGAATACACTCTACCATTAGACAGTATTTTGATCACACAATAATTAGATCAATTAGATTCACTGTATACAAGTTTATCTCCAAACAATCAATTAACTTGCAAATGGGATAGGTGATTCATGCCTGTTAAACTGTATAGATAACTGCTAATTGAATCAGACATGTAACATGTGGTTTAATATGTGTATATTATGATAGATGAGCTAACCGGCTTAACAAACTTTCACATCATGTCATAACTATGTAGTTATCTATCTATCTATCTATCTATCTATCTATCTATCTATCTATCATCTATCGCTCTGTATTTATATAGTTTACAGAATGTTTACATCTGTAATACCACTTTCTCAAAATATGGAACTCACAGTTAAGCAATTATGAATTAGACTATATCAATTTGATCAGAATTAGCAGAATTAGAACCAGTAATTCAGGTTACTGTCTTTAAATCCACTGTCCTTTTTACTGTGTGATAACTGATTAAATCGATTTTGAAATATAGATAATAGATACACAAAAATGAGTAAACATATATGTCAATAGCATTACATTAAAATACTAGGAGGTTACTACACTTGCCATATTTAAAATCATAATAATAGTTTAAGTAATTGCTAACGCTACTCTTGTACATTTTACTTTTTAACTATCATGTAATCTTATTACACAATCCTTATATTTTTCATTGGCTAACAGCCAAGAATAACAAAGACAAGCAAAGTTAGAAAAATTTCAGAATAATTTGCTTAAAATGAGCAAAGATATAGGAAACTGTAATATCTGACTTCAAACAGTTTAAGAACACTCATGTGAAAAAATAGGAATTTGTTCTATCTGTCATCAGATTGCTGCATTAAGTAGACTTCATGAGATGCCATCTTTTGCCTGAGGAAGCTTCATCTAGAATTTTGAACATTAAAGGACTCAGACTATAATGAAGCTGAGTCTTTGTTTCTGCAGTTAGTTACACTATATGCACTCGCTTGAATGCTGTAATTTTTTCACTGCAAAGATGCAGGCTGAGTGGGAGGATTTGATTTCTCAGAAAGATTAATAAAATTAGTCTCCTAGGACAGTTTTCTTAAAACCTGAAAATTCCCATTGCAGAGACTGAGTTCAAAATGCAAAAGATATTTCATTGTTTTTATGCCTGTGAAAGTTAAAAGGCAAAATACAATGGTCAGAAGTGGGAAATGCTACCAGACCAGGAACTGGTCTGTTAGAAACTGCCAGGTCAATGAGAAACTCCAGAGTAAAGATTGCCATTTTTAGAAGTGTCGCATATCTGATGGGAGTGTCTAAGTCCCTGAATGACTTTCTCATTCCTTTTCTGGGAGCTACTCTGAGAAAAATCTGCCCCTGGAACCATCACCTTCCTTAGCTATTCTGCTGGAGAGACCCTGAGAAAAGTATGACTGGCTTGAAAGCTGAAGCAAATCTGAAGGCACTACAGTTGGCAGCCATCGGCTAGCCATATTTCTCAGAGCCGGACTAGATTCCTTTCTTGAAGAGGAACCTGAAGTTGCATATCTGTGCCTGCCACACCACACTCCCTCCTACCACACTCCCTCCTCTGACACCTCCCACTTTGCAGAAACAGGCAGTCACACAGGGTAAAAAACTTGGAGTCATTACTCATTCCTCCCTTTAACATCTCCTATGCGACCTATGAGTAAAATCGGTTGATTCCACTATCAGACTCATCCATGTCTCACTGCTTTCATGCCTACTGCCCAAGTTCAAGCCATCATCATCTTTTTTTTTTTCTGGATTAATGTGATAAGCTTCTCACTAGTCTTACTGATTACAAGCTTCTCCCTTTCAGTCTATTCTCTGCACAATATAGCATATCTCCCTTTTGTTCTCAAATCTTGCTGTCTATATCCAAAAGTCATATCATATCCTTTATGTACTTGAACTCTTCATTTATTTTCTTGCACTAAGTAGAGCAAAAGTATATCTAGTTCTTTCATTACTGTATTATTGTTTAGCTTTATTCTGACCTCTAACCCTCTACTTATTCTGTTCCAACCTTAATGTTCCTCAGATAAGCCAAGCACCCTTCTGCTTCTGGGCCTTGAACTTGCTATTTCTTCTCCCTTTCAGATATATTCAAATATTTGATAAATTGCCACCTTTTCAGAAGGACATTCCATAACTATTCTATTAAGAGTGCAGTCCAAACCATAACTCCAAGTTGAAACTTGGCACTACTATTTCTGTTTTCGCTTTATTTTTCTTCATAGCACTTATAATTGTCAAATACTATGTCTACAGGCTTGGACAAACACTAGCATTTGATATGTTTTCAAATGAATTTTTGTTGGATGAATGAACTATCAAAAACTATCGTTTTCCTACTTTTAATCTCTCATGGGCAATAGGAATTGAGTGTTTACACATTGTTTTACATGGTTATCAGTGAGAGATTGGGACAGGCCTGGCTCCAAAAATATATAAAAGATTATAAGAAAACAACAACAACAACATAAAAGAGGTCCATAACATAAGAAATGTAACTCAAAGTAGTATTTATTAAATGCCTGCTCTATGGCAGACAAGTCTAATATTTAATTTCTGTAACTTTCACTATGCCCTTAACTGGGTATTCATATGTCATCTGGTTTACTGATAGAAATAGATTCAGAGAAAAAAACTTTCTAACAAAGTTTTTGTGTACATAGATAAGTAAGAATTATTATCCCCAAGCCTTCATCACTTCCGCTACATTGTGGAAATTAAATACAATAATCAACTTTCAAGAATCATGCAATAACTTCATAAACTTCTCCAAAAACTTCCTTATTAATTTCCTAGTGTCTTATGAACCTCCCACAAGTACACATGATTTTATCCAACCTTTGATATAAAGACATAACTCAATCTTTAGCATAGGTTTTATTTAAGTGAGTGCCCTCAGATTTTTTTTTCACAAAATAGAAACATTCATTCATTCATTTACAAATCTATCCATCTACATCTATCAATTATTTTATTCATGTATTCACTCATTTATTAGATATTTTCAAATAATTGTGCAATTAATTCCCTGATGGTTTACTTGCAAGTAAGAGAAACAAAGTTTCTACCTTCATGAGATTTAAATATATATAAGCATTTTATATAAACTAAGTGCACCAGTATTAAAAATTAATTTTAAGATTAATGGGGACAGATATCATGAGAATCTAGGTTAGAGGTCAAAAATTACACATAAACACATAAACATGCACATGCACACGAACCAGTGTCTTGATGGAGGAAATGAAGAACTTAACACTATTCCAATACAAAGGAATAATATACATGAAGAGCCAGAGTCAAGAAAAAAATGGGACATAATTTGAGGGATGTATTATGCTCAACTTAGCTTTCTACACTAAGTGTATTGTGTCTCGAGTGAACCTGGGTGCCATTAAAGTATTTTCAGTAGAGGATCAAAGTTATCAGAATTATATTATTTTGGAATTTGCTTTTATGGTAATGTTGGAAGAGGAATTGAAAAGTAATATCTGCTGATACCTGATTCCTCATGCCTTGATAATTGAAACTGTTCTCACTAAGGTTATCAGAGACCTACATGTTGCTAAACATAGTTTATATTTTCATCCCTTATCTTTCTCGACTTCCCATTATCACTTAATAATTCTGTAGTAATGGGAAGTCACCATCAGGACAGAGGTTACAAATTCATGTGATATACAGAATAAAAAATAGACAAGATCCTAAATGGAGCGTACTGGGTTGGATATAGAACCCAATTAGTGAGACTTATCTTTGACATAAGTAGGAATGACAGAGTCATAGGAGAAAAACAGCTTTAAAAATTATAAATTTGATTTAAATCAATAATTTTTGAGAATAGCATTGGAAATTGATTATTGAACCTACTTAGATTCCCAGGCAGTACTGGACCATGAATTTATACTGGTACAAATCTTGGTTATGAACCAAGAGCCAAGTTCTAGAGTCCACATCTGATTCTGGTTTTGACAGACAGTTATCAAGGACAGAAATAAAGGTAAGAGTTTTGTATGCTGACAGTTTGGTTAACTGTTAACTAAAGTTTGTGCTATGACATCTAAGAAAGTGAAGAGAGACTTATTAGATTTAAATAGAAAATTATTAAATGATATGTGTTGCCCTAAGTTGCCATGTTTATATACAACAAAGCAAAATTAGTATTTCATCAAAAGGTAATATTCAACTTTTTCTTTGAAAGCCAGGTTATTTAAGTAAATTTCTGGAATTTTCTAGATTAAATATATATTTACCTCATGTCACTCTAGAATTTTCCAGGCCTCGTGGGGCACATTCAGCGCATGTATCTGTTTTTGTTGGGCTAGCAGAGTGTTAAAAAAGTGTTTCAATATCTTTGGTTCTAAAACCTCACCAGAACTATTGTTGTATACCAGCCTCTCTATCTATCAATGAAAATTGTCTAATCTCTAATGAAATTTAAGTATATAACTCAAAAGAAAATAGCATACATGCAAAACTTGAAACTTAAAGGCAACATATCAAGAGATAGTATTTTAATTAATTAAATATCATTATTATTATAGCTCATATTCTTGAGAAAGATTTTTAAGTGAATGTAAAGTATTTTAAATGCAACATTTTCTTGTTTTGCTATAACTAAGAAATAATGCAAATGCAACCATTTTTTAAGGAAATGTAACCAATCCTTAGGCACGCTCACAAGGATTTTGAGATCTTTCAATGTCAAAGTGAGAAATCCAAATACCATAACTGCTTAGTGTAAGTGTGCTTCTATGTAATATATCTGTCTTCTTTACCCACTCCAACTTTCACACCTCATTTCACACTACCCTATATACTTGGAATAGCATTCTGATTAATGTTCACTCTTTTCCCTGTCTGGTTCTCTCTCTCTCTCTCTCTCTCTCTCTCTCTCTCTCTCTCTCTCTCTCTTCTCTACTCTTTACCAAGCCCATCTGTTTAGTGGCAAACCCACCTGCTTCAACTGCTTCTTTGTCTATTTTTTTTTCCTTTTTCTTAGCAATTTCTGTAGCTGCTAATAAAACTCTCTCCATTGGAATTATAACTCATTTGAATGAGAATTCTAACATGCTTGACCTGTTTTCCTTCCTACACATTTCCATGTGAAAGCCAGACACTCATAAATAATGTTAGGAGTAATAATATAATTAAGAATATTAAACAAAAGATCTATCCTCTCAAATCAATAGAGATGCATAGAGCTCTGAGATGTACATTTTTACAGCTTAGTGCAGACAAATATGTGAAGACATAGCACTGAACATATTTTAAATATTGTTTTTACATAGCTTACCTAAAGGATAAGGATAAACTTTCCACTTTCCTTGAATGACAACAACTATAAAAGTATTTTGGAGGGTAATTTTAGTAATCAAAATTTGCAGTGTACATTGTTGACATATATTTTGTTAGTATTTATTAAAATATTTCAACTTTATGTTTGTGTGACATATGCTTTTTCATTTAAAACCATGAAATTTGATCATCATTTTAAAGACCATCATTTTTTCCTCAACATTGTTTATAATAATTTAAAAATGGTACTCTACCTTCCTGAACATGTGCAAACATTATTTTTATTGAATAGCAAAAGAAAGGTGCCATAGGTTTTATTTTTTTATATCAATAACCAGGGCCATTTATTGTTGACACATATCAATTTAAAGACTAATGCTTCTTAATAATGACTTTGTTGTTGATTATAAGGCAGTTGTTCCATTTAAAAGTGAATATTATTCTACCCTATTGATTTGTGTTTATTATATAACAGAAGTCTCATGTATACCCTGAAATTTTTATCTTACAACTGTCTGGAAAAGATGTTTTCTTTTGTGAGCCCAATTCAATTGTAGTTTCAGTATGACAGATATAAAACATTAATTAATTCACAATACATGTAATACATAGATAACTTCAGTTTTTTTTACTATAGACAGTCTGCAAAAAGGGTTAAGTGACAGATCTGTTTCATATAGATATTATTTTTTCCCCTCCCTGTGTTCAGACTTTTATGCTTCTATGATAGCACTTATTCTGTTTCTTATATAAAGGATATACATGAATTTAGCCACATATTAAAGTATATTTTAAGAACTCAGATATAGGAGCAAATTTGTTTTCATCTTTGCATATGCTATTAATACCTGACAGACTATTTTTTTATCAATACCTATTTATTGGAGTAAATATGAATACATTAAGCATTCAGTTTTTTAAAATTTTAACATATTGATATAAGAAGTTAATTTTAATGTATTTTATGTTAAAAGTTTTTTTCATGTAGCAGTTTGATAGTATAGTACATTATCTTTTAAATGTAAAATAGGTATAGAAAATATATTCATCATTATGGTAAGCATAATGATTAATAACACAATGTCATAAATAAAAATATATAACATTTATATATGTATATTGATATATAAATTAACTTATTTTGTTTCAAGAATTATTTAGTGAACTATCCAAGTCTCAGCTATTTAAGAATTTTTCCATTAAAAGAATCATTTCACGTTTCATAGCTCAAAACTACCATTTAAGAAACATGCCTTTAGCTTACAGCAAAATTCTGAAGCTCTCCTGGTGAGAACTACTTAGATATAAACTGTGAAATGAAAAGAAAACTACATTCATTTTCCTTAGCTCATAACATGATGGTTCAAAAGGAAAGAAGCACTTCTCACCAAGAATAAACTGTGAAATGCATTGGAAGTAGTTGAAGGCTGTGCCAGGGGATTTGTAGTAGCAAATATACAGAACCTCAAACTATTAGTGGTTAATTTAAAGGTGACTTAATTCAACAGAGACTAAATGTAAGTAGCATTAACATTACCTCAGCAAAGTGAACTGCAAGAACCATCCTTGATTTTTCTATGGTGAACAATTTCTGCTTAAAGACTAAGTATATATAAGTCCTCATCATAGTAGTTGTGGCTCCAAAAATATGGGGGAAAAAAACCTTGCTTACATTTTTTCCTACTGAGAGTACCGTGACAGTAACAAAGTCATCAGTTCAAAGACAACCTGAAATTAGAGTTTTCAATTGAGTAAGCAAGATGCTGAAACAAAGTAGGTGTTATAACTTGGTCAGGCTCTCAGTCAAGTATAGGAAACTAATAACCATGGAGAACATACATCATTTGACTCAATTATTGAAGCTGAAAAAATTGATCAACTTATATTTCATAAATTGAAAACAGTACTCCTAAGCCTAGAAGCAGTACATTTGTAGTATAGATATTAATGAAAGCACTTGAAATTTTTATTTTTTATTTCATAGCAGTCACATATATGCAATTGATATGGTTTCCACTAATACATATAGCTTTACAAAATTTCAGCTACAGCTATTCAAGTGTAAAGAAAAAAATCTATTTTTAAGCATACTGATATATGAAAACATTATTCACAAAATAAACCATGAATAAATACACAGGTGAAATACTACAGATATTTGTTAGACCTCTTTATTGAAGTAATCGGGTTATATATTAAAGCTGAATAAAGTAACTCTTGTTAGTAAAATGGTATATGTTACTGTTATACTTGAAAAAAATAGTCATTCTTTAGCTAATTAATGTGATGATTTCTAGGATATTCTTTGCTCATTCCTAAATATGAAAATCAACATCATTTAATTACTCACAGATGATCATATGTCAGTTTTTCAGAACTTTATCTCACATGTCAATTCTCTACATGAGCACATCTTCCCTTTGGAAGATTCTGCTACTAGAGCATTACTCAGAATCTTGCAATTTTTACTTTTTGATTTCTTTTTTAAATAATCATTAATGTATTTTAATATATTTTATTAGTAAATCTAGACAAGATGGATGTAAAAAAAGTTGGTTCTTTACTTAGGAGTCTTATATAACATTTAAGTAATTTATTCGATAATAATTATTAAGTGCCTTATATGTGGCTAGATTCTGCAAGTTGCTGAGAATATAGGAAAGATAAGGTCCCTTTTTCTATGAACCATGCATATAGTTAAAACAAGAGCTAAAGTTTTCCATTGGTTATACTTATCAAAATATCCATAGCCACATTATTAGGGAGGAAAATTTAAAGTCCACTTAAAATAAAAATCAAGAACTTTTACTTATAAGCAATTCCCTTAATAGAACAATTCACAAATAGAAATTGGATATGCTTTCATAAGATAACACTGTTGGGATTTAAATATGATTTGCTATTTATCGAATCTGGGGGGGGGGAACTGCATTCTACAGCTAGTTTTTAAACTCCCATTTTCAAGTTGCTCATTTCAGTGGGATATTAGATCAAACACAAGAGATTTGTGCTGAGAGTGTTTACATATCTCTGCCATGAAGTACATCCTTGGTCTAGAAACTGAATCTGAGATGCTCACATTACTTCCAGATACAGACACAGGAGCTACTCTCTGTTTTAGGTTATTAAATGGTAGTAAACAATATACAGCATAATTCTATGCAATTTGGAAAATCCCTAGAGATGTTTACATATAAATTACCTGTTTTACGCTGAAAAGCAAAATAATTCTAGTCATGGAATGTTGTCATTTGTGTTCAAGGAAAAGGGGGAGCAGAGCCCTAAATTACAGAACTTTAACATCAACTGAATATCTGGTAAATTAAGCAAAAACGAAACTGAAAGTTAGGTTGAAATCCATATGCAATAAATTTACATGGTACTGATTGATAGTAAATATATATAATGGAAAACTTGTTAAAATCTACCACGCACCTAGAACAGTGCTATTAACTTTCTAATCATTGCTGGCACACTTATATTTTATTCCTTAAAATATAATTTTAAGTAGTTTAATTGTTCATACTTCTATTCAGTCTGGGATGTCCAATGTGGAAGTAAGTTGACTGACACTGGAAGGGAAACAATTAGTGTCGGTCAACTTACTCCAATGAGAGAGGAATGGATAAGTCTCAGGACAGAGTGCAAACCTCTTATAACCACTCTACCAGGGAGTATTGGGTTACCTAGCCTCTAATTCCTAGTTTGGGAAGGTTGGATGGTGAGTGTGTGGAGACGAAGGCTAAAAGGTATCCTTAGTTCAGCAAAGTTTACTTCTAACTGCCTCAGGTGATTGGGGAAGAAGCTGGAAAAGAACTTGAAGTTTGTTTTCTTTACTTATTCTCTCATAGCTGTATTGGTACTCTCTATCCCAAGCTACATCAATTTTCATATATATATATATATATACATATAAATTTGTAATATCCTGCAGGAACCTCATAGTTTTCTCATTTTGGTTGTAGTTGTTTATACGTCTTTTATTAAATATATAATTGCCTTTTGTTTCAAAATATTTCCAGGATTGATGTTGGGGAAGAATGTCAATAGTTTCTGATAATCCTCCATCTTGGCCAAATTATGATACCTTTAGGCATTTTTAGGTAATGAAAATAGTCTAAATATTCTGACCATTTTCCACTATACTCAAAGAATACTAAAATGCAAACTCACTAGGTAATACTTAATTTTTATACTTATGTCATATTCTTTGTATAAAATTTTTCAGCTTTTTAAAATATTGCCATTCATATTAAATATAGCATTGATTTTACTTAACAACAATAGAATATAACTTAAATAATGTATTGTAAGTATTTTTATTATTTTGAACAAAAATAGCTCTATTGGTTATAAGATTTTACTACACATATATGCTACATGTGAATTTTAAAAAATAAGAGTATGTAGCTTTTATCTTATAATCTATTATATTTGTATTAATTTGATTTTAAATTTCCAAAATTTTTTAGAAATGATCTTTGTTATCCTGGTCATCTTGTTTTCATGAGAAAAAACTAATTTTATGACTCTATACACATTACGCATTTTGTCTACTTAAAGGATCAGTGATTTAATGATTTTATTCAATTCTAAAATATAGGGGATGTATTACATTTCCATAGATAATTTACATAATTAAACATTAATTAATATGCAATTTGAAATTGACCCATTTCTGTTCATAAAATTTAAAAACACAAATATAGAGACATATAATTTGAGATATTTTACTTAAATCCAACCAAAAATTTTGAGAAATTTATAGAATAGTTTTACATTTCTAACCAGAATCCTTGTGTTAATAAATAACTATAGATATATCCTCTTAAAAATATGTTTCTGAAAAGTTATTTTATTTTTCTGACTTTTAAAATCGAATCAAAATAAAAACAAAGAAACTATATGGATATTTATTAAATTTATTTTGTAAAATGAATAACTATCTTTTTTATTTTGAATATGTTTTTCTGATATAACAGGAGAATGTAAGACATCCAGCAAAGTTACTGATAGATTATAGACTCTCAGTAGATGCTATGTTATTCTCTCCTTTTTTAGAAACTGCAATAAGGCATGTAAGTATACAGAATTGATAAGCACTTGTTCAAAAATTAGTATGTCTTTTCTATCTCAAATGGATAAGAGCAATAGGAAAAAATAAAATAAACTGTACTTTTAACTAGTTCACAATCTAGGGTAAAATTGATAATAATCTAAGGTAATTTATTTTAAAAGTTTAGACTTTTGAATGTGTGTATGTGTGTGTGTGTGTGTGTGTGGTGTGTGTGTGTGTGTGTGTGTACAATGTTTTCATCCATTATGAATTTATTCACTCAATGGACACACTGTGCCAGGCTCTCTGGATGAAGCTGTTGGTAAATAACCATTATTCCTAGTATCAAGACTATGCTGCTAAAAGGTAAGAAAAACGGGCAAACAAATACTTGTTTTCACCATGAAACCTATAAAACACATGAATATGATGATACACGATCACTCTGCTTAATGTCCAGAAATGCTTTCCTGAAAGGAACATCTGATCTGGGCCTTGTGGAGCAACATGGATAGTCTAGTAAAGAACTGAGGGCAAGGCAGAACATATGCCTGACAAGCATGTCATAAAATTGTGATGTTTTCAAAATACTGATATGCATATATAAAACCTTGGTAATAGTAGGCAGGAAAAGGAGTAATTTCTCTTCATTGTTCAGCAAATGGTTACCCCTCACAAAGAACGAATAATAAGTGATTCTAGTATGTGAAGAAATATGTTGTCATGGGGATGAACATTGCTTCTAAACAGTAGTCCATTTCTAGTACCTGAATTATAGTGAATTAAAATAGTCTAAATTAAGTCTTGGGATATCTTTTATTCCCACTCTGTTTATTAATCTCTTCATGAAGTTTGTTGATTGTTGTTATTGGACAATTGATCACTTGTACATCTTGCCAAAAGCAACTTGGAAAGTTTCTACATGGAAAATTTTAAAATACTTATTGTTCAATAAAAATGACACATGATATGTTAAATTTTGGCATTCAATGACAAAAGATGAATATGAATAGTCAGAGAATGTACAGCATTCACATTTTTGATTGAGAAAATTAAAATTATTGCATCTTCAAGGAATATATTTAAGAAACTTTTTTTTTAGACTAATCTTAATAGATACAAACTAAGTTAAAGTAACTTCCTTAAGAGGTGATACATACACTAAACAAGACTTTTCATATTGTCTTTTTAAGGTTTCACATTATGTTCTACATAAAATGCAAGGTTATATGGAATGATCAAAAAATCCCCAGCCTCTTGTAGAAGAAATTTTTCCTCATTTTGATGCCTAAGAAAAAATGGAGCTCATGTTGGGTTCTCAGAGACAAAAAAGAAATGGCAATACTTTGTTCACATTAATTGTTCTAATTCCAAGAGACTAAAAGCTTACTTCTGAAAAACTAGATTCCAACCTGGCTAACACTCTAGGTTTTTACTGCCGACTCCTGAGTGTAATATTAACATCACTAAATTTATATTTTTTAGTTATCACTAACATTATAGTTGTTTTATCTCATTATATATTACCTTTTATGATTCTCTGAACGACTTTGAATCAATCATTATCTTTAATAATATTTCTCATTTTTAAAAACAGAATCAATGTACTTATTATGGTAATTATAATAGAATATATATTGTATTATATTTATACAAATTGATAAAGTCACATAATGATTTAATATAAAACATTCCATACATTTAAGAAATTTGATCCTGGTGTCAACTTGATAAGAAAAAAATTGATATTTCATATTTGATAAATGCTCTTTTATTTCTATCTATTTCTATCCCATATACATCATTAGTTTAAAAAAAACAGTTTCATATTTCCTGTGTAATAATGCTATAAAACTATGAATGACAACTAACTTAGAATCAGGGAAAGATGAGAGGTAAGAATATAAGAATCACCTGTGAGTTTACTAAATGTGGAGTTCCATCTCCAAAGATTCTGATGCAGAAGTTCAAGCCTGAGAACCATTGGTGAACCTGATGTAAATTTTGTATGCCTACTTTTTGTAAAATTAGGCTTAACAGGAGTGAACGCATTTTATTTATTTTTTTACAAAAGAAAATACCACAAAACTATCCATAGCTACAAGTTAAGTTAAAACACAAAGGAACTAGAAGGGCATGGCATATGGTTCTAGTTCTTTAAGACATGACTGGGGGGGGGGGGCACTATATAACTATTATTTGATCTGTTGACTTAATTAAAATTATGAAAATCAATCCAAGGAATGAATTTCTACCAACTTTATATTATGAAAATATCTGGAAAGATGTTAACTGTCATTGAGGAATTCACATTCGTAATCCTTAATTGTGAAAATCCTCCCTAATCTCAATGTGTGATTCCCTTAACTAAAGTAATCATTTTTCAATGTGAACAATGCTATGTCTAGTCATTAAAGAACTTACTTTTAATACATGCATCTATTGATCCCCGCTTTTAAGTAGCAAACTATGTAATATATTATTCTCATATTTTGTCATTTAATTTACACAAAAACTCTGTATATTTTTCCATCAGTTTATAGTGAAGTTCAAAAATATGCCAAGACCATATATTTTGAAGGCATAAAAAACATGATTCTAGATATTTATCACTTTTTTCAGCAATATTTTTTTTCATCTATCCACATGAAATTATCCTACTCTCCAGTAACACCAGTTTAGGCAAATTAATATAATACAACAACAATAATAATAATAATAATAATAATAATAATAATAATAATAATAATAATATAATGTGCAAAACAATGAGCTTGCCCCTTTCTGTGTAAAGTGACATGAGCAATAACATTTTGAGACAGGTTTTTTGCTTGTCTGCACTATTTTTTTTGGAGTTGGAGAAAGTAATAATTAGCATCAGTTTTTCTGTTTGTATTTTTGGTGAGCATTCTCACTGCTTCAGGGAAATATTTAATTTGTTAAGAATGCATAAATGTTGGTATGCTAATCAATTTCATACTTTGTACATAAATTAATTACAAAATTTCCATGGCTATGCTGCCTTTTAGTTAGAGGTTTTAGTTTTTATACCAAGTCAGCAAGTAATTTAGAACTAGCCTATTTTCCAGTGAGTAAATAAATAGGTATATGGAGCAAGAGAATTTTAAAGTAGAAAAAATAAATGGCATAGTTTTATCCAAAATATGTGTAATATAGATAAGTTGAACATTTATGGTAAGCCAGGCATGATTATATAATTTTGTATAAGGAAAATGTACGCACGGAGTTTAATATATTTTTATCAAGGGTGAATGGTGCAGCATATGAATGTCCTCTTATATTCTAGACAGAAATAAGTTTTCACTAAGGAACTAACTATAAATTAATTTAGAATAATTTCTTAGGAATTACAGAATTGGTAAAATAAAAAAAATATTAAAACACAAATGATCTAATTTCACAATGCTACAATGGTAAGTTAATTTTGATGAAGATAAATAAACTAATAAAGGTAGAACTCTTCTAAGTATAAAATTTGTTGGCAAAGTAATTTTCCAAGAGACATTGCCTTAAAGTATTTCCACTCAGTTACACCATGCCCTATGTATATTAGCTAATCTTTATCATTGCACATTCCAGATTGAAAAATAAAATATGCTTATATATGTCCATACTGAAACAGAAGTTATCTTGACCTTTTACAGAGTGGTCCAGAATGTATATTTTAGTAAATGATATTAGAGCAATAAAGTGTTAAGTTGTGAATACTCAAATACATTATCCAAAAAAAGATATTCTTTCTGTCAATTACGTTACAAATTAATGTATACCAATGATCTGCGGTTAAAAAATAAATAAGTGGTGTCATTTATTCATTTTTCTTGCTGCGATCCAGTTTTTCTTAAACTCAATACAATCACCTGGAGCCTGAAAATTATTGCAATTGGATCTTAACACCAAACTAATTAAATTGGAATATCTAGGAGTGAAGCTTGGGTATAAATATGTTTTAAAGTTACCTGGGTGATACAAATGTGTACTATTTTACAAAATAATGGTAGAGGTAAAGATGGGGGTCACTTTGTACTGTAGAGGGTATTTCCTGGAAAAAGATTATACAGCACATAACACCACTTTTCCCTCAGTTCCATCAAGCTCTTTTTTCAAAATGAAGTTAGATGTTATGTCTCAAATTTTACCATATATACAAACTTTATATTAAAGTCAGTACAAATAACAAAATGAGTAATTTTGTAAAGTGTCCAGCATAAGAAATATACATAAGTTCTAAAGATAGGTTATTCTTAAACTCAAGAAATTTTTAAAAAGGAACATTTTTCATTAATGGTCTATTGAAATATATAAATGATTACTATGGCAGGATTCAGTTAACAATCCCTTCCCTTACTTATGTGTTAATCTAATAGATATCATTATATTGAAATCGTGTCTTTTCATCTTATGTGCTTCCTAAGTTCCTTTTTGGAAAAATATATTGGTCAGATATATGTGGTTCATTTCCATTTCTATAGCACAATGATTCTACTTTCACTATAATACTGATTTATAGATTAAATTTTCATTCATTTAAAAGTCAAAAGAGAATTACATAATTTTTCATTAATTATCAAAAAATGTTATTCTTTTAAAGTATGATAAAATAAGAAAGCAAAGTCCAATTTTTATTTAAATATCTTCTTTAGGATTTAGACAAATAGGATATCACTGAGTTTGATGGCTAATATTTTATGGACACTATTCAATTCGCTATTTGTTGAGATATTAACAGCACGTCAGGATTCTGTTTGGATTCACTAAATTTTCATTTGAACTCTTTTAGAATCTTCTTTGAAAAAAACTGTCCATTTTTATAATTGTCTGAAATAGTAACCCTGTGGTCTAAGGTTTCCTTTTGATGCTTAAGTGAACTAATATATTAATTTAGTCATTTAACCTGTCTTAAGTTGTTTGCATAATAGCACCTGTAATTGGATAATAAAAATAAATTATCAGAATTGGAGAAGGACTTTAAAGTGCTTCATGGTCTAACAAAGGAACTTTAGTGGTGAATTGTAGTGCTATTTTTTGCCATTCTTATCAGCTGAACTCTGTGCTTTTTTCCTGTCTCAGAGATCTATGCCCTTTCAATATCTATTTGATGAGGTGGATTTAGAGTAAATAAGGTGCACAGTTCAGACCCATTGTATTTGATACTTGACCACAGGACATTTAACTATAGGCTCTTAAGAAAAATTGATATATTAAATTTTTATTTATGAAATGTAGTCACTTAGAGCTACATAAAGTTTTATTATTTAATGGTAAATACTTTTTTGTATTTACTAGAATTTAATTTCTTAATTTAAGTTGTCTTTAACCACTATTGTTTATTTATAAATATATTATTATTTAGTTTTAAGTAAATAGCTAAGAACAAACCATTTCCCTTTTTTGTGACAGTCATCAGACTAGTATGTATCTCAATTTGTCCAGGTGCAACTAGATGGCATCTAGAGATAAATATTTGCACCTATAAGTGGAAGCATGAAAAGTATGGTGTACCCATCATTCAATTACTATAAGCACTTTTGTTATCAGAGGTAGTTTTCCAGAATAGTCTATACCTCTTGCGAAAATTCACATCCAAAAAATTTCTATGTTCTATCAATTTATGGGGTAATGACATACCTAAGAAATTCAATGTGTTCTAACCACATAGTGTTAGTTCTTTTTATATCTAAAATATTGGTTGTTTTCAGTGAGCCTTTTAACCTTGATAACCCAGTCAATTGTATACAAATGTCTTCTTTTCTCTGTTATATTTTTGAAATATGATGTTTATAAATGAACTATTGATTTTCTATAGAAATATATTTTACTTCTTTGAGGTATATTATTATTTTAGTAAAATACCAGATTTGAATGGAAAATATTACATTTAGGATTTATCAATAAAATATATAAGTATTTTTTTGCATACATACAAACTTTGTCAGGGTTTAATATCAGAGATGAGCTTGTTAATTCATTAGGAATCTCAGGGTATTTTTTTAATAATATTTTTTATTTGTTACAATCTTAAAGGTCTTTTTTTATAGTTTATTTATTTTTTTTAATTTAAAAAGTTAGAAATTTATACAAAACCTAGAGGTTTTTCTTGTTGTTTTTTTTTTTTTCTATTTTAAAATATCTTTAAAAGCATTGGATTGTCTACAGCCATGCTACCATGAACATGTCCGATCTCATCTGATCTCGAAGCTAAGCAGGGTTGGGCCTGGTTAGTACTTGGATGAGAGACCACCTAGAAATACCAGGTGTTGTAGGCTTAAAAAAAAAAAAGACATTGGATTGATTCAATGTTTTGATTAAAATTTACTACAGTAGACTGTGGGGATTCTGTTACCAGACCCAGTCAGGTCGAGTTATTCAGTAGTTGCCAGCCAAAAGTTGGGAGGAGTCACTTCCCAAAGGAGCATCCCAAACAGAGGATTAGATTCCTCTTTAGTCAGGGAAATCATGCATAAACATCAAGGTGAGCATAGTTATCACATACATAGGTGAGGACATTCCTGTACATGCGCAGTTAGAAAACATGGCTATACATGCATCATATGTTCAAAAGTGGCAGATAATCTCTACCCTGGGAGGATATTTTAGTATTATAATGAGGGTGTAATGAGACTAGTTCATGAAGAGGACAGTATAGGCCACTTTGACCAGCTCCAGGCAGTTTGAGCTGGATGAGCCCCATGATTCTACAAATCATCCTGGACTATTCCTTAAAAAACAGTTCCAACAATTGCCAATGTCAAAGATGTCATAGGTATGGAAGAAAGTTGAGCTAATTAACTCTCAGCCCTTAAATGCTTACCAACTTATAGGATACGGTTATGTTACCGCTGGGGCCGATTGGAGTGTGGGAGTTCAGTGTCACCCCAATGGTAGGAGGGAGTGAGAGTGATAAAGGCAGCACATAAGTCTAGTTACCATTTTTGCTCAGTTCTTCCTCATTGACACAGTGAAGAATCCAAGGTCAGTGAGATTTAGAAAAGATTTATTAAAAGTATATTTTAGAAAGACAGAGCATGTCCCCAGGAGGCACATGGTTTCAACAATGAGAGCTGCAACAGAGTGCTGTAATAACAACCACAACAACAACGAGAGGTCAAAAAGAGCCATAAAAAAGAGCAAAAGGGACATAAAGGACCCAGAAGTGAGAATGTCTGCATTATATCGGGGCTGTGATGGGTGCTTCCAAAGGCATTCCTAGGCGATGGGCAAATCAGGTCATTTTGATTGTACCTTTGCTCGATATAACTTTTGCCTAGTGCACACATGTGTACCCAGAATTCTATTACCATTGGGGTGTTCTTTGGGCAGTCGCTAAGCTAGCTCCCTATTCCTTTGTTCCCCTTGTCACTCATGTCTGACTAGCTACCTAACAGTTACACAAACCATATAATATCCAGAGCAATCCGAATAGGGTTATAGGTTAATTTAAGCAAAATTATGAATTCTAAATAAATTTGTCTATGCTAGGCTACCTGCAAGGCTATAGATTACAGTTCCTGGTGAATTGAGAACTTCTCCAGTATCTATCATAGTTACTATTATATTCCAGTATTAAACTTTTCATAAATGATTAATTATAATTAGGTTTCAGTAATTCACTTAGTTATACAACATATATTTCTTATATGTCTAGTGTGCATCTGGCACCTTTCCAAACACTTTAATTACAACCATAATGAGCAATGACAAGATTTTCTTCACTCATGGAGCTTAGATTTTAGAGGGTGAGTCAGACAGTAAACAAACAAATCTATAATATTAGAAAGTGAAAGTGTTGAAAAGAGGGCAAAGGAGATAGAAAGTGACAGGGAGTGCTATTGTTTATTGGGGGTGTATTTGAAATCAGACCTGGAAAATATAAGAGATAAGCCCTGACAATATTTGGGAAAAGAACTTCCAAGCAGAGGGAAGATAGTGAGCAAAGCTTGAGGCAAGAAAAATTCTGGTGTTAAGAGAAGAGCAAAGTGTGACTGAGTGTAGTGTGAGGAGCAATGCACAATTGTGGTCAGAGTGAGGTTAGAGGGAGGAGCAGGCTTGAATGTAAACCACAGTAGGGAGTTTAGATTTGATTTTGAGTTTGAGGGGAACTTACGAGATAATTTTCTGTGGGGGAGATAAAAGACCTAACTCAATTTTAAAAGCATCCCTCTTATAGGGACACATAAATGAAATAAAAGAGACAAACTTCATAAATATATTTTAATAAAGTATATAGCTGTTAAAATATAGTTTATACTTGGTTAATGAACTTTTATGTTTTAATAATCTTACTTTGAATAGTGTTATATTTTGAGAAATACAAAATAATATATTTTTTATATCCTGTACCAAGTATCCCCTGTTGTTATCATGGTATGACACATTTATGGTATTTAATGAGCTCATATGTATATATTAATATTAGAGTACATATTTTATTCATATTTCATTAGTTTTTACCTAATCCTGTTTTTAGTTTCCAGGATACCATTCAGATTACTACATCACATTAAGTTGTCATCTCATGGCTGTGGCAGTTTTTCAGACTTTCCTTGTTTTTAATGACTTTGACAGCTTTAAGGAGTAGTAGTCAGGTATTTTGTAGAATTACCTCAGATAGCATATGTTTGATGCTCTCCTCATGAATAGATTGGAGCTATGAGTTTTTGAAAGGAAGATCACAGAAGTGTTAATATCATCACATCACATCAAGAGTACATGCTATCAACATGATTTATTACTAGTGACATTAACCTCGATTATCTGTGCAATGTGTCAGGGGAGTATGACTTTCTCCTCTAATCCACTATGTTTTTCAAGACTGGATTAAATGGTGCATGTATCATGGATCCTGATATGTTTTGAAGAGGGTAGTGACATAGCTGAAATAGTCCTGCCTTGATTTCCTGACTTGCCTTGGGAGATTAAGGTTTTTCTCAAAAATATATGTTGAATATGAACTTTTGGATGAATATTGAGAATTTAGAATAGAAAAGGCAGCCAAGGGGAAGTAAAAGTATAATCATTGAGGGCCAAATGAGGTCGTATAATACACTTCCTTTTCCTTATGTGTTATAGGTAGTCTTCATGTGGATGAAAAAACAGTGTATGATGGTAGCCATAGGGTAGGAGTTTGCTACATGGTTGTCTGCAATAAGTGTTACAACAAGTGAATTGAATTTCAGCATGACACCATTTAAATTATTCATCCATGCAATTTAGACTAAATATTAAGTGAGACCAAGAAGGATAGTCCATCTAAGAAAAAAAAAGAGTGCACTCACTTTCAAAACAATTTTTTTAACAAATTAAGAGAATGAAAGAGCTGAAAAGATTCAAGGTTATGGTGACAAACTAGAATATCAAAGGTTAAGATTTATAATATGAAAAAGTTATGACTAGGAAAAAGTCAGAATTGCTATAATGTAGGGAACTGAAATGAAGTGAAGACATGGAGTTCAAAGGAATGTGAAGCTAGATTGTTGATTTGTTATACATATTTATATTACATAAGCTGGAATTATGATAAGATCTTTCAGTGATTAGAGTAGAATGGCCCACCCAGATGTCCAAAGATTAAAATGTTGAGGAAAGGCAATTTGTGGCATATTGAGATGTTAGAAATCTCAAAGCAAAAGGAGTTTTTATCTAAAGATGGAAAAGTAATGAGTACTAATGAATATCTAAGACTAAGCTGATCTTAATTGTGCACTGTGGAGTATGAGACATGAGAAAATAAAGACCCTCTTTTTTAATGAGCAGGTCCAGACAGGGTTTACTAACTAACTTGTGAGCCTCGTGCAAAATGAAAATATGGGGTTCCTTGTTCAAAAAATATGGGAAAAGTTATATGAAAAGGCACTAAAATACAAAGCTTTTATTTTCTCCTACAGTCTTCCTCTTGATTGGACATGGTGAGTTGTCTGTCTGTCTGTTTGTGTTTCCAGTGTAATGTTCTAAGTAAAGAAACATTAAAAATTAAAATTATGAGCACACATTCTACTTTTCATCTTTACATCTTGCAGCCAATTTTAAATGCAAATATGAGTATTTAACTCATATTCACAATCACTAAAATTAAGCAATTTGTATTTCATAGTTTGAGCAAGCATATGTATTTTGTTCTACCAAAGTAGTGGAAACACTGCACAAAACTAACTTCAGTCTTTTAATTTTATTCTTTGATAGGCACTCAGACTACCAATTGTCTCTACCCTAGGTTTACTAGTGGCTAGGAAGGACTAAAAGGAAAAGAATAGTGGGTTGGTTTTCTTTCCCTTTCTTTCATGTCCTCATTTTCAGCATAAATGATTGGGTAATATACAGAAGTAACATGATTAGGAAAGTATATGGTAGAGTTCTTTGGTCATATGTGTCTTTAAATGCCATTAATGTCTTCAAGTGTTATTGGCTTGAATGCTATTGGCTTCTTTCTGCATTCCAAGCTAGTTCTGCTTCTAATTTAAAGTAAGGCCTCTTGGTTCTCCCAGAACCATCAGTGCACCCGCTTATTCAGTTGAGAACATACATGCTAATCTGTACTCTTTAATCTCACAGAACTCCCCTATAGCATAAGTCTATTGAACTTTGATGTTCCTGGGGAATTATAAAGACTATACACAAATGGGTTGACAAGGGATAAAAAAGACACCCACCTTGCATGTATCTCCTCTGTCTACTTTATTGAACATCAGACTTTGCATTAAAAAAGTAAGTTCAGAAGTAACACTATTGAGTATTGTATTGGATTCTGTGTGACTGATCAGGTCATATGCCATGAAGCAAGAGTCCTAACGATATGGTATACCTATAGGAAGGCCCAGTTTCAGGTAATACAAAACTGTAGATTTAAAGCTCAAGGAAAATATTCCTTATGTAGAATATAGAAAGAAGCCTGTCTTTCCTAGAACAAAATGTCCAAAGGACCTTATTAGAACATTTATGAGAGGAGCAGTTGGAAGGAAAAAAAGTTAACATAGGGTTGTAGGGAAAGGGTAAAATAAATAAAAGGTCTAAATATTTGAGAATGAAGCAAAAATGAATGAATACATGTCACTGGCCAAATTTCTAAGTGAAATACTGATACTAAGTTCAAGAATATCGAAAAAACAATTAAGATTTGTTTGAGGAATGTCTGGGAAGTAAGCCATTGAATGGAATCACCACAAGGGGGCATGTCACACTTGTTTGGTTTCTATAATGGAGGATTCTGGGCATATATTTTCACACATTCAGAGAATTGTGTGACCCTGTTATAGATTACAAAGAAGACTTCTAGATCTAGATCTAGAGCACAAGTCAACTGAAGTCTCATGACAAATTTCTTAACACACACACACACACACACACACACACACACACACACACACACACACACACACTTAAAAGTTTAACTTGTCCCAAAACAGATCTGAAATGGCAGACTTCTTCAAAACTTTAATCTAACAGGCACTGGGGGTTTTACTCTTTGAAAGCATTATATCTACTCTAGCAGGTCTTAAAAAGAAAAGATGAGAATGACTGCATTCTGTTCAACTTTAAAGAGCAATCCAGACAACCTTCATATCAGAAGGAAGCTCAGCATTTTCTAAGTTACAATGGTGTCCATAACATTTTGGGTATGAAGGTAATAATATCCTTGAATCTCCATGATTTTTCTGAATAAATAGGAATCAGTTTTTATTCTTATGCATTTAGAGAACCATCAGCTATGTGTGAGGTGAATAGAGCTAAGTTTTTACTTATTGCTATTATATTACTTGGGTAAATTTTAGTAAATTTGTCTGGACTAACATTTTCTACCAAAGCTTCCAGGCTCCTCAAAGTATGTGATGGAAGAATCTGAAGAAATACATTAGATTGTTCATTTTTCCTTCTTTACAACCACCTAGTAGGTAAATATAAATGTGTGTTTCTCATGGAAAGGGATAATATAATTCATTAATATTTCATTTGGTTGTTTTGAGTGTAACAAGTACATATTTATCTACTTGATATAGATTTATAATCCCATAACCATAATAAATCATAGTTAGTTAAGGTACATTATACTTTATCTCTA
The DNA here is from genome assembly GCA_003508835.1 of Eonycteris spelaea. Taxonomy (NCBI): domain Eukaryota; kingdom Metazoa; phylum Chordata; class Mammalia; order Chiroptera; family Pteropodidae; genus Eonycteris; species Eonycteris spelaea. The sequence continues at coordinate 5,566,423 of PUFA01000003.1, forward strand.
GACATTTTAATATTAATTTTTTATGATTTGTGTCTAGCATTATTTTAGAAAAAAATCTTGCTTTTTTGTTTGTGTATTTTGTTTGACTTTTTAAGAAAAACTTATGCATTATTGAAGAAAAGAATTTTGGAAAGTTAGATTCTATGGTTATGAGGACAGCTCAAAATATGTGCTCAGAACTCAGAATATATGAGTTCTAGAAAGAAAGCAATGTGTGGTAGCTAAAAACAGAAGACCAGAGAAATAGTGGGACAAATGGAAAAATATAAAAAGCATATGAGTCATATAAATCAACTGTATCACTTCTATTAAAGAAATTCTATGTATGTCTAAGACAAATTAAAGGCAAAAATGAAAAAAGAAATGAGTGGAAATACAAAAAATGATAATTCGAATTAAAAATATAACATGATATAAAAGGAAAAATGCGAAAAAAAATTATAGAAGTAAATCAGAAATAAAAACTCAGGGATATATTTTGCAAATATTTGAAGGGCTAGTTAAAGAATTCAGTAAAATATGAGAGAGTTATTATTTAAGCTTTTTCTCACTGACAAAAAGGGAGCCAAGGAAAACTAGGGAAAAGAAAAATGACCTACAAATAAGGTAATTGAAGGTAGTGCTAGGGATAACAACAATAAATATATTAAGGACAGGATGAAAATCAACTGCTTTCAATTTTATGGGTATAAACACTGAATGTTGAAGATAGTTGGGATAGGACTACTACCACTACTAATACTACTAGCAGCTATGTTAGTTAGAATGCTGCAAGAAAGACATTATTTGAATAAATTTAGCACAAGCAATGGGACTTCATTGATCAGGGATGTTTCCACCGTTTACTGAGACAATCTAGAATCCAAGTTCCTTTTAGATTTAGTCTCTGCCATAAATAGTGTGCAAGTGATGATTTTCCCAATAAAAGGGAGCAGTGCCTGGCATCAAGTCCTCATACAGCCATTTCCAAAGGTGGGAAATACGGGCTAAGATTTTGGTCCTTCTGCTATTTTCCCTTTTTATTAGAAGAATCAACATTTCTTAGATCTCCTAACAGAATCCCTTTATAATCTAGTGGCCAAAATAGGTCATACACACAATGCTAAGTGAATCTATAACAAAAATGGGATGGAAACCCATGAATGGCTATGACCAATCTCAATTCATTCTCTGAGGTTTATTTAGCAAGGAGCTAAGGTAGTATAAAATGGGAATGGATGCTGTGACATAGATATTTCTATTCCAGTAGTAAATGTTGATTGAAAGTTTTGTACTTATTGGGAATGCTATATACATTTTATCTTCTGATACTATTATATGGATCACAGTTTTATCCCAATTTATACAAAGCTGTAAGATCAAATAACTTGCCTAAGACAGCATTGTTAATAAAATGATGAAGAATTTGTAAAATTCTCCTTATCCTTCAAGTCTATAAATAGAACAAAAGTTATAACATATAACTATATTATAATGAAATATGAATTTATATTTTAAATAGTGTTATATAATAAATTAAATTTTTGAAGCTTAATAAAAAAGATACACAGTTATAAATTATGATGCAGAAAAAGAAGCTTAACTCATTCTGTAGGTATTCCACTAACTATTATATTATCTCAAAGGCCAGCTCCTTCCTCATTAGTATAGTGGTGAGTATCTCTGCCTGTCAAAGGCCTCCCTGTCTACTGAGAAGTTGGGTACCAACATCCAAGGGCCATTAGAGTGTGTGTGTGTGCACATGCACACTTGCGTATATCTTTTTAAAAGATATAATCTGATCTTACCTATATAATAATAAGAAAAATAGAAGAATGTTAATATTAAAAAAGCAGAAATGTATGTGATTGAATAAAGAGGTAGTTGAGACAGACGTCAAAGAGAGGTAATAGGTTTAAATTTCACCCTATATTCATTTTAGCCAGGTCACTGTTCATTTTTCAATTTGATTCTTTGCTTTATGATCTATCAAATGGCTAAAGTTAAACCTCAAAATTGTTTATTAACATTTACTTTAGATTTTCGATTTTTTGACAAATGCTTACATAAAAATTCTCTTTTCTTTTTAAAGGAGCTGCTTTTTTTTGCTGGGTGGGGAGGGGTGTTCTTCAATAAAATCTTATATGCATACATAGATAAAGCACCCACTAAACTTTCCATTAACTTTTAGAAAAATACTTGAATAATAAGAATATCTTTATTAAGAACATATTCTTTCCTAGAATTATTAATTGCATTTCTATCCTGGAAATTCTTATTAGAGCCTCCACTATGGGTTATAAGTGGAGATTGGAGGAGTATTTACAATATTCTGACAAATCCCACTTTATAGATGAGAAATTTAAATATTATAACATATATAACATGCACGTTAATATATATGTTTAGAAACATGTATTTGTGTGTATGTGTGTATATACCTATATATGTATATGTATACACACACACACACACACATACATATAATCAGAAAGCCCTAATTATATAGAAACAAAATATTTTTGGAGCAGCCCACAATTAAAATTGAATACATTGTTACAAAAATGTGGCAATAGTCATAAAGGATGAATTATATCATTGGACAGTATATGACCAGAACAAATGCTAGTGCTTTTTGGAATTTGCTAGCTTGTGAAAATTTTTTTCACTCAAATAGAACTGATTCATATTGAATTCCATGGCATTTGAATAAGTATTCGATATGAGTAGGAGTATTGGAAGTCCTTTTAAAATTACCTGAAATAAAGTTGCAGAAAAACAGCAAATGTGTTCTACAAGTATGGTGAACTAAACAGTACAATGAAATCATAGACCAATCAGTTCCACAGAGCATAAATCTTATGAAAAAAAAAAAACTAAGCTGAAATATTGATATAATTATTTTCCATAGAGAATGAAAGGCTAAAATAGATAGCTTTTTTAAAAACAGTTTTACACATTGTGATACAATAAAAGTACTGCTTATAAATGAATGAGAACTTAAAAAATAATTTAGACCAATTGAAGAAGAGCTTACAAAATACAGTTCCATTTACAGGAATATCAGTAAACTGTAAAATACCTTTTGGAGATGACATATAAAATATAGATTTATGGTTTGAGGAGTGTTGCTTCTCTCCATGCCTTGGTTTTTGCAAGCAGATAAGTGAATTGTATTTTTGTTTGTGTTATCATCTCTATTCATAAAAATTGCTTCTATAGAGATTCCTTAATGGCATTCATAATTGTAGTTCCTGAGGGCAACATCAGTTATTCTTTTGGTCCATGATATTTTTGTTCTCAAAATAATCCTGACATATTTCTTTTGTAGCATTTGATTCCTCTATCTGATTATACACAAAAGCATTTATGGAAAGTGGAAACTCAAGAGAGACTTTACTAATAGCTAGAAAAAAAAAGCCAGCTTATTTCAATAATTTTCTTTCTTAAACTATGATGAGCAAAGAAATTGGAATCATGTTAAATTTCACAACCTGTTATTGCTTGTTCAATTACAGTTATGAAAAATATGTTACTGATTTCTTTTATATGTATATACAGTTTATATTCATAACTCTTTCTGTTGAAACAGTTTACATTTAATCTTTTGAAACAAAAATCTACCTATGACCTGAGTTAGCATTACTATTTAGTGAGAATTTCTATAGAGGGGCTTCATAAAAATTATATATTAATTTTCTGTTACTGGTCTCAAGAAAATAGGTTGTTGTTCTCAGGCAAAGAAAAAAAAGAGTATTGTGGAGATAATAGTTATTCATTCAATGATGAATTATTACTGACATTCAGGAAATTTTATTCCAACTTTAGTGTGGTTTCTGATCTGAATATCAATAGAATCATCATCATCATCATCTTTCCTCTGATGTGCACATTCCTAATTTTGTTAACTATAAGAGAAAAGCTTCACTTCAGAACCTGAAGACTCAATTCCAGTATCCTATTGAACTTTCCAAGTGGAAAAGTGAACCTGAGTGTACAACTTGAGGTTTGTACAGTATAAGTAAAGAAAAGCCCCAGGCCTGCCACTAATCTTTTAAATGCATAGATTTCTTACTTGGCAGCATAAACTCCTTTGGAATACTTTGGAATACTTTACTCTGCTTATAGAGTAATCTGACGCTCAAATCACAGTGGGAGACATTGATCCATGAAAGTGTTTTACTGCTGAACAAAAATGATTCCCTGACTCTAATCTTCATATTAAAATTAAAATTAATTAAAGACAAATTACTTGGCAACTATTATATTATGCCATCATGGTCATCCTTACTTTTATCATAATATCTTTAATAATTTCTTGAACAACTTATATCTTTGAGGAATAAATGAGACCTTATTTATTTGTATATCTCCAGAACCTTGGACAGTGCTTGTGCATTGGAACACCATGGTACTTGTTGAAGCAATGAGTTCAATTTAACTGCTTGTGGACCTCAGGAAATCAACAAGACACAGCATATAGGTAGAATGATGAGAAGTGGCCTCTGTCAAGTATTTTTATGTTTTTAAAACATTACTTTTTAACATGTCATTTTAAAAGTTAAATGTGGCCATAGAAATGATCTAGTAATTCAACCAGGTCATATTATAAACCAGGAAATGGATTTGAAATTATATCCTGTAATTTAAACCAAGACACAAAAAAATACATTTTCAGCTTCTATAATAAAAATACAAAATTGATAAACATGATGTCTCAAGCTGAGGTTGGCCAAACAGATTTTTGCCTATGTGGGTATAGTTCAGTTCACTACCAAAGTGGCAAACAAGCGATGCAAACGTTGTAATAGATAACATCTACACAGCTCCTTGAATTCTTCATTGTTTTCCAAAGAAAGGACAGAAGCCAGATCAGAAGAACCAATAAACTGAGGCTTTTGACTCATACCATTAGGGTATAGAGAAAATGTATCAGAGTTCAAGGTTTTTTTCCACTACTGGAGCTACATACAGATTCTTATTTCCTATTTCTTACTATGTGGTCATGCCTAAAAGTGGCCTGCCCATGGCCTAAGATACCAGCTCCTCTTGATGATTCTAGAGACATCTACATTTTGGCCTAAAGCAAACCACCTGCTGGTTTCTTTCTTTTGGCTCTGAATGGTGTGTATCTGGCTTACAAGAAATCTGTAGATTAGGAATGAATTTCATCTGGAAAACTGATCTTTCACTTAAGTTACTTTTGTGGGAAGATTAGATTTTAAGGCCCAATAACCTTTTCTAATCCTGAGAAATTCACTAGAGTACTACTCTATCATTAGATGAGAGATGGTTATTGGAAGTTTTGAATATTTTTCATTCCTGTCCTCTTGGAACTTTTCAGAAACCTGTGCTTTTAAAAATTTAAATGTAGAAAAGCCATAGTTATGGATATCTGTTTCTAATGGCTTTTGTAAGGTCTCAAGAAAAATAGTTACATTCAGATTCATTCATAAAACAAACCAATAGGAAGGAAAAGAATGTACTTTTGAACTGAATTAAATCAAGACTTGCATTCAGGAACTGTGGATTGATTTTCCATACATTGCCTTTATTCTCTTCCCATTAAAACATCTTCTTCAATTCCAACATCTCTCCTTTACTTGGGGTCATCCTTCCCTATTGAATCCACTCTGCTCTTACTCTGACATTTCAAATAGCCTGACCTCTGATTTCATATGTTGCCCAAGGCAGTGTATAATGAATATACATTGCTGTAATTCTGTATCCATCAGTTCTACCCAACAAGAAAACTTCAAATAGTATATTTTTCTCTTTTCAGTCAAGATTATTGGATTTCCTTATGACAATGAAGACCAAAAACAAGGCTCTTTAAGAAGGAGAGTTATGAATTCTGTTAATAGTAATGATGAAGTAGAGAAACAGGCATGCTCAGTACTAGGAATTAGGGAAAAAAATCAATTAGCTTTATAGATTAGCAAGTCTTTTACATTGAGATTGGAGCCATCATAATTTTTTAAAAAATAACATTTTGTAATTGCTACAGGCTAAATTTATACATAATCAGTGAGGAAGGATTAATACTATTAACATAAGATGAAAAATATGGTAAAATAAAAATCGAGCCAGCAACCAAATAACAAGGAATAATAGGTTTAAACATGAAATAATGGAGTAAAATAATTTTTGGCATTTTTTATACTTGTATAAATCAAAAGTTCTTTAAATTATAAAATTATTTTTTCTCCTAATTCTAAATTGAAATGAATGATGCATTGCAAATAATATTATATTTCCATTTTTAAAAACTAGGTTCTGTGCCTAGTTTTGCTACACAAAACATGTATTTATACACTTGTTTGTTCACATAATAACAACTTTGATGATCACTTAATTTACATTACCCAACAAATTGTTTATAAATTTAAGCTTGTTTTTCATCTTTAAAAAGTAAATTTTTCATTTAGCAGTTGATATGATTACATGACATAAGACATGATAACAACCATATTACCTGCCAAATAGTAATTTATTTATTCCATTTACTTAATTTTGATATAATTTATAGTCAGTATTTAACTTACTGTTTTCCTTCCTTGTGCCAAGTATGTTATTCCTTATTCTTTCACTCCCTATTTGTTAATCAACCAGATAGAAAATTCCCAGGTGGTGCTGAGTGCATGCACTCATAGCCAGAAGCGAGAGGCTATTGATTTGATAGTTGTTTTTGGATCAGTGTGAGTCTGGCATTTCTAAGGACTTTTTTCAGCCAACCCATCTTGGCTCACTGTGCAAAGTAAATTCCCAGGCCAATAAGAGAGACCTACTGAGTAAAATAAATCACTTGAAATGGCACAAAGTCAAGAGTTCTTTTTCATTTTTTAGTCCCAAAATATGTTTATCTTCTTTCATCAAGCACATATGCTGTGTTGGGACCATAGGTGACAGAGGCTTTTTAAAGGCTACAGCAGAAGAATAAACAACCACCTACTTATTTATGTGAGAATATAATGTCTAACAAAGGGGATAAAAACTATTAAAAAGGGAAAAAAGTGGCATCATATTTAAGCCTAATGATAACCTTTCTAATTTAATTCAAATTCCATCTCTATGTATTTAGGTAGGAATAATCATATACTCTCCTGATTCTTTTTTCCTTAAGATGCATTCAATAATATGCTTTAGAATGATATACACTTCTAAGCCATAATCTTCCTTATATATAACTGGAGTTTCTCCATTGCTTTAAATTAAAATTATTTCATATTTTTGTCTGTCGTGAATGTGAATGGAGAATAAATTCTTAGAGATGTGTTTATTTAAAAGTTTGCTTGCTTTTAACATGCTTATTGATTCCTTTCTGAAATTTCACTGGCTTGCAAAAAAATACATGTTTCTGAAGTTGTGAAAATCTTCGTTAAAATAGTTAAGTATGGTTTACTTAAAGATTTGCTTCTGTCCTAAAAGATAAAGAATTATGTCATAAATACTTATATTTAAGTTAATTCCTTATAGGAATAATTTGTAAATTTGCATAATTTGTAAAATTTGCCAGCCTTCCACACTGACCAAATGAATGTAACAACTGTCTACATGATTGCTATTAGAGTAAAAAAGCTCAACATTTAGAAGCAGAAAATTTTCCTTCATGATAGCTCTGTGAAAGCCAGACCCCTGAACCTCAATTTTTTTCATCTGCGTAATTGCAATAATGATATTTTCTTCAACCTTAGTCAGGATTGTTATGGTTATTATCCTGGAGAGGATTTTGAGCCAATTGAGTAAACTTTGACACAAGGCTAATGCTGTAAAATCCCCTTTCTACTTCTCTAGCAGTTCATCTTCTTAGCACAGGTATTAGTTTTGCACCTCTTATTCATTATCGCTGACCTCTTTTGGAACCTCTTCAGGCATCTACATGTCTCATAAATACTTTGGTAGAGAAGTGGACATAATACTATTCTGAAATAGAAAATTTTGACTCCTGTATAGGAAGATTATCTCAATGCAATATTCCTAATATTACCATCAATTAAAATAATTTTTATATCATAATATCATAACCAAAAAACTGCATACTTTTGAAACAGTACTGTATGAAGCTTTATTTCATTTTATTGTCTGGTATATTAGCATTTGTACACATATTTTCATTATGAGAACAATACCAAAATGCTATTTTTTTCCCTAAAAAAGAGGCTCACAATTATATAATTTAGGACAGATGCATTATTGTCTGCCCTAAAGTTTGTAGAAAGTTTGTACAATAAGTAATAAACTCTGAGGGTAGAATTAAAAGCATCAATAAATGTCATTCTTGTGGCGACCAAAACATGGAATCATAAATAAGTATAATTGTAAGAATAAACCACATACTATGCAGTGATCCAAGTGGATAGATTGTGATATCTTCAATGAAATAGGAAGCATTTGAAGAGGACTGATTTTGGTATGAAGAACATTAGTTTGGACCTAGATAAATTGAGTGTGAGGTGTGTTTATGGTATCAGAAAGGCGGTGTCAATTAGGTTGAAATAATTGAAAATATGGAGCTCAGAGACCTGGCCTGGACATTAGTATCACCTGCAGGTACAGGGAGCCAGTTAAAGCCAGGCTTGTGAATGAAGCCTCCAAGAAAAAGAGTATCAAGTGAGAAAATAAGGGAACCTGAAATTAAGTCTTTAGGAAGTTCCAACATATAAAAGACAGACTTGAGAGAATGAGGTAACTAAGGAGGTAGAAAGGAATAATAAGAGTAACTAGGCAAGAAATCAAGAGCGTGTTCTGTAATAGTAGTTTATAAAAAGGATTCAGAAGGGGGAGTTATAAGCAAGAACAAATGCAGTTTAGACACTAAATGCAAACAGACAGATGCCCAGTAATGAAGGCAGTCAAACACCTACATTTAATTAAAAGAATAGAATAATTTCTGTGTTCAAAGTACTATGTGCTATGTGCTAGGTAGGGCCTTGACAGTTTTTAAATGAATGAACATGGGAAGTTTTTGGAATGGGTGAGCAAGGAACTCAGTAAAACCTCTCTCTTAAAGCCGTGATAAAAATAGACAAAATTGTCAGAAACAGCTACATTAAGACTCTGGAAATTGACCAAAAGCATACAACAAATTGAGAAATGTTTATTTAAGAAGTCTCATACTTCTGTGAGAATAGTGAAAAACCTGTGTTTTAGCCTAGGGAGGGTCTACTATTTCCTTCAGTATGACTCCATTGCATGCAGGACAAGGCAGGCCTTGAGGACCTGCATCTTTGTTGCTTGCTGAAGAGCCTACATCGATTCAGTATGGAAACTTGGAGAAATCCATGCCAGGCCCACTGCTGAAATGATCCTGGAACAATAGTAAACAATATGGGAAGGCCAACATTACCCCTAGGCTAATGCCATGCTAAAGGCTGGAGAAAGCAGTAAACCAGTGGACCATTCATAAATTTAACAGAAGTTCTGGGGAACCAGACAGGCATAATGGCTCTTGGTATGCTTTCCCATAACAATGATTGTCTAGAATGATGTGCACTCATGCCAGGCTCAGTGCAAAGTCAGGAAGACCAAAGAATGTCTTAGTTGTCTTATAATTTCTGGCCAACTATGAGGCCTTGAGTGTACAGAAATTGAAGACTGGAGAATAATTGTAGAAGTATTGAACTCTGAGTGTATTTCTAAGTTATACACAGATCTATCAGCAAAAAATAAGGCCGATTGGCTCAATCATTTTAAGTACAACTGCTTACTAATCATGGACTGACTATTAAACTATATTTCCCGAAAAGGAACCCCTAGGAAGCCAAGCTTAAATATAAACATAAAGAAAAAAATAATAATAACAATATAACCTAAACAGAGACTTTAGTAGCAATTCATTTTTGGAGAGACATACACTATTGAATTATCCCAAACAAAAAACAAACAGAAGCATTGATTAGAATCTAGGGTTGAAATGATAGATTACCTATAATATCTAGTTTTAAAAAAATTAGGAAGTCAAAGAAACAGAAAACAGGAAAATAGGCACTTAAAAAAAAACTTGTAACTAGGAGTGTCACTGATGAGGTCAGCAGAGAAAGAATTCAAAGAAATCATTGATGAAGTCATTATAAATATGTTATTAAACCAAAGGAAACTATTTATATATATGTATATGTAAAATAAAAATACATCAATAATTACTTATCAAATATAGAATATCAATAAAGATAAATTATACAAGAGAACAAAGTGAAAAACTCTGGAGTTAAAAGTGAAAATTGAAATAAAAATTTCACTGTAGGAATTTAAAGCAGATGTGAGATGACAGGAGAATAAATCAGTGAGTATAAAGATAGAGCAATAGAGATAATCCAAGGTAAAGAACAGAAAGGAATGAGGAAAATTAAACAGAGACTTAGAGACCATGCATGGTACATCATCAATCTTACCAGCAAATATTCAACTGAGTCTCAGAAAATGAAGAGAGAGAAAGGGCAGAAAATATATTTGAAGTGAGAGCTGACCACTTCCCATATTTGTTGAAAAAAAATGTATCTACAGATACAAAAACAAAACAAAACAATAGATTCTCAGTATAATAAACACAAAGAGAGCCACAATTTAAAATGTGATTTTTAGAATGCTAAAAACCAGTTGAAATCTTGATAGCAGCATTTTGTTTCCACTGGGCTTTATTGGATGAAGCACTCATATAAGCAAAGCAGTTACTAAGCAGTGGCTATTTTATGTAGAAATCCATTACATACTCAAATACTTTCAGAAACTGGTTAAGTTTCCTAATGTGCCAAATTTAGACTCTAAAATATTATCAGTACATTATTTTTTCTAGATGTTAACTCTGTTATGTCTTCTACAAAAGGCACTCACCATCCTACCATCCACTTTAATTGACTAGCCTATTATTGTCCCTTCTTATAGGAATTCCTATTCTCAGTATATCACTTATTGGTATTTAAAATAACTGTAATTAACTGTTAGAGCCTGTTAGAATAGATACTGGTGGTACTAGAGCATATATGGAGATTTAGAAGACCTACCAACTGTGTCATTTGAACCAGAATCAGACATAAATCTTAATTAACTTATACATTCCAGGACCCAAGGTGGCCAGGCAATTTGTGAAAATTCTAGGGTACAGATGGTTAGGACATTGTCAGCTTGCAGGTCTATGATCAGCTATTAACTAGAATCTAGATTTTCATATGAAGACTTGGGGCTCTAAAAGTGAATCCTCCAATGAAAAAGGCGGAAGCTACATGGTTTTCTATAGCTAGACTCAGAAGGCACATAGGGTCACTTCTATTTTATTTTATTGGTGGAAGCAGTAATAAGCCCACCCAATTTAAGGAGAATCAACATAGACCCAACTATCAATGAGAGGCGCGTCAAAGAATTAGCAGCCATGTTTGAAAACCAGTGCAGCCTGCCTTCTGACGTCAATTTATTTACTTTCCTTTTACACATAAAATATAAGTTTCTTCTTCCATCACCCAATATCCACTTCAAGTTGCGTTCTGTTACAGCAGCAAGCTTAAGGTCAGGCCCAGGTGCGAGGACTTCCCTTAAATCTGGTTGCTCAAGTATACAATTTCTGTCACTATTAACATCTGTTAATTAAAGATATAAGCTATTTATCACCATGGTCTAAAAACAATGGTGAGATAGACATAGGACAATCTTAATAAACAAATCTATCACACAAAGGGTGACAGTGGGAGACATCGCATTCACTGGTCAAGAGCAGTTCTGAAGCCAGCCAGATATGTATGCCAGTTTCTTGTTTAGGCTTAGTGCTGTTCCCTGACATTATGTTTTCCATCTGTCTACTACTTCCAGGAGAAGAAAGGCTTTGAAAACCTGTAAACCCAAACTAGATACTCCTTTGCTTAGCAAAGCAATTTAGTGAATTTTGAACAAACAAGCATTACATGTGTGTAACTGACTAGGCTGCTGTAACAAAGATGAGGAAAGAGTTGTTTAAACAAAATGAAAATGCACTTATCACGTAATTGTCTGGGGCGTGGTGCAGAACTAGGACAGTGGCTCAATAACGTTGAAGACCCAGGTTGTTCCAGTTTCTTGAACTGCCGTTCTTAGAGTGTTGTAAGTTCTAAAAAAGAATACTTATGAAAATAGAAAAGTCACAAAACTCACATATATATTCAACCTTTTGCCAAACCCATGGAGGATGACTTATTGATGATATAAAATAAAATCATATTTTCAAATAGTATTTAGTTTTATGGAAAACTGACACTATTAAATGGAAATATGTTTGTATTAGAATGTGATCTTTACTAAACACACACACACTCCTCTACATATACACAATGGTTAAACTAACATCACTAAAATTCACGGCTGTTATTTTGTGGACTGGGAAGTTGTAGGATTTAATTTTTAATAAAAAATATTAAAATATTATGGATGCCTTATGACTGAAAGTAAAGTTTCAGTCCTGGTTTTGGACTTTTCTGCATCATTTTTTGCCCTCCATTTTTTGACCCTCCTAAATTAAATTACAATGTTAGTGAGTTAAATAGCGGCCTACAAAATTTGTGTCCACCTGGAATCTCAAAATATGACTTTATTTGTAGTATGACTTTTTTTGGAGATGTAACTAGGTAAGATGAGATCACACTGGATCAGGCTAAACCTTAAATCCAATGACTGGCATCCTTATAAGAAAAAGAGAGAATATAGAGGGATATACACACACACAGAGAAGGCCATGTGACAATTGATTCAGGAGCCAGAGTGATGCAGCTACAAGTCAAGGCAAGGGATGTTCAGAGATATCAAAAGCTAGAAAGAGCTAAGGAAGTATTCTTTCTTTGAGGTTTTAAAGGGCACATGGCCCCGCTAATACTTTGATTTCAAACTTCTAAACTCTAAAACTGTGAGAGAAAACATTTCTATTGTTTAAAGTCACCTGGTTTGTGGAAGTTTGATATGGCAGCCCTTGGAAACTAATACCACTACCTTCCAGAGAAAGAGACATATTGTATTAAAATTGTCTGAGATAAATAACAATATAATATGTGTATATATTTCTTTATAATATTACTAACATAATGCCTTAAGAAAGCATAAATTGAGATACAAAATGATTCCTTAAAAAAAAGGGTTAATGTATCTGCTGATCAAAAAAATAATATTAGGAAGGGTTTTGTTATCAATTGTTATGCAAATGTTAGTTATACACAAGTTTATAATTTTTACTTCTGACTTCATCTATAATATAAATTGGGATGATTTCATTTTCCCCATTCACATTTTAAAACCATCATTAGCAGGGATAAAATTATTCCACATACTTTACACAATTCATCGCAATAAAGGATGAAACTTAAAAATTTGAACTCATAAATCAGGGAAATGCAGAAAACATGCTGCTGACTAAATATATGAGAGTTCAATATAATTTACTCATCTATATTTTTCTGAGAATGCAAAATTACTAAGTCAAATAAATTTTAATTAATTATGAATGCATATAATGTAAATACAATCACAGTTGGAAAATCAATACTACATTGTAAAACATTTATGTCTGCTTTCATTTATTTAATGATTAGTTCTTATTTGAAAAGAACAGTGTATTTGGAGTCTAAATAATGTCTCCAAAATTTTCTGAAACATATAAAAAACTTATAAATATTAAAATACTATAAGTTAAGAAGTTTGAAATAATAAATATTTATTGAGTTTTAATTTATTGTATGTAGCATCCCAGAACATGCAGTGAGGAAAAATGAGTTTGTTCAGCTTTCATTTACAGTAAAATGGAAATAATGCCTTCCTTATGAGATTGCAATAGGATTAAATGAAATAGCATTGGAGTGTCTGTCATGTATTTACAAATGCATTTCTTCCCTTTTATCTGTTCTGCTAATTATTTCAGGGACTAAACCTCTGAAACCTGTATTTCTCAAACTTCCATGACCCTTGGCTTCCAGCTAGGCTTAGCCAATGTCTATCCTGGTGGGAGAGTGGAAGTAGAGAGTAAGGTATAAACTAGAATATTTCTCTCTCTTTTCCTCTGCTTTGGTTGGTAGCTTTGGTCAGTAGCTTCCCTGTTTCCTTGGTGATTCCAATTCCCATGAGGCAACACTGTGTTCTGCGGATCCTGAGAAAAAAATGTTTAGAAAGTATCATAGTAGTTATAAATCGCTTCGCAAAACATTAGTTATACACCACTATGTGGATTTTAGCTTTAATTTCATACATAATGCAAGTTGGAATATCTCTCTCCTGACTCCACATTCTGAAACCAACTGATTATTACTAATGTGACATTTTCCAGTCCATTTATCATTCTAATCACACTTCCTTATCTGTTAATGTTCTTTTTAGATACAAATTATTATTAATAGAATTAAATCAAATACTTAAGAATTAATACCAATATTTCAGCATCTCAGTTAATTCCCATATGAGTAGATAATGTCATTAAACTAATTTTTTACCCTCCTACTCTATGATCTTATCTTGTCCTATTTCCACTTCCTATTCATTTCCATTTTTTGCTGTTGTTTCTCATATTCCCCCACTTTCTTTCCGTGCCTATAAACAAGAACTATTGCCATCTGTCCTGCCAACTTAACAGGGTTTCTGTGAAGGCAAAATAAGCATCTGCATCTAGTAGTGTTTTGTAAACTGTAAAGGATTATTCACATATTAGTGTATCATTTTTCACCAGCTCTTCTTTTTTCTTTCTGCATGCATACCTTTTACTGTTTTCAAGGTTTAATCTTATTGCTTTTTATTTTATCATACAAAATATCTTTGACTGAACATCAGTTTTATGTGGATGAATTTAGATTCACTTTCTAATTGTGACATAGTTGGCAACTATCACTAACAATTTTCATGTCAACTTTCTACCATAACCTTATTCTCATCAGATCTAAAAGCAAACACATCACTATTGCCCCCCAAATAATTAGACCTATTGACTATCTTCACTGCTCTGTGGATTTTTTTTTGTCTGTTGATGCCAAGGTTTAAAATATTGACATCACTTTTTACTCCATTTTCTTAAATTCTTTATTCTTATATCCAAATACCCAGACTTGTTAATTCTTCTTTCATTATGTGTCTTTTGTCCTTTATTCCTTTAGATATTTTCAGTTTTGCTGTCATTTTCTTTTCTTTTAACATTTAAAGAGTTTTTAAATTTGTTCAGATGTTTTGCATTTATATCAGTCAAGATCAATTAGGAAATCACAGTCGATATTATTTTTGTTGTGAAAATTTAAAATAGAATAGCAGGTGTGGGAGAGGTGAAAATACAACAGAAAATATTGACACAATACAAGGATTAGAATAGCACAATAGCACTGCCCTGTTGGCTGTAAGAAACAGGGAAGTAGAGAAGAGCCCTTTTTGTTAATATTGTAACTGCAAGTAATGAATTTAACTTTAGGCACCACATCAAAAGAAGGATATTAAAACTTAAGAAGATGGCTATGGTGATATTGAAATAGCTGAAAATGTCTAGTGTATAATCATTGAGAGAACTATAATCATTTTGCCTAAAATATAGGTTGAATGGGTGCAACAGGAAGGATATATCAATAGTTGTTCCAAAAACTTTAAAGAATATCAATGGAAATATATATTGTACTTTTTTATACCTAAGAAAACTTAAAAGCCTATCAGGTTGATTTTAGTCAATATGAAGCCTGATTTTAGAGTAATTAATGCCGCTCCAAAATGTACTTTGATTTGAAAATAATGAATATACTATCGTGAATAACGTTAGAGTATTAACCCAGAGATTGACCTTGAAGTTAAGGAAAAATGTTAGCATTGTGAAGGAGTAAAAACAATATAACTTTATAAGTTCTTGATTATTTTTAAGGTTCAATATTAAATAGAGAAGAAAATCAAACAAGGTCAGGAAAAGGTGTTAAGGTATTCACATGCTGCAGAAAATTAAAAATCAAGATGATCTAGTTCTTTGAAAAATGACAGTTTCACCAGCGACCTTTATGAGTGCATTTATTCATGTGTTGTTGTACAAAACCAAGTTTGCAAATAGAGCCATTGGTGTAGATTGCTACACTAAAGAGAAAAATAAATCAGTACAGGGAAGGATATCAATGTCGAATGAATACTTGTAAGCTACAGAAGTAACCATTTATGCTTATGTGCTGTGGCGACATATGGCATTAAAGAGCAAAACAAAGATTGTACTATAAAGTAAGAAAACTAGGTGTCAGAAATGATGGAAAGAAGGCAGACACCTAATCATGCCAGTCAAGAGAGAGTCAAAAACAGAGAAGAATGTGACTCTAGTAGCAAGATTTGAGTCTCATGGTCCTTAAAATTTCTCACCATAAACAAGGCAGAGAAGCCAAAGCTCTCCTTTGACAGTAAAAAAAAATAAATAAAAAAATAAAAAATCTCATTTCCTTTTGGCCTCACTTCAGAGTGCTCCTAGGCTTTTTAGCTTAATTGACATTTTGTCATGGCCACCTATTTTCCTCAGGGACAGACTTGATCTTCAACTGTAAGGATCTTGTGGAAGAGGCAAGTTGGGAAAGATCAGACATGTTATTTCTAGACAAATTAAGAAAGGCTGGATACTATATATATATAGTATTTGTGTATGTGTGTGTATGTGTGTGTATACATATATATATATATATACACACATATATATATATATATATTTAGTTTATGTATACTAATACGTTATATGTACATATATGCATACAAAAACTGATATATTAGGAAAAGAAAGGTAAAATAGAATTCGTCTTCAGTGACTAGAGTCTTTATTTCTGATAATGACAAAGGTGGATAAGATTTTGATTTTGAAGAGGCCATGACTTTTGGAAATAAGTATAAGAGAAGCTTAATATAGTTGAGTAAGAGGATTACTTACTGAGCATCACTCAGAAATGATTGAAGATAGAAAGTGTAACGTTGTAACAGGTCAAAATTTCATGGCTTGCCATTTTTCACTATCGAAATTTTCGACATATGTATAGAAGTTAAGAAATGCAAAGAAAATTGAATGATATTTAAAAAGCAATGAAGCTTTTTTATCAATTAGGAAACCTATTCACAGAATGTATTTTCAGAAAGAGTTAAGAATGAGGGAGTTTTGAGCATGTGGATTAAGGAGAAATAGAATATGAATGATATGTAATATAGAAAAGGATTGTATTTTTAAAAAATAGGTAACATATAAAATGAATTGTCAGTTATAACACATGATAACACATAAATGTGTTCAAATTTTTTCAGAAAAATCAAAATACAAGAATATATTCCAAGGCCAATATTCTGATTACTTCATGCTTTTGTCTCCCTTCAATTATGTGAGATCATTATAACTTAATTTAACAATAAACTCATAGATTGCTTTCAATAAGCATTGGGTCTGATAGAAAGTAACAGTGTTGATTGAGAAGAGATTTAGATATTACTATCAACCTGTGTAAACAATAATGATCTTGATAATTTAGTTTGCTCAGAATTTATCAGCCTCAAGAACATTCCCAATACATATATCAGTATTTATTAAACTAATTTAGATAAATTAATCTTTAATATATTTTCTAGTAGTATAGTTTGATGCTTTCCTATATGCTCTGGAGAATAAAAAGACTACTATAAAAAGTAAAAAAAATTATTATAATAATTGCTATACTTATGTGGTTGGATTTGAGATTTTAAATAATCTTCTTTATACTCTCTATGTTTTCCAAATTATTTATTGAGTGTACATACTTCTTATAAAATAGAATATTCTAACATGTATATAATGTGTGCATATAACATATTCTGTGTGTATGTTTGTTTGTGTATGTGTGTGTAAACAGGAATGTGAATGGTATGAAGGATTCCATATTGAAGAGTAGTTCAGTAACAAATTAGAAAAAAATGGCAAGAGTTCTCAGAGTTTTAATGTGCAATGTGATGTGACCCTTATCTGGATGAGATATAAAGTGTACTCTAAAGTGAACTAATGGATGAATTAATGTTGGCAATCATGTAAATAAGTGTGAGGGAGCCAGAGGAAAAGAAAAGTAAGAGGCTTGTGATTCCAGGAAGAAGATGCCTTCAAAGTTTCAGATAGTGAGAAGAACTATGATTGATTAGATTGAGCTCTCCTGGTCATTAACTGGTATAGAAATTGAGAAATTGAAGACAGGGCAAATCTGATGCATTCTGGATAGATTATCTATCATGAACAAAAGCATAATGACTAGAAACAGTAGTTGAAGTAGAAAAAAATGAGAATCAGTTTCAAAAATAGTAAAATTTTTTTTTTCTTATATTTTATCTATAAAAGTGGAGTAATTTTCAGACTTATACAAACTGAAACATCTTTAATATTGATAATAGACTCTAGTTAGAATATCAAGGACAATTAAATTAGAGGATTTGGCAATATATTTGTTGTTTGAATGACATTTGCTTATACTCCCAAAGTATGTGATTATCTAGAATTATTGTCATGCATCAAAAATAAGAAGTTAAATGTTTTAAATCAATAATTGTTATGTCTTTAATGGACTTTTCTAAAAGAACGGATTAAGCAGGGGGAGGCCCTTTTCAAAATTTAATAAAATGAAAACATAATTTTAGAAACTTCTATTTAGAATATCAGGGCTAATTACAAAGATCCAAAAGTGCCATTGGAATTTATCTTAAAAATATCAGATAATCTGTTATGAAACAATATGGCTGCCTACATGAAGAAATATGTTCTTGCCAAACCAGCTAGTAGGCAGATCATTAACAAACAGTATAAACAGAGAAGGAGAAAGATGAATCCCCTAAGGAGATTAAGTATTTATGTATCTTGGCTCAGAAACTCACTTATGTTTAGCCTAACAGGTAGCCCATACTAAGATACCATCTGCCCAGTGAAGTAAAACAAATTTTGGTTTTCAAATTTATACTACATGAATCCAAATTTATGTGAATATATAAGAATATCTTCTCTTACTCTGAAGAGAGAAAGGTATTTTCCTTGAGTCAATTAGTTATGATGAATGTAGACTGGCCCAGAGTCAATAGGCTATTATAACATGTTAGAACATGTCAATCAAGGGAGATAGCTGAATAAGAGATTAAATATTCCCACCTTTCACACTAAATTCCTAGTTTAGTTAGAACACAGTGCAAAGGACTGAGTTAATCATAGTCCTCAATTCTTGACACAATATCATTACAAGCACCTCCATGGACCCTCTCTTGATTATTGATTTGACTTCATTCCCATATAATTCTCCCATTTATCTCTCATCCTACTGACAACCATTCAAGTAGATTTCATTTATTCACACAAAATATGTTATAAAAATATGTAAATCTGTAATATATCTTACTGTTTCTTTTTTATTTCGCTCAAACTTATGTATTTTAAGTTCAATTCATGTGGTTAGATTTTTGTCTAGTCAATTACTTTTAACTTCATTGTAAACTATGATGTCCATCCTCTACGTTCTATCAGATGTTTTTCTTAGTGACGGAACTCTAGATTCTCTAAATCCCTACCACAAACATCACTGCAAGGAACATTCTCGTATACAGCTCTTAATAAGCCTATATGAAAGGAAGCAAAACAAACAAACAAAACAAAACATATATACATAAATACATGCCTACACACATACATATATATGTGTGTGTGTATGTATGTGTGTGTGTGTATAAAAACATCATATATATATAAACATATACATATATATATATATATATATATATATGATGGAATTGCTTGTTCATAGGATATGAAATAATTTTACTTTTATCTTGACTATTACCATAGTGCTTGCTAAAATGACTGTAACTCTTGACATTCCTGATAAATATATGAATGTTTGTATATATCAACATTCCCCGAGACATTTATTTAGTTCAAATACATGTAAAAAATATAAACTGCCCTAGAGTGCACTCTCTCTCCTTTCCCCTCTCCTACCCTCTTTCCCTCACTCTATCGATTTCTTTTTTTTTCTGATTACTAAAATCATATGATTGTCCCCTCCTCATATACCAGTTAACCTTGTGGCTTTACTCTTTTGTAAATCACTTATTTGCTGCATGAAGCTTTAATGGTAACATGAAGCTTCAATGATAATTCTAAGGGAAGGTTGAATGCATATATGAATTTCAAAGAGAGCATCAGTATTTAAAACAATGGTACCTGAAAGAAATTGAACTTTGGGTGGTAAACCCACATAGAATATACAGATAGCAAATTATACTTGAAAATTATATAATTGTATTAACCGATGTTACCCAATAAACTAAAAAAAAAAAAAGAAACAAATAAAAATAAAACAATGCAGAGCCAAAGAGAGTGCATTATCTACTAGTAAGAACCACAGTGTCTGAGTTGGGATCTCTTGCTTATCCCTTATTGTTTATATGGTCTTTGAAGTTGTGCCAGTGTTTTCATTTGAAAAATAGATATCGTGTTAGTACCTGCCTTATAGAGTTCTTGGAAGATTACATGAAATACTAAAAATATAGAAGAGACTAAAAACAAAGCCCAGTCCTAATGAGCACTTAATAAATGAGTGTTGTAAGAACTATTTCCTCTTAATTTTTCATTAATATTAAATCTCTATTTTTGTACAAGCACTTTATCTGCTACATTAATATTATTAAGTAAATTAAACATTAATGAAGGGACATATATTGCATTTCAATAAACTCCAGATATTTATATCAGCTTCATTTCACCATTTTGCTGTAAACACATCCTGTCTTTTTTTCATAGCTCACATGAACAAAGCTCAAATCAGGACAGTAACTGAGAGGCCAAACCTGTTCTCTCAGCATCTTTCCTACACTTGTGAGATGTTCTGATTACATGCTTTAAAAGGTTACCAGGACAACAGACGCTATCTTAAAAGTTAACTAAATAATGTACTCCAGAAAGGCAAACTATTCACTAACCATTTGTAAATTCTTGCATCTCATCCCCTGTCTTCCCTGCTTAATTTATCTTCAGCTATTTTTAATCCATAAGCAAATTCTTAATTTCATAGGTAGTGATCTCTCTTGTTCCTAATTAGATGAAATTTGCTACCTCTAGCTATGAATTTAGTTCAAATATCTTATGTCTTATGGTGCTCATAACTGTGTTCAGGGAAAACAATATAGATTTATGGATCACTATATAAAAATTAGTTTACATAATTTTATTAGCAGCTATTGAAATTCTAAAAAAAATATACTTTTAATATAGGTTTTTTTTTTCTTCTCAGTATTAGTAGAAAAAAAAATGGAGAAAACTGTCAAACATACCTTAAGTCCAAAAGCTTTTAAAAAGTGAAATATAATCTGTTCTCTTATAAATATTTTATTTCAGAATTTTTATTTAAATAAAAATACAATTTGTTAAACATTTAACAGTCACTTTTAATTAATTACATGTTAATTTCTATTATGAAAACCAAAATATTTCATTCTTACAAAAACGAGAAGGAAATTAGAAATAGATTTTGTGAAATTATGTAAATTATGTATTGTGACTGGTCAAAAGCCATGATTTAATTGACCAGGAAATATCCTAATGACCACATAAATACCTTGCTGGATTTCAATATCTGATAATTTTGACACTGGTTTATAAAGTTGATAACATTGTTTGCAAATATAATCCTGCAATTTAAAGTGTGTGTAAGTTCTAGATAGCATGGGATATTTTGAGGTTGTATGTTTGTTTCTTATTAGTTTTTTTTCCCCTTATCGATTAAATGCTCCTCTGTAGTAAGCCCCCCTATTAATCACAGTTCCTCATTTCCTATATATTAATGATTTATTTTCTTTCTTGTGACCACTTAGATTTAGTACAATGTACTAAATTCTTTTACAATGTACAAGAATACAGATTTGTGCATATTTAGACAGAGAAAAATATAGTTCAGCAATATAAAATACTTGAATTTGGTGGTAAATGGAATAAATTTAAAAATGGAGGCAGAAAAGTATGAATGAATTTGCTAGAAAGAAAAATGTATGCAGGGCAAGGTAATACAACACTGTGGGCAAGAGCTCAAATTTGGAATTAAGATAAATTAGGTTTGAATTCCTGCTTGCAAATTTACCTGACTCTGGACTCATTGCTTTCATCCTCTAAGCTTCAGTAGTCTTAAATATACATTGATATATCAGTACTTGCTTCACAGAAAGTGTGAAAAAAAATTTTAAAATGTCAAAATGCATTTATACCTGTGTCTAGGGTATAGTAAACATTCAATAAATACTAAATATGATCATGGTGATAATGACATACATTTATAGAAGGTTTGGCTTTAAGTTTTATTGTGACAAAATATAAAAAATATTTTAAAAGATAATTATAATATATTCTTTTCATGAAATTAATGTCATGTAGGCCTGGTGAAGTACAATTCCATTCAACCAACATTTAAACATTAAAACAACCAACATTTTTTAATGCATTCTCACAAATAAAGCTCTTGACAAGTGTTAGAGGACTTATTACCATAGCACTCTTACTATAAGAGAAATTGCAATTTGTAAAAGTGTAAGTGGATCTGGTGGGAAGATTTAAAAGAATAAAATATCTTCCAGATACTCCAATTAACAAATTGAATAATTCAGATAGTCATTATAGCTTATGCAAAAGAGATTTTGTTGTTTTTTTTTGTTTGTTTTTTGTTTTTGTTTTTTGAGGTTGTTGGTAGCTATAAATTGGCCAGATAGCTTTGAGATTACAATTTTCTGGTAATTATTGAATTATGTTATGGTATCTTATAATGCCAAAGTGTAGGCTTTGGTGTTAATCAGAATAAGGTAGGTCTGATGTTCTAATATTTACGAAAATACTGGTTTGTGTAAATTTTGAACTACGCCGTAAGACCTACATGTTCCTACCATCCTCTCTGCCATCACTGAATGCACAGTAATCAGCCACCTTCTTCTCATTCTCTTCCTTGCCCTTTGTTTTCCTTCCCTTGGAAGGAAACAAACAAGCAAATTTAAAAAGTTTGTAAACAGATGTTCACAGAGCTATAGAATGTTCTCAAAAGTAAAGTAAAACCTATTAGACTTCCTGGCCTCATAAATTCTGTGAACTACCAAAAACCATTTCAAAAGAGGTTAATGAGTTTTGACTTAATCAGTTCTTCTAAGGTCCAACCTTAGAAGACATCAGTACTTGTGAACCACTTATGGTTGCTCTGAAATAACATAAGTGGTTCACAAGTACTGATGTCAAATTGAAACCATTTTGATGCCAGAGGAAAAAAAATCTTAGAGGCATTTGAAGAATATTTCAGCATTCTAGAAATCTTTTGGGAATTATGAATTATTCTAGAAGAATTTGGGCTAGCAGTAGCAAAGCATTTATGGTCTATACTAATTTTTGAGGACTAAGATATAATTGTAGTATTTGGCTCCTATCAAGAGGAAAAATGGAATCCAAAGGAATATATAAGAGTTACACATTATTGAAAGTAGATGTCAAGAATATGGATTCTGGGCTCTCCTGCCTGGGTTTGAATCATGATATCGCATTCATTATATTGAGACCTCAGTTACCTAAACTCTCTCTTGATCTTTCTCATCTGTAAAATGGGAGTAATAAACATAGGCAAGATGCATAGAATGGTGCCCGGCACAAAGAATTTACATGTACAGGTTTATTAAATGAATGTACACTGTGATGTATTTTCATGTATTGTTTAATTATTCTAAAACCTCACTTAAATAGGTATTTATTTTCTATAAATCGAAGTGGGAATTTGAACTTTGAGAAATTTAGAAAATTGCTAAATTCACAATAAACTAGAATTTAAACTCAGATTATTTGGATTCTATGCCCAGTACATTTGGTGGTGGTAGTGATGGTGGTGGTGGTTAAATCTGGAAAAGATATGCCCTAAAGTCAGGTTTTTTTTTGTTTTTGTTTTGTTTTTTTTTACTTAAGGGTGAACATCATTTTTTTCTAGCAATACACACACAGACATAGGCTGCTAAACTAGACGGCCAGTACCCCCAAATAAATGGGGTCTGAGGGAGTCACATCAAGGTAGACTAAGTACACTTGTGCATATAAAAGTGAACGTTATGTCTTTCTTATTCTTGCAGGCACTTTGGGTCTTTTGGCTAATACCTGCATCATATGGTTGTAACATTAGAAACATACACGCTAGTTCCAAGGTCTAGCCCATAATGATGACTTGGTCAGCATTTTTCTCCCAACTGGAGATATTTAGTAGTACCTATGTTGAAATCATGTTAGTGACAATTTCACAACTGATTTTGTGCACTTAAAATGCTAAGATTTCATGTCTTCATAAAAGGCTTTTCTGAAAAAAGCACCAGAAGCAGAACATAAGAGAAATAATTGTCTTTCATTGCCTGAGGCATGCTCTCGCCAATCCAATTTTAAAGTAGAAGCAAAACACAGAGCAGAGGGGTAATAACTGCTATGGTTTAGAAGATGAGGCTGAAATGTTAGGTGATTTGGAGAAAATCTATAGATTGAGTTTTTTCAGCTGGCCCAAGGGAGGAAAAACATGAAGAGGAGGAAAAAAAAAAAAAAGATGAATATGAGCAAATATCTCAATAGGTCGAAGCCTGGGACCAAAATAAAGTATGTAGTACTAACAACATGAAAAATAAATAAAATGAATGGCTGGCTAAATGGAAATATAACAGAAACATCACTATACACATTGTTTAACTCTGATTTTATATAATATAAGAATGCTTTTATACCGAATGAATTCCCAGAATGCTGAAGCTAGAGGAAACAGCATGAACTCAGCTTAGTCTCCTTTTATATATGAGGACATAAACAGAGAAATATATACATAAATATATTCTTGCTATAGGTAGAGTTTTTCCTGATTTAGGGATTAGGGTGGAGCATAAAGTCTGGTTCCTAGTGGTAGTGATGGTAGTTTTATATTTAGATAATAAACTCATCACTTGTATGTATATAAACTGACCCTTTTTTCTTATCAGGTACTCTCCTTCAAGAATTCATAAAGTTTCAATCATAAAGCCATCCTTAAGTGGAGAGCTTGTGAGAACAACAATTCCTGAGCTTATCTTCTAAAACTTTTTTCTACAGTTGCATTGGTATTGGACTCTTTATCTTTATTTAGCATCACTACTAGATAAGTATTGGAGATGAATCTGGAGTCAGAGAAAGGCCACAAAAGCTCTTGCAAGACTAAGCAACAGATTCCAGCACTTGGAGCAGAGCTTTGATAGACAAGATTTTGGCTTCCTTATATACTGTGTACCTCCATCAAGAGCTGCAAGTTCAGCATCAAGGGTGGAATGTTAGGGGAGGCAGAGTAAGGGGGATAGGTCCAGAGATTAAATGATCAGATTTTTAAACTGCAAGCAACTGTCTCAGTTGGAGCCATGGTGTTACACATGAGGAAACTGGCCCAAAGAAGCATAGGAAACAATCTGCCCAGGATCACTCTCTGCAGAGTTAGACCAGACTAGGTTACCAAATTCTTTGATCCAGTTCATTTATCATTAATGTGTTATTTTTTTTTTAAAGCCTTAGCTACTTATCAGTTTATGAACATCTTTTGTGGTAGAGAGGCTTCACAGTATATTGCTAGAAAAGTCTAAAATAAGAGAAAATGTAGGATAGAGTGCTGCCTTTGTAAATGAGAGTGTTCTTCCTCTAGCACCCTGTGCGTATTTCTATTCTACTACTTACCACATTGCATAGAGATTATTTCCTTGATTAGCACAGGTTCAGAAATATCCATGTATTTTAATTGGATTAAACTGTGTGATCTTGATTAAGAAAATGTTTTTTTTCTGTTTCTATTTACCTCTTCTTCTTCATTATAGAGATATTAATAATTATTTGCCTGTTTAGCTAGGTTGTTACAATGACAAACATTAAAATGTATGTGGTGCACTTTATAAGGGGAAATTCATCATCCAAGGAAAATAGTAAAAGTAGCAGTGGTAGTAGAATGGTAACAATATCCATCATATTAGTAATGACTATCCAAATAATATGGCTAGAATAGGGAAATTTAAAGAAGGGAGATGAAGAACTTTGTCCTTTATTTAAATAACATTTACTAAAAATGGTAATTGTTATATCATGCATCTGAACTGGACCAAGCAAGAACAGTTAAAAAAGAGAAACTAAATGTACTGAAAGGTGAGATCTGTTGTACATCTGACCTATGTTTGCATACTTCAATGATAATGTAATAACAAGACTCAAAAGTACTTATGTAAAAAGAAGTAAGGGTACAGGTAGGAAAAGGTTACTACTACATTCTGTTGTCAGAGTGTTATTCGTTTTTTCAATCCAGACCCATTTTCTTCCGTTGAGATTTATCAATGTGCCTATTTATCATTTTTTAAATGAAGCATTAGTAAAAAGATCAGAAAGCAAGTGAAATATGACATTTATTGTTATACAAGAGTTTGTGATGTGGCATTCATTGTGAAAATTCAAGGTTGTATCTTTTTAGTTTAAGTATAATATTGAACATCAAGTTTTCTATTCAGATGCTTTTTGTTAAGAAAATTCACTGTGCAACTAAAGCAAAGCCTGCTGGAAAGTTTATTAGTTAATCTATTTATATTTTTAAAGCTACATGTCATTAAATAACAGATCTGTCTATTTTCCCATTTGTGGTGGCAAACTGTTTTCTTAAAGTAATCAAATGGTTGTTTTGGAATCCTATGGCAAACTCAAAGGTAAGTACTAGTAAACTGCTTCTATAGTGCACAATATTAAAATATGTGTTAAGCATGAATATTTATATAATAGATGTTATTTTGGATATGCTTTTGAGCCATTTATTTGTTGACACATCAGTTAATGTTCTCCTCATAATCAACTTTACCCCTCTACATATCACTTATTGAATTCTATTTAAAGTTTATATTGAGATGTGAGCTTTATCTTACATGATCATTTAAATTCTCCTTTGAATGTTTTCTACTTAATAATATGGTAACTAGAGGTATACCAATAAACCTGCTGTTAGTTAAATGATGGGTTTTTCCCTCTTTTAAGCTGAAAAGACAATAAATAATCTACTGCCCAATGAAAATGTTTTAAAAAAATCAATCGGTGCAAAACTAAATCCTAATAGATATAGTTGATCTAATGTCATTCCATTTTATGTAAAATACTTATTAATACCTGACAAAAGTGTCTAGATATCCAGGTGTTGCAGATTAGACACAGATAACAGTCTTTTGCCTGGCTCTGCCAGAGTTCAAGTATGTTTACAATAATTAGCACCTTGCCTACTCATGGAGACTTTTTTTGTCTGTGTTTTATGTTATTTTGGAAGAGGGAAGGAGGCAGAAATGCTGGTGATTTGGTGACTGGCCCAAACACAATGAGAATTTTTTAAATGTGTGTGTGTGTGTGTGTGTGTGTGTGTGTGTGTGTGTGTGTGTGTGTGTGTGTGTGTTCTTCATGGGTTTGAACTCTTCTGCTTAGAATCACAAGGATCAGAAGCCGATGCTCTTTATTTTTACAAGATATTTGTAAGTGTGGTAAGGGGTATATTGGTCAAGAGAGACTGAGAATCTGTAAAATCCAAGGAGAGAAGTTTTGGAGCCAGGTGAAAAAGAATATGCTGCAAAGCTGATGAGGAAGGACAAATCTGCTGATCTCTATATGTTGCACAAAATGTTCTGGCACTTGAAATACAGAATGGCTTTGTACTGAATTCTAGAAATCTTAGTACCCTCAATTTCCTTTACTTTCAAAAGAGGATAATGACAGTAGTAGCACTTTGTTTATATTGTTGCTCTAGACTTTAAAATGGAGCATTCTAGGTAAAATGCCTAGAGGAGTATCTGGCACAATGTACCCACTCAAGTGCTGCCAGGTATCATTTTATAGTATAATTATTTTTATGCATGCTGGACTTGTGGAAATACTGAGATTTTACCAAAAAATATATACAAAGAAGTGGATGAAAAAAAAAAATACCTACTAAAAATTTCACAGTCTTGTGTAAATAATAGTAATTTATCAATGAAGATTTAGAATAGTTAGCAGAGGAGAAGTAGTTATATACTTGCTTATTTTCTGATCATGTGAAGATTGTATTATTCTGAAAATATTCCTTCATGTTTTTTATTTTCAAATATACTGTCCCAGCTAATTTCATCTGTCCTTATCTTGACCTGAGGAAAAGATAGCAGTGCCATGAGTCTTTAGAACATGTTTATATTAAAACAATACAGATCTACTTGCTCTCCAGTTTTCCCAATACTATTTGTTTAATTCGAATTATAATTTTTCATGATACTGCATCATCCACTGAACCACCCCCGAATCCTGATTTCCAATGATTCTCTCAACGATTACTATACTTTGTTGACAAAAACCCAAATGCAAATATTATTTTAAATATGCAGAAAATATGAATGATAATTTGTTTTTTGGTCATGCTGCATAATTTTGATTAGAGTGACTGCTGTTTAGAAATCTGATATTCTTTCATTTCCAGTTTCTGCATACTGCCTCCATTTTGCCTTCCTCAGTAGCCCTGTGATATTTTTTTTTTCTACTTCTTATGGATTCCAATAACAATCTTGTACCGCATTTAAGGTATATGTCATACACTTTTTTGAATTTGGGACTTTATCAAGTCCTCATTAGGAATTTTAAATTGTTTGTGTGTAGTCTATGTCCTATACATTTTCCTCTAACATATATTCTGCATGCATTAGTTATTCCATAAATGTTCACTAAATTATAATAAAACAGTTTATTTTCTCCCACTGTTAAGTAGTATTAAACAACAATGCAATTATTGCATATTCTGTTTTCACCTATATTTGTTAACTATGGAGATAAATCATCATCACATTTATTTGCATCATCAAGAAAGACCTCTTATAAGAGTACTGGCAGATGTCTCAGTATTTTCTCCTGTGACCCTCAATGTGTCTGCTGTTCCCCTGAACAATTGTACTATTAGGAATTTATATAATTACTTTAAGGTTTTAATTCATGTTAAATTACAATTACACCTCACTCTTCTTAGCTCTTAATATATTACCAATAATAAATTTGAGATCATTTCTGAGAGCAAAGTTCTCAGAAAAAGTAAGAAAAAATATCAGGGAGTCGAGATCCAGAGAAACATAGAAAAACTTTATATGAAATGCATACTGAAGGTAATACAATTGACCTTTGGCCTCACTTTCAAAGATTACTCTTTCAATCTAAATGTTAAGAGAGTTTGTTTCACCTTCTCAAGCCACCCTAATTTTGAATTCTAAATATTTCACATGAACCTGAATAAAGGAGGAAAAAATCCAAAAAAAAAAAAAAAAAAAACCTGGGAAATTTATTTAAAAAAATTTTTTAAGACGTTGGTGCTTTTTAATGTGGAAAAGGGGAAAGAAAATAGTTTCCACACCTTAAATAGTGACATATAAACTGTAAGTTTATTATTGAAATAAATCACTTCTCTTTTAACATAAATTATATTCTCATTACTTATAAATTAGATGACTTGCCATATATACTAACTTACTGATAGAGCTTCTAGATCACTTGGTACAGATGAGTAATTTCCTTCTAATAATGAAATTTTATTCATATTTAGACCTTATAAAATATAACAAAGTATCTTGACATTGATACATATCACACAGAGGTGAATCTACTTTTTTCCCCTCGTTTTAGCAGTTGCCTAAAAATATACTACAAAGACTCAACAAATCTGTAAATGTTATGTCTCTATATCTGGATTATAGAGAAGCGATGTCACCATCTGAATCATGTATAACTAGCATTGGGATCAAATCCATAAAATCTAATAATGGACTCTGGTCCACCATTATTCATTTAGATTTGTCACCCCAGTCAATCCAATTTTTGAAAGAAAATGAAAATGTATGTATATCCCCAGAATTTAAAACTGTACTATGGTCTATTAAGATAGAAAGCAATTGTCAGGGGCTAAGGGTAGAGAAAAAATGGGAGTAACTGCTTGATGGGTATGATTTTTTATTTTAGGGTAATTGATAAAAATATTTTGGAATTAAGTAAATGTGATGGTTATAAAACATTGTGAATGTACTGTCGCTGAATCATATACTTTAAAATGTTTAATTTTTTATTATATGAATTTTACCTTGACAAAAAGAAAATAAGAACTATTATAATACTCCCAGTACCAAACTTTCAAAAGCTTTTTAACAAAAAAGAATGATTCACACATGTGTGGGATTGAGAGGATCTATCATAAGGGTTGTATTTCAATATCTTCTTGTCTAAGTCTGTTCTGAATCATAAATTTGCCTTTCCAGGTACTTGTATTACTGTCATCAGTCACCAGTTTCTCTCATAACCTGCATCTTCTATTTCTTTTTTTCACCCTATTACTTTACCAATAATGCCCTATTGCTCCTAATTCTCCTTATCTGTCTCAGTTAATGGAATTTTTACTGTCTCCACCTTGAAATTTTCCACATCAGAAATGAATGTTTCAGCTTTGATATTTTGTGTCCTGTGGTATTTGAAATAATGGTCCTCAAATACACCCATGTTCTAACCTTCAGAACCTGTGAATATATTAGTTTATATGGCCAACAGGGACCATGAAGTTGTGATTAAGTTAAACACCTTGAGAGGAGGTGACTACTCTAGACTATTTGGGTGAACCCAGTATAACCCAGTTCTTAAAATCCAATAATGTTTTTTGACTATGGTAAGAGAAGGACATGAGACTATAGAAAAGTAGGGTCAAGGACATGCAATCTTACTAGTTTCAAAGATAAAGGAAGTGGTAATGAAATAAGGAAAAAAGACTAGCTCTATAAGCTGGAAAAGGCAAGGAAATGGATTCTCCCCTAAACCACCCAGAAAAGAACACGATCCTGCTAACATCTTGAATTTAGTCAATGAGACCTGTGTCAGACTCAGATCTACAGAACTGTAAAATAATGATTTTGTGTTGTTTTAGCAACTAAGTTTCTGGAAACTTATTGTATCAGCAATAGGAAACTAAGACATTTTCTTTTCTCATATGACTAGGGACAACTATCTCCTTATCTTTCAAATCGATTTACTTTTCCCCATTTATGCCTTTACTATCTCGTTCTATGATTCATTAATTTTGGGAACATAGAGGTAAATTCATAAACACTTCCCTTTTATTTCTAAAGTCATTTGATTCATTTTCAACGCTACAGTCTGAATTGCCATACTAACAGAAAAATCTGAGTATAAATTACTAATAAATCCCTTCAATCATTCTTATGACCTTTGGGTAAGTTCAATTCCAGGTTCTTCATGATCTAGTTCTTGATTTCTCTTCATTTATCCTCCTCAGATTTATGGTCCAAATATACATGAAATTCCTTCAAAACACTCTTATTTTCTCTTGCTTTTGTGTATGAAAAACTTTTACTCATTTATACTACAGCCTCCACCTAGTTAGCATATACTTATTCTTTGCCTATTAAAATAAATATTGTCTTTTTACTGAAGTCTTCTTTGAACCCAAAATATTAGGTTTTCTATTAGTACTCACTCTTGCTCTCATTGCAACCACAATAGCCTCAGTCATAATATTTATCAATTTACTGCATGGTGTGATTTAGTTTTGACTTGCATGTATTCTTTACAAGATATGACTTTCTTGATTTTTAGTCAATTATTAGGTATTCAAAAATAATATGTAAATCAATGAGTAAATACAAGCATTCACCTTTTGCTAATATGTATACATACATGTGCATGGATATCAGTGTTTTAATGTTTACTTAATGTAGTAGCTACCTTATTGTAATTTTAAATATGTGGTTGCAAAGTTATAGTATCATTTTAATCAAAATCTTATTCCTTTTTTTTTTTTTTTTTGTTTTTTGTTTTTAAACATTGTTTACTGAATGATGTAGGGAATGTCCTCAGAGTACTGCCTGGTGTAAGTCTAAATTATTCATTTATGCCTACTCCAATGCATCCAAAATAATGAATCTGGTTGTTCCTATCTAAATTGTAGGCATACTGCCTGGGAGGAATTAACCAGCTTTTAGAAGTTTGCCTTGCAAATCCAAACCTATTAAATGACGCAGAATGTCTCAGCATGTCATAGAGTAATGCAATTATCCCTGACATTAATTATTACATTTTAAATTGCCCTTTTAATCATGTCTTAAAAGAGGAAATTATGATTACTTTCTGCTTTTTATCATTTATCTTTTCTCTCTCTATTTGAAGAAGCTGTGTCTGAGTCCAAAAGAACAGTTATAATAAAGCCATCAATGAATATTTTAGTTAATAATACTTTTAAAGTTCTCCAGAAAAGACATATAAATATTGAAAATGACAGTTATATTAGCTACTTGTTGATCCCAGTGCTAGTTGGTTATTTTATAAAACAACAGCATCATAGAACAAGCTTAAAATATGTTTTACAGATATGGTTAGGGTATAAATCATGTATATAATTATTTACCATGGACAAATAAATAGAAATATAAACTATGAATTTTTGTTTCTGAAGAGAACTGTTTAGGTATTCAGTGACTTTATATATAGTATAATATTCAGATGCAATAGAGTAAAATACAAATAAACTTGTTCCAATTCGAAGTATTCATACACTGGTTGTTTATCCTTGAGTTCATCTTACTTTATATAGGATATAATTTATTAATTTATGAAGTGAGGTTAACATTTATTTTATCTCCATATGTCAGAGAATTAAGAGAATAAATCAAACAAGATAGAATATTGTAAAACCCTAAAATTATAACAATTTGATATTATTACTAATATGAAAAATATTCAGCTTTGACCATGGTGAACACTTATCAAAGTAAATAAATAATATAAATTATTTGAGAATAAACAATGTTCCAATTTAAACATTTTCTCTAAGTCACTAAATTAAAATATTTCATCACCCAATTAAACTATCTTACCTGATAAACTCATTATGTTGTTATCAATTGTTGCTAACTTTTATAACATTTAAAGTACTAAAACCACCATACTGTTTTCTATAGTGGCTGTACCAATTTGCAGTCCCACCAGCAGGGTATGAGAGGGTTTCTTTTTCTCTGCATCCTCTCCAACATTGGTTATTACTTGTTCTGTTGATTATAGCTATTCTAATAGGTAAGAGATGGTATCTCATTGTGGTTTTGATTTGCATTTTCTTAATAGGTAGATGTTGAGCATCTTTTCATATAGTGTTGGCCATTTGTATGTCCTCTAGGGAGAAGTGTCTGTTCAGGCCCTCTGCCCATTTTTCGATTGGATCATGTGGGGTTTTTGTCATTGTTGTTATTGAGTTGTATGAGTTCTTTGTATATTTTGAATATTAGTCCCTTATCAGAGGCATGCTTGTAAATATATGTTCCCATTCAGACGGTTGTCTCCTTACTTACCTCTTTTGCTGAGCAGAAGTTTTTTAGTTTGATGCAGTCCCATTAATTTATTTTAGCTTTTACTTCTCATGCTTTTGAGGTCAAATTCATAAAATCTCTTTAAGTCCAAGATACTTCAGTTTAGTTCCTATGTTTTCTTCTATGCATTTTATTGTTTCAGGTCTTAAATTGAGGTCCTTAATCTATTTTGATTTAATTTTGGTGTGTGGTGATAGACAACAGTCTAGTTTCATTCTTTTGGAGGTGGCTTTCCAGTTTTCCCAACACCATTTATTGAAGAAGCTTTCATTTCTCCACTGTATGATTTTGGCTTTTTTGTCAAAAATTGTTTGCCCATATAAATATGGGTTTACTTCTGGACTCTCAATTCTGTTTCACTGGTCTGTATGCCTGTTTTGCTGCCAATACCATGCCATTTTGATTACTGTCGCTTTGTAATATAATTTGAAGTTAGGCAGAGTGATGCCTCCAGCCTCGTACTTTTTTCTCAGATGGTTTTGGCAATTCGGAGTCATTTGTGCTTCCATACAAATCTGATGACTTTTTGTTCTATTTCTTTAAAAAATGCCGATGAGATTTTGATGGGGATTACATTAAATCTGTTTAATGCTTTAGGTAATAGGGTCATTTTAACTATGTTGATTCTTCAATCCAAGAACATGTAATATTATTTCAATTTTTTGTATCTTCTTTTATTTATTTTAATAGCATCTTACAGTGTTCATTATACAGGTCCTTCACTTGTTTCATTAAATTTATTCCTAGGTATTTTATTCTTTTCGTTGCGATTGAAAAAGGAATCAGTTTTTCCTTTTCTTTTTCTGACACTTTGTTGTTAGAGTATAGGAACACTACGGATTTTTGAACATTGATTTTGTATCCAGAGACATTACTATATTTGCTTATTGTTTCTAGTAGTGTTCTTGTGGAGTCTTTGGGCTTTTCTATATAAAGAATCATGTCATCTGTAAATAGTGACAGTTTGACTTCTTCGTTTCCTTTTTGGATGCCTTTTATATCTTTCTCTTGTCTGATTGCAGTCACTAGGACCTCCAATGTTATATTAAATAAGAGTGACAATAATGGACAGCCTTGCCTTAGTTTTTCACCATTAAGTATAATGTTGGCTGAGGGTTTGTCATAGATAGCCTTTATTATGTTAACAGTATGGAGGTTCCTCAAAAAACTAAGAATTGATTTGCCATATGATCCAGTAATCCCTCTACTGGGTATTTACCCTCAAGACTTGAAAATACATATCCGAAAAGATATTTGCACGCCAACGTTCATAGCAGCATTATTCACAATGTCTAGGACATGCAAGCAACTGAAGTGTCCTATGATAGCTGATTGGCTAAAGAAGCTGTGGTACATATATACAATGGAATATTACTCAGCCATAAGAAGAGATGAAATACTGCCATTTGTGACAACATAGATGGACCTCGAGATAATCATGCTACACAAAATAAGCCAGATAGAAAAAGTTGAAAATCACATGATATCACTTATATGTGGGATATAAATCTAAAAGCGACAAATGAACAGGACAAACAAACAGAGACTATGGACATGGATTATAGAATAGTGGCTACCAGAGGACTGTAGAGTAGTGGTTACTACTGGGGTGGGGAGGAGAGAGGAGGTAGATGGGTAAAGAGGATCAAATATAGGAGGGTCAGGGGAGGGA
Source organism: Eonycteris spelaea (assembly GCA_003508835.1). NCBI lineage: Eukaryota > Metazoa > Chordata > Mammalia > Chiroptera > Pteropodidae > Eonycteris > Eonycteris spelaea. The sequence continues at coordinate 5,601,437 of PUFA01000003.1, forward strand.
GAAGCTGGTAAAGGGGATCAAATATATGGTAGCTGAAGGAAACTGAACTTTGAGTGGTAAATACACAATAGAATATACAGATGTTAAATGATAATGTTCACCTGAAAATTATATAATTCAGCTCTTTCTTAAATTCAGAATATTTGGTGAATTATAATTTTAATTATTGCTTTGTAAAGCTTGCTATGAAATATAAAAGACTAACTTTCAATATCCAATGTATGCATCATGAACTTTCATATGTACTAAGTTCACTAATGACATAAATGTTAAGAAACAGAAAAATTAATCAGTTTTACACCCATAAAAATAAGATTAGGTATCAGAGAAATTAAGTAATCAGTTTGCACAATGAAAAAGATTTTAAGTTTATAGGAAACATTTAAATTAAGAGATGATAGACTCTGTTGCATTGCTCAAAAGATCTGTAACAAAGCTATGGCCTAATGAGAAAGCCCATTTGCCTAAGGAACAAAGCAAGTGTTTGAATCCTGTTTTTCAAGTTGTGTGATTGGGTAATTGATGAATTTTTCCAAGTCATAGGTTTTTATGAAATGGATAATTAACATCTCCACTGAGTTACAAACCTTAACAAAAATCAATTAAATATATCAACTATTAAGAACCTACATGTCTGAATCTTAAGTATAAAAAGTATAACAATAAAAAGAACACATTTATTGAATTCAATGGGAAATTAAAATTTACATGTTATAAATACAAGATTATTTATAAAGATGAAAAGTGCAAATGACTAAATTGAAGATTTTAAAATAAAATAAGGCAGTCTTTAGAAGAATATACATTATCAAGGATGAAAAAAATACATGATGTTATGTTAAGAGAAAAAATATCAGGAATTAATGGAGTAAATCATACAAATATTTCTGTCCCTTCCAAGTAGAAGAGTCAGAAATTTCAAGGTCACAAAAATGGGCCTATACCTGGTGTATTCAAAGAATAGGAAGAAGGCAAGTGTGTCTTGGTTAGAGGCAGGGAGAGAATTGTAGGAGATGAAATCAGAGTTAGCCTAAAGCCAGGTACAGTTAGATTTTCAAGGTCATTGTTAAGTATTTGGGCTTTTATTTAGAAAAAGATGGAATGGTATTGGGAGAATCTGAATAAAGCAATGACAGAATCTTTTTAAAAATATCTTTTTCCCTACTATACAGAGTGAAAGGTGTCATTTAGAAGCTTTTACAATAAGTCCATGCAGAAAGTCATAGCAGGGCGATATGTCAGGAGGTTGCTGCAAAACCTGCAATAAATGATGAGAGTTTTGACCAAAGCAGTGGCCAATTAGATTGCAATGGTCAAATTTTATTTTATTTCATTTATTTTCATTATTGTTATTTATGCCTACAGCACCTGGTCTTCCTAGGTGATCTCCCATCCAAGTACTAACCAGGCACAAACCTACTTAGCTTCTGAGATCAGACATCAGGCTTGTTCAAGGTGGCATTGCAATAGACCATGGACCATGGCTCCACTGGGGCACTAACTCAGGACCTTCTGCATGTAAAGCAGATGTGCTAACCCCTACACTATGGAACCATGTCCACAATGGTCAAATTTTAAATAAATATTGTCTTTGGAATGATTAGAAATTGCTTATGAACAGAAAATACGATAGATAGGTAGGTAGGTAGATAGGTAGGTAGTAGGTAGGTAGGTAGGTAGGTAGGTAGTAGTAGATAGTTTTTTTTGTTTTTTTTGTTTTGTTTTGTTTTGTTTTGTTGTTTGTTTGTTTTTTTACAAAGCATTCCAAGTTTGTTTGGTTGGGTTTTTTGGTTTGTTTGTTTGTTTGCTTACACATCAACAGACTGTAAGTGGCATTCGTTGAGATGAAATGTGCAGAAGCAGTAAGTTTAGGATATGAGGATGCTGAAACTAAATTTGGATGTTAATCTTGAGATGACTATTGGACATTCCTAGTGAAAATGTCATGTAGGCCATATGACACACATGTCTTGCATGCAGAGGATATGTTGGACCTTGGCTAGAAACTTAAATTTGGCGGATAGTAAGCATATAGGTTAATATGTAAAAGCCATAAGATAACTTTGAAGCAAGTATAGATGATAAAGAATAGAAGTTTCAAGACTGAATCCTAGATTCCTAAAAAAATTAAAGGTCAAAGACAAGGAGAAGAGGGCAACCAGCAATGGAAGCTGAGAAGGTATTTTTGATGAGGTAGAAAGTGAACTGAGAGAGTGATGTTCTGGCAGTCAATTCTGCCACTGTAGAGACAATAAATGATAACTATGAATAAAAATAAATAACTAAATGAAATTTATCTATTGAACTATTCAGTAGAAATATTTATTTTGTCTAGATCTTGCTAAATATTTGTAAATATAAAACCTTATTCAGGCTCATTCTATTGTTTATTCAATTCAAATTAGAAGTTACAGAAATCGATTTATGTAGAAAAACAAGAAATTCCAAAGACAAATTGATATAATGATCAATGTAAAAGAGATAACTACTTCTAAACTTAAAAATATATATATATGCAAACAAATAAACAAAAACCACACCAGACTAGGAACTTGAATGCCCCAAGATCTCCCTTGTATTTTTCATTTATGCTTTTCTCCATGTATAACTATACTCATCCTCTCTCACTGCAAGCTGATTTCTCATAAGGACACTTGACTACTCATAAATCTCAAGTGCCTTGTAATATCTACCACTATAAAGCCTGAATATTTTGAAAACTTTCAGTGAAAATCTCTGCTTGGCTTGAGTCTACTCTTGAACTAGTCAACTATGGCCAGAGATTTGGAGTTAGGTAAAAACATAGAAGTTCATAATGAAAACAAATAGATGAGGTGGAGAAAAGATAGGTTCCCAAAAGAAAATTAAATGAGTGTGATTCAGAAAAAAATAGTAAGTAACAAAACAGGGAGAAAAATAAGTTCCACTAAACCATGAGTCTTTTCTTTTTATATTATTTTCTCTGATTAATTTTTGCTGTGTCAATAAGTCAAAAATATTAATGATGAAGTTAGTATAAGTTATCAATAGACAATATAAAATTATGATTTAAATTGACTGAACTCAAACTTCTCAGAGTAATAATTGGTTGATTTCTTCATTTTAAGTGCATTTTTAATTTAAATTCTGAAGAAAATAACAGAAGAGTTATTCAATTTGCACTCTTACTATAATTAGTCTTTTGAGATTCTCTTTTAAAATCTACAAGGTACATCAGTTACTCAACAATGTGTCATTTCTAGAGGATTCCAGAGAGGAGATCATCTCTAGATCACTAAAACTTTGATAGTTTTTTTTTTTTTATGAATAAAAGTTGATATCAAGCTGGTTTTAAGGTTTAGAGTAGGGTTCAGTTAAAATACAACACATGTTCCTGCTAAGCACACACATATCACATTTAATTTTAAGGCTATGTTATCTCACATAATTATTATTTATAAATGAAGTACCAATTTGATTTTGAGCTTTAAAAATGTTCATTACTAGTAAATCATGATTATACAAAAATTTAAAATTCTATATTCCTTAGATTTCATGAAATATGTGTGTTAATATTGAAAACAAAAATAGCTCATTTACTCTTTAGAATAATCTCTTTGTGATGTTTCTCTATTATTTGGTTGCTTGTTTTCTTCCAACTATGTTTCAGATTGTATCTCAATTCTGTTTTCACAGTTGTTTCCCCCCCCCCTGGAGCTTAGTTTGTGCTATACCAATCCAATCTTACATAAATACAATGGTGAGTGCTTAAAATTTGACCTACAATGAGTTACTAAATTTAAATTAGTGTGCTTAACTCATGCCTTAACCATATACATTCTCATCCAGACACTTTTGTCAACTCTACTCTTAACAAAATTAAGTTAAAAAAGAAATTTGATACTTTTCATAAATCTCAAATCTGAACACTTTAGAATTCTAGCCCTTGATATTTCTTCATCCTCATAAACACATACTGAATTGGCTGATTTCCAGAGACTCTTTAGCATGTATGTTTCTGGTTACAATGCACGTATAGTTTTTCCTAGTATCTTTAATTGTATTTTTTTTTTTTGGATTTATTTGAATTTCATGTCAATTGACAAATAATGGAAAAGTAGATATATATCTAAAATGCCTCTCATTTTATTATAAGATAATATAACACAGCTTGAAGGATTCAAAAAACTCACAACAAACAAACAAAAACAAGACTTTATTTTCCAGCTTTGAAGTTTCATGGAAAAAAATAGGAAATACTTGGTTGTTTCTCGATTTATTTATTTTCATAAACTACAACAGGATATTTACTGTTAAATTTACATAATTTAGTGTCAGAATTCATCTGTGGGTATACGTTCCATTAGCTAATTAAATAATAAAATAAAATAAAACATATATAGTTAACATAAATTTATTGCTGATAACTTATAGAGAGGTATCACTTTAGTTTTTCACTAAGAAATCATATACATTTAAGATAGTAATTGTGCCATTAGTATAGTAAAGTGAAGTTTTCATAGACACAAGGAGAAAAAATCAATGAATGCTATGTACAGTGCTGAAAGAGAAATATAATTTATTGTCTGTTTAAAGCTATAGGCTATGCTGGTGAAAGAAATAACCTCTCTGACTCTGACAACATTCAAGGTATAAGCTCCCTAAAATAGACTATTTCCCTTTTCTTTGCTAACATTTTATTTGATGCTGTAACTGCAAACTTACATCTAATGCTGAGTCCCAGGTAATCAGCCTGCCAAAGACTTCTTTCCCTTCTCGCTTAATTATAGAGATGATGTTTTCTCTCTGCAAAGTTTCAGACCTGGATTTCTACTTTCACAGAAAGAATTTTTCAAAGTACAGCCCATTCACTGTTACCTCTAACTACATTTACACTGTTCAAATTCTGAAAAACAAGAATGCAGCATAGAACATTCAAAAAGATCACTAGAAAACAGAAAATATGAGGTTTGACTCACTTTTCAGTAATTATCATTGTGACTTTAGATAAACCACTTAATCTGCTTGAGTTTCATATTTCAAATTTGTAAAATAATAAATTATAGCAAAATTATCTCTATTGTGTAATTAATATTTTGTGATTTCTAGCTAATAATGCTGATTTAATAAGTAATGTTTCCTTACCCTTCCTATTATATATGGAAAATTAAATTTAATAAACTTTCCTCATAAGCCTTGAACAAAATTGCTCTTCCAATGAATGTTCCTCTTACTAATCAGCGTGTGTGGTGAAATGAAATAAATATATATCTATATATCAGTCTAAATGTCCTCTTTTTTGTTAACTTCTCCTTCTTCATGTGTCAGTGGTGACATGAGATTATACATGATGGGCAAGACTACATAAGGACTCATACAAAATGATTGATTTTCCTGAATTTTCTGTTTTACACAGCATAATTTCTCCAGAGAATGATGGGATCTTCTTTTCATTTTGTGTTGTAGTGGCCTGGCTGGTGAATCACAGATTAATTAATATTGGAGCATGCCATGTTCTTACCAAAAGAGTATAAAGACTGTCACACCATTTCTAATTATGATAAATAAAGCCAACATGACATGAGGAATGCATATCAATTGATTTGACTCGATGATCCTAGACACTGAAAACAGTCTAAGTAAAAATAAAACAAAACAAAAACAAACACTCACTATACATCCCTTCTTCTGCCCCCCCTCCCCAAACACACACCCTACCCCACCCTAGATAGCTATTTATCCTCTGGAGAGGAATAATCCTGTCTGGAACCCTATTCACAAGATCTAGTCTAACAAACTCGATGCACCCAAGTGAAAGGACAGCGAGACACTCAATCGCCATATGTTGGAAGCTCTTGATTAATCCATTTCTTGCTCTGCTTTAACATACACTTCTGAAGGTGACACAGACTACAGAGCATATAGGGGCAGGAGGCCCATTCTCAGGAAAAAAGCAGGCCTGACTCAGTAACAGATTTTCTATTGTAACACCAAAAAGGGAAATTTTTTTTTTAATGCTTCATATTTTTTAGTTGTTTTTTTTTTTTTTTTTTTTGAAAATGATGTGTCATAAGACAAAGTATTT